>OZ038508.1:39805387-39935387 GCA_964036315.1 Acanthosepion esculentum | reverse complement strand
TAGACCAGTGTTTCTAGACCTAAACCCATAATTTTTTTTTTTATTCGAAATATGAATGTTTTGTTTTAATTCTCCTTAAGTACAAATAACATTTAATACAGTTCCTTAAATGAACTGAAAACCATTCAGGAGACTCGCAGACTACAAATGTCCGTTTGGCTTTAAGATGCAAGCCCACTATGCATCATTAAGAGAATAATTTTGGTGAAATATTTTCGTTGGAATTTCTTGGCAAAAGTTCTAACATATTTAAGACGTTTAAATTTTTTTTTTTTTTTTTTTTTTTTTTGCTTCAGGATAATTCCCCAGCATAAATTCATTCTTAACAACAGACCAACCTACATGTCCTTTTTCAGCAAAGGCGCTTAGCTTGTCGGTGAATAATAAAAATATTTTTCATTTTCTGCTCAGACAAATGAAATTTCGGCAACTGCTGGTATAACTGCCGAGTGTGAGCACAGGTCTCTAGACGAAGAGGTTAATGAGATGCTTGGAAAGCGAGAATAAATGTTTATCTTCTTCACTCTCCAAAAGTCCACTATAGGCATTAATATATTCATAAAATGCAGGTGGTGCGATGGCTAGCGCTCAGAATAAGAAATCGGCGGGCCAGGTTCCAATGCAAGTATCGTTCGTTATATTCATTTTTGTGCAAATATATTTAGAAAAAGATTTGAATCCTTCCATTCTTCCTCCTGTTATGGATTAACTAGTAAGTCAGACTGAGCTCTTTAGCCTTGATTGGCAACTAGTCTAGGAGAAGGACAATTTTGAATTCCAAACGGGTTGGGCATGGAGCTGCCAAAACAATCCCGTGAAAAACCTACGGAAACTACATCAGCAACACGTTGAAAACTGTGGTCCCATATTCTTTAGTGTGGTCTATGGGATTTGAATGAGTGATATACAAATACCTTAACACCACGAAAGGAACGAATAAAATAACCCCCCTAAAAAATGAATTCCAAAAATGAGTTATACATAAAAATATTTATACATAACCAGGACAGTCGAAGATACGCCTTCCCCAGCCTTTCACGGCCATGTGCCAAATTTTCTGTAAAAACCAAGAATAAATATCACTCTTTGGTTTCCAATTACAATGGCTTATGTTCACATCACGTTGCAACATTGGTTCCCGTACGATCACTGAAGTTAAAGCAACGTCGAACCTGGTCAGTACCTAGAGGGGTGACTGCTTTGGTAATACCGGGTGCTGTGAGATTGAATGTGTGGGTAGTATAATGGATAATGGCTCGGAATTGCTAGTCGGAGAGCCGAGTTTCAATTCCAGTTAGGTTTGCTATAGTCACTTACGCGCAGATACCATTGGAGAAAGGTATGAATCCCCCTCTTCTTCACCAGCTATGAGTTAATTAGTAAGATTTATATCGCTAAAGCCGTTATTATCTTCACACACACAAAAAAAAAAAACAAAGTAAAATAGTGTACAAAATATTCAGATTTCGGTATTAAATAACCCTTACAGGTTGATATGCCGCTAAACAGCTAACCAATCAATTTCGAGCCGTTATCTATTACACCACCCACACATTTAGGCTAGGGAATACCACCTGATGTAAGCTGTCACCTATCTAGGTACTGACCAGGCTTAACGTTACTTAATTTCGATGATCGTAAGAGAACCGGTGTTTCAACGTGATATGACCGTAAGCTCTTTATATCACCCGCACATCTTAAAGCTTACAGTACCTGGTATTCCCAGGCGGCCACACATCTAGATACTTGCCAGGTTTGACGTTGCTTAACTTCGGTGATCGTAAGAGGACTGGTGTTTCAACGTGATGTGTTTTTTTTTGTTTTATGGTGCCATGTCTTTACTTATTCCTCAGAGCAATAGTGATTTTCCAAGCGTAGCTTACATGTGGCACCAGGCCGAGAGTAGGGGGCACCAGTGAGGATCGAACTCACTACTCAGTCGTAATCGTTTTGCTAACCACTACACCGCCTCGAGGTACCCAATTCCTCAGAGCAATATGTGCGTTTCAGTTTCTAATGTCTTCTTTAAAATATTGAAAACCTGTTTGCGGCATTTTAGTATGCAAAATAACTACAACTTAAATGTCCATTTATAAATAAATATCGACGCCACAGAACTATAAATTCACGATATCCCATAGACTCGAATAAATTATTATTTTTATATGCACTCTGACATTGAATACACGTCGTTAGTTTTTCGCCTGTTGATTTTAATGTCTTTTCAATATGCAATCGTTTTTATTGCTTCCCAGTGATCTTCTTTGCTTGAATATTGTTTACTATTCTTATTTAAATATCTCTTAATGAAGGACCGTCATTTTTTTCTTCTGTTCTATAAATATCTGAAAACACTCTGCTTCGTTTTATTAATTTGGTGTCTTTTTTTTTTTTTTCTTAATCGGAATCACCCCAAGCAAGTCAGAAATACTATTAAAACACAGTAGGTACCAACATGAGATCGCTGGAAAATGAGCATAGCAGGATAATAACAGCCTTAAACTTGATGAAAATAATTTTTTTATCGTCTAAATTTTTATTATCAAGAGGAAAAATCAAAGTATTTTTTTATTATTTTTTTTACATTTTTTAATAATTTCTAGCACGTCCAAAATTTTCGCTAAAAAACTTCTTTTTTTTTTTTATCAGCAAAATTGACAAAAAATCGATCGTCTGCCATATTTTTAACTTTTGTTCACAAAAGTGAAAGTTTCCGTTTAAAATTCGTTTAAAAAATCAATTATGATTTTTTTTTTTTAATTAATTTAAGAAAATTAGAAATTATAAAGTTTATTTAATGTATTTTGAAACAAACATTACTTACTTTCTGCGCTGAAAAAAATACTTTCAAATAATAGAAAGCCGGGGTTAACAGAGGTGTTGATTGACAAGTGACATGCGTGATTTCATCTTACGGGAGGAAAAGTTATAGTACGGAAGGTCACAAGTGACAGTTTAGCTTTATGTGAACAACTTATTTACCTCGTTATTTTTAAGTAGGCATAGCATGATAAAAACGCCCTTAGACTTGACGAAACCAGAATTTTATCGTCAAAATGTTTATTACCAACGCAAACCACGTGACGGACTATTGTTTTCATGATGCTTCCGGTCTTCCGTATATTTGAATTTAAGCTATTTTATGACACACAAAAAAAAACAAATAAACACGTTATATTAGATTTTTAGCTTTTGGCAACTTGCTGATTGTAACCAGCTTTATTTTATAATCTGTAAATGATATTTATCTACTTAATAATACCATTGACTCAGGTGTACAAGGTTTTCATTAATTTTAGAATATTTAACAACTTTACAGTATTTACACTAGTCGGACTATTGTCCTCATCTTTGTCGCCATATTTGTCACAACGTTTCGGCCGTTGTACGCTCCGGCCTTCTTCAGGTGGTTGGAATTTCGAACTGAACCCTTTATTTCGATCACTGGGGTAGACTGTTCTAGTTCCACGTGCCATGTTTGATGGATGTCAGTTATCAGTTATCTCCTGCTAATTTTCCCTCTGAAAGTTCTCCACTGCCTTAACCGGGTATTGAACTCACACTCTTTGGGTCTGTCACTGGATCCAACCAACGCCTTTATCCACTGTGCCATGTGTCCTTGGGTATGAATTTCTGGGTATTATAAACCTAATGTTTTCCGCAACCATTTTTTACCAGTGCTCATATTGCAATTTTTGCTGTTAACATTGCATGTTTTTACCAGAGCTCATATTGCAACTTTATCATTGCTTTTCTCTGGCACTCCTTATTACTGGTTCCCATATTGTATTTATTTCTATGCTTGGTCGACTCAGGAGATTTTTGTGGCCTAGCATATGTGCTGATTCCTTAAGTTTACGAATTTTCAAATGGTGTTCCCTGTCTATGATCTCAACATGATCCCACAGGACCAGAGAAGGATCCAAAGTGACTTGGATAAATCCCAAAGTGCAAAAATTAAATAGATTGAAAGATCAGAAGGTGACACACGAGGTCCATCACCCACCAGTGAAAGCAGTAGTCAACACCAGCCAATATCAGCTGAGTGCCTCTGAGGAGTCAGTATTGAATAAGGGTCTCAACTTCGCCACAACCATCAGGCGGGTGCCATACTTGGACATCATTGCCAGAGTCGAGGAGGTGGCCTTGAACATCCCTCAGGCTCAGGCGGATGAACTGAGATGGAAAGTGAGACAGACCTTGGAGAGAGCCAAGCTGCCCAGGTCTAACATAACAAAACTGGAGATACTGGCGATTGGATCCCTACAGAGGAACGAAAACATCATCATATTACCGGCTGACAAAGGTAATGCGACTGTAGTGATGGATAAATCAGAGTATACAAGAAAACTGGAAGACCTCATTAGCAATGGTAGCTACAGCAAAGTGAAAAAGGATCCTACTATGAAAACGGAACGCAGACTGTCACAGATCCTAATCAAGAACAAGGATCACTTCGCACCCAAAATGTATAGGCAGTTATCGCAGCGTTACACCAAGCTACCTCACATATACGGTCTCCCTAAGATTCACAAAGACGGTATTCCGCTCAGGCCGAGTGTTAGTTGCCAAGGCTCTGTGTGCCACCCTCTGAGTCGCTTCCTTGTAGATATAATTGACCCATTGATCGGAAAGTCTCCTTCATATGTCCGAAACTCCGCCCACTTCGTGGAAATAATCAAAGATGCTCCCATCCTATACAACCAGATGGTGAGCTTGGACGTGGTGAGTTTGTTCACCAAGGTACCCACGAAGGAGGCACTCTCAGTAGTCAGAGAGAGATTGACCTCTGACTCTTCCCTAGAAGAACGGACCAGTATTCCAATAGATAATCTGATGGAGATGTTGACTTTCTGTACACAAACAACACACTTCGGAATGGGATCACACATATATCGACAGGATGAGGGCTTAGCAATGGGCTCGCCATTATCACCAGCAATGGCGAATATATACATGGAATACTTTGAAGAAATGGCATTAGAATCTATATCTCTAAAGCCAACTATATGGTTAAGGTACGTAGTGACACCTTCATCCTCTGGCCACACCGGGAAGATGTCCAGGTTCTACTGGACCATGTGAACTCAATAAGACTTTCGATACAGTTCACAGTGGAGAAAGAGAGTAACAACACACTCCCATTCCTGGATGTACTAATATCTCGAACAGAGCATGGGTTCAAGACATCCGTATACCGTAAACCGACATTCACCGGACAGTACCTCAATTTTAACTCCCACCATCCATACAGCGTAAAGAAAGGTGCTTACAACACCGAGCAAAAGTCATAAGTGGCGACCCAGAGACGTTAGATAAGGAATTGGTCAGTATAAGTAGTACCCTACAACGTAACAACTACCCTGGGTACATGGCAGCAGCCCCCAAAATCTGAGATAGGCGGGTACAAGAGGAGGAGGAGGAGGAGGACAACAACACTCAGAAAACAGTCTGCCTGCCTTATGTGAAGGGGTTATCAGAGAAAATACAAAGGATCTGCGGTCCATATAACATCAGGACAACCTTCAAAAGCGTGACAACACTTCGCAGATATCTCTCTCGAGTGAGACCCCCCATAGAGGAGAACATGACTAAAGACTGTGTGTACGCTATCCCGTGCAGCTGCGGAAAGGAATATAAAGGAGAGACAGGCTGCCACCTCAAGGTATGGCTTCAAGAACACCAGAAAGCTGTAACGCGAGGGGAAGTAGAAAAATCAGGCATGACTGACCACATATGGAGAGAGAAGGGAGATCACCGTCCCCTGTGGGATCATGTTGAGTTCATAGACAGGGAACACCATTTGAAAATTCGTAAACTTACGGAATCAGCACATATGCTAGGCCACAAAAATCTCCTGAGTCGACCAAGCATAGAAATAAATACAATATGGGAACCAGTAATAAGGAGTGCCAGAGAAAAGCAATGATAACAAAGTTGCAATATGAGCTCTGGTAAAAACATCCAATGATAACAGCAAAAATTGCAATATGAGCACTGGTAAAAAATGATTGCTGAAAACATTAGGTTTATAATACCCAGAAATTCATACCCAAGGACACATGGCACAGTGGATAAAGGCGTTGGTTAGATCCAGTGACAGACCCAAAGAGTGTGAGTTCAATACCCGGTTAAGGCAGTGGAGAACTTTCAGAGGGAAAATTAGCGGGAGATAACTGATAACTGACATCCATCAAACATGGCACGTGGAACTAGGACAGTCTACTCCAGTGATCGAAATAAAGGGTTCAGTTCGAAATTCCAACCACCTGAAGAAGGCCGGAGCGTACAACGGCCGAAACGTTGTGACAAATATGGCAACAAAGATGAGGACAATAGTCCGACTAATGTAAATACTGTACATAATACCTCATCTCAGAAATATAGACAGACTCTTAACAACTTTAGTGTAAAAAAAAAAAAATAAAATAATTTAAGAAATAAGAAATAATTGTTGTAAAAATTTATTTTTCATCGAAAACGTTTTTTGCTATAATCAGAAAATATTATCCATATTCATAGAAACAAGTAAAAGCAACTAAAAGCTTTTGAAATTAAATAATATCTTTATTTTATTGAGTTTTTATGTTACAATTCAGAGCTGATTTTAAGGTCGAAGGGTGTCAACTAAAAAAAAATGATTTGCTTTGCTCAACGCCTTGTGTTTTTAACTAATTAATCACTAAAACTGTACAAATTAGAATTTCATGAGTTTTCATAATATTAATTGGTGGTGGGGGGTAATAAATATAAAACATTTTTTTTACTATGACTTAAAAAAAATAAACATTTATAATAATTTCCATTTGTGAATAGTTTCTGAAAGTTTCATTAAAATCTGACAATTATTTTTATTTTTGCAAGATTTTCAAAATTAATGACTACCATTAAAAAAATACACAAAAAGCCACCATGTTATTTAGTAGGACACTCGCTGATGAAGGGAAACAATGTCTTTTAATCAAAAGTTAGAATGCTCTAATAAAGACAGAAAAACTTTGAAAAATAATTAAAAATTACTTTGTTCTTTCCTCTTAATAAAAACATAAACATTTTGACGATAAAATTTTGTTTTCGTCAAGTTTAAGGCCGTTATTATCCTGCTATGCTCATTTTCCAGCGAACTCATGGCGGTACTTAGGTTACAGGGTGTGGACAAATTAGGAACAGAAATATTAATGATGAGCAGAAAGAGGAAAGAGTAATCAGCTGGACAATAGATAGCGATAGACATTGCATTTAAATTTTTGAATATTAGAGTTGGCTGGAAAGCATGTAGCCGGAAGGGTGTTTCACAAGCGATAAGTGCGAGAGAAGAAACTGTTAGCATAGAACTTGCGGCTACATCTAGGCAGCTCAATTGACATCTCGATGTCAGTTTAGTGCTGCGCTTAAATTCAAAAACTCTATGTACCATAGCGAAGAGTTCGTTCGCATAATTACCATGAAAGTATTTATAGAAAAGACATCGAGAGGCAACCTTACGATGGTGGGAAACTAACTGGAGCTGAACCGCCAGATCAGGACCAATAAAAAAACATTTTGCAACGGAGGCACTAGTTAGCTTTGCAGACGGTAAAGTAGCGTTGCATTGGATGAATATACGCTGCAGATTAACACCTTCTAGTTATATGTACCACTTGAAAACGTCTTCTCATTGAACCTGTAATAATTTTCAACATTTATCTTGGACACATCGGCAGGCAACGTTGTAGGAGCGTATCAGTTTAACGTTATTGAACTTCCTTCTTTTTATCTTCTAAGAATTTCATTTAATAATTTCCGGGAAAAGCTCTTGCCAAGTCATAGGTTTTATCCAATGTAGCTCTACATTTATTACTAAAAACATTGCCGAGAAAACCGTTTTCGTCTACTTACATGTTTCTCTTTGTAATATTCACTTAAAGCTGGTAGTCTGGCTAAAGACATTAAAACAGCTTATGATCTTGTTAGTCAATCCATTTTTTTTCCATTTCACTGTTAATTTTTTCGTTCATAAATCGAATATTTGAAAGTAGGTGCAGAATTAATTTCAAGTCGGAACTAATTTCACTTTGGAACGAAGTTAGGTTTTTAAATCGAGTTGAAATTAGTTCCGTCACTCTTTGAAAGGCATCAACAGAATTTTGAGAACTTAAGCTATTCCAAATCCTGTTACTCATCTAATAAAAATCATTTAAAATGTATAAATATTTCGATCTTCAGTTATAATTTTTTATTTTTTCCGATTTGTTTTTTGTTTTCTTTCCATTGTAATTTTCCCATTTATTTCTTGTTCAAAGCAAACCTAAACTATTTCGTGGCATTGGGGATCATGGCTCTTAACTTCCCTTTTTCCTTTAATATCCATAAAGTGTAAATTGTCATAACAGTTCTTGGAAAGGATAGTGGAGTGTCATTCGGTTGCCTTCGTCGCGATTTTGAATTCAGTGTCGTCCTCCTTTCAGACTGGTTGCCATATCAAGATTACAGGCTCCTAATATTATATCCATAGATGTCATGTGGGATAGAAAAATGACTCCTGTCCTCCAAAGCATTAACTCGAACTGAAAGAGCCTTGGTTGACATTTGAACAGTAACTATTCTTTTTTCCGCGCAGCTAACCGCCACTTCACTCACACTTGATTTCTTTAGAAATAGCTCAATAGTTTGAATGATTTTATTAAAAATGGATTTTAAGTAAATGTGAATTTTGATTTTGAAGTTTTTTTTTTGTTTTTGTTTTTTTGGTAAAGAATGAGGGTTGAACAAAAAAAAAAATTAAAAACCATGTTTAGTACAAACCATAATGTGAATACCGACCCCAGAATCATTTTTAAGTGCATTGGGCTTACAACGCCTTATCGGATATCTTTCTATTCAAACTACTAAAAAGAAAAGGTTTCGATGATCAGTTCCTTATCAAGTTGTTTTAAAAGTGGTCTGTGTGATTATCTTGGCTATAAAAGAAGGTCGACTTGACGTAGACGCAAAGTGCTTTTCGTTCTCATCAAACAAGGCAAGGCACGACGCAGCTGCAAATGAAATCAGACAGGAAGTTAAAAAGAAAGCAAATTTAATAAAAACACACGCAACTTTTTGATGTTTTCTAGTTCACTAGTTAAAAAACATTTAAGGCTTACAAGTGAAAATATTTTCACTATGACAAATCTTAGGTGATCGTTCAAACAGGTCTCTTTTTCGTTGGCCTTCTCAGCCACACACGAACCGAGTCTTTGAACTCTAGGTCTGTGGCAAATCGATGAATTCTTAAGACATCTTTGGTTGAACTAAACAGATAGATATATATAATGCGCGGTACTTAGTGGAAAGTGCTCGATATCCGTGATAGAGCTCACATATTCAGTTGCATGTATAGTAGTTTGTAACCCTGGGTGTCACGCTTTTGCAATCATCAGACAAACTGGTTCATTTTTTCAAAAGCGAATCTATGCTTATGCACCACACACAAATAATCAAACACAAATAAGCATAAATAGATCCACTTTTGGAAAAAATAAACCAGTTTGATGATCGCAAAAGTGTGAAACCCGTGGTTACAAACTATTATCCATGCAACTGAAAATTATATATATATATATATATATATATATATGCTTAAATTAATTAAAAAAAAACAGTTTCACAAAAAGAATGAGATGGAAAGCCTACTTTTTAAACCAGGACCTTCACAATAAAAATACACTCAATGAAAAATACGGCTTCTAAACAAAAAAATGCCCCTCGCAAC
The DNA here is from genome assembly GCA_964036315.1 of Acanthosepion esculentum. NCBI lineage: Eukaryota > Metazoa > Mollusca > Cephalopoda > Sepiida > Sepiidae > Acanthosepion > Acanthosepion esculentum. Next base: position 39,925,657 of record OZ038508.1, on the reverse strand, counting down.
AAAAAAGAATTAGATGACTTCGAGAAAGACTTAACTGACCTAGTTAGAAACATAAAATTCCATAAAAACAAGATGCATTTAAAAAAAAAACGAAAAAGATATAACTAAAATAAACAATTCAGCAAATATATTTATCGCTGCTGACAAAACAAGAAATTTATACAAACTAAGCCCTCCTACGCCCAATAAATTACTCAAGAAGAACATAACCAAAACATACAAAAAGGCACCGAAAACAATAGAACACGATATCAATAAGGAAGCTAAAGCAATCGCCCAAAAATTAGACCTCGATGACCGAATAAGTTGCATCAGCAAGGCGCAAGCCTTTATCACACTAAAAGACCACAAAGAAAATTTCAAAACCAACCCTGCATGCAAACTCATAAACTCAGGCAAAAGCGAACTAGGTCAAATAAGTAAAACGATACTAGAAAGAATTAATTCTGAACTTAGGAAGAAGTTAGGAGTAAACCAGTGGAAAAACACAAAAGCAACTATTGACTGGTTCCGCAGCATAAATAACAAACAAAATTGCCAATTCCTACAATTAGACATAAAAGAATTTTACCCATCCATAACAGAACGCATAGATAAGGCCATCAACTTAGCTCAGGATCAAATAATAATAAAACCAAACGAAATTGATATCATTAAGCACTCCCGTAAATCATTACTATTTCACAATGAAGAAGCATGGATAAAGAAAGATCGGATATTTGACACTACAATGGGAAGCTTTGACGGTCCGTGAACATGCGAAATCGTAGGTATTTACTTATTACACGAACTAAGCAAAATAATAGATAGAAATGACACATGACTTTGCAGGAACGACGGTCTCATAAGCTTAAACTGTAACAAACAAAACACAGGCAAAACTAGAAAAGCAATAATAAAGATTTTCAAAAAGAACGGATTCGACATAGATATAAAAACTAACCTAAACGAAGTAGATTTTCTAGATGTTACCTTCAACTTAAGGAAAGGCACGTACAAACCATACAGAAAACCCAATGATAAACCACTCTATATACACACATCTTCCAACCACCCGCCTTCTATAATCAAACAGATACCAAAATCGATTAACCGCAGGCTTTCCGACAATTCCTTCAATAAATCTATATTTAACAAAGCTAAGAAAGCATACGAAACAGCCCTAAAAGATAGCGGATTCCCAGCAACACTCACATACTCACTACAGAACACAAAAAGGCCAACAGGAAAAGAAATATCATATGGTTCAACCCACCGTACAGCAAAAACGTAAAAACGAACGTAGGAAAACTATTCTTCAAACTCTTACACAAACACTTCCCGGAATCAAGTACCCTACACAAAATATTCAACAAAAACACAGTAAAAATCAGCTACAGTTGCACCGATAACATGGCACAAATAATAAAAAAGCACAACAGGAAAAGTATCAACAAACCACACGAACAAATTAAACCCACGTGCAACTGCAGAATAAAGAACGAATGTCCCTTAAACGGTAATTGTTTACAAAACAACGTAATATACCAAGCCACGATAAAATCACCAGATAATGAAGAAAAAGTATACATAGGAGTAACTGAAGGACTCTGGAAACAAACAAATTATGTACACAAAACATCTTTCACAAATAGTAAATATGCGAACAGCACAATGCTTTCTATGTATTAGGTCATCCCATAAGTTCTGTCCGAATTTTAACTTTTTGTTAAAATGAACGAAATTTAAAGAGTATTTTATAATGTCTAATGGAGCTGAACATTATTTTTATGCTTAGATGCATTTAAACTGATCAAATTTTATTTCAGAGAATAGAATTAAATTTTGTTTGATTAAAACCCTGCTAACATGGAAGTACCCAAGAATCATTTGAGGCACATAATGCTTTATGAGTTCAAGAAAGGAAACTCAGCAGCCGAAGCGGCTAGAAACATTCACTCAGTTTATGGAGAGGAATGTGTGAATGAAAGAACTTGCAGAAGATGGTTTGCAAAATTCAGAGGTGGAGATTTCACCCTGGAAGATGAAGACCGGACGTCCAGTTGAGTTTGATGAAAAGCTTCTTGAAGCAGCCCTTGAAGAAAATCCTGCTTTATCAGTTGAGGAATTGGCAGTGGTTCTCAGTTCAAACCATACAACTGTTTATCGTCATCTTCAACAACTTGGAAAAGTTCATAAACTTGGAAAATGGGTGCCTCATGAATTGTCTGAAAACAACCTCAAATCCCGAGTTGACATCTGCTCTTCTCTCCATTCTTGCCAACTTGTTTCACCTTTTTTGGGATAGACTTGTGACTGGCGACGAAAAATGGATCTTTTATCGAAATGTTAAGCGTCGTAGACAGTGGCTTGGTAAAGGGGGAAGGACCCCAGCCACAGCCGAGAATGGAACTTCATTGGCAAAAGGTTCTTCTTTCAATCTGGTGGGATTGCCAAGGAATAATCCACTTTGAATTCTTACCACCTAATGCAACAATTCATGCTTGAATATACTGTCAGCAATTAGAGCGTTTGAACCAAGCTTTGAGGAAAAAAAGACCTGCTCTAGTGAATCGAAAACGGGTGATGTTTCATCAGGACAATGCGCGACCACACACAGCAAGAATCTCGTCACAAAAGATCGAAGAACTTGGTTGGGAGAAAATTCCTCATCCACCTTATTCTCCCGACCTTGCTCCTTCAGACTACCATTTGTTTCGTAGCTTACAGAATCATTTGGAAGTAACAGCTTTTGTAACACAGGAAGGTTAAAACTGACATTTGTGAGTTCTTCGAATCAAAGCCAAAAGAAATTTACAGTAATGGAATTAGTAAGCTTGTTAATAGATGGAAGGAAGTCATAGATAATCAGGGAAAATACATTGTTGATTGAATCTGTAATTAAATGTAACATTTGGTCACTTGTTTTCTTTATTCAAAATTCGGACAGAACTTATGGATGACCTGATATATCTGGGAAATTAAAAACAAAACGCACACCACACCAAAAATATCTTGGAAAATAAGGAAAAGATCATCAGCCTACAACAACCAATCAAAAACTTGCAAACTTTGCTTGGAGGAAAAAATAGCTATCATTACCTTCCCAGACCAAAATAAATTATTAGATAAAAGATCCGAGCTCATCTCAAAATACAGACATGAAAACAAATTTTTACTACGTTACTTAAAAATCGAAAACAGAAAAAATAAATAAACAAAATGACAATAAAATAAGCAAAATAAATGAATCCAAACAAATTACCAAATCACACCTGTTAGAATAGACGAAATAGAATAAAAAACAAGAAACAAAATCAATAAATAAAGTAAATAATAAACAAATTAGCAAACTATTATGACCAAAATATTAGACTATAAAAATCAAACCAAAAATCGGACGACAAAATAGCTATAACTGTTATATAACGATAAAAAAATGACTAAAAATAAAAAATAATATACTACGTTACTTAAAAATCGAAAACCAAAAAGAGAAAATATACAGTATAACAAATAAATAACAATTAAAATAAACTGATCTAAATACATCCAAATATATAAATAAACTAACAACCGATACCGATAAACTAGCCTTAGAAAAAACAAATAAAGATAATCAAATAAATACATGAAGTAATAAACACATTAAAACCTGTTCCCGTCAAAATGATAGTTAGAACAAACTACAACAATCAACCCCAAAATTGAACAAATAGCTTTAATTATCTTCCCAAACAAAAACAAAACTATTAAATAAGCTATAAAAACAAATCTTTACTACGTTAATAAAAACACCGATCAAAATAAAAAATAAATATATAAGATAAGAAATAAAAATAAATAAAAACAAGTAAAATAATTTAACCCAAATAAACAAACAAATAAACGACTTTCGGTAAAATAACCGCCAAAATAGACTACCCACAATGCACCACTGACCTGTATATATAAATAGCCGAGAAAAATAACGGCACTAGTGGCCTGACGATTGCATCTAGCATGAAACACTGTTGCCTCTAAGTGTTGACTTCTATTTTCACTTATATATATATATATATATATATATATATATATATATATATATATATATATATTAACTAAATCAGATTACCCTGAAGATCCGTTTAGGTGAAACCTAGGTAGGTTGTTCCTGGCTCTTTAGGATTTAGTTTATTTATCACAGCTCTACTTACCGTATTTATCACTCTATGTTTTGGGTTTTTTTTTCTTTTGACTAAAAACTTAAGGAACTGGACGATTTGTTTCGCCCTGTTCGGGGGTTTCTAGTTCTTTCTTTTTTTTTCCATTTTTTTCCTCTGGTACCAGTTTGTTTTCATATACTTACAAGTCGTGCTATCCGAGGTTTTTTGCCAACCGAGTATTAATGTTAGTATTATATATGTATATACCCAATGATAAACCACTGTACATACACACATCCTCCAATCACCCGCCTTCGATAATTAAACAGATACCAAAATCGATTAATATAGCACACCTTAAAACTATATATATATATATATATATATATATATATATATATAATGTTAACTCACTTACTTAATTTTTATGAAATTTTGAGAAATTAAATTTTGTAAAGCTTAATGGAGGCACGGGGGAGTAATGGATAACGGCTCAGATTGAGGAATCGGAGAGCCGAGTTCGAATACATTATATTCACTTACGTGTTAATACCCTTGGGAATGGTATGAATCCTCTTCTCCACCCAGCTATAGGTAAATAGCAGGACAGACTGAGTTCTATAACCTTGGATGGCAACTGGTCTGCCGTACAAAGAAATGGCAACCTACTGCGGGAAATAATCTGTCTCGTTAGTGATGTATCGAAAGATACTATGACGCATGGCACATAACTGACTGAAAGCTTAATGTCTATATTAGTTGAACGATGAACTCCTTGGAGAACTTAAATCAAGTTCTTTTTGTAAAAAAAGGAACACCATTTACCGAAAATTTGCTCTCAATCGTAAAATATATAATAAATCTAAAAAATTACTTAATTAGAAAAGCATTTAATTGCTTTTATGTATAAGATATATTAAAGGCATTGTTATCAAAAGAAAAATATTTTTCGAAGAATAATGAACTTTTACAAGAATTGTTTTCATGTTATTTTTTTAATTTTAATTAGAATAATTTATAAAGTTTTAAATCTTTCAAAATTCTGTATTAATTTTTTACGGTTAGCTGATATTGTTATCTAAAATATATTTATTAATCATAGATGGAAAAGATTAATATAATTCATGGACCCTCAATATTTTAAAAGTAATTTTTTGAATTTTTTTGTGTGTATATAAACGTGCCAATTTTTGTAGATACGGTAACCTATACACGGCATTATCAGAAAATAAGAGCGATAACTATAATAAATTTAACTCTAAAGCATCTAAAATTCAATAAAACAAATTACAGCGAATATTTTTCATAAATTTTTATGATTACTGAGTAATTCAAAATTATATAAAAAAAAAAGGCACTCACGTTATATTCCTCATGGATTTTTAGATATATCCACAATAGAAAAAAATTTGATAAAATTTCATCTGTCATTCAGACTGTCATCTTCTCAAATAAACAACTACCGCTAGAAAAAAAAAATGATCCAAACTTGAGAAAAGTTTTAGCGTCAAAATCTTTTTTATTATTAAGAGAAAAGACCAATGTATTTTTATCATATTTTTAATCCTTTTTAGAACGTTCGAAATTATAGTTAAAAAATGCATTTCTGCGATATTTTTAATTTGAAGTAATATTTGTTTCAAATCAGATTAATTAAACTTTAAATCAGTTACTTTTCTGACAAATTTATTTAACGAATATTAACATTTATTTTTGGAAGATGTTTTTCATAAACAGAATTACATTCTGATGGAAGGTAGCTAAAAATGGCACTGAAATTAACTCTTTCGTCAATTTCAAGACGAAAACTTCTTCCAATTTAAATTAGTTTTGAAATACAGCAAAGTATTTGGCTTATTGGAAATATTAAAATTAATCTATTAGCTCGAAATTAAAACTAAAATAAAAGCTTCAAGAAAGATTTTTTTTCACTTAAAAAAAATAATTTTAAACCTTCGCTATCGCAAATCTATGGAGGCACACACACTATATATATATATATATATATATATATATATATATAATATATATATATATATATATGAGAGAGAGAAAGAAAAGACAGATTACGAATCCAGTTCTTAGCATTTACTTTTTTCTTTTTTTAAAGTGCTCAATACAGCGTATAATATAATAATAAATATAATATTTTTATCATAATTTACATCGCTACACAAAATTTTCCATGTTTCGGAACTTTAAAATTGTCCTTCGTCAGGTGATGTTAGATAACTTATGATGGAAATGATTTACTTGGAAAATCAAAACAATTCAGTAGTTCATTTGAGAGTTAAAAAGGAGGGGGGAAAACCAAAATTCAAAAAATAAAAAACCCATTTGTGATCATATCTTGATTAACCAATCAAAAGACGGATCAAAGATAAAATAGAAAAATGAAAAATAAGGTCAGAAGGTGGGGGTAGGCTGGTTATTAATTCATGTCTAGATAAATTAATACTTTAGCCACAACTGCAGCAGACATACTGTTGCAAATAAAGTTTAGATACTGTGAAGTAGACAGTTATAGTTAACAAAGTTATTTTGAAGGAATTTCAAGATTTAAATTTTTTTTTGTACTTCAGAACTTTCTTAAAGAGGCCGCTAGTTTAATTAAAACATTTTTATATATATTTTGAACCCAAAATACGATACCTATTATACTAAATGGGCAATAAAACATGGCAATATTAAAGTTAAAAATCAAAGAATTAAATAAATATTATGTGGACCATTATATACTAATAAAATAATGGATATGTAATTGTAATATGTAGATTTTTTCTGAAAAATTCTTTTAAAGTAAACATTATACAATGACTACAGATTACTGTTAATTAATTTATCTGGTTTAGGAGGACTTTATTTTTAGGAAACTTTATAATATGCAGCTTTTCAAGTAAACACAGAAGTCATGGGTCATTTAAGTATTTATAAATTCTCGTTTTTTTTAATATTTTCCATTTTACGGTAGAGTTTTTATTAATTTCTTTTAAATGTCCAAAATATTTAGAAATGGATGTTCGGTTACGGTATGCATTGTTGTTTTGTACTACCAATATAAAAATTTCTTAACAGCCGGGTTTTCAATCGATGAAATGGTGCATTGGTAAACAATTAATTCAGTAAGACAGCTATTTTCAATGGACAATTTTTAGTATTTCTGCAATTACAAAAATTATTATGTTGGAATAACTATTGTTACTTTGATTTAAGTGTTATTTTAAAATTTTATTATGTTTTTCACATTTTTCTAGATTATCAGTACAGCTGTAACTTAATTTAAGCGTATTTTTATTGAAAATCTTGCTTAGGGGATTATTACTTGGGAAATGTTTCTCAATCAAACTGAGAAACTTCTGCCTTAATTTAGTGCTAACCATTTAGTTAAATGGGGGGGTGTCTACCAAATGATTTTTATATTTCTGTTTTTTCTAGTTATCTCTATTATGTTTTCTGTATTTAATATCAGGGCATTTATATATAGCAACTAATTTTAAGGCATTGTTGTAAAAATTGCTGTATTTTATAAAATGGTTGTAAACACAAAAATAGAAAAAGAAATATAATATGGTTCAACACCCATCCTTCTGTAAGTTATCCAAAATTAATATCGGACAAGTTTTTTAAGCTTATAAATAAACATTTCCAAAATAACAACACTCTAAGTAAGATCTTCAATAGGAAAACCATCAAAATAAGTTATTCCTGTACAAATAACATGTACAAAATTATCGACTCCCATAATAACTATATTCTAAATAAATACTATGGTATCATCAATAAACCTGGTATAAGATCCCCTGTCATTGTATAAATTAAATTAAATTGTTTTATATTTAATAATTTATATTTCACTTGTGTATTGTTTTAATATTATTTATTTATTATTATACTTTTATTACTTATTAATTTATATTTAATATATATTTTTTATTAAATTTATTCAATAACTTTAATAACTATTTCACTAATTATTAATTTAATTATTATATGTATTATTAGTATATTTAAAAAAAAATTTTACTTGTTTTTTTAATTTTAGATGTTACCTTTTACTTACTCTTCCCTATTTCCTTATAGAAACTAGATGTTAATATTTTAAAATATAGGTCAAGGTTATTTTAACTGCCGTCTGAATCCAGACACTCCCTCTCTACCACCATGAAATATCTGCCTAGACGATTTGCTGCGTCCTCTGTTATATTCTTCTTTCTCGTTTTCGTTTCTTCTTTTTTCTTTTTTCTTTTACTTTTACTTTTTCACCTTTTTCTCTTCTTTCTTTATTCTTAAAAAGTTTAAAATGTTTAAGGTACTATTTTATTTCTTCACTCCTCGGTGTTAACAAATCCTGCAAGTTCTTGTAAGGTGAAATATCTATTCAAATGGGGTAATTTTATTTATATATACTAGCGGGACCCGTGGAATTTCTACGAATCAACTAATAGAATGTTGAGTAAACAAACTTATATTATGTATAAAAATAACGCATCGAAGGTGGAGTAATTAAAATCTCTGCTTATATAATAGAATGAGAAACTCGTGCAGCAAATAGTAAAATTGCGTATATTTGTAGAGGTTTATTTAGAAATACTTTAAGTTTAGCAATTAAATCTATAATTTTTTTTTAATATACAATACTCATAGGCTGGGAAAATAAACAACACAGAGATGCTTAGGAGTGTCCACGATGTGTGCAAATATTGTCAATGCCAATCAGTCCGTGGTATTCCCCACCTCCAGGTATAGAGCCATGCCAGTTTCCTCCAATATGAATATAGAAAACAATAGATTTATATATGTACAAAACTATATAATACATGCCACATATAAATAGTTTCTTCTTTTGAAAGATATTCATTTTATATATATATATATATCTCTCTCTCTCTCTCTCTCTATATATATATATATATATATATATATATATATATATATATATCTATATCTCTATATATATATATATATATATATATATCTATATCTCTCTCTATATATATATATATATATATCTCTCTCTCTCTATATATATATATATATATATATATATCTCTCTCTATATATATATATATCTCTATATATATATATATATCTATATCTCTATATATATATATATCTATATCTCTATATATATATATATAGAGAGAGAGAGAGAGAGATATATATATATATATATATAGAGATAGATATATATATATATATAGAGAGAGATAGATATAGATATATATATATATATATATATATATAGAGATAGATATATATATATATATATATATATATATATAGAGATAGATATATATATATATATATATATATATATATAGAGATAGATATATATATATATATATATATATATATAGAGATAGATATATATATATATATAGAGATACACCAAGGAAACATACCTAATGCAATCAAGGGTCTCCAGAATTTCTGAAAAAAACTCCTTCAAATAAGTACCTCTCTGCAGACAATGTTCTTAGTAACAGTTCGCCCTCTTCTCCTTCCTTGTCTGCCTGTCTCCATCACCTTAACCCTTACATTTGAGAGTTTATGAGCTCTACCGTATGCCACATACAAGGGTACATGACTGAGACTGTACCGTTGCAGAGTTATTCTGGGTAGACATGTTACGAAGCCTTACTATTGAGCCGGGTTTTAGACTCAATTTATGAGGAGGCATTCCTGATGGTGTCAAAGAGTTTTAGAAATTCAAGTGAGTAACGATCAGCCCCAGCAGGATCATTTGTCAAAACTTTATCTGTACTATAATAGGTGCAGCAGTCACTTGGAAGTTCTCTAATCTTCTTCATTGATCAGGAGGCAGTCTGAGTTATTTAGCGAAAGAATTACTCAGCTCCTTCTCTCTTCCTCGGATGTATTGTTGATTAGGATTTTGTAAAGCTGCTGATGCTCCATTGCTAAGATGCAAGAATCCTGCTGCAAATTCCCTTTGATCTGCTGTTGTCCTGATTCTTTGGGATCAATCTGTATTGGATGAAAATCATTCATAGAGAATTTTTAATACAGAATTCAATGATCGCCTCGCGACTTCTTCTTGGCAATATGAGTAGGACTTGCCTAAAGTTTCCCCAAGAGCATAACTTTACCACCAAAAATAGCAGCAATGCCAGTGATATCTCGCAAGGCTTTATCAATAGTATGAAGAGCAAATTAAGGGATCACAAAAGCCTCACCCAAGATGAAAGAATGCAGGTTTCGTAAATAATTTGCATGGTCTGAAGTGGCTGGTACATTATAAAAGCTGGTCTCCGTGAGTGGGACAGGCAATTTGAACATACTATGGATAGTCTTTCGCCTTGACAGTAGTGTAGAGGTAATGCCTGTCCAAGCACCACTGCACACATTGCAGTCGTTCCTTCACAGATATGAAATTATGGTATTAAACATAGAAGTTTTACCACAACCTCCTGGTGCATCTACATAGAAAGAGGAGTTTTGGGGCACCTCACATTTCTTCTTCTTATCTATAGATTCAAACACAGCATTAGCAATCGGTCTCTGTTCATCAGTAAGTGTTGCAATACCTGGATGATCGAGGTATTCATGATGGTCAAGCTGTGGTACACCAATAGGTTCAGACAACCCAATTGCTAAACAATTGATGCCATTCTCTTTCGGAATTGCACCAATTGAGTGCAGTGCCATGTTTTCTACATGGTCTGTATTGAAAGCTTGGTTCAAGAAATTTTCAATCATGGATTCCTTGTGAGTGGTTCACAGATGAAGAGCATTTGCATGGTTCATATACGTGCACAGAGCAGCAAACGTAACACGCAACTGTAAGGCCATCCGACAGGCAGCAGCTTCTGGCAATACATGTTCCAGTGTGTCATCGTTTGAGAGGAGAATATATAACAGGCATGCTGCCTTAAATGTTGACAAGATTTCTCCTACAGTGCGCAAATCCTGGAAGCTCACGGCACCAGAAATATGCAGCAGCAATATTCGCAAATGAATTCTACAAATGATATTCGTATTCATTTGCCTTGGTGTCCATCTTCTAGAGCGCTTATTAAACACATAATGCAGCAGAGTGTCTGGATACAAGTGGTTCCTTGCATCATCATCATGCTCATTCGTGTCATGGTCCTTCTGTGCCAGAGCAGCTTGCTGAATGTTCCCTCTGGAAGTTATCTGTTTTGCTGGTCTTGTACAGATGTACGGCAAGTCTGTAGACATTGTGAGATGTCATGTAGCTTGAACTCTGACAGTCTCCACATAGCTTCTGGAGGAGAAACATATCGGCAAGCAAGATAATTAGTAATTTCATCGTGGGCTTCATTCTGCTCACGATCTGCCACTGGATTGTCTCTTGCTTCAACAAAAACACAGTCATGTCCCTTGTACTCGTACTTGAAGATATATTTAACGCTTTTCACTGATGAACAAATTTGTTCATTTAATGTGATCTCTGTATCTTTTCAACAGGTAGGTATTGTACAGCACAACGTTCCTGTTATCAACTGAGTGACATCTAACTTGAACTGTGATTCCAGTATTGCGTCTTCTGCACTCTAGATAGCCATTCAAATTCGGAAGCGTTTCGTCTCTGTAGTTCTTTGGAAATTTCTTTTGGCATTTACTAAATCATGGAAGACTGGATCATCGTTGGCATCAGGAATTTCAGCTGTTGCGATCCTATTTATGCCATCGCTGTTTCTGAATGTGTCCTCTTTTCTCAACACTACCAACATGTGGCAGTGGGGCAAACCTCTCTTCTTACACTCAATGACATGGACACGAGCCACTGGCACTCCAAAAATGTGTCTATCCTTTATATCCCTCATAAGTTTTGCAAGGAGTGACTTGTACACTCAGACAAATAAATCTGGCCTATTTTCAGGTGTTTCATTTTGCTGTATATTATCAGTTATCTCAGGACACTTCGGGTTGCAAGTGTAAGTGATGAACAAATCTGGCTTACCATATTTTGAAACAATTGACATGGCATCCTGAAAATATTGGTGCGTATTCCTTGGACTGCCTGTGAATGAGGAAAGCCGTATCACTGACACTCCTGGTTCAATATTCTCATCTGCTCCTCTGTTCAGAGGGAACATGACTCTACCATCAATCCGTTGTAGCTTTCCACTCGCAATTGGGCCTGATTGTTCGTAAGATATTGCAACCTTCAACCTTGACATATGCATCCACAACATACTGTTGAAATAATTTTCCAACTCTGTGAATAGCACTAAACCCACCTCTTAATGCAGGATGATAGGTGTAGTATTTTTGCATTGTTAGACGATTACGCACATGTATCTGGCATTCCTCGAGATATTGCATCTTAAAATGCCATCCAATTCCCCCCACTTGGAAACCGAATTGGGTAGCTCATAGGTTCCAAGTGGCTTTTCAGGAGGAGCATCTCTGGGATACACAATAATGTCTCTATTTTCAGGAGGGGTGCTATTTTCTCCAACAAACACTGTTGCTGTTGTAACAGAGAGAGTTTGGGAAACACACACACACATATATATATATATATATATATATATAATTGGAGTAGATTTGAACAGCGAAATTAGATCAAAACAATTTTGTTTACTGATGGGAATCTGATCTAGCCCATTTGAAATTGGGTCATTAGGAAGACAATGGAAGATGATAGAGATAATTTTTAACGGTTAAAATTTGAAATAGAGCTTACTAATGCTATGAGGAACTTTGAAATTCACATGATTTTGGGTTAAAGGCTGCACTCGTGATAACCTTGTGAGGGCCAGGAGTCGATTCATCATCAGCCAGGTTTATCTATATAAACGCGCACAGAAATCTGTTGAAAGAGTTGTTGGCTCATCTGCCGCCGAGTGCAGTCGAGCAGGGTAGAGAGAGATCGGCGACTGGAAGTGACGTCAGAGATTGGAACCAAACGCCCGCTAACATATTTTGTTGATATAAGTACGAAGAAGCGAATTACTCCTCCAAAAATCTAAGACTGCTACTGCTACTATTATTACTATCACTGGAAACGGAAACGTCGAACAAGCTACAATAATCAAAAGGTTGTTTTTGGGCTCGTCTGTCGTCGAGTGCAGTCGAGCTGGGTGGAACGATATTGAAGACTGGAAGTGACGTCAGGGATTGGAACTCCCCCCCCCGCTAACATGTACTGTTAATACAAGTACCGATGCTTCTGCTACCACGAAGATTACTACTACTGTTACTACTGCCGAGGAGGAACGCAACTATAAACTTTAAGCCCCGCACGGAAACCTTTATCTCTCCATCGCAAGAGTCGTATATCGTTCTGAGACGATTTCACAAGCTAATCCCCCCCCCCTTCTCTCTCTCTCTCATCCAGTGTATGAGTTTTACGTAAATTATTTTCTTTTTTGTAACCCGTTTCTTTTCTATACTATTCTCTTCTGCTATATAAAGACATTAACAATTCAACCATTGAATAGTTGTTTGTTCGGCATTCTGCAGATATATATATATATTTGTTGGTGCATTCTAAATTTCTTAGTACAGACTCTCCAGCCGTGTCTACATCTTCAGTCGACCGTGACTGGATGAACATCACTTCTGCTTTCTGGATCAAGCCATACACAACGTGGGCAGGAAGCAGGATTAAACCAGTGGACCGGTCGAATGATCTACGAATGCTCAGGGGACCTACGGTTACTTCCTTAAGTTCTGTTAAGACCGAGTAGACACCTCAACCCTGAGAGTAAGACGTCGGAGGTTGAGGGGCTGGGGCGAAAGTGTTAGACTGTTTCATTGCTGGTGGGGAAATTGCAAATCACATCTCCGTATTGGCACATTGTCTCTATTGGCTATCGCCTCTTCTTCTTGTTCAACTGCATGCATGTTCTTGTACAATTCTGCATAAGGATTAATTTGGTGGATAACATCACTTATTTTTCTCCATAGTAACAGAAAGTTCAGAATTTTCATGCGCATCCATCTTGTGCTGCAGAGCTTTATCGGTATCAATGATGTATAACTGGCCGTATTGCATTAGCAGGATGTAGGTTTGTCGTCGTGTAGTAAGTTTGGCCCCTGAATACGGAAGCAATACGGACCCCTTCCTGGAGGTGCTGCCAGTTTGACTCCAAATGACGCAAAGAAGAAAGCACAATTGTAGCTTCTGATACTTCTACTGAATGAAACGGACTCTTGATCGTTTTCCTCAAATAATTTTTAGTGTTTTTGTATATGGTTGCAATGCAGGCATGTTCGCTTTTCCATTGTGGCAACAATTGTTATTTTTATTTCTAAACTTAAGCATACCACAGTATTCACATATATGTTCATTTCTCCTATGTTAAATTGTCCAACTTCATTAAGAAAAGCTCTGTTCCGCATTGGCCCATGTCTTCTCATACTCTGTATCTGCATCTGATGCCTCCTTTGAACAGGAATTCAAAATAGTAAAACCTACTTTAAAATTTTGAAGGGATAATTGTCAAAGCTTGTTGAGACACTAGGAAACACAGAAATGAAATGAACGAATTCCAGTCCCAAAAAGTCGAGTGGGTTTTCCCAGTTAAAGTAAAAATTATTTTTTTCTGGAATTAGGTTCTAATTAGTAAGGGGAAGACAACCCTTTAAACACGTGACCTTTTAACGATACTGTCATTTAGAGACCACCCTAAAAAATTTTCTGAGGCCAATTTAATTTTTCGAATTTTCATGGACTGTTGTTTCTTTGAAAATCACCGGCATCTGTTAATGGCAAAAGTGAGATGGTGAGGGTGTTTCTTTGAAAACTGCCGCCAATGAGACGCCGAATACAGATCAGTACTGAAGAGTGTAACGGACAGATTAAGTAAGGAACAAGCACAATTATAATAAGATACATATATACACGTGTCCCGTGCAGAGAACAATATATCACAAATATATACACCGCAAAGCAGAGTGTAAAGAGAGACAAAAAGGTAGGCACCTCCATTGAATTTTCGATACCTAAGTTTTAAAATTAAAAAGATTTAATGAAATTTAAAAAAATGAAAAAGCATTCTTGAAGATTTAATTCTGGTTTTAATTGATAGCTAAATGATTAGATTTATAATTTCAAGTAAGTATAAAATAAATATAAAATATTCTGGTGTATTTAAGATAGAAATTATATAGACTGGAATGTCAAATAATTGTTCGATTATTTTTAACATTTTCTTAAAAGCGGCCATTTTAATTTTTAAGAAATTTGTAAATAAACAAATTTCTCGGGTTTAAAATTCTTTAAAAATAAAATTATATATTTGTGACACGTTATTTGGGTAAAATTAGAAAATTTAAAGTTAAATTAATCTGATTTGAAATAAATATTACTTATAGCATAAAAAACAATATACAAGCATTTCTTAACGATGGGTTCCTTTTTCTTTGATCTTTGATTCATCGAGAAGCTCTCAAGGTTCCGACAGCACCTATGGATGACCAGAAATGACATATTTACGAAAACTAAGTGAACGCATTTTTTTTTTATTTATTTTTTTATTTTTATCTATCTTGTAATTTTTACAAATTAACGTATTTTCGGCAATTATTTAATATTTTATTGGCTTTTATTTAAGTTTTTAAGAAGCTTTAGGAAATTTGCATTTCTTCTCTAGGTTCTTAAGTTTACTACACTAAACAAAAAATTAATTGAAGCATAACCCAAACTAAAATAAATACATAAAATAAAAAAATATTTAGTGAAATAACAATTAACAAAAGTAAAACTTTTTCTGATATTTTGAAGGGATGATTTGCAAAGACGTCAATGATGAAACATAACTGAATTAAAAGTTAAATAATTGCAGTGCGTCAGACGACACTTAAATTACGTGATATTTTTAAGGATTATGTCATGTACAGATTCCCATAGGTAGAAATTAGGAACGTTTTTTTCACTAAAATTAATTTTTAAAATATTCGGGTACAAACTACTGTTATGAGCTTTTCAAATTTTGATTCATAAATTTACTTTTCACTTAATGATCCCCAAATCGAATTCTTGAAAGCAATGAAGAATTTTTAAATGATTTTTGAACTATTATATTATTATTATTAAAATTTTCAAAAAAAAGAAAATTTTGTAAAAATTCATAATTCATCGAAATTTATTTCTTCATACAATAGTGTCCTTAATATTACTGTTTTACAAAAGCAATTAAAAGCTTTTCTAATTAAATAATGTTATAGTTTTATTGCATTTTTTATTTTACAATTCAATGAAACGGATAATTGTTTTCAAAAAAAAAAATTACCAAAGAGTCTTGTTTTTAACTAATAAAAAAATCCCCCCTTTAAAAATTTAATTTCTGGAAATTCTATCAAATTATGCAAGTGGGTGGTAACATATGTTAAAAAAAAAAATATTCATTTCTAAATATGTCCTGAAAGTTTCATTAAAATCCGACAATTATTTGAATTTTGCAAGAATTTTCAAATCAGTGTGTTTTCCTCGAAAAAAGCGCAAAATAAAACAAACCTTTTCTTCTCTAGTTCGCCGCTGTCGTAAAAAAAAAAAAGATAAAAAAGGTTTTTAACCAAAATTTCGAATGTGCAAGAAAGGAGTAAAACATTTCAAAAAATAATTAAAAATAATTTGGTCTTTCCTCTTAATAATGATATAAACATTTTGATGACAAACCTTTGCTTTTATTAAGTTTGGGGCCTTTTTTCATCATGCTATGCTGTTTATTACATTACCTAGTGGAGGTAACTACAAAAAAGAAGGACCTTACATATAATATGGAAATACTCCTGTACACGGAGAAACCATTTTTAGGACTCCAGATTCAAACGGGCCGGATTCATCTATACCTCAGTCGAGAACAAATTCTACGAACTGGAAACAACGACAATTTCCCAAATTGAGGACTGCGAGCTGGGCATGTACGTTTGTGCAACATTTTCCCGCCGTTTACAGGACTAAAAAAATTAATGAAGTCATTGTTTCTCCCTCTCTTTTCTTTCTCTTCTCTCTCCTTTTTTTCTTGCTTTTCTCTCTCTCGTCGTTTTTCCTCTTTCTTTCTGTTCAAAATCACTGCGATTTGTTTTCCAAAATTACTTTGGATTTTTGTCCGATCTGTCTCAAAGTTTTACGTAAAAAATTAATTTTTTTTACTTGGAATCTGAGCGAAGAATTTTGTGATTTAAATATTTCAGATTTAGGAAAGTATCAGAAGTCATCGTAGAAAGCATCCCGGAACTCGGAACCATATCTCACTAGCTTTTCATAAACATTGCGATAGATACACGCCAAGGTGTTCAGGAGGTGATAGGCTTCCAAGTATTTGCAGAAGAAACTGATAGTACTAATCAGATAAAACGTCTACTACAAAAGACCTGTTGCGCACCATCTGTTTCCTCTGAAGAGAAAATGTTATTTTGAAAAGGTGTGGGTAGCTATGACCAGGTAAGACAGTCGAAATTACACCTTAGCAAATGTAAACATCGTCCTGGTTTTCTTTACTTATATAAACAAACGAACGACGAGTTTGTTTGTGCGCCTTACAAGCTGATCGCACAGTAAAACACGACAAATCGCAAGTCACCATTTTTTTTTTTTTTTTTTTTTTTTTTTTTGCTAAGAACTTCTTGGTGCCTATTTAATTTCTGATGTCTTGAGCCGTCTTGGCTTTTCCTTTCATCAACAATTAGATGGGTCACGAAACAATAATTCTCTTATCTGTCTACATCTCTTAGATGAGGTATTATGATTACTTACATTATTCGAAATCCTCTTCATTGACACATTCACAACGTTTCGGTCGTTGTACGGCCTTCTTCAGGTGATTGGAATTTCGAATCGAACCCTCTATTTCGTCCAGCGGGGTAAATTGTTCTAGTTCCACGTGTCATACCTCTTTCGGTTGTCTCAGTTATTTCCCTTTAATTCAATTCTCCAAGTTTGGTTCACCACTGCTGTGGCCTGGTATTGAACTCACAACTCTTTGGGTCTAGTCACTGGATCTAACCAACGTCTTTATCCACTGGGCCATGTGTAATATTTCTCTTGTGATAAACAAATATAATAAATCGCTTTTATTTTCTCATAGAATTATATATAAATTAGGTTCCTCTACAGAAAACTCGATACCTAAGGGTTAAAATGAATTTTTAAAAATGAAGAATCTTTCTTGAAGCTTTTATTTTACTTTTAATTTTAACCTAATAGATTAAATTTAATAATTCCAATAAGCAAAATACTTTACTGTATTCCAAAAATTAATTTAAAACTAAATTACTGGAAGGAGTTTATTTTTTATTCTTTACTAAAATAGCTGATTATCGACCTTTTTTAGTAGTCTTCCATCGCAATGTAATTCTCTTTATTAAACAATACACTTTTCTGAAACTTTATTTGGGAGATATTAGCTGATTTAAAGTATAATTAATTTGATTTGAAACAAATATTTCTTAAGTTTAAAATATCGCAGAAATGCATTTTTTGTTTCAGGTATTGACTTGATGACATATTTATGTAATGTTTTTTTCTACAGGAGTGGAGGGGTTTCCTTTAAAAAAAAGAATTGAAGAATAGAAAGTGAGTGCCTTTGTATAATTCTTAAGTACTCAGTAATCTTAGAAATTTAGAAAAATATTCTTCATAATCTAATGTTTTATTGAATTTTAGATATTTTGGCTTTAAATTTACTACAGTTATCGCTCTTATTCTCTGATAATGTCGTGTATGGACATCTCTAGCTGCAAAAATCGGCACGTTTATACAAATACAAAAAATTCAAAATTCTTTTTTAAAACATTGGTACTTGATGAATTGTAACTTTTCCATGTATGATTAGTAAATATAGATTTTTTTTCTTAATGATAGTGTAATCTAAAAAGAGTGAAATTAATACAGAAATTTAAAAGATTTGACTTAATAAATTATTGTAATTAAAAAAATTTTAAAAATGAAACAATTCTTATAAAAATTTATTATTCATCGAATAAATACGCTTTCTTAAGAGATTAGTGTTATTAATATCCTATTTATAAAAGGAATTACAAACTTTTCTAATACTGGTTTATTACATTTTTTTTTAATTTTTTGATTTGAAGTAGATCTTTCGTAAATGGTGTTACTGTTATACGAAAAAAAAATTGATCATTTAAGTTATCCAAGGAGTTTTACTTTTAAATAATATAAATATTAAAACGTTGGAAATTTTAATTTCTCTAAATTTCATAAAATTAAGTGCGGAGATAACGGATGTAAAAAAAAAATTTTTTAATTCTAAAATTTCAAACATTTTATATTAAGTCCTGAAGGTTTCATTAAAACCCGACAATAATTTGATTTTTGCAAGAATTTCCACATCAATGTTTTTCTGTTTATTTTTTATTTTTTCCGCAAAAAAGACGCTAAAACTTCCTATACTAATCTTTGGCACCCCACTGACGCAAGAAAAACAAGAATCCACTAATTCCTCTCCAATTATATAGTATTATACCATTATCACCACTATTGGTGTTCGTATATGCACGTTTTGTTTTCATTACTGTACACATTGCAAATGATGATGATGAAACCGGATCTGCTCTTGAAGTACCCTCCATGTCGTACGTCTCATAGTACTACATGCATGTAGTACTATGAGACGTACGACATACTAAGGCCGATTGACGTGTGCTGATACCAGATACATTTCTGTAATTTAAAAAATATTCATTGAATATCTTTGGTGTTTTTTTTGTTTTTTTCGTTTATTTTGCATTTGTCCACAAATACCTTGCGTATTGTATGTATGTATGTATGTGTGTGTGTGTGTATATATATATATATATATATATATATATATATATATACACACACGCACACACACACGGGGTTCAATGGATAAATTTTCGCTATTTTATATTTTTTAATTTCGCGCAAGCGCCTTGTTTGTTTTGATTTTGTCGAGTACACAGTATAAAAGGATCAGTTGGACACCGTCTGTGAGAAAAAGAGCACCATGACACAATTCACTCTGCCAGAATTTTGGAAAATGTATGCTGCACTGCTTGGCATTCGCGCTGGAAACTCCAGCACGACCATTTCAGAGTTTTGGGGTGTCAATCTGAGGACAGTGCTGAGGATTCGGAAAGGGGTGGAGGAGTTTAATTGCGATTATGAATATACGGCATCTCGGAAAACTTACTCTGATCGTTCTGATAACAAAAGAGCTCTCTAATTTGTTGGTGGGGACCTCAGACATTACACGGAGACCTACATAAAGTACTTTGAGAAGGTAGTGCTGTCCTGGGTCAAGAAGGTGGCTTCTGGAAGTCCCTATGTTTGGCAACAGGATTCTGCACCATGCCACATTATCAGGAGTTACCATTCATGGCTGTCAGAAAATTTCTGCGACCACATCACCCCTTACATCTGGCCACCTAACTCCCCAGACTGCATCCACCTTGATTATTATGCATGGGGCGTAGTTGAGGGAGACACCAACAAAACTCCTTTTATCACCAAATGTGAAGTGAAGGTAAACATTATGATAGCATTCACCAATTTAAACAAGGAGACCGGCCAGAAGAGTTGCAGGAGATTCGGAAGTCGTCTGGAGGCCGTGGTTGAAGCCAATGGCGACTTTATTGAATAAATTTAATCTTTAGAATTTTAAGATATTTTGTGTAATTTTGGTAAATATATTTGTTAAAATGAGATGTCAATGATATTTTCATTTTTGTGTAATTTAGACAATTTATCCATCGCACCCTTTGTGTGTGTGTGCATATATATGTATAGTGGGGGCAAACAAATATTTGTACACATACAAATTTTTAATTTATTGTATTTCCAACTAATGAATAAACATTTTTCAAATAATCGAATGTACACAGATGCATAAGAACTAAATACGCATCGAAACAGAAAAAAAATTAATAAATATAAATCCCATTTATCAATTTTAATGGGTGAAAAAAGTATTTGTACAATGCAAATTTCAAATTTTAAAAGTTTTAAATGACTTCAATACTCTAGACTATTCAAGTGGAGTGTAAAGTATGTTTATTCATAGCCGCTTGTTAATTTTTACATATCTGTTTACGTTAGGGTGATGGACACAAAGACAGAAAGATACAGATTACATTTAGACCCACTAACCATTCCTTCTGCTTACAAAGGGAAGGCTGCTTAAACTTAATATAAATGAGAAAACCATATAGAAGCTGTTCGTATCTGCACTGGATTTCGTCCGTATTAACCAACCACTCGGCCAAAAGGAATCAATTATGGTATCCTAGGTGCGTTGTCCAAATTGCACTCCATCGTCCCTTACATGTTTTCCTTCTCCTGTCAGCACCTACCTTGAGTTGCTCTTAGGCCTTCTATTATGTGAACATTTAAAAAAAATGATCTCAAGCACTGGTGACATCAGAATGTGCTCTATTGATCACTGTGAAAAATCTATATATCTTTTAAAACGTCCGTTTTATAGCCCTTATAAAATGTTGTAGCCCTCCCATATGCCGCTTTAACCCACTTCAAAGTATTTTTTTGAGATGTAACTCATTTATCCCAACATGTTTTTATACTTTTTTTTTTTTTTAGCTCTTAAGTCTTTTTATAGGGTTCGCCGTCAGCTGCTTCATCACGTTTTCTTTAATCTTGTCCACATCGTTTCAACGCCAGTTTCAGATTGTGAGAGAGTTAAAAAGAAACTGCGAGACGAATTGTCTATTCAACTAGTCATTGTGATTATGACGATCTTACTGTACGCATCCTCACTCATTGAAGTTGCGTTCTTTTATATGCCGTATCCCTTTAGGACGTTGGCGATCATGGCTCTCCACAATTTCCAAATGAATAAACCCACGGGACAGTAATTGTTCATGAATGCGCGGTAAGGTCCCTTTTTAGTAGGTATCAAGATGCATTAGATTTTCGCAGCCGGTTTTAAGGCTATTCAAAATAGACACATACGTTGCTGACAGGCATTCTATTTTTATGTAAGTGAATACTCCAAACCCCTCACAGCAGTCTTCTTGATGCGCATGAACGAATAAGCAAAATCCAATCTACAGATTAATCGTCCTTGGAATTATCTTGTCATGTTGATGATGAAGGCTTACTGAAGCGAAGATCTGAGCCACAAGAGAAAGTCTTTCACCAATGGACTTTCTGAGCTTATCTGATTGCAACCTGCAGCTGGGAATCGTATCGAAACAGAAGGATGAATGTTGATTGAACGACTGGGAATACAAATCGAATAGCCTTGCACAAATAACTTATTTGTTAATAATATTGCAAAATTTGAATTGTTTGTTTGTATGTCATAAGTGATCAGATCCTCTATTCGCACAAAGAAGAGTTTATTGCTGATCACTAGTTGATCAAAAATGTTTATATTTCGATGTTACAAAACTGTATTCAACATGAAACAATTTATCTTTACATATTACAACTTTACAATGCTTTTCCGTTTTACAAACAGATCTCCATAGATGTGTTTAATCAATAGGGAGGATCACGATAGACTACTAGTTTTTTGCCAGGGAGTTCTACAGCCACAGTGCCCTTAAGAGATTCTGACATAATCGCATCTCTACTGAAGAATTGTGGGTCCTGTAATATTGAACCTTTTTATGAAAAGTCATAAACGTTTTTTGTTGTGAAAATTTCTTGTCCGTATGTCTGGCTTTAACATCACTGCTTTCTTTGAAATTATAGCGATTTAAACGGGCTCAACAGTGATTATCTTTGGTTATTGAATGAGAAGCTAGTATTTTCACCATGATTTGACCGTAATCTGGTAATCAACAGAGAGAATGTTGCTTAACCTATTGCAATTAAATAGCAGTAAGTACACATTAAGTTAATGGTTCTTCATCAGAATACCTAAAATTATTTACAGAATTTAAAGAATTTATCTTTCTTTTAATGAAGCATTTAAATGATCGTGTGTGAAGATATTTTCAAATGAATTTTGATTGTTGATAGTTTAAAAATGCAAACAATAAAGATGAGGATAATGGCTTTGATAAGTTAATAATAAATTTTTAGATTTTTTTTTTTCAGTTAATTGAAATGTAATCACATAGATAAATTTTTTTTTAATCATTTACCCAAGCAAGGCGAGAATGCCACTAATACGCAGAGGGTTACAGGGAATTAAAGTGAAAGAAGACTGAGTACAGGAAGGATTGAGGAAAGGACTAAAGATGAACGGGATTCAAGATGATAGGTGATGGCGATTGACGTTGTATTTAAATTTTTGAAGGTTGGGAACAAAAGATCGTCGGTGCAGTTGCCATGGAAATATTTGTAGAAAAGACGGAGGGAAGTTACGTCACGTCGGTGAGAAAGTGAAGTCGAGATGCCAAGTCAGCATCAATTATATTGCAGATCCTTTTTTTTGATTTTGTCAAGAACCAGACTAGGTATGGCAGCAGTATTCAATGCACGGGAAACTGGTAGATTTGTAAATGCGCAAGATGGACTCTGACGAGAAAAATCTTCTGGCACGACACAGTGACCCAACATTCCTTGCAGTAGATGCAGCTATTAATTCGATGTAGTTGCTCTACTTCAAGTCAGTTAAAAACGTGAGGTCAAGAAGGCGCAACGTGTTGCTCTCCAGGAGTCTAGCGTTTCTCTATGGGGGTTAAATGAGAGCAGTTTTGTTTGGGAGACGTTAAAATTTACAAGTCATTTCCTGTTCCAGTTAGCCACAGATTGTAGGTCCTTTTCGAGGTCTGACAAAGTCAGTGTCAAATTTTCTTATTGTATTTTTCCAATTTTCGAATAAAGTGTTGTGAATTGGGATCAAAATTGTGGATTTTTGTCCGAAGTTCATGTTTGCGTTATTGTTTGTTCCTTGTACGTCCGACTCGAAATGCGATCTGAAGGTCGGGGACGCTAAAATCAAGCACGTGCGGAAGTTTAAATATCTGGGAAGTGTTTTGACAGAGGACGCTGAGATCCGAAGACGGATTGGGATCGCCAAGTATGCATTCCAAAAGCTGGGCAGAGTACTGCGAGACAGGAAGATTTCTTTGATGACAAAGAAAAGAGTACTGAGCTGCTACGTGACATCTGTCCTCCTATACGACAGCGAATGTTGGACGGTCTCCTCAAAGACAATGAAGAGACTCTAGGCAGCGGAGATGTGGTTCTACAGAAGGATGCTGAGGATATCATGGAGCGAGCGTGTGAGCAACGATGAGGTCTTGCAAAGGATGCAAACTAGGTGGAATCTTATACTTAACATAAGAGGCAGGTGCAATTTCTGGGAGGCGTAATGAGAAAGGAGGGCATGGAGAATCTGATATTCACAGGTCGAATAGAGGGAAAAAGAGACCAGGGAAAGCAACGCATGGCATACTTGGTGGGCTTAAGCAAATGGATCGCAGAATATGGTCTGGGAGAGTTGTCAGAGGCACAACACTTATTGAGAGAGACAACGGATAGGGGGAAGTGGAGAACCATGATCGCCTACGTCCTGAAAGGACACGGCACATAGACAGAAATTTTTCAATAGCGAATATGATGCCTGTGTGTCCGGTAGAATTCCCTTATCTACATTCTGGTATTCTTCGGAAAGCTGAAAGTTTAAAATAGTCTACGGTGACATCAGGTTTAACGTTTATGGGGAGCGAGGCCGCACCACACAGGATGCTTTTTATCATATACAGTATAACCCGGATATAAGAGAGATTTTCTCTGGTCCAAAATTAGAGCCTGTGTTAATGTATATATAATAGACCAAACCCGTATATAAGAGACTACTTCTCCGGTCCCGACAACTCTCTTATATCCGGGTTACACTGTATCTCATTCACCACATAAGACGGTATCATGAAGTGTGTGTGTGTGTATGTATGTATATATATATATATATATATATATATATATAATTTCAATATACCGTCTTATGTGGTGAATGATATTTAATATGGCCTATTTATTTTATATAATAATGGCTTCTACGGTTTTGAGTCTTTCCTTGCATAAATGTTACATATGATGTCATATAAACTATTTGTAACCTTCAACTTTCCAAAGAATACCAGGATATAGAGCACACAGACACCCCATTGGATTTTGAAGATGACTGAGAATGTCGAATGTACTTGGACAAGCAACACAAACTTCGGATAGTTTATCCACAATTTTGATCTCAATAGCCAACAACTTATTCGAAAATTGGGAAAATAGAACAGAAAAAAATAAAACAAACAGAATTTGTTGGCTCTTTTTAATCAAACTTATTTAGATGTGTGTGTGTGTGTGTGTGCGCGCGCTCGCGCGTTCAAATCTCTAAGAAGTATAATTGAATTGAAATTCTGTCAACACACCCACAAAGGACATTTCATCTGACCATATGCTCAACTAACTTCTTAGATTTTACCATGACACTGGATTTTGTTCCTAGAAAAAATATTCTCATGTAATAAAAAAGAAGTAAGCCCGACATGGAACCAATTTTTTGTTTTTTATTTATTTATTTTTATTTATTTATTTTTATTTATTTATTTTTTGTGGTGGGGGGGGATTCAGTATGTGTGCAAATCAAAATTTTTAAGGCATTACATGAAACGATTTATATTTGATCATCTAGAACAAACTCTTCCTAACTTTGTCTCATTTTCCCTTATGGTGTTTAAGCCTTATTTTATTGTCCGCGTAGTTATGATCCATAGCGTTCTAGAGTGTTGGCGGGAGGTTTCAATCCCCCCCCCACGTTTTGTTCTTTTTACTGGAACTGAGAACTAAATAAAAGATGAAATTTATCCCCTTCAACTCGGTTTGTGACAATGTTATTGAGCTGAACTGTATCATGTGTGTCATTACCACAATGAATGAGAAAACTTCATTTTCCGTTTGTTTTGTACGAAACATTAACTTCTGAATTGTATTAGACTTATATGGGGAAAAATTCTATTAGTCTCATTCCAGAAAATAAGTGCAAGCGAAAAGAAGAAAAAAAAGTAGTGTATTGAAAATAGAAACAAAAATGTTTTCTGTAGAATAAGATCTAAAACAAAATTTTCATTTTATGTGATCAGATAATATAGAATCAAGAACCTTTAAAAATTAATCTGAATCCCCCCCACACACCCACACACTTTTAACAGATTAACAACATACCCAACCGCACCCTCTTTGTTATAGCATAAAACAAAAACGCTTAGTTCATTTTTGTTTTTCATAAACTCTAAAGAAAGTGGTCAGTACCTAGATAGGTGACGGTTTTGGAAATACCAGGTACTGTAAGCTTCGATGTGCGGGTGGTGTAATGGATAACGACTCGAGCAGAGTTCCAAATCTTGTTGGGTTTAGTTATATTCACTTACACTCATATACCCTTGGGAAAGGTATGAATTCACCTCTTCTCTCCCCAGATCATCACTAAACTGTTATCTGCCCTCCGCCCAAATAATTGATTATTGCAAACTAAAAATATTTCCTGGCTTTAAATATCCTGCAATGGGTTGATAAGCCGTAGAAAACTAATCAATCAATCAATTCAATTGGACGTGATTTATCGCTAACAATAACTTACAGCGACTCTACTTTTCACATCGAGTCTGTAACAAATCCAGAAATCTAATTGTAAAATCTACGATACCTACTGTCACAGACCCAGAATTTCAAAGGAAACAAAAACTACAACAGTATGAAAAACTGTTCAAACATAAGCGGCGTGAATTCAAACAAGTCATAATTTTATCAATGCCAATCAATGTGTCATTTGTTATTACCGTATTGCCGCTATTATGTGCAAACTAACCACAAAGCATGACTCCAGTTACAGGTTATTGTTTTGTATTTCTGTGTATAGGGCTTCAACTCTTAGATAATATCGTGTTTGCGCAATGAGCTACATTCCGTGGTCTCATTCAGCAACCGTACAAAATGGACGAGGCGACCGAACAGATGGCATAGAGCTTTCGTCGAATGAAAACATTTTTCTCTTCCATTAATTCAAGTTCGGCATTTGGTGAGGATCATAAGGAGTCAAGGTTTTCATCGAAAGCCCAACTCCATTTTATCGCTCACAGATAAGGAATTACACAGC
The DNA here is from genome assembly GCA_964036315.1 of Acanthosepion esculentum. Taxonomy (NCBI): domain Eukaryota; kingdom Metazoa; phylum Mollusca; class Cephalopoda; order Sepiida; family Sepiidae; genus Acanthosepion; species Acanthosepion esculentum. Next base: position 39,898,548 of record OZ038508.1, on the reverse strand, counting down.
GCTGACCGAATTTTCCACGAACGAAAAAAAAAAAAAAAAATTCAAAATCGTTATCAGATTTCTTTATTTCTTCTTTTGGTTCCTATAATCTTGACCCCCCCTTTTTCTTTTTTTAAATTTATTTTTGAGGTGGGTGTCTGTTGCGATTCACAATTACTCCCGACACACACATACACTCCGCTGCTAAAAAATCAACTTCTAGTTAAAATACATCGGTTATCTCAGAACTTAAACATTCCATTCTGATTTCCCCCCGACCTTTGTCTCTCCTATCTTTTCTATCTGCCTTTCACAAAACCTCTTCACTTCCTCTGGCCTTTTAGAAAAATACACCGATGTAAAATAAAATTGCAACATCTTAAATATTTTTATTGATGGAATTATATATGTATAGGAAGGGGAAGATATAAAATCGCAAAAATCGATTATAATTATATACCGATATGAAACGTTGATGTTGGAACGCTGCAATTTTAAATTTGAATTTTTATTTTATTTTAGACTAGCTTAAAAGCCGCACTCCTCACTTTTAAGGCAGCTATTGCGGAAAGCTAATTGGGCCTCCGGCACAACAGTAAAGGGACCTCTGGTTTAAATTAGAAAACAGTAATAATTTTGAAGAAATAACTTTGAATTCCTCAATTCACTCAATGGATCTTCAAAACCTCATTTTAACTATGATTTGGGCTAGAAGACCGATTTGGCCCGAAATTGCAATTCTGGCCGAAAATTGAGTTTTTCAAATGACAAATCTTGGAACTTCGTGTTGAGTTCTTCAAATCACAACCTCTGCGGAACTTCAAGACCTCACGTCACGTAAACCTCTCACTGTCAATCCCATTCCTTGGCATTTTGGAGAAATAAAATTGATTTCCTCAATTTTACAAAGTCTTAGAGATATTTTAAACTGAATTTAAAACAAACTTTTTTTTTAAATTAACAATTTTTTTGCGTTACTTTAAACTCAATATAAATTAAAAACTTTTTTAATTATTTTTTAATTTTTTCAGTTATTTTTAACTCCTCATCCGTACACAAATCCAAATGCTGATGTTCAAGCACCAGATGAAGTGCAGATCCACAAATGTCTAATATGTAATGTGTAGAGCAAGTGTGGCACGAGTTAGAGGGGTTTCAGACGGACGGACATACACAGAATTTGTCATTTATTTAGAGAGATGTGTCTAGGCATTTAGTTTAACCGATTTCATTCAATTTCCTTATGCTTTTGTTTTTATCACTTTTCTTTAATTTCATTTCTGTTGTTCTCGTTCCTTAATAATGTTTCTTTCTTTTTTTCTTATTCTTTCACACGCAATAATTCCTTGTGTCTTAGGGGCTTTATTGTCTTGCATGTGGTGAAATATATATATTTAAAAAAAAAAAAAAAGAAGTACCACACTGTAAGAATAGATCTCTTCAGTCTAATGAAGTCCTCCTAGAGGACGAAACGCATTACGCAGAACTGTTTTCCACTTTATCATTCAGTTTCCTAACAATGTTCTAATATATCGAAAATTATATATCCTGTTCTCTCACATCATCTTGAATATATATTTCAATTTACTTCAGTATGCAGGTAATATATTAGATTGTCATAATTAATTTCCATTTCTGTTTATCAATTCTACTTTTTTAAAATAAAATACAATTGCATTTTATTCAATAATATAGTCACTATTATTTGTAGTAACAAGTTGCCACTAAGACATCTTTGCGATACCATTCGAGTATTTTTTTTTACTAATTGTTTACCTAATACAAGGCCCATCTTGGCACATGTTTGCAGTGGAGTCTTTCACCACACTGAATCTTATCGCATCATGCATCACTGTCTAAAGCATAGACAGAGATGGTGTTCTGGTATGTGTATTATAATATCGCAAGATGGCCGAAGACTTCGAAAATTTTATCAAAATATTTACTATCTATGGAGGGAGCGTAGTAATGGCAGTATTAGTCGTTTCCTTATAAAGAAACCTTCAACATTCAGTAACCGAGCAGCCAGTGTCGGTTGAAATTTATATAAATCAATTTTCTAAGAAACTAAGCTTCTGAAGTCCAGTAACTGTTATTGCTCTTTCTAATACTGATAGCGGGGGGGGATTTCTTTTTGAACATTTCTTTGGAGTAGCGAGGAAAGTCATCATCTTTGTCATTATTTCCTCTTAGAGCTACATGTGCTATCCAAGTCCGATGCGTACTACCCGCGAACCCCCACCCATCCGACTTCAAGGCTTTATGACACTCACAATCTTATCAACATTTGCTTTCCTCTACCTATCCTTTCCTCTGCAAATTAGACTAAGCACAACTTGACTGTTAACGGATCAAACATTTTCAAGGATTTTGACATCATTCTGAATTCTTTTTTTTTCCTTTTTTTGTCGTTCAAATCCATGAATTTGTTTTGCTTATACTATGTCTTGTAAAAATATATATATATATAATTCACAATGTTGAACTTGTTAAAATTATTCAATTTTTAAGAAAAATCTCCAGTTGAAGTTAATTGCCGCAAGACATTGTTGATTTATTTAAGACTAGCTTAAAAGCCGCCATTTCGGGCGGTATTTAAGCTGGCTCCTGCGGAGGGCTCTTGATTCGCCATCAATCGCAATACATAGGGAGGTGTAGATGTGATAAACAATAAACTACAAAAATTGATCGCTGCATTTAAGTATTTCATTAATATTTAAGCTTACCTTTTAAAAGTTCAACGATAATTATTCTGCCGCAACTTAATTTAAAGACAATTTGCTGTACGTAGCTCCTTACATTCCGTACAAAAACAACTATTTTTATTTCATGGGTGACTTTCTCTGGATTTCGCAATTAATTTTGACTATTCTCAAATTTATTTCTAACTTACAAAAATTGTTAGCGGACAAAAAATTTCGTCGCAAAAAAAATCACGTAAAAATATCACCGAAAACAATCGCAGTAAAGAAAACTTGGGAATCCAAAATTTCAGAGTTACGGGGCCGGATCCGGGCCGGAATTTTTTTAATTTGCTCACGGAACCGGCCTGGTTCCAAAATGGTATGATATATTGGACTACGTCCTCTAGGGGTAAAGTTCAAAACACGGACAATTTTTATTTATTTATTTTTTTATTTTTTATTTTTTTTGAAACAGCGTACTTTGAGAACAGTACTTTTTCATTTGAAATGAGCTATTGAAAGTTAAAGAGTTGTGTCCCTTTAAGTTGAATACTTGTGACACACTGACATTCGCACCTATTGTATAGATGGAATGATCAATTATGACATGTCTCTAATTTGTATTTAGAAAATTGGATTGCAGTGGGCGGGGGCATATCATAGATTCAGGGAGCTCTGTATCATAGATTTGGTGGGGGCCCACGAGACCCTTGCACCGACCTTGGCGCTATCTATTTTAGTTGTTGCCATTGTTGAAAATCCTCAAGTGGGTTGTTTCTGTTATTTGGTACAATTCTTTGTGATTCTGATTAGAGAAAGTGGTTTTATACAGTTGACACTTTAGACATTTCTGAACGGGTTGGGCTCCATTCATGTGCTCAGATCAAAATCGGCATCTTCCTTCAGGATGATAACATTTTATTTTCTGTCAGTAAACTTTTAATATCCTTTGTCACAATTATTTGTTTTTTATTGCAGTGCAGTGTTCAATTATTTTTCTGGATTAATATTTTCATTTTGTTTTAATAGCCATACCTCGACCGATACCATTTTTGGCCTTCTTCCGGTTAAGATAAAATATTGTCATGATTCAAATAATTCTTAGGTTCATCATCCAAATCTTTATTGATTTGGTTAGAGAGTTTTGGTTGGTGCGCTCTACGGGCTTTATCATTGGTTAATTTTCAAGAAACTTTGGACAGAATCGCTTTTCTCTGTCAAGCGGATTTTTTCTTAGTTTAGCCACCATTCTAATATGATTTGTTCCTAGAGACAAATATTCACGCCTCAAAATTCTTGTTTTATTATTGTGGTGAAAAGTTTCAATTTTATTTTAATGTAAACTAGAAAAGTTATATTTCCTTGAAGAAGATGGAGAGCGTACCGGCTGGATTGCAATCACCGAAACAAATAAAGCAGAAGAAACTAATTAGAATGTTTCTTGAAATAATGGCAATACTTCATCTCAGAACTTGAAACCTCTTCGCTGTAATTTCAGTTTGGAATATCCGTTTTACGGCGATGCACTCTCCTCGGTTGAAAGATGGTCTTGTGATCGCAGATTTATGGTAAGGCACTCTTCTCAGCGGCAATATTTCTCTGATCACTACGACTAGTCTCTCGTTTCGGCCGCAATATAAGGGTTTGTATAAGTTTCTGCTCCCTACTCTAAAAAGGTTCCAAACAGTTTTTTTATTTTTAGGCGGGGATGAAGACGTCATTGTCAGATGGAAAAAATGTCTATAACCTGATATCATTTTTTGGTAGTTTTCAAAGACCAATTTTGCTAAATGTAGTGTAACACCCAATACCTCTTAGCCTGCAGTCTTGCGCTCTAACCCAAGAGAATGCTTTCAATAATAAGTTTAAATTTATACTTTTTAAATCAGTTGCTGACAATTCAAGTTAACTGGATTTTTAAAAAATTATTTCTTGCGTTCCTGAAATGAAAGCAGATAAAACTCGATTTGAATAATACAGAAAATAAACTTGTTTCAGTCAAATCTATTTTCAGATTGAATATTTTTACAGAAGTTATAACAAGAATATTTTTAATTTTCAAGAATTTTACCAAAGTTCCTGGTGATTTTTATCTTTTTCATTCCTTTCTATTTGATTATTACATTAATTCTTGTAATCCTTTCTGTAGAAAAAAAAACAAACAATATAAGATGCTCTCGGCTAAATCCTCCTTTTGCCAAGTACATTTCAATCTTGGCGTAGCGTAATGATTATTAGCGTGGCAGGTGGTATTGGCGTATCAAGTTCAAATTCCAGTCGAGTCCGTTGCATTCACTTGCGCACAAATACCCTTGGGAAAAGGATTGATTTCGTATTTTCTATTCCCAGCTAAAAATTAATAGGTCAGATTAGCTTTGGTTGGCAACCACTACTGGAGAAGGAAAACTGAATTTAAAAGCGGTTGGACGAGCAATAACACCTATATTCTACAGGGGTATATATATATATATATATATATATATATATATATATATATATATATAGTGTGTGTGTGTATACATGCACTTAATGCATTACTGTATATGTCTGTTTACACTTGTGTATTAATACGTACAAAAGCGTGAACAAAGATTGGTAATCTGTTTGCAGTCATATGTGCACTTGTTAGTATTTGTGTGTGTGTGTGTACTGCATTCACACACACGCATATGTATACTTGCATCTGTAGAGATGGCTTTCTTACAAACCCTTTTCATCCTTTCGCCTGGTTCCCTTTGAGAACACCTCACCAAAACACTGATGAGTGTTTTGGCAGGCCGCCATGATCGATGGACGGGAAAGTGGCAGACAATAAAAACGACGTGAAATTCTGATCTTGCGTAAAACGGAAACACTTGCACCCGAAACAAAGAAAATAATGACTCATTGCGCCCAACATTGTAATTCTCGGACGTGACACCCCCCCTGAATGACGTCACCACAGTAGATAAAAATACCCTTCTGATTACGCTGGAAACTCTCGCTCGAGATGAACGTTACGTAAAGTCATCAAGTGGGAGGTCTTGTTAGAATGGAAGGGTATGTGAAGTATTTTCAGCCAACTTTATTAATTGGTTTTCTTTTCTTTCTTATTTGTTTTATAATTAATTCGCCCCAAGCAAGACTATAATGCAACTAAAACACAGAAAGTTACTGGGAGTGAAAGAGAATGAAAATACTTTAGAAGTAACCGGAAACACAGTCCTAAACCAGAAACAAGTGAAGCATTTCTTAGAAACAAAAATAAAGTGTACTGTACTGTAATACCAGTCCTCCTATATGGTAGTGAATGCTGGACTATGTCCTCGGAGATGGAGAAGAGTCTTAAAGCAACAGAAATATAGTTCTACAGGATAGTGAGAATATCATGGACCGAACACGTGAGCAACGATGAAGTTTTAGACAAAATGAAAAAAAAAAGGACACTTATACTTTAATATCAGGAAGGAGTTGAAATTTCTAGAGCACGTAAGGAAAGAAGTCTTGGAAAATCTGATACTCACAGGGTAGATTGAAAACAAGATGGATAGAGGAAAGCCATGCATAACCGGCCTAGCGTACTTAAGTAAATGGATGGCGGAGCAAGGTTTAGGAGAGATAACAAAACAAAAAAAAGTTAGGAAATTGGGGAGAGCCATGATCGCTAACGTTTTGAAAAGACGCGACACAGAATTACTGTAAGCAATTTTTTATTTGAAATAAATTATGAAGTTTGTTAAATTTGCTGATTTGGACTTTAATGAAAATTTCATTTTGACCAGCATCATTTTTTTTTTTTTTTTTTTTACAGCCGATATTTTTCTTCAGCCTTACTAGCTTTTGTATGAAATTTTAATGATATTATTCAGGCTAACAAACCTGTCTTTATTTTGATCTCAACATTTCGGCCGAAGTGTTCTCCGATCAACCTGCATCTTCAAAGAGTCACATGCGTTGGTGACTAGTATTGCAAATTGCTAGGCTTCTACTAGAGAGAAAGATAAAATATGTTTAGGCCAAGAAGGTGATCCAAGCAAGGGGGGAAACAGCGAGTCGCCTATTCAAAGGATTTGTGTAAATGGATGACAGAACAGGCCCAAAGGTTTAGTAAGGTGTAAAAAAAAAAAAAGACAGAACGTTGTGGAGAACCATGACTGCGTACGTTTTCAAGGGACAAGAAGTATAAAAGGATAGTACATTTTTATGTAAATAGATAAACAGAATAGAAACCTTGAGGATTATTGGCCCTCAAACTCACCCCTGAACTCAAGTGAAACTCGTACATACGATCCAACGCTAAAGATGCAGGAAACATGGTCGGTTCCCTGTACCGCTTCAGGAAGTACCCGACTCCTCGTGCTATCCTCTACCCTTACAAGAGCCAGATCAGGCATACAACTGAGTACTGTTCTAATATTTGGGGAGTATTTTCTGCCCAGACATCACTTTCCAGTCTCGATAGAGTCCAAAAGCGTCTCCAAGTCCTTGTAGGTGACAAATTATTTTCCACCCTTCAACCTCTTTCACAGACGGGATGTAACAAGCCTCTCACTATTCTATCACTGCTTCCTCGGACAAACTGCATTCACTGGTGCCGCCAGTTTTAACCTTCACGGCCAGCATACGCCAGGCCACTCACATTGTAGCAAACCACCCAGATTCCCTCCGTATTCCATTGCTATTCCGCTAGAACAGCTTCTTCTCGCGAATCCCTGCTCTCTGGAACCGACTCCCAAGAGGATGCTTCTCCGATCACTAGAATCTTAACCTGCCCAAATCTATGGTTGACTGTTATTTTCCTCTCCTATCCGCATAAAATACCCCTTAGCGTAACCCTCTAACTCGAATGGCCCCGGAGCTTGTACAGGGTGAACCTCACTGTAAATATATATATACAGTGTAACCCGGATATAAGAGATTTTATCTGGTCCCAAATTAGAGCCTGTGTTAATGTATATATAATAGACCAAACCCGGATATAAGAGACTTCGTATCCGGTCCCGACAACTCTCTTATATCCGGGTTACACTGTGTGTGTGTGTGTGTGTGTGTGTGTGTGTATATATATATATATTATATATATATAGTGTAACCCGGATATAAGAGTTTTTCTCTGGCCCCAAATTAGAGCCTGTGTTAATAAAACAAAATCGACCAAACCCGGATATAAGAGACTTCTTCTCCGGCCCCGACAACTCTCTTATATCCGGGTTACACTGTATAAGTATTTTCATTCAGTTTTTTTCTTCTAAGTTGGTCGGTTATTTGTTTGTTTTTTTTTCAAGAAGGATTGTTTCTCTGTCAGTTTTATAGTTTCTAATTATCTTTTTATTTTATTTCATTTATTCTGATGTGTAGTCCACAATCAAATAATGATCTCGCGAGGTTACAAAACGTAATTGCAGCTGTCAAAATTTTAAGAAAGAGTTTTGGGTAAAAAAAAAAAGGGGGACAAAAAAGTGTCGAAGAAGGAACTCATTTGTAGGGAGCAGTGAAATGGCAATATCAGGAATGCAGTCGAATATAGCGAGTGGCAATTTCAAATCCACCGAGACCCAGTTACGTGTTCACAATGGAATGTTGCCGAAAACGTTGTCATTTTTCTTGGCCTTCCCATCGTCCCGCATTGAAATGCATCTGTCAAGCGAGAAGGATTGCAGATATTCGTCGTAACTGAATTAGCAAAACAAGGAGGGGTTGTTGAGAATAATTGATGGCTAAATTTGGAGAACAGGTGAAAATAGGTACTTTTAAAAAAATAGTTAAATTTAGGTCCTACTTTGTGTTATAAAACAGAATGTCATCCCTATCGTTTTTGAAGAACGACTGTTATTAATTGAAATTTAAGTTGAATACAAATGTCGGTATTATCTGTACCCGTGTATACGTTGTAGTAATGCATCTCTTATATAAGATGCATTTCAGGTTTAGGACAATTAGTTATAGCAACTGTTTCTCCAGATAACTATAACAACAGTTTTCAAAACTTACAATTCCATTACCATAAACTTATGTACTGATGTTGCTGAGTGCCCAGAGTAATAAAAAAAACACATTCTATCTGCCCTATTCATATACATTTTTTCTGTATTATTTCGAAATATTGATTTCATCTTACAATCGCTGTGATGGACGTAACATTTTCGGCCAAGCCCGTTGTTATGAACGCAACGTTTTCAGCCACGCTTATTATTATGGACACAGCGTTTAAGTCAATAGTTGTCTAAAATAACATCTATATAAACCAAGATTAGAACAATAGTTAAAAATATGAGAAAAATGTACATTAACAATTACTTATCTCAATAAGATGAAATGAAATACTATATTATCTAATTCTTAATGAAATAAAGTTACAAAATTAAATTCACTAATGTATATTGTATATATTCTTTAATGGACGAAGTGTTCTAACTTTTAATTTTTACCAAAAAAATCAGAAAACACTCGGCATTCATTGACCGATCAGCCTGTACTACTGTCGATTTTGAAATAAAATCTTTCTCTTAAAACAATTTTTCTGGAAAATAAGTTTCTCAAGTCCGATAACTGTTATCACACTTTCAGTATTGACGAGGGTTTCCTTCGTAAACTTTGGTTTGAAGTTGTGTGGAATGTCATTATTTTCTCTTCGAATTACATATATCCATTTTAGCTGCTGATTCTGTTGAACGTCCTCAAGAGATATGCTTTCTGTTGTCTCGTACAGTTCTTTGTGATTCTGTAGCGTCAATCCACAATGTTTAAAGAATTATGGTCATCGCCAAGCATGAGAAAAATACCCATGAGTATATATTATTTTTTTTTTTTTTGCGCAATTCATAGATTTAGGGCTTCTAAGAATTTGAAGGAGGCACGATGGAGTAATGGATAGCGGCTCGGATTGAGGAATCGGAGAGCCGAGTTCGAATTCCAGTCGAATCCATTCACTTACATGCTTGGGAGGGTATGAATCCTCTTCTTCTACCCTCCTCCAGCTATAGGTACCTACTATAAGATTAGTAGGAGAGAAGGCCTTGGGGGAACAGTCAAATAATTTCCAAGATGTTGTGACCAAGTAAATGGTTAAAGAAATAACAAAACAAGTGTTGCAGATATATCATATATTAAACAGTAAGTACAACAGTAGATTATTACACGACTAGTGAGTGTGTGTCGGTTGACCCAGCGTTCAATCTATTCGACTGTTCCCCCAAGGTCTTCTCTTCTACTAATGTTATAATAGGCAGAAGAGTCCAACATAGACTCTTTAGAGGGAGGACACCACAACAATATATTTTGATGGTAACATATTTTATATAGAAGGAAATTATTTAACTCTCTTTAAATGATTGGCTGTATACCATTCCTTTGTAGGGATGCAATATGGCGGTTGTCTTACCAGAAACATAAAGGACACTGATGACCTGTTCTTTTTCCTATTAGGAAAGATTACAAGTAAGACCGTTTCTATTTTTATCCCTTTCACACTGCTTGCTGTGTATACATATATTATAGCTTCTGTGTAGGAGAAATAATAAGTATGTATATATCGGTATAAAAAGTCTCTCTGAGAACGGTTCTTTTTTTTTTTTTTTTACTTCCTTTCTTTGAGCTATTTTGTTCCGTCCGTTTAAACGTGTTACTATATCATGGATATAATAATGTCTATAATGGGAAATGCGCACAGGAAAAATGCTTTCTTGCCTTGCACTTCCAGTAATTTTATTCAAATAAACTAAATTCTAGACTAATTCTACCAATTCCTCAGGTTCCTGACTCTGCTTATTAGATCCTGACAAATGTGTCAATCCTCGCTTATTCCAAACCTCCCTTTTATTCGATGTTCAACCGATGTTCAAAAGCGCTTAAGCGGCCTTGTCGGTGATGAATTATTTCCCACTTTGCAACTCCTTTCTCACAGATGAAACGTTGCTAAACACTCGTTACTTCCGTAGCAAATGTTTAGACGAGCTACTTTCCTTAGCGTCATCAGTTCAGACCTTCACAGCTAGGATACACCATGCTATGTACACAGGATTGACTCATCCTCATTCCCTTCGTATTTCATTAGTAAGAAATAAGTTCCACTCGAAAAATGTTATTTGCCTAACAGACACCCGAGGGGTTTGCTTCCCTGATCACTACAATCTGAACCACTTCAAGTCGAGAGTCAACCATTATCTATCGTACAAACCCCCATAATATGCACTTCTTACTTCCACTCATTACGCACTGACAATAATTTTATTCTGTATATCTCTACTTTGAGTGGCTCTTGTGTCTTGTATTAGTTGAATAGTAGTAGTAGTAGTATAGAAAAAATAACCAGAGTGCACAATCTCGCTCTTTCTCTTTAACGCAATAGAATTTCTTTTCTATTGTATTTCGTTCGGTTCACACCCTCCTCAATCTTCGGAACTGGTGTAAATGTTTATCCTTTGTTTCCTGTTTAGGATTGGGTTTCAGGTTCCTTCTAAAATCTGCTTCAACTTTATACTTCTAACGTTTCCGTATAAAATCTGAAATTTTATTTACTTTTTTTTTTTTACCCTCAATAGGGTAGACAGGCAAACCTATCATTCGGTTCACAGCTATCTCTTTATTGCTTATTTCATGTTTTTGGATTAGGTTTCTGGTTCCTTCTAAAGTTGTTTTTTTCTTTCCAGTAGTCTCTTGCATCTTAGTGGCATTATCGCCTTGCTTGGGGTGAATTAATTTTTTTTTTTAATTTCCAGAATCCTTCTTGCTCATTTATAAATCTACCATTCTTCCATATATTGAATACTGTTGCCATATCTAGTCCGTTGCTCCTGCTGTACATCTCAAAATTCTTGTCAACATCCAGAGAAGGGTCTGCAATACAATCTTGACCAGCCATATTGTCTCAAGTCACTTTCTCACCGACATGACATGTCTTCCATCTCTCTATTCTACAAATATTTTCATGCCAGATGAGCTTTTTTGTCCTTGGCGTCCCGACTACGTGAATTTAGACTTCCTACGAGATTGGCAACTAGGTCTCATAGTTTTACGGTTGAACTAGCTAGATGCAACGGCCACTTCTACTCTGTGTTTTTTTTTTCTCGCACTTCCTACCTGTAGAACTCCCTTCCGATTTCTTGCTTCCCTGATCTACAATCTTCAAAAGTAAAATGCAACGTCAATCACCAGATTCTTGAACCCTGTTCTGTTTCTATCCTTTCGTGATTCTCTCCATTTTTTTAATCGTCTCATTCTCTTTCACTCCCTGTAACCCCACCCCCTCTGCATTTTAATAACATTGGGTGACGATTAAAAAAAACAGATGTCGCGAATAAACGTTGAAATATAGCTTTCAGAAATTTAATCTAATGTCAGATAATTGGATTATGTATAGTATAAGTAGTTGGGTCTGCATTCACAGATAAATAATTATTTTCATCATTTCCTCTGAATTTTTATGATGGCGATCGTTTGTTCCTTTCTGATTTTCACCCCAAAATCGCCACTCTTTTCTCATTCAGTTATTTAATATTTATCATAGATCCTTTTTTCATTGTTGAAGGGAAACTTACACGTCCGCAGGGGCCTAAATTACCGGGGCTGGTCTGGGCGGGAAGAGACCTTGACGACAGCGACAAGAAGAGACGCCTTTGCCACCGGTTCAAACAGAGTTCAACTCTTATCTGATACTGCGCGCGTGTGCGGACACACGTACGCACACATACACACACCTCGTTCGTGCGTATGCTTTACAAAGCGTCAGACCCCCATACGTTCAGTGTATTTCTTTTTTTCCTAATCCAACCTGCCCACGACTCTCTCCAACTATCTCCCCGTATTTTCTTCTTTTGATTCTCGGACCCTTCATTCGTTTAACTAGCAATTTATCTGAATTGTTGTTAAACACGAGTGTTGCTTTATTCGCCATGTTGTTGACGTCATTCCAAATTATCTTTGCGCTTTAGACAGCCATGATTTATGGTAGCGGTAGCGTCTCCGTTGGCTAGTGCTAAAATGATTTAGTCCAGTTTAATTACGTCTGGCGCAAGGACTTGGTCATAGAGGATTGTACTGAGCATCAAAGATTTTGAGAGTGAGATGTTATTGTTAATATTCAATTTAGGTTTTTTTATAGTCTTCATACATATACTTAATTTATTTAATCTTACAAAGGTTCACTCGTTTCGTTCTCTGACCGTCTTTAGGTGAAATACAGTTTATGATGGTTGGCTAGTTAAATGCTTTGCATTGTGGGATCCCAAAATGCCATGCGACAAATACATGAGGACCCACAAACAATATCATTTAAAAGACCTTTTACTTCCAAAGTCCAAAGATTCGCTAAAAAAAAATGAGCATACAACGATGCCTTAAACTATTTTTGTTTAAAAGGAAAGATCAAAGGATTTTTTTATTATTAAATTATATTTTTTAATCCTTTTTAGAGAACTTCAAAATTTTGGTTAAAAACTTTGGTTTTCTTACGGCAGTGCGTGAACATGATAGGGAAATTTTAACGTTTTTTTTGCGGTGAAAAAAAAAATTGAAATTCTGGCAAAAATCAGATAATTGTCAGATTTTAATTAAACTTTCAGGATTTATTCTCACATGAATGAAATTATTTTAGAAATATTTTTTCTAAAAAATCTTGGTAAAAATATACATTACACTCCCGCCGACATACAGTTATTTAATTTTATAAAATTTCGAGAAATTCACTTTTCTGCGGCTTAATATTTTATATTAGTTATAAGCACAAGTCCTTGGAGAATTTAAATCTATATTTTTTTTTTTTTTTTTTTTTTTTTTGTAAAACAAAATCCCCAGTTATAAGAAATCGGCTCTGGATCGTAAAATAATAAAAAAAATGTTATAAAACTAAGACATTATTTAATTACAAAAGCTTTTAATGAAAAAGATATATTATGGACACTATTGTCTTAAGAAAATTTTTTTTCGATGGATAATGAATGTTTACAAGAATTGTTTTAATTTTTTAAATCTTAATTAAAATAATTCATTTTTAAATCTTTTAAATTTCTGTATTAATTTGTAGCGGTTAGGTAATATTGTTAAGTAAAAAAAAACATACTTACTAAGCATAAATGGAAAAGCTTGCTACAATTCAGCAACACGCAATATTTTTTAAAGAATTTTCAAGTTTTTTTGTGTGTGTGCGTATAAACGTGCTGTTTTTTTTTAGGGGGGTTGTTTGTTTTGTTTTTTCAAATACGGATATCCATACACGAGATTATCAGAAAATAAGAGCTGTAACTACAACAAGTTTAAAATTTATTGGTAATTTTCTAACATTTCCTCAGCAAATAAAGCCAAAGTAAATAAAATATTAAATTACTTAGAATATCTCCCTAAGATTACCGGGTAGTAATATATATATATATATATATATATATATAAAAAATTCCCAAACATAAGTCTATCGAGCGAGTTGTCTACACCTCCTAAAACTTCCATCTCCGTGCTAAATTGCTTTTCTGCAATATTTTATACTGAAAGTAAATATTTGTTTCAAATAAGATTAATTAAACTTTAAATCAGCTAATCTTCATCATATAACATTTCAGAAAAGTAGATTTTATTTCTGAAAGTTTTTTTTTAATAAAGAGCATCATGTTGTGTTGATACATTTGCTAATATAGATGATTTGTAGCAATTTTAACGATTTCAAAAAAAGAATAATTCCAATCAATTTAAATCCGATTTTTGACTTATTGGAAATCTTAAATTTAATCTATGAGCTTGAAATTAAAACTAAAAGATTTAAGATTTTTCATTTCTTATTATTGGCGGTACCTACATTTATAGCACCATATTTTAGGATAAAATTGAATCTCTCTCTTCGCCTGCTATCTCTTTGCCTTCCTACGTTTATTTTAGTGATTTGTGCTCATTTCGTTTGCAGAAATATACGTATTGAAAATACAGAGTATATCCAATGTGTGTGTGTGTGTGTGTGTGTGTGTGTGTGTGTGTGTATGTGTGTATTTTTCACGGAGTACGTGAAAAAAGATTTGTGGGGAGAGACGAGAACGTCAAATCTCTTATTCCAAGTATTATGAAAAGCGCAAACTACAAAAGACTCTTACGCCGGTGTGAAGTTTGGAAGAAATTTACATTTATTAAATAACAAAAAATTCTAATAAAAAAGTTACAAAGAAAGCACGCACAACATTTTCCTTTGAGTGCCAAACAATTAGGCATGATAACAAGTTTAAAATACAACTATGTTGGGCACATAAAAAACAACAATTCTTATCAACAAAATGTTCACTGACTCCAATTCATTTGACTGTTGACTGTAGAAAATCGAGAAGTTTGACGATTCACAGGCATCGCTAAGTTTTTTGTTTGTTTAGACCAACGCTTCTTAAACTATGGGTCGCGACCATTAAATTCAAACACTTGAATTTCATTTTATATGTTATTTCACAAACGCCCAATTTTTAACTTGATGCTCCACACAAGCACTGCGGTAATAAAACGCGCATGCGGCACCGTTGCGACGAGTGCAGTGACAACGGATGTGTTTTCATTGTAGTTAGTTGATTGTGTCCATCTTAATAAGTGTATAAATAACAATATTTGTTACTGTTTTATTCGATTGAAGTCCGTATTTATTTAAATAATTTCATAATTATTTTATGAAAACAAGCACATCCGTCACATCGATTTTTACTTTAGCTTATTTTTGTACTTGAAACAAATCCTAAAACTACTTTTACTTAGACAAATAATGTAACTGCTTTCTGTATATGTTTATTGTTCAGATTTATTGATGGATTAATTTCTACGGCTTTTACTGGTTATTAAAAGACAGGAAATGTTTCTTGATTGCAATTTTTTTTGTTTTGGAGATAATAATTATTTAGTGATACAAATCCTATCAATTAACTCATAGCTGGAAAGAGAATTCATACCTTTCCAAAGGGTATTTGCGCATAAGTGAATATAACGAACCCAATTGGAACTTGGCTCTCCGATTAACAATTCCGAACGATTACACCACCCGCACATCCAAACTTACAACACCTGGTATTTTTAAATGGTCATCTATTTAGATACTGACCAGGATCGACGTTGCTTAACTTCGGTGATCATACAGGAACCGGTGTTTCAACATGATGTGTCCGTCAGCCTTGTAAAGAGAGAGATGGCTTTATAGTGGTAAATGTAAGAATGGAAAGCTTAGGATATTATTTACATGCGGACTATTGTCCTCATCTTTGTTGTTATTATCACAACGTTTCGACTGTTGTGCTCTCTGACCTTCATCAGAAGCTTGTCGATCCGGGTAACCTTCGTAGAATTTAATCTACGAAGGTAAATTGTTCTTGTTCTGCTTACCATGTCTAGAAGTATCTTGTCTAGTTCTTATTTAATAGTGCTCGGTTATTGCCCACACCGTTTTCACCAGAGTCTAGGTCCACCCTGCCCGGCCGGCTTTCGATATGTATGAACCGATTAGAATAAGCACCAGAGAAAGAGAGAGATACTCAAATAGACAGACTATAAGAAATAGGAGGTACCGTGGAGTAATGGATAGCGGCTCGGATTGAGGTATCGAAGAGCCGAGTTCCATTACATTCACTTACGTGCTAATACCCTTGGGAAAAGGTATTAATCCTCTTCTTCTTCTCCCCCCACCCGCTATGGGTAAATAGCAAGACAGACTGGGTTGGATGGTGGATCTAATTCCCTGAAGGTTACCTACTGCGGGGGAAAAAATCTGCCTCGTCAGCCATGTATCGAAAGATACATGATCGCTTAAGTGTGTATCATACATGCCACATAACTGACTGACTGATAATAAATAGGGTAGGTGCTAGGGGTGGTGTTGATATACATGTTTGACCAATCGATATGGACCGTCTGAGGTATATAGGAGGTAGTCACGGATAAGTTATCAAATATTTTACAAGTATTCAAATATACTGGGGATAAAGCCCTGAAAATGGCTCCAGTATTCACAATATTGGCTTTCATCATGACTTGGATACTAACAAGTAAATTCTGAAGGTACTGTCATTGATTTAACGACTGTTTCTCACCAGAAACTGACTGAAAAGCTTAAATTATTATAAGGAATTCGTTCAAATTATTCTGCTGCCAGTTGAGGATAGTTATTTAATTCAGAATTTGCAAAAAAAATTTTTTTTAAATTGCTTCAATATTGACAAAGTTTAGTTATATGACACAAAACAACATGGATAGGAAGATTGTTTACGGCAATCTTCCAACGGGAGGTTAAGAAAACTATAAATACTGTGTGTGTGTGTGTGTGTGTGTGTGTGTGTGTGCGTACGTGCGTGTGTTTTGCAGATCTCAACCTTCGTCCACACAGACGTCAAACTCAATTGCCTGATGAGGTTATCATTTGCTATGCATGCCGCGCGAAATGATCATGATCCCAATACGGAGTATTTCCTGGGTTTGCAATCTGCCCAGAGTCATCTTTCAATGCCTCTCACCCACCCGGGTGATTGGTTTTTGTGCTTCCGATAATTGTTCCTGTTTCCAAATGCCAACAGGCAGATTCACTCTGCGGCCGAGAACCTGCTTGTTCTGAAAATGGCGCGTTTTCCCACTAACAACTAAACCACTTCATTGGATCGGCGCCACGATCCTGTCATTCGCAGTCAAGGTTAAGTGATTCACCTTTTTAATCAAGGAAACTCTGAAATATAATTTAAAAATGATTTTCTCTCTCTTATTACCGCAGATCTGATTATGTGAATATATATATATATATATATATATATATATATATATATATATATATATATATAAATGGCATTTTGTTAGTGTGTCTGTGTGTCTGTCACCTTGTTTCCTCATCCTGAGCAAACCGTTCGTCCGATTGACATGAAAATTCACACACAGATCGGAAATTTACGGCATTCGTATTTCATGTCTTCGAATATTTCGATTGTTCCTCCGATTTTTGAAAAAATCGATAAAACCGATAGGGGGTCGAATATTGATTTGAAAAAATTAATCAGTTTTTCAGTGATAGTTTTCACAAATTACAAGTGGTATCCAACAAACTCACGTTGAGCAATGTCCTTACTTATAGTTTTGATGTACTGTTCTTTGTTTTTTAAAATTGATATCAGTTATCGGAAAAAATCGATAAAATTGATCACTTTGGGACATCCGATTCAAATTCAATGTAGCTGATTTTTGGCTCCGTTTTTCGCAAACTGCAAGGAATTTTCACGAAAATCATGTTGAGCATTAGTTTTATCAACAGTTATTAGTTGCTGACCTTTTTCTTCAATATCGGTATCATTTATCGGAAAAAATCGATAACATCATGCCACTTTGGACTTCCAATTCAAATCCAGTCAAGCTGATTTTTGGCTATATTTTTCGCAAATGGTGAAGAATTTCCACCAAAATTACGTAGAGCATTGTTTTTATCAACAGTTATGAGGTGCTGACATTCATTTTCAATATCGATATCAATTACTGGAAAAAATTGATACAATCGATCACTTTGGGACATCCGATTCTAGTCCAGTCTAGCTGATTTTTGGCTGTATTTTTCGCAAATGGCGAAGAATTTTCAGCAAAATTCCCGTGGAGCATAGTATTTACCGACAGTATTGAGGTGCTGACTTTTTTTTTCAATATCGGTTTCAATTATCGGATAAAAATCAATGAAATCATACCCCTTTTGACTTCCCATTCAAATCGAGTTTACCTGAATTTGGCGATGTTTTTCGCAACTTGCTTGGGATTTTGATTAACTATATAGGCTTTAGTTAAGACAAATTAAAAACTTTTGCCCTGTGAGCTCCTTTGTGACCAACTAATACCCGAGGGATGTCGATACAATCATGTCTTCATCGGAATTTGCGAATACACCAATCAAACGTATGTTCAACTGAGACGTCTACACTACAGTCTCTACAGCTGATTGTTATTCACACACGCGTGGCCATGCTTCACATAGCGGTATCTCATTGGCTGAGTGCAGTACCCGGTCGCTGATTGGTGTTCGAGACCCTAGGACGCTCGCTGATTGGCACAACCGATTGGCCAGTAATACTTCGCATTTGAACCTGCTGTGCACAGCTGTGGGACGAAGGTCTCACTTCTGCTCCTGTTACGCCGCCATCCGGTTGATACGATAGGCTCCTTCAACTGATCCTTTCTCCTACCGCAAGTTGTTTCTTACGTTTTTGTTTTCCGTTTGTCTGTTTAACTACATTTTTCCAACTACCATAAACAATTTATTTAGCTGTTTTACTTAAATAGCTGCCTTCCCGATTCTGGCTCACTCTTTGCGATACTAAGTTAGACTTTGTACTCCTGCAATTGAGCAACCCTAATCAACCACTACTAGCATCACTTTTCCGCATGCCACCAAAAAGGAGGGTACGTCTTAGCTTTCGGTCTGCAAGAGCGACCGCTATGAGGGCAAGAAAGGCCTGCGAGTCCCTGGAGCAGACTACAATGAGACTATCACAGGTTTCTCAACGCAGCGCCTTCACGCAGGCCTCGCAGTCACAAGAGGAGCGTTCCACCTGCTTGGTTGGGAAAGCTGCCTACAAGGCTTCGTTACGATCAAGGCTCAAGAATGCACAACGGTCGAGAATGAACGCACAGGCTGCAGCAACCGCCTCTGCATCTCGGGCTTCCGAGACTCATCATCAAAGGCTTCCGAGACTCATCATCAAAGGCTTCTTCGTAACGTAAGAAACGCTGCTGCCACTGCGAAATCAAGGGCAATAGAGACACTTCACCGCAGGGCTGCTTAAACACCGCTCCGTGGGTCTGTGCGAAATGCTACGAATGCTACTACCACTGCCAGGTCGAGGGCAGTAGAGACACCTGCCCGCATGCGCGCACATCAATCCAGAGACGCTGCTGCAACAGCGACCGCTAGGACTGCTGAGACACCGCTCAGTAGATCTGTTCGAAATGCTACGAATGCTGCCACCACTGCCAGGTTGAGGGCAGCTGAAACATTTGACCGCAGGCGCGCCCGTCAATCCAGGGACGCTGCTGCAACAGCTAGGTTGAGGGAGTCCTAGACAGCTGCAGCGAGCAACCCGCAATGCCCGCAACGCTGCAGCGACTTCTGCGGCCAGAAACTCCGAGGGCCCACAGACAAGGGCAAACAGACTTTCAAGGGCTGCTACAAACATGGCCGCTGTGCGCTCATCTCAAATTCCCCAACTTCGCCGCATACACCTCGACGGCGACATTCAGCGCCTTGCGGCCGCCCGTGGTATTACCTGTCCCAGTAGCTCTTTTTGGTCTTTCTTGGCTTTCAATTACGACCCCGGCATTAATTTAACTACGCGTGACGACATCAATCTAGGGTCTGCAACGCCCGCAAATGGGCCGGGGAGTCTGCCAGTCTGTGCTGCTCCTCCGGCAAAGTTCGACTGCCACCTCTGCATGAACCACCTACCCCGTTGAAGGGACTAATAGCCGGCTCCTATCACGACTCCAACTACTTCCTTCAAACAATTAGGCAATACAACAACTCCTTTCAAATGATCTCATTTGGGACTCAGGTGGTTCGAGAAGAGGGTTGGATGCCCACTTTCAAAGTACAGGAGCAAGTATACCACCGCATTGGGTCTCTGCTGCCTGAGGAGACCTCTACGCCTAAATTCCTTCAACTGTACTTTATTGCAGACTACAATCTACAGGCCGAAACCCGGATTGGTATTTTGCCGCCGTCGGGAAGAGTTCCTCGCAGGGACGTCAGGCCATGCTTCACGAGGTTAACAGCTATATTCGCAGTTTGAAATATGCTTTGGAAAATACTCCCTTTCCTTCCTTCAGCATTGTAATTGACGCCGATAAACGACCTCATGATGAACACAAACGCCGCTACCATGCTCCTGCGTGCAACGAAGTGGCCGCTATTATACATGGAGAGCAGGACCGCACTCGCGATATTGTCCTCAAATCAAGAGGCGGCGCTCTTTGCAGGATTTCAGAGACCCATCGATCATATGACGCATTGCAGTACCCTTTACATTTCCCTTATGGTGATGATGGCTACCACTTCGGCATTCCCATTCATACTCCGGGTGGCCAACCTACAACGTCTTCCAAAGCCTTAACGTTCCAAACCTTCTACTCCTACCGGTTCATGGTTAGGGATGTAGACGTCAACCTGCTTCATAGATGTTTGCGGTTGACATGGCCGCTAACATGGAATCGGAGAGGCTTTGTTTTATACGGAATCATCAGAAACAGCTGCGCTCAGACTCCTACGTACACTTACGCGACAGCCTTCGAAATGAAGTCAATCCCAGCGACCTCGGGAAGCTGTGCATTCTGCCCTCTACCTACACTGGGGTCCGCGTTACATGCATGAACGCACGCAGGACGCTATGACATACGTTAGGCAATATGGGCGGACTTACGGCTATATAGCGTCGAAACACCGTGCGTACAATCACCGGAATTAAGCAACGTTGAGCCTGGTGGGAACTAGTTGGGTGACCGCTTGAAAATACCGGGTGCTTGGGTGTGCAGGGGTGTAATGGATGACTCTCTCGGATTTGTTAATCGGAGAACTGAGTTCCAATTCCAGTTAGGATCGTTATATTCACTTACGCACTAATACCCTTGGGAAAGGTGTGAATCCACCGCTTCTCCCCCCCCCAGCTATGGTTTAATTGCAACACCTCTTTTCTCCTTGAATTCACTCGACTGAAACGACTTTACATTCATTTCCTCCGAGAGAAGTTTTCCTTTCAACCAAAAATTCTATCAGAGACCAAACCAAAGATGAAGGGGTTGATATACTACATTACACACCCACACGCATCCATAGAGGAATCTCAGAAGCCGAAATCGTTTATTTTTTTTCAAATTCCTTCGACAGAAACTGTATACTTCAGAATGTAAACAATAATATCCTAAGATCTTGTTTGTGACTGGAGAAAAAAGGAAGATGGACATTCTGTTTGAATTAGCATTTATTTATTGTATTATTCTGTGTTTACAGTTAAATCATACTGAAAGACGGGGTTTCGTTTCATCACCGAAGTTAAGCAATGTCGATCCCGGTCAGTATTTAGATCGGGGACCGCTTGAGAACACCGTGTATTATAAGCAAATTTTGATATGCAGCTAACAACTTCATCTAAAAAAAAAAAAAAAAAAAAAAAAAACTTTTTCTATGGAAACGACATCAGCAACCACTAGTGTTCTTAAGTCCTACGTGACTAAATGGACAAAATGGAGAGTGTCGCAGTTAGCTCCCCTTCATTTTCTTAACGCTTCACCAGGGGTCTCTCCCTCCCGGGAGTATAAATACGGGCTGACCTTTCGCCTCGGTCTCTCTCTCTTTTTTCCACAGCTCTTTCCACGGCTGCGCTCACGTGCGGCCAACTGGCCTCGCTTGAGGTTGGCAACCGTCGCACGTGGTGCGAGGTATCTCCAGTATGTGAACTCTCACACACAACCGGCGTTTCCCATGTTCAGGGAATACGCTAAAACAAAATTTCACAACCGTACGGACATTTCAACTCAAACACACACACAATAACTTTCCACACAGACACTAAACGTTTTATACATGTTTTAAATGTATTTGTAAATTCGTGTATCAATCTGTTTTTACCTGTTAATAATATATATTTGTTCGCATACATATATATCTGTCTTGTTTGTTTCTTTGGACTCCATTAAAGTCCAACATTTTTATGTGGCTGGACCGGCCAGAGATAATTCATCTTCTCTACTTCTTCCATTCTCACACGGCCGGTCCACTACAAGAGGACTAATTAGTTCGAACTAATTCTCTTGTTTTCATGTTACGATATTTCATCTGCTCTACACTCTGTGGGGATGCAAAGGGTGATTAACTCCCTTTAGTTGAGACGAAGTCATGTGGGTCACGTGACGGCCAGAGTGTGATGTCAGTTGCTATTTATCGCGCCCTAAGTCAAGATGTGTATTCTCACGCCAGTTGCTATGCAGGCCGCGGAGATGTCAAAAATCCACAACAGAAGGGCATGAAGAGAAAATCACATGGTCTCACCAGGTACAGAGACGATACCACCAACCTACCTATTTTCACATTGGGAAATATTACAAGTAAGACTCCCCCTGTCTGTCTCTCTGTCGCCATTTCACACTGCTTTTTTTGTATTCAGATGTAATTTCTCTGTCTGAGACTACTTAGTATGAAAACGTCTCTTTGAGAACAATGGCTGCTTGTCATGCCTTTCTTTCAGCTATTACCATTCATCCATGTGTAGCGATATTAGTGTCAGTTGAAATCTTGTTAAATGAAAACATCTGAAAGGTTACATAAAAACTGTTTCAGACATTTATTGTCCGGGTGATTATCAACTAAGTGAAGTGGACCTCACAAGGAGAATGGCAAACGACTCTGACAAAGAAGATCACTGAATGAAGCCATACCTCGATAAATTACTTTTTAGACAAAGATAACAAGACAAATAAGTGTCTCTATAAGACAGTGGTCACTACCAACTGAAAACAGAGAAACCTAGAGAAAGGCATGGAAAGTGACGAGAGACCGCCTCGTTGCGTCACGAAAAAGAAAACACGCCCGATAGACTGTTCACCTCACTTCATCTCTGCCTCGCCCGTCTACAGCAGAAGGTTACAACTAAATAAAATTTGCTTTTATTTCGTGGGCAACTATCTTGCCACAAACGTCTGACTGGAAGAAACTGCACCCTGGGAACGAACCTGGTGTTTGGTCTAAGCTGCAACGTTACACATGCATTGAATATTACTGTCATATCTGCTTCTGCTATATCTTTAGAGATTCTTGATAAAATGCAATCGTTATTGGTTCTGACCTGACATCTTGTCTTCAGTCACTTTCCCACCGCTGTATTTTAGCTTCTCTCTGCCTTTTTTATAAATACTTTCGTGGTAAATGATGAACGTTCCTCTATGGTAACTAGACTTTATGAATTTAAGCGCAGTACTAGATTGGCGGTAAGGTCTCATCATTTTACAATTAAAAATGGCTAGATGCAACCGTAAGTTCTATGCTGACAGTTTCGTCTCTCTCACTTGTGGAATTCTCTCTCGGCTTTTTGCTATCCAGTTAACGTTGGTCTTTAGAAATTTAGATACAGTGTCAAACGCTATCTTCCGTCTTAATTCCTGTTCTTTTATTGTTCTCTTTCCTTAATAATGTTTTCTTTTACTCATGTTAAGTAACCCATTGCGTCTTAGTGGCTTTATTGCTTTGCTTGGCGTGAAATGATTAAACAAAAGCTATGCTGTTCTGTCCATGTATTAAGGTATTACTATATCGTGGATATAATAATGTGTAGAATGGGGAAATGTAAATTGATAACATTCTTTCCTTCCTAACGCCCTTATTAACACCATCCTCTGTGAATTTGAGTATTTGAATATTTAATATTGTTATTTTGGAACATAAGCATTCTTTCACGGACATGTCACCTTCGATGTTTCTGTTTACAGTACTTTTAAAACCTGAAATCTTGTATTTATTTTTTGAACTGTCGATCCCATATGTTTTTAGTCAGTTAATCATATATTGATATGTACAGATTCTATTAACAATCTTATTTTCCACGGTTGATCCCTGTGATGTATTTTGACTTTATCTTTCAGCAGTTGGTACGCTGCGCTCATTTGAAAACAAACAAACAAACAAACAAAAAACAGAATGTACAGCAGTCGAACCGCGTTAAGAAAAATATCAACAGGGGATAAGAGAATTAGTCTGAACAAAACAATACATCGAGTAGAACGCCTTATCTGAAATTTTCCAAATATTTCTCCGTTTTGTAGTGGACCGTGGGGTGAAGATGTGAAGAGAGATCAGAAGGTTAAAATTTTCTGCTGGCCGGTCCAGCTACATGATAATGTTGGACTTTAATTAAGTCCAAAGAAAACAAACAAGACCGATATATATATATGTAAACAAATATATATTAATAACAAGTTAAACATGGACAGTTACATTGTGTGTGTGTGTGTGTGTGTGTGTGTGTTGTAGTGAGTGTTCGTACGTACGTGTATTGTTCTTAGCGTATTCCCAGAATTTGGGAAACGCTGTATCTGTGAGGTGGCGGCCCAAGGCCTAAGTGGAAAAAGAGAGATCGAGGCGAAGGGTCAGCCAGTATTTATAGCCAGGAGAGAGAAACCCCTGTTGAAGGATTAAGGAACAAACTCCGACAGTTTGTTTGGTAAACATCATTTGGCGATTAAATTAATCTGAAATGATGTTATCAGCTTTAAGAACTCTAGATGTTTAGAATGACATTACAGGAGTGAAATAACATGATAGTTCCGCCTATCGTCCGGTTTACACACCTCCCCTATTCTTTGAACACTAGAGATTTATCACTTGTTTCCTGTTTAGAATTGGGTTTCCGGTTTCTTCTAAACTCTTTTTATTCTCTTTCACTCCCAGTAGCCCCTTGCGACTTAATGGCATTATTGACTTGCTTGTGACGAATTAATTAAAAAAAAAGGCAAAAAAAAAAAATCGTATATCTTCTCTCCATTTTCATCTGCACAGCCGGAACACAACAAAGTCTTGGTGTTAAAGTTAAAGTCTCGTGTATGTGATTCTCTAACGTGATAACAAGCGAGATTGAAAGAGATTCGATTATTCACGTTGTGGAATTACTCCCACTTGGTTTTCCGAGACGCCTTTTCTATTATTCCGTATCCATTCTTTTGTCCCCCATTCCCAAGTTTTACCTGTCAGTCATATTAGAATACAAGGATCAGCCAGGTGTATTTTTTCTCGTGCAGATAAGAAATAAAACTGAGTTTCCTGCATTTTTCTTTCTGATAAATTTCTAACCATTCCATTTTGGATGAATAAATCGTACTGTCGAGATGTTGGTGACTACGATTTTCCAAATTCACAAACCTAAGTTTTTATACTTCAGTTAAACTGTATTTTTTGTGGCAACGTATTCGTCATGTTTGCTTCGCATAAATTCATCTGCTGATTTCGTTTGTTGAGATAATCCTGTAAACATTTAATTCCACTTGTCATCTTGGAGTCTTTTGGATTAACAAAGCCTTTGATCCAAACAAATTAACGATGATAATCTGATAATCGTTTAATCACCGAGCAGCATAAAATAAATTGAGAAGATTCATAGAACGACCAGTGATATCTTGTTAGTGCAGTTAGATGCTTGGCTGTAGAGAAGATATGTAGTAGTAGCTGCAGCAAGCAAGCAGCTGACTTGTGCTTTAAAAAAACTGTGCTTTCAAAAAGAATCTTTTTTTATTTCGCATAATGCGGAGGGTTACCACGCTGACTTAAAGCGATCTTCTAGAGCTGGTCAAGAAAATAGTATTTTTCTGGTTCCAGAAACGTAGATACTCGGACTCTGTTGTTAACGTAAGGCGTAACTTTATCATTTTATTCTTATTGTACACGTCAGATCAGACCAGTGCTGAGTATGACGATACATTCGGCAGCAAAGCTTCTGATCGGAAGATTGAAGCTTTTGAAGAGCATGGAGCCACCTCTAATTTGGTTTTGTTCCCAGGATGGTAGTACCTGTTAGGGTCCCAGCTGTGGAAAAATGGTGAACTCCGTAAACAAAAACAAAATATTATGAATGTATAAAAATACATCTTTAAAGTAAAATTACCAACAATACATTTTTATATAAAAATACCAACAATATAATTTTAAAGTAAAATGACCAGCAATACATTTTATAGTAATATGACCAATTTATCTGTAGTTGAATGTATACAATTGCGTTCAAAATGTATTTAGTTGAATGTATACAATTGCGTTCAAAATGTATTTAGTTGAATGTATACAATTGCGTTCAAAATGTATTTAGTTGAAGGTATACAATTGCGTTCAAAATGTATTTAGTTGAATGTATACAATTGCGTTCAAAATGTATTTAGTCGAAGGTATACAATTGCGTTCAAAATGTATTTAGTCGAAGGTATACAATTGCGTTCAAAATGTATTTAGTTTAAGGCATTAAATAACCCATAGAGGTTGCTATGCAATAAACAAAATCAGCCAACCAACTGACATTTTATATATATATATATATATATATATATATATATATATACACACACGCACGTGTGTGTGTGTGTTAAGAATTTGGATAAATGATCCCGACAGAGTTATACATTAAATTAGAATTGGAAAAAAATGTTCATGAAAGTATGTTTCAAAAAAATATCCGATAATGCATTTTGCCCATTTTAAATAAACAAACAAATACACACACACGCAATTCACTTTTTCGTCTTCGATCTGATATAGCACAAAATGAGTAAAATGCATTATCGGATATTTTTTCGGGACATTATACTTTCATAAATGTTTTTCCCAATTGTCATTTACTTATAAGTAAATTAGAAATGTTACAAATGGTGCAAAAGCAACATTAAAACTATCTGAAACTGTTTAACACATTACACGAGTAGTATGCCTGAAATAGCGGTCAGGCACAAGTTCTTACTTAACAACCAACTCGTTTATCAATAAAGTCGTTGTAACGTAACCCGTTCGTTATATGAAGAGTAACTGTAATATCTTTGTCTTATATTTTCGTCCTCATCTGACTATTGAAACATAAGAATAATAATTCGACATTTTTCGCTTCAACGTAAATAATTCTTTTTTTTCTGTTTTAAATAGAAATTCGAGGTCGAGAACGAAAGAGTTCTCAAATGCAGTAAAGTTGACCAATTATGATTGTTAATTGATAAATGACTGGCATAGTAATCTATGAATTATTTAGTGGAGTGGGGAACTGATTAGGAGCAGGAATTTATAAAATGACAAGAATGTTTGTGGCGATAAAAGCCATCAAAAAGATTTGTAATAATTTTAATTCTTACGAGGCCAGAGGATGTCTCATTTCCATGATGACTTGATTGCGTTGATCATGAAAAAAAGAAATTAATTTTTATTTTATGAAATAATCGAAAAAGGATTAGTTCGTGAGGTATCGGCGTGTAAAGGTTTCTGAGACATAAAATGATATAAATAATGTTTCTGGAACATTGATATCTGTATGGGTCAAGCATTCTTTCTTTCTTTCTTTAGTGGGGAAATAATGTCAAAGCGTTTTTTAATGAATTTCTCTTTGGCATTCTAGAAATTAAGATATTTGGAGAACAAAAGATTTAGGAATCTGGAAAGAAACCATTGAAAAGTGACGAATCTATATTTGGGGATTGTTCTAATTGGAGTTTTTTTTCCTCACTAAAGTTCACCTAATACAAGACCCAAAGAAAACACAAATTAGAGGGTTATGGAAGGAATTGAAAATATGGCGGATAGATAACGATTGATTCTTGAGCTGATTAGGTTAACATAATAGTGTTCTGAGAAAAATCCAAGAGTCTATTTTCCAAAGTAGCGGTTCTCTGGAAGAAACCCTCGGAGTGGAACGCTCTTCTTACCAAACGAATACGCAGGGAATTAGGATGATTAAAGCCTGTGAAGTGCCAAGGCGAGTCATTATATACCGTATACCCTCAGGACTTAGGCGATCATGACTCTCCACAATTTTTTATCCTTTGTCGCTCTTAATAATTTTCTATTTCTCCTAAACCTGTTCCGCCATCCATTTACTCAAGCTCACTAAGTGTGTCATAAGTTGTTTTCCTCTGTCTCTCTCGCCTTCAATCTGTCCTGTGAGTATCAGATTGGCCAAGCCGTCTTTCTTCATTATGCAAACGAGAAATTTCAACAGTCTCTTCCTGATGTTAAGTATAAGTTTCCTTTTTGTTCCCAGTTTCTCTAAAACTTCGTCGTTGCTCACATATTCGGTCCATGGTATCTTCAGCATCTTTCTGTAGAACCACATTTCTGTTGCTCCAAGTCTTTTCCTCTTTGAGGAGATTGTCCAGCATTCACTGTCATATTGGAGGACTGATATCGCATAAAAGTTCAGTACTCTTTCCTTTGTTTCTAATGCAATTTTTCTGTTTCTTAATACTCTGCTCAGCTTTTGGAAAGCATCTTTGCCTATCCTAATGCACCTTCGGTTTTCAGTGTTGCACATTCCGTCCTCCGTTAAAACATCTCCCAGATAAAATTTTGTACTTGTTTGATTTTGGTATCTCCAATCTATAATTTGAATTTAGAGTTCATCCTTTTACTAACAACCATGTATTTTGTCTTCTTGCAGTTGAGAATACCCATATGAAAAACACATGTAACAATACAAATTATATCTTGAGTATTTTTTAACCTATGCAGACTGTAAATTCTATATTCTTTCCAGCATGTAAATAAATAATCCCGACTCCAGCTTCTTCATGCCGTATATGCCGATGTTTAAGTTATAAAATATTATATGCATTTCAAGCTTTTGAACTTGAGAATTTATGAATTTTATTAATTATTTTTGAAGAGGTGTGACTTGCACAATAAAAATAGGCGGAGACTTTGGAATGTTTGGTGCCAACTTATACTCTCACTCATTCACTCATACACACACACGTTCGGGGAATCTAATTTCGCTATTCATCTATTAGTTAATAAATTTACCTTGTCTCGCCCGACATTTCACGCATATCTTGAAATAACTCCACCATAAAATAAAGAACGTCATTTTCGTTTTAATTATTTTTGAAGGGGTCATTTTAGGGACCTTAGCTTCCCCGAAATTTAAATACCATATATATATATATATATATATATAAGGTTATTACACCGAAAACATGTCAAAATCGCTACACAGTTGCAGTCGTATTTCAATACGTAACAAAGCATCTCATCAGGCGATTGTAAATTACTGGCAATTGAACAATTTATTTAGATTTAAATGCAAAATACAACCTCTTTTTACGAAAAAAAAAAAGAAAAAAATGTTTTTTTTTAAGGTTTGTGGGCTTTACTCTGATCAACCTATCGAATATGACCAACATTAATTTTAAACTAAGCGAAGAAGCAAAAATTTAAAAAATATTTTTTGGAGCGGAATGGTTATATAAATATAAATTATACAAACTAGACAATGCAGTTTACTAATAAATAAAAATGGGGTGGAGAGGTAATTTAACAAAATGTTAAACAAGTTATATGCTTTATGAATTTCCTACATAATTTTTTTTTATAGTTGATAAATAACTAGCTTCTTTAAGAAAATAGTATATAATTTAAACGTATAGAATTATTTGGTAAATTAATATGCACCTGTTGAATAAAGATTCTTCATATAAGATGTTTAATAACACTTACCAATCATTGTAAAATGTCAAAAATATGAACCAAATACCAATACATCCGTACAATATGTTACTAATACTACCAGAAAATTAATACAAAAGTATATTAAATCCGAATTAATCTTACAAATACGCAGTATAACTAAAATATAAGAAAAGGCATAATCAAATTCTATAGTTTAGTTTAACTAAATTGTAAGATACTACCAGGAAATTAATACAAAAGTATATTAAATCCGAATTAATCTTACAAATACGCAGTATAACTAAAATATAAGAAAAGGCATAATCAAATTCTATAGTTTAGTTTAACTAAATTGTAAGATAAACTATGTTTACAATTTACGGTTAATTCATTTCTTTGATTTAATAAGGAATTTTTATTGAATCTGATAATTTCCAATTTTTCATGTAAGCACAGTAACAGGGATCATATAAAGATCTACATGTCTTTGCCGTTTTTAAAATTTTCCATTTCACCTTAGGAGTCTTGTCTTTTAAACTAAAAAAATATTTAGAAAGTGATGTATTATTTCTGTAACTACTGTTGGTGAAGGACAAGATATGTTGATACCTCCTAGTCTTGAAAGAATTCTTAGTACTACCAATATAGAATTTTTCAACCGTCGGATTCTCTATTATAGAAATAGTACAAAGATAAACAAAAGATTTAGTTAAACATTTGTTTGGCAATGGGCATTGGTCAGAATTCCTGCAATTACATTGGCCAGTATGATCATTAAATTTTTCTTGGAACGTGTATTGAGATCCAGATTATTAAATTGGTTTAAAATGTTATTATTGTGTAACTTTATAATTTTCTTAAGATTATTGGTGCAGTTATAACTTAGTTTTAATGTGTTTCTGTTAAATATTTTACTAAGATGGTTAATTTTAGGAAAATGTTTATCAGTCAACGGGAGGAACTTATGTTTTAAATTAATACTGACTAATTGATTAAATGGGGGGGTGTACCTAATGGCTTTGCTATTTATTTTCTTTGGACCACTTTGATAATATTGCACTACTTTGTATTGAACTCACTTTTAAAATAAATGTTACGAACGTTGGAATTGTACTCTATTCGTTTTCATCTTACCATGTTTATATAATATATATATATATACCCGATGCGATGAGAACGAAAGTAATATATAAAATATATAAATTCTAACGTTCGCAGCATTCATTCAAAAAAGAGCTCGATACAGGTAGTAGAGCGATAATTATTTATTTATTATAATTTTATCATATAGACAAAACCATTTTACTCACAACAAAGATGCAACTTGGTTTCAGTGCATTTTAACTGCACATCTACGGGTGGGGGTCGGAAATGTGCAGTTAAAATGCACTGAAACCAAGTTGCATCTTTGTTGTGAGTAAAATGGTTTTGTCTATATGATAAAATTATAATAAATATATATATATATATATATATATATATATATAATTTCACATTGAGTATATCTGTAAAAGGACTATGAATAAAGACAGGAAGAAAAATGTATCTTAGGCAACGTGTTTCGTCCTTCCGAGTGCTTTATATATGTATGTCTGTGTGTCTTTTTTGATTGACTGATTTGTTTTTATTCGTTTTTTATGGTCTATCGCCCCTTTCTGTCTTATTAAAGTGGACAAATATTTTGGGAATCTCTTTTTCGCTAGTTTCATTTTTGTTTATTTACTGGCGAGTGAAAATTGCATTAGCAATTTTTTTTCTTTGTTTTTGACTAATAATGATTTTCCTCGTCCAAGCCCTACTATTTATCCCATAGCGAGAGGATGGATTCATACCCTTCACAAGGTATATGTAAATGAATATAACTAACTCTAATGGAATTTTAAGCCGCCTGTCCGATTTCTCATTCCCTGATGCTATCCATTACACCGCCCGCACATACCTCTCTCTCTCTCGCATAATAAATATATATATACAGTGTAACCCGGATATAAGAGACTTCTTCTCCGGTCCCGACAACTCTCTTATATCCGGGTTACACTGCGTGTGTGTGAAAGAGATCGTATGGGTCTCTCTCACGCACACCATACACAAGTAACTATATGAATAATGCAAATATATATACAGTGTAACCCGGATATAAGAGAGATTTTCTATGGTCCCAAATTAGAGCCTGTGTTAATAAAACAAAATAGACCAAACCCGGATATAAGAGACTTCTTCTCCGGTCCCGACAACTCTCTTATATCCGGGTTACACTGTATATTTTTTTTCTTTATATAGTGACGTTATTAAAATTAGCGAATTGAACTTGTTCCACTGGGCTTAAAGTGAAAAGGCAACTTATATGAGACGTTAAAATCGACAACTATTTTATTCAAACTCCCGCTCGATCCATTTAATCCCAGCATTCCCTTGTTGAACCAGAAGTACTTAAAAAATCATCATCATCATCATCATCATCGTTGTTGATGTCATAAAACAAAACTATCTTTCGATTGCCTCTTTACTAATCATCAAACTGTAAAGTATATTTAATCCCAAATTATAGGATGCATTTGTGGAGAAGCGCTGGATCTTAGTAATATTTCTCGGAAAGTTCGGAATAAACGAACAGAATCAAAGGTATAAACAAATAATGTTTATTTGATCTCGATTGAAGCGAGTCCTTTGTAATTCGATATAGCGAAAGTTCGTTAGACCGGGTAATTGATAGTTAATAGTCAGACTTTGGTTGTAGTCGGCATTTTGCTGACAACTGTCGGGAGTGTGGTTACTTTGGAAATAGGTGCGGCATCAATTAACGGTGTATTCTCGGCTCTCAGAAGAGAGGAAAAAGTCTTTCACGCGACACTCTTGGCTGGTTTCTCTGGCTGTCTCTTCTCGTCTGCTGGGCTGTCAGCTGTCACTTTATATACATTTAAGAAAGGGCTCCAGATTACTTAGCGGGAAGCTTGGTTTCAGCTAACATCAAAAGTATCTTTGATTTTTTGATTTTTTTTTATTGGCCCAAAATCTTTTATTTACCGGCGTTCTTTCTTAAATTCATTTATTTTATAGCGGAAGTTATGAGTGGAGCCTCTCTTATTCTGGTAGAAATCTACCAAAATAAGAGATGTTCCACGCATAATTTCCGCTATAACAATAACTAAACCCTAGACCAGAAAGTTCCCACCGTTTCCAGCCGTTTTTTAGTCTTTTCTTCTGTTTTTTTGTTTTTGATTATTTTTTTAAGGTTGCCATCTCATTAGTTGAGAGAGAAGTATAGAAAAAAGGGTAGACAGAAAAAGAGATATTATGTTTTAAAGGAAAACAAATGCCTTATTCTTATTTTTATATTTTATTTTCATATACTTTTGTGGGGAGGGGGTCACCACGGATCAAAGCAATGTGAAATCGGAAAGCCGGAGATGTTCTGTATGTTTTTTTTTTTTTTTTTTTTTTCAAGTTAGAAATCATTTTTATTTTAGAAATGTCCCAACACGAAAACCTGAAATCAGTAATAAAAAAAAAGAAGTAAATACGAGGCAATCGATTTAAAAGATTTGAGAGTTGTGTTTGAATCCATGACGCCCCCTATCGCCAATCTTCAATGAGCGAAGCGATACTTAATTGCAATTTTAGAAAAGTGTCATCTAAAGCAATCTGTCTGAGAGTTGTTTAACATTTCAACTAGAGACCCTGTTTCTGTCAATAGACATTTAAGACTGGCATTTCCCGCTTCTGACAAACATTTTTTGTTATTTTGATTGGAATTCTCAAGACGAAGAAGAAAAGGAATAAATTAAAGAGGGAATCAGAATTTCTAAATGTCATTCGATTTGATCTTCTCCATTTTAGCTAACCTTTAAAAGAACCACGCGCCTAAACTAACATCTAATTCGGATTCCTTTTTCTTTCTTTCTTTCTTCTCTTTTTTTTTTAACTTTGCTATGTCGTCCTCTTCTTCCTCTTTTCTTTCTCATAAGTTCAAAGAAACGGTGATTGCATATCGCCCACAAATATGCTTCTCTTCTTTGACGTAATTAATACGAGGGAAAATACCATCGATTTTTATGTCAGTTGATTTCGGCTTTAGAAAACCCTCGTCATTGATTGAAACGCCAGAAAAAAATCTTTAGCAGGTTGATTTGGCTCCTCCATGATTACGATAAGTGAAAATCTAAATTTCTGAAACTGTTAATTGCAAACAAATGTGACTTTTTTGTTTTTCTGTTTGTTTTGCAAGTTGTCGAATGGAGACCATTCTCTACGCTGAATAAAACGACGAAGTAACCGTCACAGAAAATTGTTCTCGAAATTCTATCTACTTTCAACGCCAACGTGTGTTTCCTTTTATCCCCTGGCTCAACGGCGTGTAATACGGAAAATGCCGAAAACGTGTTAAGAAAGGCTAAGCCTTTTAATTACTTAATTTCTTCAATCGATTTGCTAAGTTTAATGAAAATCTGCCAAACTGTTCTTGAGGTAGCTTATAAGACTGAATAAAATAACTGGCTTTCACCGGTTTTAGTTTACAGGCAAGATACTGATGTCAGTTTGCTTTGTGCTTAAAAATGTTCACACATACAACATTGACGGATAAATATGAAGACATTGTCTGCTACGTACGTGAGACAAGTGGATATTTCTAATAAAACACGAGTGGTCGGAATTCGATCCCAGATAAAAAAAAAAAATGACGATTTTGATTACCGATTTTTAACTCAAGACCATTAACCCCCTCTTTTGCGCAACACGATCTTCTTATTCCTCACTACAATTTCCTCCGTACTTGATTAAGTACAGCCTCTTATACCACTGCCAGAGAGAAAAAGACATATATTAAAGCGAAAGAGACTGTGTGCGTGCTTCGTGACAGTCAACTCGTTATCAAGCAAGACTTATTTTGCTTATTTACTTTGAGCCTTAAAATTGTTACCAGGAATATAATGAATCATTGTTCGCCGGGTACAGACTAACATCTCTACGAAAATTACTTTTAAGTCCCTGAAAAGATTTACATATACTTTGAAAGATCGAACACGTAAAATTACCTGACAAATTATTGTTATGAGCAACAATTGCTGGCTAGGCGACGGCAGCCTGATGTATTTCCATGTGATGTTTTAGCCCACTTAAGATTTCAACAGAGTAAGGAATTCTCGGTTGTGTGTGTCTTTTGATGTCTTTGGTTTTGATATTCAATGCAGCCACTGTGTATTCATTCACTTAATTGATCTTTTCCCTCTACCTGTTGTGCACCCTGATATTTTAGTTCTGTTATTCTAATTTTTTAATAAGCATTCTTTTTGTTTGTGCCAAGTGATATGACTCCCTAAAATAATGATGTCTACACTAACAATTATGCTAAATTTCCCATAGCAACATTTTCAGAACTTCTTATGCTATATCTGAAAGACGGACGTTGTTCTTATCTTTGTCATTGAAATGAAGCTGCATAAAATAAGAAAATGATCGAAATCGTTCCTTTTTGTTTCGTGAGTATAAATGTACGCAGCAAATCATTGTTCGTTAACATCCAGAAAAAACAAAAACAGAAGGTAAACCGGGAAAGAATGAGAATTTCACTTTAATAAGTATTGCCAAATTTGCTATATATTTGCTAATCATTACTACAATCGTAAGTTCGATTCCCACACTCTGAATTTGTGCTAGGCTATGTTGAGTAAATATCAAGAGTGAAACCTAATTTCTGTGCAGACCATGTTATCGGCGTTGGTAGTGAAATCGACAGACTGAATTCAAACAACTTGTTCATTCTGTTTCGTTGATTTCGCGCTAAAGACCTTGGAAAAGGCATTTATCTATTTTCCTCCATGACAGACTGAGAGCGATTGCCTTGGATGGTAACCAATCTAGAAGAAAAACTCTGAATTCAAAACCTATGTAAAGAGAGATGGACCCCGTCAGGCTTTCTTACCCTAGACACAACATTGTTTCTACGTGTGCAGTTCATGTGGTACCCCTCTTGAGAACTTTCAACAGCAGCAACAACTAAAATGGATAGCACATAACTTAAAGAGAAAATAATGACAGAATCAAGATGTTGACATTCCACACTACTTCAAACAAAAGGTTAGGAAGGAAACCCCAACCAGTACTGGAAAGAGTAATAACAGCTAAAATGGATAGCACATGTAACTCAAAGAGAAAATAATGACATAATCAAGATGTTGACATTCCACACTATTTCAAATAAAAAGTTAGGAAGGATAACAGCTACTGGACTTGAAAAAATTTGTTTTTCCTAAAAAATTGTTTAAGGAAGAAAGATTTTATAAAATTTAAACTGCTATTTGTACAAGCTGCTTGGTCAATGGATGCCAAATGTTTCCTTATAATGAAACGGTTAATTATTTTTAATCATTTCACCCCAAGCAAGGCAATACTGCTACTAGAAAGTTGGTTACAGGGAGTGAAAGAGAATAAGACTGAGAATGGAGAGGATTGAGGAAAGGACCAAAAGGAACCGGGTTCAAGAAAACGGAAGATGCCAATTGACGTTGCATTTAAATTTTTGAAGATTGTAGTTATCAGGAAAGCAAGAAGTCGGGGGGGGCAGTTCCACAGGTGGTAGGTGCGATTAAAGAAACTGTTGGAGTAGAAGTGGCGGTTGCATCTAACTAGTTCAACAGTGAGACCTAGTTGACAATCTAGTAGCACGCCTAAATTCATTCAGTCGGGGTACCAGGGAAAAAAACTCATCAGAACAGTTGTCATGAAAATACTTGTAGAAAAGACAGAGGGAAGCCACGCCACGTCGGTGAGAAAGTGACTGAAGTCGCGTTAACATTGCCATTGACCCTAATGAGTGACGGAACGTAACGAGATTTACTATTTAACCTGTTCTGTTCTGTTCGATTCGTACATTTTTATTGACTAGACTTGCATAATGTAGTTCATTGATTTAAAAACTGTACCATCAACAAGAGTCTGTCCTTTTTTCTTTAAAAAGTTTTTGCCAATGGAATAAATATATATTCGTAGATGCCAAATTGTGTGTGTGTGTGTGTGTGTGTTTTGGGGGGGTGTTTTTTTTTCCTTCTTTGACGTGTAGTCAGATTTGCTCCGTTAGCGACACCAGATAGCAGTAAAGAAACCTGGAATTAGTTATCATTTCATTTACCCCCGAGAAGACGACAAGTCAAATGAAGAAGATAAGGAAAAGGAGATCAGAGAGTCAGTAATTGAAGACAGGAATTTAAGCATATGGGGTGGAAATAAGTCGAGAAAATGATGCCAAAAGCACTCTTTTCCAGGAATTGGTCCACGCGTGACAACCAGTATTTTCCAGTAGTGTTAAGTCACTGTTTCTGCTTCATCTAACGAGTAGGATCATTAATTGCCAATCCCAGATACCTCCAACATCTATCTGATCAATATCCAATAATCGATAAAAAAAAAAAGAAAAGAAGAAAGCCGTCCTTTAACCTACACCGCGTTTATTCATTACATCTTCCGGTCACTTGCTGATCGAATGAATTTTTTCACTTTTCGAATTCCGATGGTAAATCAGTACTACTTTCGCCGGTGATATAAATGGCAAATGGAACATTGCCAAGGCAACGCCAAACGGAATTTATCAATAGATGGACGGCCTGTTCAGAAAATCGAACAGTGAACGAAAACAGTTGTATTTTGAATCGATCACCAGCCGTTTAGCATTACTGGATCGCCACATTGAAATCAAAAACCAGTTTTTTCATTTCACAATAAATAAATACATAAATCTCTCCTTATGCTGGAGCATTAATCTCAATCGTGATAATTTCTATTCGCTAGTCAGTCCTTTCTCATATCAGACAATAAAGACAGACAATGGGACAGAAATTTGAAGGCGCATTGGAATAACGGAAATTATATTGGTAATATCAGCCGTTTCCTTATAAGGAACCGTTCAGCGTTCATTGAACGAGCAGCCAGTGCCACTGTCAGTTGAAAATTATATCTTTCTTTTAAAACCATTTTTCAGGAAAATAATTTCTTCAAGTCCCCTAACAGTTATTGTTCTTTCCAGTATTGATGGGGGGGGGGCTTCATTCCTAAAATTTTTAAAAACTAGTGTGGAACATCAGCATCTTGATTATGTCATTATTTTCTCTTCGAGTTACATGTGATATCCATTTTAATTGCTACTATTGTTGAAAATCTGTTATTTGGTACAGTTTTTTATGTGATTCTGTAGCGCCGGTTCAAAAGTTCCGAAGAAGGATGGTTCTCGCTAAAATCTACAGGATTCATTTGAACCATTGATTTGAGAAAGTTGACATTTAGATATTTCTGAACGATTTTGGTGCCATGTATGGCATCCAGATGAAAGTCTCGATTTGAGAACTTGATTCGAGTTCTTGGGTTAATGTTTTGGTTTTGTAGCAATTTGCGATGTTGGATGAAACTACCCCAAGCACGGCCTATTCTGTGTTCAGTATCTTCACCTCTTATACGAAATTTGTTATAACGAATTCAAACACCGAGACATTTAAATTGTTTATTATTTACTAATTCCAGATCCTGAGTTTTTATGATGGATTCAGGTTAGGCGATATTATTGCTTTCATCCCAATTCCAAATCATAGTTGCTCTTTTAGAAAGCTTTTTCTTGTCCTATTTCTCGGAACACTTGGTAAAGGAAAGATGCCTCCCCAAAGAAAGCATGAATAAAGAAAACAAATTCATTAGAAACAATGAAAAGTGTTCTGACTTACTATATAAGTCCTTCTATATGATAGTGAATACTGGACAGTTTCCTCACAGATGAACAGGAGGCAACAGAGATCTAGTTCTGCAGAAGGATGCTGAGAATATCATGGACGGAGCATGCGAACAATAAAAAAGATTTAAAGAAAATGGGACACTTTTGCTTAGGATCAGAAAGAAACAGTTGAAATTTCTGGGACATATTATGAGGAAAGAGAGCGTGGAGAGTTTGATATGCACAGAGAATATTGTTGAGCAGAGTGAATATCGAGTAACCTACCCAACAAGCTTGTGTAAATGGAAGACAAAACAGAGACAAGGAGAGTTGGTGAGCTATGATTGTCCAAGACCTGAAGAGACAAGGCATATAAATAGAAGGAAAACGATATGACTTCTCCTGTGAAGTACGTACCCGCCCCAAAAGAAATTTCTTTCTGAGTACTAATAAATCTTATGTCATTCGCCAATTTCGGACTTTTGAGATAGAAATGGGTAAGTCATGTTCCATCGACACCTTTCCTATTCTATCAAAAGTGGGAGCGTTAGGGTTAATATTTGACACCGAGGCATTCCAGAGGTGTGACGATTTTTGTCCTAACGTCACATGTACGCATAGAGCTCCTACTTTAAACTCCATCTTAAGTCATGCTCTTGCTTCTTGAATAAATGGCTTAATGAAATGAGAGGTAGTCTTTCAATTTCTCACAATTTAATAAAAGAGGGTAACGGTAATTATATTAATAGCCATTTCCCTACAAGGAAACATTTCGCATTCGTTCACCGAGTAGCAAGTACTACATTCGGTTGAAATTTATGAAATCTTTATCTTAAAACAATTTTTCAGGAAAACAAGTTTCTCAAGTTCAGTAGCTGTTATCGCTCTTTCCGTTGTTGATGGCAGTTTCCTTCCTAACCTTTTATTTGAAGTAGTGTGGAATGTCAACATATTATGTCATTATTTTCTCTTCAAGGTGCACGTCATCCATTTTAGTTGTTGTTGCTAGTCCCCAAGAAATATGGTTTCTGTTACTTGGTACAGTTCTTTTGTGATTCTGTAGGACCAGTCCACAATATTCAAAGAAGGATGGTTTATGCCAAAACCCACAGACTTCACTCGCTCAAAGATAATTTTAATAATTGATCTTAGAAAGCGTTTGTATACAGCTGACAGTTTAGATATTTCTGATTGGTTTGGAGCCATTCGCAACGTCCATTTGAAAGTCTAGATCTGACGCGAGTAGTGTCAAAAAAGAAAGAAAAAAAAGAAGAGTAATTTTTTTTTTTTTCAGAGATAAAAAATGAATGGGAAATGGGGCATTTGGGTGATAATAAAGACAAAATGAAGTGCGACGTCTGGGTCTCTTGATTTTACAAATTTTAGTAAGTATATATACCGTCCGGTTCACACTCCTCCCAGTCTTTTAAACAAGAGTAGAGGTTTATCCCTTGTTTCCTGTTTAGGATTGATTTTCCGGCTCATTCTAAAGTCTACTTCAACTCTATACTTCTAACGTCTCTACCTAAATTCTGAAATTTTATTTATTATTCATTTATTTTTTTCCTTCAATAGGAGTAGATAAGTTCGACTATCGCCCGGTTCACACTCCTCCCCGGTTACTTGAACAGGAGTAGAGGTTTATCCCTTGCTCCCTGTTTAAGATTAGGTTTCAGATTGCTTCTAAAGTCTTTATATTATCTTTTACCCCCAGTAGCCCCTTGCGTCTTAGTGGTATTATCGCTTTGCTTGCGATGAAATGATTTTTTTAAAAAAAAGAAGGATTGTACCAAGCAGCAAACCAATCGACTGATACGCTAAAAATGTTAAGAGTAAAGTCGCCGTAACCGATGTCGATTGTTAATGATTTTGCCTCTGAGCTTATTAGATGAGTTCTCACGTGTAAGATGTGAAACTATTTGAACGCTGAGCGATGCCTAGCAATCTCGTCTCGCAGACAAATCCGTAAGCGTAGTGAGGTTGACCATCATCGAGTGCCCCTATATGTGTGACTTTGTACCAGATGAAAATAAACGAGTTAAATACTTATAAAGTAATTAAAAATATTAACATGTATTCCTTTTGACACTGAAATAACAAATGGGCTGGTTTTCATAGAACACAGTTAGCTTAGGGACATGCTCGGTGAATATTGAATTCACTACATAAGCCAGCTGGCCTGCTAAATTAGTTTACTTTTCGCGCTTAAAAAGCAAACAGATTAGTCCACACATTAAGCTTATTTTAAGCATAAAGCTGGGCTCAGTTTTTTTTTATGCAACTGACGGAAAATGACCGAAATTTCTAACTTTCATTAGAGCTATATTTAATCATGGGATCTTTTCTGTTAATTCCCCCTAAAGTTACTTATCGCAAATATTAATTCACCCCAATAAATTATAAATTTTAAATAAAAGTTTGTTTGTTTTGTATTTTTATTAAATTTTTGGCACTCTTTTGAAATTATAAATTTTAAACTAAAATTTTTGTGAAGAAAGACTTTATATGACCCATTGCACCGTTGTGGATTGGGTGAACTACCCAAGGGAAATATGCGTCTGGAGATTATTAAAGTCATCCTCACAGG
Organism: Acanthosepion esculentum; assembly: GCA_964036315.1. Taxonomy (NCBI): domain Eukaryota; kingdom Metazoa; phylum Mollusca; class Cephalopoda; order Sepiida; family Sepiidae; genus Acanthosepion; species Acanthosepion esculentum. The sequence continues at coordinate 39,857,497 of OZ038508.1, read as the reverse complement.
TTGGAGGCCCCTGAACGATTGTGGAGATAGCTGAGAGCTGTTTCTCCATTCAAAAGAACCATATTAGACCCCAATTGCCAAACCAATGGGTATTTAAGGGCATAAGTAGAAAAACAAAAACGTGTTTCCTGTACTGTGTGACAGGTAGAACAGCCTTCACATTATTGGACACAATCCGAAGCTGTATTTTACCAGGGACTACGATTATGTCGGATTGTTGAAAAGGATAGACATCTTTGAAGGATGATCCCAATTATTTTCATCTGCCGAGTTCGAATTCCAGTCGAATCCATTACATTCACTAATGCTAATACCCTTGGAAAGATATGAATCCTCCCCCTCCCCCCAGCTATGGGTAAATAGCAGAACAGACCGGGTACTGTAGCCTTGGATGGCAACTTGCCTATCGCAGAAAGAAATGGCAACCTACTGCGGGAAAAAAAATCTGCCTCGTCAGTCATGTATCGAAAGATACATGATCGCCTAAGCGTGTCTCACGCATGGCGCATAACTGACTGACTTCAAATCACAGTATGAATTTCGTTGACCCAGAAACATCAACTCGCACGCAAAGAATCGAAAGTACCTGGCGGAGCGCCAACATGAAGAATAAATCCATGTTCGGGATTGATAGTAGCATGATAGACTCTTATTTATTTGAGTTCGTTTGGAGAGGTAAGGCAAAAAATAACAATGAATAGATTTAACAAATTTTAAAGAACATTTCTAAATTTTGGTGTAAATTTTAGTGAATATAAATTCTTTTTTATTTTGGGGTGAATTAACAGAAAAGATCCTAATCAGGAAGTAAGCATCAAACATGAGTTTGCTAATCATTTGATGCTTACGAAAAAAGCTAAGCTAAGTTCAGTTCCCTCTTTCAGTTTGATTTAGTTGGAGATCAACGTTAAAAAATTACTTGCGCTCAAATAGAAATGAGATCTTCTGCAGAATACACCTCTTCTAAATATGAACATAAAATCTTCCAAGTTACTTTCGTTTAAAAAAGAATTATCAAACAATAGGAAAGACTAGGACCAATCCCTGGCACCTGAGGCGTCCACAAAATCGAAAATGCCAAGGCGCATGGACTATTTTGGCACAGGGCTTCCACTTTAAACTCGAGCTTGCGGGCGAGAGGAGGGATATCTTCTTTTTTTTTTTTTTAATCAAGGAAAATTTTTTTTTCAAAACATCTTAAAACAACCAAAACTGTAAGTATTTTTGATACAGTTATTCACTATTCTAATTAGTGTAGATATAGTTCGTCAGTGTTAATTGATTTTCCCAAAATACCCTTCTTTTCAGTAGTCCTCCTATATCAATTAAGCATATAAAGAAACAAATGCAGATAACTGTTTTAGTGATAAAAAAATGAATAACTTCTAAAGTCATGTACACACTATCAGTTACTAAAGTCCAATGTGCGGGGATATTTTCATGGTTAAAAATCATAAAGACAAGGTTAAGAAATTCGCAGTCTGAAGAAAATTTCGAATCATACACGAACTATATCCATTAAAAAAGAATTTTTAGATGAATTGGATGCAGAAGCAATTATTAGCAGGTTCAAACAATCAACTGAACACAAATGATTACTATTGCTCTTAATATAGTGGATTGCATGCAATGCTCTATTGTGCTTTAGAACTATCTGTTAATATGTAAACTGCACGGTGTCGGAGTTAACTCCTTTAATTGTCCAAATTGTTCACGGGGACGCTCTCTCTACACTATAAATACTGGGCGATTTCTTGCCTCGTTCTCTTTTTCATTCATTTTCAGCGAACACATTTACAATGTCAGCTCTCGCAGAAGATTGCGTCTTCCCATTTGTGACAGGCGCTATGCGTTTCCTTGGAGAGACGCTATGAACATTATATACACATACGTACGAACATTCATCAAAATACGAACTCTTTACGTTCACACACAAACGCTAATGTCTTTGTCCATTGTAAATTTTGTTGTTTAATATATATATATATATATATTATATATATATATATGTTTTGTTTGTTTTCTTTAGATTTCTTTATGGTTGATTCAGTCTCTGAGTCCGCCATATTCCTGTCGTGGACTTTATCCTATCAGGAGTTACACACGTTTTCCTTAATTTTACAACACGTAAACCCACAGTCCGCTACAACAGTAAACGATGTAAAAAATATCAACCAATTACATAAAATTAAAATCTAAATAGATTCCGTTAATATCTACTGCCAGTAATATGCACAGTGCATGTACACCGTAATTACTAAGAAATACACTTTTTTTTTTTTTTCAACATAAATTTTAATTTTCCCTATGTATTTTTTGAAAATCTTATTTATTCTTCCTGAAAGCTAAATGATAGCATTGTATTTGTGGGTGAGTTTCTTTTGTCTCCTGGCAACCAATATTTTTAAATCCAGTCCTTCACTGCTTGTCCGTATTTTTTTCCTCCATTATAAAAATGGCGAATAGCAATTGTGAAATGTTTGCTCAAATCTTTCACTTACTTTTTCAATGGTTTATTAAAAGCCAGTTTATTTATTCACACCAACTAATTAATGCAAAATTTAACGCGTTTTCTTTATTTTATTTGTTTACTGATAATTCTTACAAAATAAATAAGATGTTATGTTCTTATGTAGTTCGGTCAAATCCCCATATACGAGGATGATCGAGAGTTTGTCAACAAAGTAAATATTTATAACTCGCCTAAGCATTTGCTTATGCATTTGAATGAACGTATCTACATACAGGGATATTTACCTACATACCAACATCTTTTCAGTCGGTGTAACTAATATATAATATATTTAATGTGTGAGCATTTTACCGATTACATTTTTGTGTGGGTAGTGTAATGGATAGCGTCTCGAAATGAGAAATCTAAGTTCAAACTCCAGTCGCGTTCGTTACATACATTTATGCGCAAATACAATATGTAAATCCACCATTTCCCCCCTTATATGGATTAAATAGTAGGATTTGTATTTGGAAAAATCCTTATCTCCAAAAAAATTGTTAATGAATATTCATTCGCAAAACCATTATATTTTTTTTCTTTTAATCCAAAAACTGTTTCTGCATCAAATAACCTTCAAATGGTTATGCTGTAAAAAAAAAAAAAAAATCATTTTCATACTTTCTGTTTTGGTCTACAACTCGTGAAGCTCTTTTAGACATTTTATATTTTACATTGTCCTTTTTTCTTTCTTCTTTTTTTTTCCAGTTTACCAACATTTTGTAGGTTAAGACAAGTTTTACTATTTATTATTAGCAGAAAATACCCCCCCCCCCAATCTTACAATCCAAAAATGTTCAGGCTTTAAATAACCTTGAATCTAATTTATTTTTATGCCCGTCTGTAGGAGATACTTTGTAAATCACAGATACAATAATAGGAACGCCTTCAAACAATACTCTGTCAGACGCCGCTAATTCCCATATATATTTTTCCTTTATCCGTCACGTGATCTAATTACTTCAAGATGTCGACTGTACTTGCTATCTGGCGATCCGTGTTCAAACCCAAATGCCGCCAGCGACACTTTATACCTATATGACATAATCGGTAAAAAAAAAAAAAATTTTTTTAAAATAAAAAAATATTTCTTTGCTTACAATATTCTTAGTAAATCTATTTTCTTCTCCCTTGTTTGTTGATAGCAAATACATTAACTCGGACATCAGTTGACATGCGAACCCTCTTCCCCCTCTAAAAAGGGCCTCTAATACATTTTTCTTCCGTTGCATTGAAAAAGATGTTTCATTATTTGTCAGAGGTAGAAACAAGTGCTGGATTTCTATGCGTTATCCATACTTTTAAATGGTAGTGAATGCTGGACAATCTCCCCCCGGACGAGGAAAAAACTGGAGGCAGCAGAAATGTGGTTTCACAGAAGAATACTGAAAATGTCCATGAACGGAGCGAGTAAGCAACAAGGAAATCTTAAATGAAATGGCAACAGAAAGAACACTTATATTCAGAAACAGGAAAAGATAGCTGAAATTTATGAAACCCATAATGAGGAAAGAGGGCTTGGAAAATTTAACCCTCACGAGGCCTATTGAAGAGAGATAAGGGAAGGCAGCAAGCCATTTACCTGACGAGCTTGTGTGAATGGATGGCGGAACGAGGGGAATGAGTCTTAGCAAAAGTAGAAAAACTGCTAAGGGACACAAGGGATAGGAAACCGAGGAGAGCCATGATCGGCTAACGCGGTACATAGAAGAAAAACGGCCTGTGTAACCGATATGCAAAAGTGAGAATACGTAGAAATATATTTTTGTTGTTTAAATAACTACTGATATTGTATAATACTAGTTTATTTACATGGCAAATCATTTCCTTAGTTTTTAAAATTCAATTCAATTTTATTGCAAAATTCTACTGGTTTTAAGGTACTATTCTCGCTCTACTTCAGATATTAATTTCATTGATGTAACGCTAGACAAGCTCCCTCTGCGTTCAGTCTCAGGTTCGAAAGCAACATTTCTTCAAATTGTTCCGTAGACCAATTCACTCTGTAGAGCTTCTATATTAAAGCAGGACGAGAGCGTGAAATAAGAATGTTGCCCTCACAATTTGACAAAAAATAAGTTGAGATTGACGTATGGTTGCTTCCTATTTTCTTTTTAACTGACTAGACTTTAATTTTTTTTTTAAATAACTTTTTTTTTCAACCCGCTGACACGTATTGAACTCTTCACAATACTTAATATTGTTGAAGTTATCGCTAACATATTTGTTCGAGATTTACAAACTCTACGTTTCGTTCAATTGCGCAAACCAATCAATCAAATATTTAAAAATTTAAAGATGTGCAAAAAACAATATTGCATTTTTATTAAATAAGTATTTATTATTTTAATCATCAAGTTGAGTCCAACCGAAGATGTGAAGAAAACAAATAAGACACACACACACACACACACTATATATATATATATATATATATATATATATATATATATATATATATATGTGTGTGTGTATTTATTAAACAACAAAGTTTACAATCGACAAAGACATCAACATTTGTGTTTGTGCGTGAACGTATAGAATTTGTATTTTCATCAATTTTTATGGTTCCTGTCACTGGATCTAACTAATGCCTTTATCCACTGTGCCATTTGTCCTTCTGATTCCAAATAGAAGTATCATTTTTGTTCTCATTTTCCTGAAAACCTCCTCATTGCTCATATGTTCCGTTCATATTATTCTCAATATTCTTCTATAAAGCCTCATCACTGTTGCTTCATGTCCCTGCTTCATCTGTTAGGAGATTGTCCAGAAATCCCTACTATATTACAGGATTGATATTGCATAGCATTTCATCACATTTCTGTCTCTAATGAAAATATCCTGTCTCTTAATATCGTTTAGATTTTGGAAGGCATCTTTGATATTCCAATCATCCTTCAGATTTTAGTGTCACATTTTTCGTTTTCTGTTATAATTCCTAGATAGTTAAATTTTTGTACTTGCTTGATTCTAACTTCTCCAAATTGTAGCTTGCTTCTTAGAATTCCCGTCTTGCTAACAACCATACATTCTGTCCTCTTACAATGATGCTTAGTCCTTTCTTCTCGATTTCGTTTTTCTGTACTTGTTTGATGTTGACATCTGCAATTCGTTTTTCGCATTTTGGGCTTTTTCCTCTTGCTAATAATCTGCTGCTTCTTACAGTTGGTTACTTCTTTCTTCTCGTTTTTCTTTACTGCAAAATGTAAAAGTTCTTTCTTTTTGTGTCTGCCACCAACACAGTCACATCTGCCCATTTTATGTTATTAACCTGCCTTACGTTGTTAGGTTTTCTAGTTCGCTAGAGGCATCACATCTACTGCAGCCGTGTTGTCTTGGGCAAGACAGCCTGACGGAGCCTAATTCTTCAGACTGGTTTGAATTCAGTTTTCCTTTTCCTAGACTAGTCGCTAACCAACCCATGGAGCCCAATATCTCCTGCTGTTTACTCATTGCTGGGGTGAGAGATGGATTCGTGCCTTTCTCAAGGGCATTTGCGCATAAGTGAATGTAATGAACTCTGATTCACTGATTCCTCAGTCAGAGTCGCTAACCATTATTCCACCGTGCCTCGTCACTGAATAAGAGTTTGAATAAATCCGGTGTGAAGACGTCACCTTGTCTTAGACACGTTTCTACTTTTGTGTACTTAATTTCTTTTCTATACGCATGCAGGTGATTTGTTCACAGTTAATATTTGGATTATTCTGTTTACCCCCCAAATCAATTTTTCTAGGAAAAGTATCGTAGATTAACTTGGAATTTTCTTTTAATAATTTTTTTTTCATGGGTATACTCCAAATGCGTTTCGGATAAAAAGTATTTGGATGTTTTTCCGGCGTTAAATTTCTGCTCTTTTTGAACAATCTTCAGACTAGACAAAATTTCAAATTCTTATATCTTATCGTTTTAAGTTACTTATTTTTGAACGATAAATATTCACCATGATGCTATTTTCTTTTCGCTGACACGTAATATTCGCCTGTAGGAAAAGATTGATCGAAACGTTCTATAGTGTTTGTGTGTGTGTGTGTGTGTGTGTGTGTGTGTGTGTGTGTGAATCCTTTCTTCTTTGTGGCTCATTTTTGGTGTTTGTTATATAGGAATAAAGTGTCGCTACCGACACTTGAGTTTGAACATAGATCGCCAGTGAGCAAACACGGGCGATCCCATTATTGAATTAAGTAGACCATGTAACCATAGAGGAAACGGTTAAGTAGGAAGTCGCGTGACGTCTAATTGATCAGCATTTCTAGTCTATCCTCTATTACTAATCGGATAACCATTTCTACTCTATCCTTCTATACAAACCGCTATTCTCTACTCTATTCACTATACTATTTCTCTGTATCATCGAGCAAGTACTATTCGTAGGCGTCTGACACCAGTATTGTTTACTATAGTTGTATCTGCGATTACAAAATCTCTACTACAACGAGTATTACGAAAGTGGCAACGAGTGTTCATTGACATCAAAAAAAGTGTCAAAAAAATTTCACGCCCACATAAGTACAAATAGAAATTCCATGTAACAGGAAATACATTTTACTTACAAAAGCAAAATGTATTGCTTCTGGTGTCTATCAATTTTTCAAATTAAATTTCTAGGCCGTTGTGCAAATCAAGGAGTAAGCCTCTTTTCAATATTTTCCTGGGTCCAACTTCAGACCCATTTTAAGAATGAGAATCTAGAGGGAGGCTCGTTCGGCGCGTAACGGTCTAGAGGGAGGCTCGTTCGGCGCGTAACGGTCTAGAGGGAGGCTCGTTCGGCGCGTAACGGTCTAGAGGGAGGCTCGTTCGGCGCGTAACGGTCTAGAGGGAGGCTCGTTCGGCGCGTAACGGTCTAGAGGGAGGCTCGTTCGGCGCGTAACGGTCTAGAGGGAGGCTCGTTCGGCGCGTAACGGTCTAGAGGGAGGCTCGTTCGGCGCGTAACGGTCTAGAGGGAGGCTCGTTCGGCGCGTAACGGTCTAGAGGGAGGCTCGTTCGGCGCGTAACGGTCTAGAGGGAGGCTCGTTCGGCGCGTAACGGTCTAGAGGGAGGCTCGTTCGGCGCGTAACGGTCTAGAGGGAGGCTCGTTCGGCGCGTAACGGTCTAGAGGGAGGCTCGTTCGGCGCGTAACGGTCTAGAGGGAGGCTCGTTCGGCGCGTAACGGTCTAGAGGGAGGCTCGTTCGGCGCGTAACGGTCTAGAGGGAGGCTCGTTCGGCGCGTAACGGTCTAGAGGGAGGCTCGTTCGGCGCGTAACGGTCTAGAGGGAGGCTCGTTCGGCGCGTAACGGTCTAGAGGGAGGCTCGTTCGGCGCGTAACGGTCTAGAGGGAGGCTCGTTCGGCGCGTAACGGTCTAGAGGGAGGCTCGTTCGGCGCGTAACGGTCTAGAGGGAGGCTCGTTCGGCGCGTAACGGTCTAGAGGGAGGCTCGTTCGGCGCGTAACGGTCTAGAGGGAGGCTCGTTCGGCGCGTAACGGTCTAGAGGGAGGCTCGTTCGGCGCGTAACGGTCTAGAGGGAGGCTCGTTCGGCGCGTAACGGTCTAAACGTGTATTTTTAAATAAGAAAATCTTATTCGGGTATGATTTTGTTTATTTTCCAAACGTGCAAAATTTCTTTTTCGCCATACCAACAATTATCTCCGCACATTCCCAGACCCACCCATTTTGTTCCATCGACCCCGCCTTGTCTGCAGCAAACAGAGATAACTGGCAAACGTCACGTGACAAGGTAATTAGCGGTTAACATTGTTGTTTTCATTTGTTCCGCTTAATTTACTGGTTGATAGAATGAACAGAAAAGTTATTCGCCTTTAAAGACCGGAGCGAAGAAACAGACACGAAGAAATCGGTTTTTCTTCCTCTCTCTCTCTCTATCTATCTATCTACACAAACGGCTTTGACAAATACGTCTCCCAGCGGTAAAATACCCGATATGCGCTATTCTATTGGCTATTCTTGTCACTGTTTTAACGCTAAACAATCTTACTCGCTTTTTAGTGTCAGTTTCGAAAGTAACACATTCAACATGTTCTGTAAAATTATTCACTTTCTTATAGTGGAAGTACAGAAAGTGCGGTTTCAATTTGGGTTAGAATCGTTTGTTGTTTTTATTGGACTTTTTCAGTACATTCGATTCCGTCTCCGACCCTGACTGCTCTCTGCCTCGTCCAAATGTTACCAACTACTTTCTTTCTATGTTCATAGCCACACAAGAATTGAACTCTCTCAATACTAGCGGGTCACGTACGTGTGTACTACTTTATGAAAGAGCGATCTGATAGCACCTCCAGTCCCTTTCACTCGATATAATATTGATTGATCTGCGAAATCTCTCTGTATTTGACTCCTAATATTTCTTCCATTCTATGGAAAATCTTATCGAAAATTTAGTCTTTATTTCCAATGGGTAACTTGATTCAGCAGTGTCAACCCGGAAAAGAAACCTAAGACAATAAAAAGGTTTCAATGGAAAAGATTGCAATTTTATTTTTTTTCTGTTTAGTTTCATGTAATATTGGGTTTGTTTTATCTATAGTGACTTAAGCTGCGCATAACACACACACACACACATGCGATGGGTAAATTGTCGCCATTTTATATTTTTGATTTTGTTGACTGCACAGTATAGTAGGGCCAGTTTGGCACCGTTTGTGAGAAAAAGTGAACCATGACGCAATTCACTCTCCCAGAAACTTGAAAACGGCATACTGTACTGCTTGGCATTTGCGCCGGAAGTTCCAATACGAACATTTCAGAGTGTTTGGGTGTCAATCTGAGGACAGTGCAGAGGATTCGGAAAACGTTGGATGAGTCTTTACGGTGATTACGGCAGCTCGGAAAACTTTCCCAGATCATTCTAATAAAAAAAGAACTCCCGAATTTGGTGGTGAGGGCCTCAGACTCACCACGGAGGCTTATATCAAGTGTCTTGAGGTAATGCTGCCTTGGGTCATGAGGATGGCTTCTAGAAGATCCTATGCCTGACAACAAGACCCTGCACCATGCCACACAAGCAGGAGAACCTAGTCATGGCTTTCAGACAATTTCTGCGATCACACCACCCCTTACATGTGGCCATGTAACTCCCCAGACTGCAACCCTTTGATTATTATGTATGGGGCACAGTTGAATGAGAGACCAACAAAACTTTGTAATGAAGGCAAAGATTATGGTAGCATTCACCAAATTAAACAAGGAGACCGCCCAGAAGAGTTACAGGAGATAGCGAAGTCGACTGGAGGTCATAGTTGAAGCCAATGGCGATTTTATTGAATAAATTTACTCTTTAGTATTTCAAGATATTTTGGTGTAACTTTGTTAAAATGAGATGTCAGTGTTATTTTCATTTTTATGTAATTTATACAATTTATCCACTGCACCATATATTATTTATTCGAAAATCATAACGTAAATATGTTATAAAATCACTACAAAAATAGCCATTTTCTTTCAACACTTCCGGTGTCTTATCAAGTGATAGTGTTGAATGTAGAATACATTTATTCCGTATACGCCAATCCTATACTTGGTTTTATACATATAATTTCCTATACTAATCTATGGTCTCCTCGCTGACGCAAGAAAAAAAAATTTTTCGAACCTTCTAAAAAGTATAAAAAATATAATTTAACAATGAAAAAATTCTTAACAATAACAAAAGTTAGTTTTTTGCAATTTTCCTTTTCCGAATAGGATTGGTTTTCCTACGAGTTTTTTTGTTTTTGTCTGTGTGTGTGTTTGTTCGTTCGTTCGTTCCATAGTAAAAACTTTCCATTGGTAGCTAGGTCTAATCACTTTTACTGTTGTTAAAATGACATGTAAATGCCGTAAGTTCTATTCAAATAGTTTCGTATCTCGACTGCGGATCTCTTACAGCTTCTTGCTTTCCTGTCAATTACAATCTTCAAAAAATTTAAACGCAACGTCAATCTCCTGAAATACTTTCTCAGTTTACTTCACACTCAGTAACCCCCTTGCGTGTTAGTCGCTCTATTGCTTTGTTTGAGGGGAAAGAAATGATAAAAAATGAAAAGTTATGGTGTTTTTTATTTAAGTTTAAGATACCAAAAATTTACTACGTCACTGAGTTCAATAAAGACAGGCAACTTGCAATAATATTTCTTTCTTAAATAAATATTGGAAAGTGTTACACACGTTTTCGGCTTCTCCGGCAAAAATATTCTGTGCCTTTCCATAAATTGAGTAATGTCATTCTATTAAATAGTAAATAGTCATGTAATTTTTATTTACACTACGTCATCCAATCGACTACATAGTAATAATCAATTCACCGATCTATATTCAATGAATTCTTCCGTTAACGTAGAAAAATGTGACACATTCTCCATCACGAGCTCTTCCTCATTTGGGTAAATTCTGGGGCTTAATTATTTTTTCCCTTTTATCCCCATGTATGGGCCTTATGTCATGCTCTATTTGAGTGTGTATATGGATAAATATAGTATCTTCTTTGCTTCATATAAACACTGAGAAATGCCTTTCGGCCAGTGCCGCATTTACATGTATGGGTTCCAGCCCAGGAGCCCTCAATATTAGAGGGGGCTCCCAGAGGACATGTAGTCTTAAGCCCCTGATTTAACAAAAAAAAAAAAAAAGATATAAGCACAGTGGAAATTTATTTTCAGATTTAATGGTGCTCCTTTGAACTAATTAAACAATTTAGAGTATTTGGGTACCTCCTAGTTGGAGTGTGTTTTTTTTTTTTTTTTTTTGTTTTTTTTAAAATTCGATGGAACCCCATTTAGTTTGATACATCTTTTTTATATACATACAGATTTTGTATGTGTTTTTGTTATAGACAGAGGGTGGGGGCGAACATACGTAATGAAGTATTCCCCACCCCCGAAAAAAATTAGTGCAGGGGTCTCTTAAGGTTTAAGTTCAGTCATGCTTTCGAATTGATGTCTTTTTCAAATACTTCAATGTGGAAAAGATTTACATTCCATCCATTTTAAGAGTGGTACTCAAATGCGATATTACAAACTAAATGATCTTTTGATTTGTAAAAATTTTATGGTCTGGTTCCCCAATTGTATATTTCTTTCATTCATCTTCGACCATCATTCAGTACTTTTCATTTCATTTTTTTTTTAAATGCACTTCATATATGGCGATTTTCTAAGCGTAGTTTAGATGTGACAGGAGGCCAAAAGTTTGGGGCATCCAATGAAAAACGAACTTACTATTCAGTCATAATTGATCTAGCGAGACAAGCTTGCTAAACCATTACAAAACACATCCCAGGCCCCAATGCATTTCAGAGAGGATTATGGATTTAATCCTCACTTGGCAATTTGAAACCTTTTCTTAGAATATTAGAAAATGTCTTTGGTACTTCTAAATAAACGTTAAGTCATAAATGCAAACTGATTGGTATACGATTTATGCCATGGTGAGTTGTAATTTAGAAAACTATGCGATGTTATCGATGCTCTGGGTGGAATCACTTTGCCAGGGACTGCCCGGTTCGACGAGAAGATGCCCGTCAGACACGCAGGTCATGCAAAACAATGCGGGTGCTTCCGGTGTCAAGAAGTAGGCCACATTGCTTCATTATGTCCAGGGAAAAGAAGAGGACAAGACGTCAGTGCTGGTCTCTTCCCTAAGCGAGTTATGAATGAAGCGCTACCCGTATTGGGTATTTACGTGAACGGAATTAAGAGAGTGGCACTAGTGGACACTGGCTGCTCACAGACACTCGTGAGTAAGTCAGTCTGTCAATCCTGGCGGGTGACCGAGGTGAACGTACTCACCGTAAACGGAAATACTCTCAAATGTTGCGGAGTTGGAAGTATAAAGCTTGACGTGGACAATGCAAACCCCCTCAAAATCGAAGTCTTGGTAGTGGATGGAGAGCTATTGGGTTTTGACTTGTTGCTTGGATTCGACGCCATTAAAAAGTTGGGCGGACTCCAAATAACACAGTGTGGCGATGCACGGTTTCCCAAGCGTGGAACAGTCTGTTGCGCCGCCATTAAAATAGAAGAACCTGATTTCTGTGCCGAATTCGGCACAAACCGGAAGATATGGGTCGCATCATGGAAGTGGTCTAATGGTCGATCACCGGAGAGTTTGTGAAATCGGATGCCCGAGTACCCAATACCAAAGGGAGTCGGGGAGGAATACGACCGTGAGCTGCAGACCTGGCTTGATAACGGTTGGTTGCAGCCTTATCCCGAAAAAGAATTTGGTCCTCCAAAAGGTTTAATTCCTTTGATGGCGGTGGTGCAGAAAAACAAAAGTAAAGTGCAACAAATATTTCCTTTGCAATCCCAGTTTACTTACAACAACACAACAGAAGAATTTGAACAAATTGCGACCAACTGATCATCTACTTTTGCATCGTTGGAGAGATTAGTAAAGAATTTAGTTAGTATGTTGGGAAATACCTGTCACCGTCGAGTAGGGATTTGTTGCTGCTTTTTCTGGTTTGCGTATTTTTTTGTTATTTTTTGTTTGTAATGTTTCTGTTGTTTAAGTAGTCTTTGTCCCCCGCCCTCTCTCACACATATATAAACACACACTTTACTTGATTCTTTTGTCTGTAACTTTTATCCCTGCCATATGAGACCCTGTTAGCGAGTGCCAATAACACATACTAATGTTTAAAAAATTCAAAAATTATTTTACTTGCCTCTGCTGCTACCCAAATCTGAGGAGGCGCAAAAAAGTATTTGGTCCGACCCACTTTCCAAAATTATTTAATCGTTGTGATATTAATATCGTCCAATTTAAAGAAATTTGATATTCTCACAGTAATTGTGATTTTTCTGATTTTATAACTATATGCCTACAAAAAAACAAAGACTAACGACTCGGGCACCAAAACTATCACTAAATCTGATTGTACTCAGTAGAGAAGTTCAGTTTGTCTGTAGGATTAATGCACTGACCGTGGAAGTAATTTCATATATATTATTTAACCTGGTGAAGGATTAAGTTCAGTCTGACTTTCGCCTGTATGAAAGGTAATGGCTACTTGCCACTATACAAGCGATGACTTAGCCACTTCAAGCCTCTAGGCTGATGTTCATTAGTACATGTGAAGATTAACTCTCCATAAATCTCGGTCAGCAGTTGAATCGGTATTTTCTACAAAGTCCCAAGGCAAGAATTCTCAGTTTTCTCAAAAGTACAGAGGACTTTGAAAATTCTTGCCTTGAGAGAAAGTGATGGTAGATCAAATTTGCCCCCTATTATAAGTGTGCCGGTGTCCGTCTTGGTTGCTAGTCTTATGATTTTAAAATATATTGTGGTTTTATGTCCATTTCTTAAAGGATAAACTGGTTACCAATTGGGAACTTCAGTGTTTGATAATAGCTGATCTATCAAATTGTAATGGCGAATGGGTTACACTAACGATGACCATGACATTTTTTTTTCGTATACAAGTTAACGAAGTATTGTTCTGTAGTGAATTACCAGAGAGGGCAAAGAAGCTTAGGGTTGCATGCATTTTTTTTAACAGTCGAGATTGCGGGTATCGCTCCATGTGAAGAGAAAAAGGTTAGTGCCTTGCTTGGATGGTTCTTTGGCCAATGCGCTGGTTGGCTGGTGGCGGACTGAGACAATAAAAATCCCAAAAGGCGGGAGTAAGGAGAATTCGTCTTAGTGACAGTTGTGTTGTTCTTACATTGTTGAGAGTGGTGAATACACTGAGGATTTTCTTTCAACAAGAGTTGATTAGGAAAGGCATTAGAGGGGGGGGTCATCATTTGCAATCTCACCCCCGTCTTGAAAATTATTTTTGCCTCCTATAGGTTGAGGGAAAATTATGTTATTACTTGCGACTTTTTTGTTAAACAATTACTATATTTGTATTTTATTTAGGGGCTTTAAAATGATAGGAGCAAAAATACAAGCGGAGAGTGAAAATGCCAGAAAGATTTATCTTGAATTGTTTTGTCTATTTTATTTGAATACTTTTATTTCTATTCTAAAATTACAAACCCTTCAATATGCACAAGTGTGACAGGTGGATTTTGTCGATGCTTTGTCTCTAACAATGTTTTCATTCACTGTTTTACTACCCCTCAGCCAAATCATGTTCAAAATTCTTGTTCGATCACCAAAGTTAAGCAACGTTGAATTTGGTTAGTATTTGTAGGACTAGTTGGGAACACCAGGTACTGTAAGTAACTTCTTACAACACCGAATATGTTTTGACTCTAACCCATGAAGGGTTGATAAGCCATAAAAAACAACTCCGTCAATTAATTCGTTGTTTCACTGAATGATTCTTTTATCCCGGAAAACATTAATAACTATTATGATGTTAGAGTTGGCGAGTTCTAAAACATCATTCTATTGCCCGGTTTTTGAACAGGAGTAGAGGTTTATCCATTGTTTCCTGTTTAGGATTCGGTTTCCGGTTCCATCTCCTTCTCTTTCACTCCCAGTAGCCACTTGCATCTTAGTGTCGTCGTTGCCTTATTTGGAGTAAATTAATTAAAAGAAAAAATGAGATGTGAATTTAAGGTCAAAGGTATAAAATTTAGTGAAGAAATAACTTCGGATACCATGGCCAATTAAAATGCAATTAATGTTTTTTTGCTCATTATTTCAAGTTCGTCACCAGAGATTTCGAAAGAGAAACTAAAGTCTCAGCAATTTTTTTCATCTCACTCGAAACATTTGTTGACTCGATATCAACCACATGTCTACATTAATACTTCTATGTGCCATGCGCATTCAGAATCATGGCTCTTCACAATTTCCTGTCCTTTGTAGCTTTAAGTAAACATTTGTTATCTCTCTCAAACCCTCTTCTGCCATCCTTTTACACAAGCCTGTTAGGTAAGTAATGCGTTGCTCTCCTCTGTGCCTTCAAATTGTCCTGTGAGTATCAAATTTTCCAAGCCTTCTTTTCTCATTGTCCTAGAAATTTTAAGTCTCCTTTTTATGTTAAATATATATCCTTTCTGTTTTCATTTTCTATAAAATTTTGTTATTGTTCACATGTTCGGGTTATGGTATTCTCAGCATCCTTCTGTAGAATCACATTTCTGTTTCCTCAAGTTTTTTCCTTAATCTGTGAGGAGATTGTCCAGTATTCGCTGCCATTATAAGAGGATTGATATTACGTAACAATTCAGTACTCTTTTGTTTGTTTCCAATGAATTTTTCCTGTTTTCAAACGAATCTTGCATACTACTGATTTGTGTTGATGTTGAATGTTTTCAAGTTAGGTGAGTTTTATTATTTGGGAAAGGTCTTTGTAATTTTGTAACACCAGTCTTTAGGGTCTGATGAAGGATTGTCTTTTTGAAAATTTATTGGACTTTAATTTTTTTTGCAACACGCTGATGTGTCTTGAAATCCTCACAGTATTGTTGAAGTTATCATTCTTAATTTTTTGTTAAGATTAACAAACTCTACGTTTCATTTAGATTGCAAACCAATTGATGACATTTGAATAAGCAGATTTGTCTGTAAAAATACTTTGACAATTAACCCTACTTTGCAGTTTAATTTCATAGGAATTCATGGTAAAGAATGTTTAAGAAAATTTCTTTTTTTTTCCTTTTTATTTTTAATTAGGATTTCTTACTTTTGAGCATGCAACATACAACTGGCCATGTGTAAATATTTGTTTCTGGAGTCAAATTTCCAACTTTTTGAAGTGTCTGACCTTTGTTTATAGTTCTCGCAAACACAGGGAAAACTGGATTCTTGTATATAAAGACTTAAAGATATGCAAAAAAAAAAACAATATTGCATTTTTATTACATAAGTATTTGCTATTTTAATCATTAAATTGTTTTTAAAATAGTGGGAGTATTTTGTATGTTAAATAATAAAAATTTAATGAAAATTTACTGTACTAAGCTATGCACCCTAGGGAAACCAACTGTACTTTGTAGCCCCTTACATGTTTGCACTTTTCCCACAAATTTGGTTTTGATTGGTCAATGTATCTATTTTAGAGGGCATGACGGACGAATGGAAGTCATAGAATTTTATATGCAGATTGTTTGAAGCCATTTGTAACCATTGATGTAAAAAAAGATAGATGATGGTTTATCCATGTTTGAATAAATTGGCGGCCATGCATGATGTCCATATGTAGATGTGTTGAGGCTATTTAGGAACAGGACTCATAATATACAAACATTTAGTAATCTAAAATTGCTTACAGCCACATCACAATGAAACACTAGATCATGTACAATCACTGTGGTTAAGCAATGTTGAGCCTGATCAGTACCTAGAGGGGTGACCGCTTGGGAATACCTGGTACTGTAAACGTGGATGTGCAGATGGTGCAAAATTTTTCATTGGAGAGCAGAGTTCCAATTCCAGTTGGGTTTGTTATAAACACTTAGGTGCAAATACACTTGAGAAAGTTATTAATTCAATTCTTCTCCTTGAGCCTAGATTAATTAGTAAGTCTTGTATCAGTAAATTATTACCAAAAACATTTCTGGCTTTAAATAACCTGCAAAAGGTTGATAAGCTGTAGAAAATGAATGAATCAATCTAATCTACAACTAAAATAATGTACATATTTGAAGCAGAGATTCTTTAGAGCCACTGCAGAGGCAGTGTTAATTTATGGCATCATTGCTCGGACATTAAATAGAAATTGAGTCTAAGCTTGATGGAACCTACGTTCAGATGCCGAGAGTTATACTTAACATATCTTGGAGACAACATCCATGTATATCACAACTCTATAGACCCATCGTTGCTATTTCTACAATCTTATGTGAATGCAGAATGCACTTTGCAGGACACTGCTGGTGAGCAAAACAAGGACTCTAGAAGTGATCTACTGCTTTGGACACCTAGCCTCGGAGCAGGGTGGGTTGGTTGCCCAGCAACCACCTACATTGACCAGCTATGTTATGATACAGAATGACTTTCTGACCTTGATGATTGGCTGTGATAGACTAATGAATGTCCAAAGTAGCTCAGCTGAATAATAAATAAAAACATGTTAGTGTTATTATACAACTTTTCGATATAGACACCATGAAGTATTCATTGTCCTCTTGGTACATGAGACCAACTATGCCATGTATACAAAATTGATCAATCCCCACTCCATTCATATTCTGTGAGTATGAAAGGAGCTCCATGTTGATTGCTTCTTCCCTGACTATGGTAATTTTAGCTTCTTTAAATCCAAGGTCAACAATTATCTATCCTACATATCCTCATAATCTACACTTCTTACCTCCTCCATAAAGTAACAACAGCATTAAAAAAAATAAGTGTTTTGAAAACCGTTTCTGAAAGAACATGGCTGTAAGTGATTGGAATCAACTTTACACCTCTGCAATAATGGTATCTTCAGTGTGAAACTTGAGGGGCTGAAAATTGGAGCCAAGGTCAATTCCATGAACTGGAAGCATCCATTGCCACCTCCCCGATCAAAACTGATAAAGTTCAGCAGTCAGCAAAGTAATTGATAGCAACCGTGTTATAGGATGCAAAACGTGTGCTGCTTGTAAATTTGTAGATTGCAAATTTCTCAGATTTCAAGGGTTTTAGGAATCAATTTTATGTCTGGCAATGTGCAAAATTTATTAGATAAAAAATCAAATTGTGATGTTCCATGAAACTGATTAGAAATATTTTGCCTGTGTTTTAAATAGGGATGTTTGATATTGGGTGTGATTATTTATTTTTTTCTTTCTTTGTTTAAGCTATTTGATTTTTATGGCATAGACTTAATGACAATTTTAATGGATTTCTTAAAGAAAGTCATGAAAAATGAAGTAGAAATTTTCCAGCTACCCCTTTTATTGTAATCACCTTATCTATTTAAGAGTCAAGTGGTCCATGTTTGTTTGTTTTTTTTTGTTTTTGTTACTGATATTCACTCAATACAATACCCAAAAGCCACTCATAGTAGAGGGTTACTGATGGAAGTTGTTGTATGAGTGGTAAGAGGTAAGAAGGTCAGTTTATAAGGATCTGTGAGAAAGACAATGGACTTCAAGAGGTTAAGATTGTAGTGGTCAGGAAAGCATCCTCTCAGGTGTCAGTACCACAAAGTAGTGGCTTGTGGGAAGCTGTTCAAATGGAACTTCCTTATGAATGGAATGTTAACCATCCCTTGATTAAAATATTAATTATATATATATATATAACCCCCTCACACACACACACACACACACACACACACACACCTTTTGAGAATCTTACTAAGTCCCAGAAAAAAATGTACAGAAAATTAAAGAATAACAGATAACAAGAAGAAACGTGAAATTAAAAAAAAAATACAATAAAAATATTAAGTTGTCATTTTTGTTCTTGGGGACTAATTTTAATGACAAAGGTATCATCTGAGCTGCTAATCTTACTTTGCGATTAAGAATAAATTGTGTCCACTAATATATTACATTGGCGCATAATTATCAGGCATTTTTAAACAATATTTATTCTGAAAAAAAACAAAAAAAAAACAAATTCAACAATAATGGTTTTAAATGATCATTCTGGAGTGTATGAATATCGACATGCATTTTTATAACCTGAAAATAAAATAATTTTATTAAAAAAGTAAACAAAAGAGCAAGTTTTATTAACAAATAACTCGCCTACAAAACGCCTGATAATTATGCACCAACCCAATATATGAGGGTTTTTTTGGTTTTTTTGGGGTTTATTTTTTTATGGATTATCAAACTTTTGCAGGTTATTTAAAGCTAAAAAGTAATTTTAGATTGTAAGTTTTTTTTTGAGATAGTGACTTAACCCATAGCTGGGAGAGAAGTGGATTCACACCTTTCCCTATACCAGGTGCTGTAAGCTTTGAGGTGCGGGTGGTGTGATGGATATCACCTCTGAATTGGAAATCAGAGAGCAGAGTTCCAATTCCAGTCAAGTTCCTTATATTCACTTATGTGAAAACCTTTTATCTAATGAAAATCAGATTGAAGAGTGCGTTGAAAATATTTCACATCAAAATTTGAATTTTACTCAAAAGGTATCAAAGAGCTACCTAATAAGTGACAACAAGTTGTTGCTAATAAATAGAATAAAACAGAACTGGAAATTATTTATGACTCAACCCAATAAAACCATAGGTAAAATTTAACTTTGTTAAACTTAAATTTAACTTTGTTAAAATTTATTGTAAAAGCAACTTTGAATGTCACTGAAAAATAAATAAAATCTCCCTCCCCCTGCCTGCACAAGATGTAAATAAGTCATTTTAATTTACAATTTGGTTTTATTTTTTTTCTTTGTACAGGCAAGATCCACATTGAAAGAATGCTACCACACCCTCCTAAGCAACAGGGATGAAGGATTCATGACAGTTTATTGAAAAAGAAGTTCAGGTAAGAAAAAAAAATTAGTCACTCAAATGTTAGTCATTTTTTTATTAATCTAAATTGTGTGAGAATGAGTACCAATTTATTCAGTTCCAGTTGATTGCAATTAGCACTGATTTGCTAGATAAGATTCATCAGATGTTGTTGTAATGTTTTGATTTAAGAATACATCAGGCAATTCAACATACTTTCTCTGTATTGAGGTGAGGTATAGTTATGAAAATCAGTCCAGCAATGAGCTTAAGTTGTTGCATAGCCAGGTAATGGAAGCTTTAGCCCTTCTTTAGCCTCAAAGAATGTGTAGGAGAGAGTGATTGTATCCACATGTTCAAGTTTGGGATCTTCAGCAAAGTCGGGGTCAATGTAGAAAAACACTGGCATGTCCACCTACAAAAAAAAAAAAAAAAAATTTACAATTGAAGTATAACAGCAATTAGACAATACTGACCACTTGATTCAATATAAAAGAAGAGTGTTCTTATCTTTGTTTTGGTCTGTAAACTTTCTGAATATGAACAATTTTCTTTACCTCAATTTGTATCTTGAAACAAAGACATTAACCAACTCATAGACAATCACAAAAGGTTTTAGTAAGAAAGATAATCTCCAGATTTTCTTTTTGACAATCCCAAAAGACTCGGCTTTGGATCATTACATTCGCAGATGTAAAGAATGGAATCATTCAAAGACAGGACAGAAATTAATTAATATTCATCAAAGTAACTACCTAATATTCTTACTAGTCTGATGAACCATATTCAATTAAGCTTCCTACAATTGTAATCAGCTGTGAGATTAACATGCTGTATAATGAAAATGAACAAAATATTCATTAAAACTTCTATACTGAACATCTGACAAATTAAGTGGCAGGTGATATTCCAGTCAATGGCCAAATCAATAAAGAACCTTGTGTGTTGGCAGTTGTGATCTCTAACCTTCTTCAGGTAAGGCTTAGGGCCATATTGCATTAAACCACTGAAGTTAAGCAACATCAAACTTGGTCAGTACCTAGATGTGTGACCACTTGTATATGCCAATGGTGTAATGGATAATGGCTTAAAATTGTTATTCTGAGAGCTGAGTTCCAATTTCACTTGAATTCCTGAGAATCATTATAAAAATATTATCTGGCTTTAAATATCAACCCATTGAAGGTTAAGCCATACAAAATAAATAAAATCTAAAAAGAATAAGACACAATATCCCTAGACAATGGAACAAGAACAACAATCATCTACTGCAGATTAAATAATGGGTTTGGTTCAGAATTCACTGAAGGTGACCTGAATTAAGGATACCTGAAAAAAGCTCAACAGAACAACAGGAAAGCACTGAGATATTACTTATCAGAAGATTGGGAAGATTGCACCTTCAAGCAGACAGAAATAAAATAGTTGCTTGAAAAGTGATCAGAAAAGAATAAGTGAGACTGATAGTAAGGTGGGGGAGGGAAGCATAAATTGATTAACCATCATTAAATTGAACCAATTACATTTTTTTATTATTGTCAAAGGCTGAAAAGGAGAACAGTGCTTCATACATAAGACATCATATTTAGACCAGAGGAGATTAAGTGTATATTTAGCCAGAGAAATTATCTCTCTCATATATATATATATATATATATATATATATATTTTTTTTTTTTTTTTTTTTTTCATTGAATACAACAGACAAGGTGCTTTTATTTAGTTTTTTTATACAATTTCTCATGCGATCTAATAATTTTTTTCTTTTCGGATGATAAATTATATAGAAACTGTCTGAATGTTCTTTTTATCCGAGTGCTTTTGGCTATGCATTTAGCCATTTTCAAGGATTAAATATTTTGTATGTTTTATAAAATGTTTTCATTCAAAACACTGTCAAAATATTATGTACATATTCAAAGTTATTAATAAAAACAAAAAACCAACACTTAATATTAAGTATGTTACAAATAGTATCTGGTAGGTCTCCATGAATATTTAAATTATTAGATCGCATGAGAAATTGTATAAAAAAACTAAATAAAAGCACCTTGTCTGTAGTATTCAATGAAATGGGCATGAAAGAAGGATTGCTGCCGAAATACACACATTTACAACCATACATTCTGTCTTCTTGCAATTGATATTTTACTCCTTTCTTCTTGTTTTCCTGCACTACCTCATATAGTACTTCCTATATTTCCCTGTCTATATCTGCTAAAAACACTGTATCATCTGCATATCTTAGGCTGTTATGATTATGGCCACCATTAATGAATCTTGGTAGGACTTCTATTTCTCTCAGAATTGCTTCACACAGAAAGGGATAAGATATGCTTTTCTCTAGAAGATAAGGTTTAAAATTGCATCAATTGAACCAACAGAATTTGAAATTCACTCATCTATTACATGAGAGTAGATGTCTTATATAACTTCCTGAATGTAAGGTTACAGACACCCATTGCCACACTATCCACTTACTCTGTTATCACTATACATTATTTATAATCTTTTCTGAACAAAAGCAAAGGATTTGTTCAGATCACATTACTATGTTCTGTAGAAAATCAGACCCTAACAAAAAACAAACAAAAAAACTTCTTAGTTTCTCTCTTGACTTTTGCTTTAATATTTCTTCAAAGTAAATTCTTTATGGCCAACAAAAACAAATCTGAAAAGGAAAAAAAAATATCTTCATTGGCTTCCACGATGATCTGGTTTCTGTGGAGAAATTCCTCAAAGATTCTTAAACTTCAAATGGTTTTTCCTTTGAGAAAATTCTGTATTTTCTAAATCTTTCCTTACCACAGTGATTACCTTTCTTAACTTTTCTCTTCAGATGCCAAAATACACAAACTTAAAAATATTTTTACTACTAATCAGCAAGACAACTTTATCAAATTTTATTTATCAAGTTTGGTTCAAACTAGTGCACAGAATGACGGAGTATTAATTTTTTTATAGTAGTGTATGTCCTGTAAGTAATATTCAACCAATAGAAATTGGAGTCTATAAAGCATAAATCTTCCAGGTTTTGTTTGAGCCCAATGTGAGTCTATAAAGCTTTAATATTTCAAGCTTTAGTTTGGCACTATAGAGCTTTCTATAAGAAAGGATATCAGGTTCTAAACCAATAGCATTCTTTATGACATGTACAGGAGATAATGAGCATATAATAAAATTATCATGGCAGTGTTTTGCTTTTAAAGTTCAAAATTGCCAGCAAAAATAAATTTTAATATAAACAAATTAGGGAGATCCACTTGCCAAAGTTTAAAAAAAAAAAAAAAAAAAAATCAACATAACATGAGGGTCAAGTACTGAATTGATTGTAACTATTTTCTACGGGTATAATGACTTTGAAATGCAGTTGTTACTTGACATAATGAAGGGATAAAAAAGCTCCCAAAATCATGTCACATCATAAGTCCCAATGACTCTAATGGGTTATAGGAGAGTTCAGCCAGCCCTGCTGTTTAAATTGATTTGTTTGTTTAATGGCATATGGACTCCTAATGGGTCATTTAATATCAAAATTCTTGGTGCTTTAATAAAAATGTTCTTCTGCTTTCACAATTGAATACATGGTAGATAATACTCAACTTTTGTGCATATACATGTTTGTGAGGACCTGATTACTAGAGCCAGTGATATGTGTGTTTTATGTTGTAGTTATATTTTGGAATACAGTTTGTTTTCAAGAAATTGGAGGATATTATGTGGATTAATGTCCTGAAAATGTTTTTCATGTTGGTTGTATTCTTTCTCAAGGCTATTTGTGTGAAAGCAAATGTAGCGGGGTGGGGTATGATTATAGTCTGCTCATAGAAAATTATATATTTTTTGGATTAGTATACATTTGTCAGAATCAAAAATATTGATATTTTTATCCTGTTTATGATAGTGTCAAATCAATCACTGACTTGTTAAATAGTGATCTGTGTTGTAAACTATAAGTAGTTAAAAGTATTCACTACTATTTCTATCTTCAGTTAGGTTTTTAGGTTTTGTTTAACCTCCAGCTGTATCTACTCTTTATAAGGTGGTGAATACAAGATTCTGTACTTTATTTTTATCTACAAATGTCAAGATTAAAACTGTGCTTCCATCATTGATAAGTATGTACTAGTTATGTTGTCCTTTTTCTCAATTCATAACAGTACATAGTTATCGATGTCATCAGCTCGCTTTTAAACTTGATATTTATAAATAAAAACGAAGTACAGATAATTCTTTAACAAGTCAATGACTGTATATTATTACTATATAAAACTTTGTATCGTGTATGTTTGCCAGAAGTCATATATAGAGAGTTAGGAAAAGAAAGATGTAAATTTATAGTGGGGGATGGAGCTAATTTTCTTACAAGAAAGTGTATAAAACACATAAAATCTGGCCCCAAACAGGACACACACAGCTGTCATCAAGGTCCATGCCACTCTCACTTGTGAACTTCATGACATCATGCTAAAAGCATCAATGCTGACAAACTTCAAAGAGACCGCTTCAGACTACAGCAACACCGTCCACAGAAAGAAACAAATTCTCTCTCTTGTATCCTCTTTACTATGAACCATGCACACACATGTTGACTTTTCACACAAACACACACATAACATTTCATTGTTTTTCACATACATACACAGAGAATTTATATTTTATTTCAGCATTTTATTACCCCCCCCCCAAAAAAAAATCATTACTTTCCAATCTATGACCAATTGCTTGTATTCTTGTTATTATATTAATGTTCATTTGTTGAAACTATGTTGTCATTTCTACTGAATTTTATTCTTTCACTGAAAATAATTTCATTATTATTCTAAACAGCCAAATTACATGCAGCCCTGCAACAATATTTTTATGTCATTGTATCAAATCCCAACACTCTGAATTTTGACATTCCAAGCTCTTATTGTTCAACTTTCTTCAGACAATTTTTTAAGCAACTTCAATAACTGCAAATAAATATATTTTTAAAATATCTCTACTTTCACAAACTCTTCATGAAACTAAATGTAAATAGTAAACACATGGTTGACCCAATGGGTCACAGGTGGTCTAGTTTATATTATTAAATGGAACCCACACTTAGTTTAATTAATAAAAAAGAAAAATATTTTTTGATTCTGACAAATGCCATAGCTTGAAGGTCTAATGCAGTGGTGCTTCACCGTATATCAGAATATCATTCCACCCTCTTTTCAATATTGTCTAAGTCAAAAGGTGTATTCCAAATAATATGCACATAGTATGGAAAAGAATTAAGATTTTTAATATTAGTGCATTACAAAGATTAGTTTTAAAGAGGGGAACTTAATAGCAATAGAAAATGTTGATGGATTTTTAAACTTGAATACATGTACAGTAATTTTGAATTTCATTCATAATTAATTATTAAATAAACTGAAGCTCAATAAAAGATCAGGATGAATCCTTATTGAATATAAGATTCGATTCATGATGGGGGTCCAAATTCTGTAAATAAAACAAGGACAAGTAAAAGATCCTCTCCCTCTGGTGGAGAATCCCACGTCTAATAAATGCTAATCTAAAAAAAAAAACAATTCTTCCCTATTTTTGTTTCGACTGGATCATTCAATTTAAATACAGTGTAACCCGGATATAAGAGAAACACGGATATGAGAGATTCTCTCTGGTTACAAATTAGAGCCTGTTAATGTATATATAAGAGAAACTCGGATATAAGAGACTTCTTCTCTGGGCCCGACAACTCTCTTATATCCGGGTTACACTGTAGTGCCAATGGCAGTGTTTACCTTGAAGCTTTATCCATAGTTATCATTTGTTGTTTTGCTTTCCATTTCCTGATATAGTGTCAGGCCATTTTGTTTTTTTTACATGTATCTGCAGCAATGGTGAGATGGAGATAGGGATAGGGATATTTCACAAATGAGATTTTGTGTCAACCTTTGAACAGGTGCTTTTGATTAAAAGGTCAAGGAGGAAGCCATGACCTTGGAATGTTAATCAACTTGCATTCAAGATGATTTGAAGGGTGGAAATGCAAATGAATCACTTCAAATAGAATATTACACTTGGCTGATAAAAATACAGTGCAATTTAAGTAGGTTTTCTTTTCTTTTTTTCTCTCCAGACAAACCATATGAAAATTCATTATTTCATCATTTTATCTGCATATTTCCCAATTTTTTTTTACACCTGCAACTTTTTTTTTTTTTAAACTTTGTTTGTTCCCCTTAGTGGCAGATGTCCAGTTGGACATTCTGTATAAATGCCTTATAGTGCCAAATTAAGAAAAATTAAATGACTTCACTCATAAGTATGTGTCAATTAACAAGGTATGACCAGAACATTGAGAATCAGGCCTTACATGGCTTTTCAGGTTTGGTTTGGTTTGGTTTTTGTTTTACAGCTTATCAACCTCAGTGGGTTATTTAATGCCAACAAGATTTTTAGACCATATCCATATAAATAGAATATGTAAGAAGGAAGTTGTAAACAAGGTTTCATTGAAGTATTTTTTCAGAAATGTATTGCTGGTATTTTTATTATAAAAATCTCTTTTTATACTTTTCATAGTGTTTGGAGTTAACTATTTGTCCATTGCTGGGACCCTAACAGGTGCTACCACTACAGGTCAAGGTGGACCTGGGAACAGCAGCAATTAAGAGGTGGTTCCATGCTCCTCAAAGCCTCCTGATCAGAGGCCTTGTTGCTAGATATAGTTTGTCATAACCAGAATACATGGCCGTTTCATAACCAGAATACATGGCCGTTGAGGATCTTACCAGCCCCAAGAGACATTCGAGGTAGAGGCTATGCCTCTTACTCTATAGAGTAAGAGGCATAGTTTATGGAAATCTGTAGGGAAGATAAGACACTAA
The DNA here is from genome assembly GCA_964036315.1 of Acanthosepion esculentum. Classification (NCBI taxonomy): domain Eukaryota; kingdom Metazoa; phylum Mollusca; class Cephalopoda; order Sepiida; family Sepiidae; genus Acanthosepion; species Acanthosepion esculentum. The sequence continues at coordinate 39,830,850 of OZ038508.1, read as the reverse complement.
GATTTTATTGATTGCAGTGAACCAAAAGGATGCTTCCCCAATGTGCATGGGTATGGCTGGTCTTAGCCATGAATGCTAGAATTAGTGGAACTAATGAATGTAGTTTGTCTTATTGTACATGTGAATGTTGTCTTTACTCATAAAATAGTAATATGCCCTCAAGTGACCTTGTGTACATTGCATTCACAATGTTTGAACAAGTACATTCTTTATATTCTGTGCAGGGTCTTTTGGCAAAACCTAAGTTCACTGCGATTTCTGGCTTTTCTCAAAACTAAAATTACTGTTGGAACATTATGGATAATTGTTTTTTTTTTTATCTTTTCTTCTCCAATGTCCCTTTTCAGATATTTTCATGGGATTGCTACCTCATGTTAAAATTGCACTGGTAAAGGAAGTAGAGTTAATGCCACATGTTTGTTTTGTTGCATTGTTACAATGCAACAAAACAAACATGTGGCATTAACACAGCCAATCATCAAGAAGTAAGCAGTGGTCGCTGGGTTGTACCACAGGAGCAGCTGAACTTCTATTTTTTTTTTTTTTTTTTTTTTTGCTCCCTAATTCTAGCTAAATGTTTAAAATACATCTAAAAATATAAATATATGGTCAAAATGATAAACAAATGTGTAAATAAAATGTAACTTAATCCAATCAAAGCTCAGAGGGTTGAATCTTCTGTTAAGGCTTACAACCATATCACATTGAAACACCAGTGCTTGTATAATCAGTTAAGCAATAATGAGTCTGATCAGTACCTACATAGGTGACTGCTTGAGAATACCAGGTTTTCTAAGCATGTATGTGCAGGTGGTGTAATGGATTACAGCTCAGAATTGGAAATTAGAAAGCCCAGTTCCAATTCCTGTCAGGTTCATTACATTCACTTATGCACAAATCCTCTTATGAAATGTATGACTCCACCTCTTCTCCTCCCAACTATGGGTTAATTAGTAAAACTTGTAAAATTAAATCATTATATTCTTACAATCTAAAAATATTTCTGGTTTTAAATAACTTGCAAAAGGTTAAGCCATAAAAAAAATTCAATCAAACCACCCCTCGCTAGACTAAATTAAGAATGTGACATCCCAATATCTTCTCTTTCGGGATTAAGTGTGTGTGAGCCCAATGACAGTAACTTAAAGAGACTAAGGTGCCATTTCCCTACGTAGGCTATTTCTTTGTTATAATGTAAATATTTTCTAGACTTTATATAATAGTTAAGTTAATCAAAAGAAAGAAAAGAAATACTTTAATGATGCAACACTTGCCAAGAAAACAGCGTGAATACTGCAATTCATTATTTTTACACCATTCACCAGTAGAACACCAAGGCTAAAGAAAAAAGAACTGGATGGATGACCTTGTAGCAACAATTATATACTAAATCAGAACTGATGACAATATTTTTCTCTTGTAGACAAAAGCCACTTTCCCTGGAGCCATCATATATTAATCTTTCTATCTTTTAACAGTAACTTTTCTCACCAAGCTGGTCAAAAGATCTCAAAGTTGCTGAATAAAACCCAGTGCCCTCAACAAAAGAAATGTTTTCTTAAATATTCCCAACAGAACAATTTTATTTTTTTAAACTTATCTAATGAGACAAAAATCAAACCAGTACAAAAATTTAAATATCTGGGAAGTGTTTTAACAGGAGACAGAAAGTGTGACACTGATAGCGATTGATGCCTTCCAAAAGTTAAGCAAAACTTTAAGAAACAGGAAAATTGTACTGAACCATTACATAATATCAGTCCTCCTATATGGCAGTGAATGTTGGACAAGCTCCTCACAGATGAAGAGACTCGAATTGAAGGATGCTGAAGCTGCGATGAAACAAAGATGTGAGCAATGACAAAGTTTTAGAGAAAATGGAAACAAAAAGGAAACTTATACTTAATGTCATGAAGAGACATTATGTGCCCTAAAAATTTCAACTGAGGAAAGAGGGCTTGGAAAATCTGATACTCATGGGACAGAGGAAAACAACGCATAACATACATAGTGAGCTTGAGTAAATCAATCATGGAACAAAGTTTAGGGGAAATAATAAAAAGACAAAATCTATTGAGAGCTACAAAGGGCAGGAAAGTGTGGAGAGCCATGATTTCCTATCCCCCTGATGGGACATAGCACATGAAAGGAGAAAAAGAGAATATTTATGAAAAATTTCTTTTTCTTCCACATCAAAATTTAATCTTTTATAAAAGTGGCATATTATCCAAACTGTATTTAAAATGCCATATCCCTTCAGTCCATAGGGGTTAATGACTCTCCATGGACTCCTTTTTCTTTATGATCTGAGTTACTATGACTTCTTGGAACAGACAATGAAGTGATTTCCTCTTGTCTTCTCTATGGGTTTGAATTCAAAGTATTCCTTGGCCCTCACGGACATGCAGCAACAAGTTTACTCTTCTCACCTGCCCAGCTATGGGCTAAATAGCAGAGATGGATTCATGCCTTTCCCAATATTAGAAAAATGAATAGAACAGACTGGCTTGGGATATGAACTGCAATTACCAATTTTACTTTCCATGCTGCTACTCACAATAAGAAGACAAAAAAAAATCTAATTTCAGAAAAAAATGTTACATTTTTGAAAGCAATTCAATTTCAATCATTTAGAACATACCGTAAATACTCAATTTAGCACCCAGGGTGCTTTTTTTAAAAAGGAGAATGAGCTTAAAAAGAGAAATACAAACCCTTTGAAATTAAATATGAGCCTGTACATAATCTTTAGAAGAAAGCATATTTTGATTAAATTAACTTCTTATCTTTAAACTCCAAGATCCAAATAAGTGCTCCCTTTTCTTTCTCAAATATATTTGTTTAGTTGTCCTGGTGTACTTATTTTAAATTCCTTGGGAAAAGTGGGGTACTAATTTGAGAGGGCACGTTAAATCAAACATTTACAGTAGTGCTGATAAAGCAGACAAAAGTGAAATTAAATCTACAATTTAGTTCAGTCAGTCAGTTATGTGCAATGCATGATACATGTTTAGGTGATCATGTATCTTTTGATACATGACTGAGGTAGATTTTTTTTTTTCCTGCAGTAGGTTTCCATTTCTTTCTGCAGTAGACCAGTTGCCATCCAAGGCTTTAGAACCCAGTCTGTTCTGCTATTTACCCATAGCTGGGGGAAGAAGAGGAGGATTCATACCTTTCCTAAAGGTATTAGCACGTAAGTGAATGTAATGGATTTGACTGGAATTCAAACTCGGCTCTTGATTCCTCAATCCAAGCCGCTATCCATTACTCCACCATTTACATGGATTAAAACTTTTTTGCTTTTTTTTTTTTTTTTTTCACTGACATCTTCGAAAGATTTGTCTTTGTACTATTCACTGCTTTATTCCCAAATACAGCATTGAAGACCAACATTACCAATTGTACCTGGTCACTATACATCTTTCTCTCCATACTCACTGTTTCTATCTTATAAAGAAATAACTCATCTATCAATACTACTATCTTGGTGATTATAATTTTTTATTTGCCATGTCCCTCCAGGACGTGGTCGATCATGGCTCTCCACTACTTCCGATTTTTGTAACTGTAGCCAATGTTTGTCTCTTTATTTTCCCTACCCCTCTCTGTTATGTCATCCATGTACACAAGCTTCTTAGGTAGGTTACTGTTTCCCCTTGCTTCAGTATGTATGTCCTGGAAGTGTCACCCTGCTCCTCTGGGCTTCAATATGTCCTGGAAGTGTCACCCTGCTCCTCTGGGCTTCAATATGTCCTGGAAGTGTCACCCTGCTCCTCTGGGCTTCAATATGTCCTGGAAGTGTCACCCTGCTCCTCTGGGCTTCAATATGTCCTGGAAGTGTCACCCTGCTCCTCTGGGCTTCAATATGTCCTGGAAGTGTCACCCTGCTCCTCTGGGCTTCAATATGTCCTGGAAGTGTCACCCTGCTCCTCTGGGCTTCAATATGTCCTGGAAGTGTCACCCTGCTCCTCTGGGCTTCAATATGTCCTGGAAGTGTCACCCTGCTCCTCTGGGCTTCAATATGTCCTGGAAGTGTCACCCTGCTCCTCTGGGCTTCAATATGTCCTGGAAGTGTCACCCTGCTCCTCTGGGCTTCAATATGTCCTGGAAGTGTCACCCTGCTCCTCTGGGCTTCAATATGTCCTGGAAGTGTCACCCTGCTCCTCTGGGCTTCAATATGTCCTGGAAGTGTCACCCTGCTCCTCTGGGCTTCAATATGTCCTGGAAGTGTCACCCTGCTCCTCTGGGCTTCAATATGTCCTGGAAGTGTCACCCTGCTCCTCTGGGCTTCAATATGTCCTGGAAGTGTCACCCTGCTCCTCTGGGCTTCAATATGTCCTGGAAGTGTCACCCTGCTCCTCTGGGCTTCAATATGTCCTGGAAGTGTCACCCTGCTCCTCTGGGCTTCAATATGTCCTGGAAGTGTCAAAATCTCCAAATCCTCTTCCCTCATTATGCATCCCAGAAATTGTAACTGTTGCTTTTTAAGTACAAGTGATTTTTTTCTCATTTTACTTTTAAGACTTCTTTGTTGCTCACATGTTCAATCAATGGTATTCTCAGCATCCTTTGATAGAATGACATCGCTGTTGCATCATATCTCCCCTCCATCTGTGAGGAAATTGTCCAGCATTCAGTGCCATACAGGAGGATTGATATTACATAGCAGTTCAATACAATTTTCTTTTGTTGAGAGCAAGTAGGATAGAGAAAGGCAGTAAACCACTTGCCTAGCAAGCTTGTGTGAATGGATGGGGAAAAGGGAGAAAAACTGTCAAGAATGGAAAGTTGGGAAAAGCCATGATTACCAACATCCTGAAGGGAGTATTAGATAGAAGAAGAACCAAAATTTCTGTTTGATGATTCAATTTTTCAGGCTGATGACTTCTGTAACTTCACATACAGATTGGGCTCAAGAGGGTGAATGCACGAAATAATTACTTATACTTCCTAATTTTCATCATTGCTCAAAAAGAGCACAATTCTATAAAGAGATACCAAGTTTTAATCTTTATCAAAGTCATTTCATCCCAAGCAAGGCAATAAATCACTAAGATGCAAAGGGGCTACTTAATGTGAAGAATATGAGAAACATTATTAAGGAGAGAAAACAAAAGAACAAGAGTTAAGAAGGAAGATAAAATTTTGAAGATCAAACTTGACTGGGAAACCAGAAGAGTGTTCCTCAAATGAGAAGTGCAAGAAAAGAAACTTAGCATAGAACTTATGGTTACATCTAGCCATTTTGACCGTAAAATGATGAGACTTAACTGCCAATCTAGTATTGCACTTAAATTCATCAAGTCTAGGTACCATAGAAGAAAGTTCAGCAGAACAATTGCCATGAAAATATATATAGGAAAGGCACAGGGAAGCTACATTATGGCAGTTGGAAATTGACAGAAGCTGACATGCCAGGTCGGAACCAATAACTATAATAACTGGTTTTGAGGAGCATGGAACCAACTCGTTACAGCTGATGTTCCCAGGTCCATCCTGTCTGGGTGTGGTAGCACCTGTTAGGGTCCCAGCTATGAGCGAATATTGAACCCCCAAACAAAACTCAAAACACTAGGAAAGTATAAAAATACAGTTTTATGATAAGAATTACCAACAATGCATTTAAAAATAAAATACCAAGACATTTTTATAGAAAAATGACCAGCAATTTTCTTTTATGCACAGTGTCCCTTCAGTATGTAGGTAATAGTAATAAACCAAAATAATATTCTTCTTTGGATTTTATAAAGAATCCCTAAATATATAGCAGGAGCACCAGACCAGATGTGGCAACAATAGTCAATGCATGGACAAATTGGTAGACTTATAAATGTGTAAGACATAGTAGGCAGACCATGTCAATTTCTCAAAATATTTATCATTTTAACTTATTTGTTTTTACATTTTCCAACCCAAAATGATAAATGAAGTGAAATTTAAAGGAAAATTTCTTCAGAAATTTAAACCATGCACAAATGCCTTTGATAGAAGCCAATAATAATTTACACAAGATTAGTTTAACTCTTGAGTTATACACACACAAACACAATGAAAACCAATTAGAATTCCTTGCTTTTGTAGTGCTACACTTGCACAATGGTTGCTCCATGAATCCCTTTGGAGAGGATTTCAAGAATTCAAGGAGGACAAAGAAAGAAAGAAATAATATTCTTAAGTCTTCAAATACTATCAACCAATCCTATTTCTTCACTGACATGATGAAAGAAATGGTTTGGGAAGAGGGGGGGCGTATTCGGGAAGGATGGGGTCTGGATATCTCTTAAGAAGGGTAAAAATGTAACAAGTATTAAATGAAGAGGAAATATGATTCTTGTCTTTTCAGAGGGCCTCTCAAAGAACAAATGGCTTCTTTGATAATTATCTGATCAGTTTTTAGGATTCAGTATTCTTCAAGATTCTTAGAAAACTTAGCTGATTCAAAAAACAAAAAGGTTTACTGATTATAACTGAGCTTATTTAATTTTTCTTTATCATAAGCACTGTGTAAGCAAATTTCAATAAACAAACTACAGTGTCCCAAAAGTTGATAAGGGATTCTGAAAGTTTAATAACGTTTTTAGTTTTTTTTTTTTTTTCAAGTATTTTATAAACAAGGGTTTTTTTTTTTTTTTTTTTTGTAATCATTTAATCCCAAACAAGGCAATTAAGCCACTTGGACACAAGGGATTACTGAGTGTTAGAGAATATGAGAAAAACTACTGAGGCGAGAGAACAATAAAAGAACAAGAATTAAGAAGAGAGAAGATAATAATTGACAATGAATTTTAATTTTTAAAGATCAAAGGTGACTGGAAGTAAGAAGTCAGAAGAGAGTCCCACAAGGCAAGAAGTGCGATAGAAGAAACTATCAGCATAGAACTTACAGTTACATCAAGCTATTTCTACTGTAAAATGGTGAGACCTTACTACCAATCTAGTACCGCACTTAAATTCATAAAAGTCTACATATCTTAGCAGAAAGTTCATCAGAACAATTATCATGAAAGTATTTATGGAAAAGGCACAGGGAAGTGGTGTTACAGTAGTGAGAAAGAAACTGAAGCCATGATACCAGGTCAGGACCAATAACATTGCAGATTGTTCTCAAGAATCTCTAAATATATAGCAGGAGTACTATGCTTTGGAAATTAATCTTGTAAACAAGTAGAGAAATCTTTCTTCCAAAAGCTAGGATAATATTTCAAACTCAATGAACATATCATCACCATTACAGTGTGAGAGATTCTCCGAGTTTTGAGAGTAAATATTCAGTTAGTAACCTTCCACAAAGTGGCATACTACATACAGTTAGGGACAAAAGAGTATTTGAGTAAGGGAGAACATCAAAGAAGATCTGAGCCCATCAACTCAAAGGGGGTCTCTTGGATGTCACTCCAATTGATTTTTAAATGCACGAACCAGTTTCTGTACAAGATGAGGCAACACCGCATATGACAAGAGCCACAATCCAGCTTCTCAACTTTTCTTAAGGGAAAATAATAATTACTCACAATTGCAACATAAACTGGCCCCCATATTCCCTGGATCTGACGAGCCCTGAGTTCTTCCTATGCAGCTCACCCAAAGCAAAGGTTTATGTCAACAAGCCTCTGACTCTACTCAATTGAAGGACAACACCCAGACAGATATCAGAGTACTAGACCCTGAAACACTGACAGTTGTGATGGAAAATGCCTTAGAAAGGGCATATTTGTGCAAAGCTGAAAATGGACACCACTTAAAATGTGGAATCTTTCTCACCTAATGTAAGTTTATTGCCCATATCTATTCTATATAATACTATGGTATTGTGACAAGGAGTTAGTGAATTCTGAAATCCCTTGGTGACTTTTGGGACACCTTGTAGATGCACACCTGAGATTTTTTTTTTAAAGAAAATGTACTTTAATTTACTCAAACTATTGCTCCCATCTTGATTATTATAGACACGATTTTTCAGCCAAGTGCCCTCTGGCCATTTTCATGTATCTATTGTTTAGTTAATATGAAAAATTTGTTGATTATCATCATTTTGCCCCTCCCCCCCAAGAAAAAAGTGAAGTACAAAATTATCAAGTGTTATAAACTTGCCATGATAACCAAATGTTGAAACCATCTGACACTGAATATAAAGGCTCTGATATCTGTTGGGATGGTGATACAGTGTACAGGAGTTGGTTAAATATGTCACTATGAGTTCAATCACTGGATCAGGTAGTGAAACAATACACATTGGTTCAGCAGGAATGAACAATAAGTGGCATCACAGAGACAGAATAATATAATAATCAACAGGTATTCCATATCAGCCAAACACTGGAGACTTGAAGATGGCCAGAGGGTACTTGGCTAAAACATTGTGTTTATAATAATCAAGATTAGAACAATAATTCAAATAAAATAAAGTATATTGCCAATTTCTCATTTCAAAAAGGAAATACAAAAGAGAAGAAACTTACAAAAAAGGGGTAATAATAACAATATCTTTTTTCATAGAATCTTAAAACAAAGTAGTAAATCATAGTATTACTGCTAAATAACCAACAATACAGCTTTGAAGAAAGCCAGACAAAAGATGAATATCTTAACTGGTTAAGGCATTGTCCATGGAAGATAAGCTTCCAAGTAAATAGGATACTGTTGGGGCGCACCCACCTTCACAACCACAATAGACTGATCCTATTATTATAAATAGAACAGTAGTTCTAGAGACTGTGGGTAGTGTAGCAGTGTAGTGCAGTGCAGAGTGAGACTTCTGTAGTGATCAGTTACACTTCCGTTTCTCGACCGGAAGATACCGTTGGACTTTATTACTATTACTTTTTGTTACTACTAACCTATGTTTGTTCTACTACTAATCTCTCTGATGTAAATACCTCTCTGAATATACCAGTATTTTTCCCTACGACTGTGTTTGTTCGTTATTGTTTGACCTAATTTAATCGTTCCTATCAAACCGGGATTTGAAGGTTGTTCTCAGTGGATCCTTCTCCAACTCCTATCCCACTACTGCTGGTGTTCCTCAAGGCTCCATCCTTGGCCCTACTCTGTTCCTCATATTTATAAATGACCTTCCAGACGCCATAGACTCCCAAGTCGGTATCTACGCTGACGACACTACTATTTACTCCTGCCTCAAGCACAAATCTACTGAGGCGGACAAAATTAACCTGGCAGCTCAAATTGAAAAGGACCTCCAATCGGTTGTGGACTGGGGAGAGAAATGGATGGTCAACTTTAATGCCTCTAAAACAAAACTGCTCTCCATTAACCACCATCCCTGCATCCCATCAGAATGTCTGAGGACCAACTTCTCGAGAGTTCCTCTCTGCGGCTGCTCGGTCTCACGCTGTCCGCTGATCTGAGATGGAACAAATACATCGAGTCAATTGCATCATCCACCGCAAGAAAAGTTGGTTCCCTGTGCCGAGCCAGGAAATTCTTCTCCCCTGAATCGATCCTCCAAGTCTATAAGTCTACCATTCGACCTTGCATGGAGTATTGCTGCCATTTATGGTCTGGGGCCCCTGCGTGTTGCCTCAGGGTTCTTGATAAGATCCAGAGACGGATATGCAATGTGATTGGCCCTGATCTGTCATCTCGTCTGCAGTCGCTCTCTCACAGACGCGATGTTGCATCGCTCTGCCTTTTCTACAAGTACTTCCACGGTAATTGCTCCGAGGAGTTGCTTTCACTTGTCCCTAAGCCTCGTGAATTTAAGCGTCCTACGAGGCTGGCATCCCGTTCCCACCCCTTCACCGTTGAAACTGTTAGATGTAGACGTCTTTTCTACTCCAATAGCTTCATGTCTCGCACATCTCGCCTATGGAACTCCCTTCCCTATTACTGTTTCCCTGACAAATACAATCTCCAACGGTTTAAGTGTAGCGTCAATCATCATCTCCAATTGCCTTGATCTATCCACTTCCTGACATCTTTCATTCCTATCTGCTCTCGCTCTATATCTCCCGTAACCCCCCTGCCTCGATCGACCCTCCGTCCTTCTCTTTCTCCACATCCCTTCCTTTACCACTCCTATCTGCTCTTCCTCCAACCCTTCTGTAACCCCATGCGTGATAGTGGCCACCAGCCTTGCTTGGGGTGATAGGTTAAAAAAAAAAAAAAAAAAAAAAAAGTACCATATACTCACGGGAAACACTTAACATCGGCGACGAAGGATGTTTTATTGATCTCAACAGATACAAATTCTTATAAGAAACTATTTCTCTATTCAGAATTTATGCACATTGGCAAATAGATTAGTCAAAAACAATAGCAAAAAAACTAATTTTAATAATGTAATTAGATGCAGCAATACGTATTAAGACACACGTGTGTAAAAAGGATGGGGAGAACTGATGACCCCTGTTGAAGGTTTTTTTACATAGGGTTTTACTGGAAAATATGGGAATCAAGTTGTGTAACCCGGATATAAGAGAAACCCAGATATAAGAGAGATTTTCTCTGGTCCCAAATTAGAGCCTGTGTTAATGTATATAAAATAGACCAAACCCGGATATAAGAGAAACCCGGATATAAGATACTTCTCCAGCCCTGAAAACTCTTATATCCGGGTTACACTGTATACAGTGTATCCCGAATATAAGAGAGTTGTCGGGACCAGAGAAGAAGGCTCTTATATCAGGGTTTCTCTTATATCCGGGTTTGGTCTATTTTGTTTATGTAAGTATGGCTCTAATTTGGGACCAGAGAAAATCTCTTATATCCGGGTTTCTCTTATATCCGGGTTACACTATATATTCTTTTTCTGTGATTCATGCTTTGTAATTAAAATTACCTGAAGCTGCTGCCTCTGGAGTGGGGAGGTGGGAAAGCTATTTTGGGATTTACAAAACCAGTTCTTCATGTTTCATACTGCAAAACTTCTAGATTTAGTCTCTAATTATACTGTCATTCCAAAAGAACGTTTTTTTCTTCGTATATGATCTAATAAATTTATATTAAACATTTTTGTTTCTTTATAAACTATAAAATCGAGGTATGATCATCTAAAGGAGAACTTAACAATCATGAAAAGATTTTGAGATCTCAAGCCTAATTCCAAGCAGCAATGACAGAATGAAAAAAAAGTTTCTTAATGTTTGGTTTACTAAGAAATATCATTAAAAAAAACTATCCAAGTAATGTAAAATCATTTTTTTATTTGCATCTTATATGCTACTTGTTTGCATTAATAATGATTTCCTCATAGTGTATTTGTAACAGAGATCATCTGACAAGTGCATCACATGGCATTAAAAAAGAAATACTAACTAAGGTTCAGGTAATTTGATAACATGGCTTCTCGGCTTTGCTAGAAGTTGGTCAATAAAGTATTCACAAACTAACATATCTGTAAATCTTTGATATTTCTCAAACGTTTCATAGAAGCCAGTCTATATTGATAGCCTATCTTTTGAAAAATGTATCAAAAACCTGAAACAGACAGCTGAAATTTCTTGCATTCACAATGAAGAAAATGGGCTTGAAGAATTTGACACTCACAGGACATACTGAAATCAAATGAGACAGGAGGAGGTAGCAGGCCACCTACCTGACAAGCCTGGAACATGAGAGGCATGACAAAAAGACAAATGTTACTAAGAACTACAATTGAAAGGAAGTTGTGGAGATCCATGATTGCCTATGTTATGAAGGGAACATAGAAACATTTAATTTTTTATACAATATTTTTTCCATTCCGTTGTCTTTCAAACCTATCACCAACACAGTGTCTCTACATTCTAAAGTTAGAAAAACAATAAGTGCTCTTTTATATCCATCCATATAGCCAGGAAAAGTTGATAGGTACTTACAAATTCAGATAGTAACATCAGAAAATGTTGTTTTTCTTACTAGCTATGCTCTGCTACCAATGTTTAATTGGCTTTCCATACATGCAAAATACCCCTCCTCAGGAGTTCTGTCTCCATGTTTTATCCCTCTTCTTCTCTCTCTTCCAATGGTAAACCACTCAACATGTCTTCTGCTTCACTGAGAACCGAAAGTCTTCCATTTAACATCTGGCTAAAAGTCTGCATAATTTTTTTTTTAGTCAAATGATTGCCTGATGTTTAAACATTGTGGATTTCATATATTGCTTGAACAAGTTTTTTTCTGTCTACTGACCACAATCAAAATGTATGCTTTTCTAATAGCCAATATTTTCTTCAAAATCTTTGTGTAACAGAAATTGTCTGAAATTCTAAAAAAGCACTGTTATTATCTCATTAATTATTCAAACTATTACCCACTATGTTAGAAACCATACATGATTTAGCATATATTGATAATCTCCAGTGAATTCCAACAAACAGGAGCCAATTACCACAGATCAGATAACCTAAAGAAATTGTTTGAAAATACAGAATCAAGTAAGCTTTTGCAATTCATAAAGGAGATTGATGTCTAGAATATAAGTTTACAATCTGTTTCTGCATGGTTTACACTCAGAAATGTCTTGTAATATATTTTAAAGGAAAAAGTTTATTACAATTTATCAACATAGTATCTGGAAAAATCATTCATATTTATATCCAAAATTGTTAATACAATATTCATTTGCAAAAAAAAAAACAACAAATTCGAAAAAAAAATTCTAATTCAAACTATGAACAAAGTTTAATCTTCATGCTTGCAAAAAAAAAAAAATGGTTTTTCAAAAAGACAGATTTTCTTTTACACTGCTATTAGTGTATACAACCAAGACTCCTTCAGTAATGTTTATTTACAATATTATAAAATACATGTACCAAGTGTGACAATTATTATTTTATAAAGGAATAAATGTGAAAAATCTTTTTATTCCAAAATTGATAAGAACCTACAAAATTATCAAAATATGTGAACCAACTACAATGCAATATTTATTATTAGCCATTAATATAAATAAATAAAACAGGTTTTTGTTCATAATTTTATGAAAATATCTATGAACTATAGAACAATAAGAAAAAGAAATCTAAAACGACAAATCCGTTTCGCAAATTTTGATGAGAAAGAAGGCTTACATAAAATTTGGCAGGACCTTAAAGAGAAGCACAACGCTCTTAGCAGAGCGGAAAGTCTAAGAAAGAGACGAGTGAAATGAAGGAAAGACCAAGAGCGTTTCTTCCAGGAACCTTACAAATATGCGAGGAACATATTTGACCAACCAAGATCAGGTGTGCTTAAAATAGAGAAAAAGGTTCTAGAAGAACATTTAAGAGATACGTACTCTGATCCTAAATGACATATTCCTCTAGATCATAACAGCAACTTATTTTGGCCAGCCGTTTCTAAATTGAAGTTTGACGTGAAACCACCCACACGTGAAGAAATAAAATGCATAGTCGACAAAAGTAGGAATAAATCTACACCTGGCCCTAACGGAATACCTTTCCTTCTATACAAAAGATGTCCTACTCTTCTTAAATGGTTACATACTAACTTAAAGTTAGCATGGAAAAATTACCATATCAGCCAACAGTGGATGATAGCGGATGGGGTGTACATACCCAAAGGAAAGAATTCCAAGGACATCAGTCAATTTCGGACAATTTCGCTTCTCAATGTAGAAGGAAAGATATTTTTCGCAGTTTTGGCATCGAGGTTGATCAAATACCTTCTTGATAATGAGTATATCGATATATCAGTACAGAAGGGCGGTGTTCCAGGAATAGCTGGTTGCTTAGAGCATGGAAACATGATCTGGGAGGCCATTCAAAAAGCAAAAATTAATAGAAAAGATTTGGATGTCATTTGGTTGGATTTAGCTAATGCCTACGGATCAGTACAAATGTACCGTATTCCTGAGGAAATACCTATTATGATAGGAACTTATTTTGATGGTTTCCTCATGCGTTTCACTACAAAAGACTTTACGACTAAGTGGAATAGACTTGAAGTTGGAATTGCGATGGGATGTACAGTGTCACCAATACTTTTCGTTCTCGCAATGCAACTGATTCTCAAAGCGACAAACAACAAGGCTGATGTTGTTGAGCTTGGTGAAGGCGTTCATGGATGACACTACAATCCTCTCATCCATAGTAAGTTCAACTCGCAAGATATTAAGCTTGATGGATGACCTGATAAGTTGGTGTAGAATGAAATTTAAACCAATCAAGTCCAGAAGTTTTTCTCTGAGAAAAGGAAAGTTGAATAAAAATATAAATTTTGTAGTAGGTGGCCAAAGAATCCCTACTGTATCAGAAAAATCAGTGAAAAGTTTAGGTCGGTACTACGATCAATACTTAAAAAATACCAAGAAAGTAAAAGAAACATCCAGATCATTACAAGATCTCCATAAGATAGATCTTTGTCCTCTAAAAGGAAAATACAAGGTATGGTGCTTAGAGCATGTGCTCATTCCAATGCTACTATGGCCCCTACTTGTATACGAATTTGGAATGAGTACAATTGAGCCAATGGAAAGAAAAATAAACAAATATATCCCAAAATGGTTGGGTTTGCCTCCAGGTTCGTCTGATATTGCATTGTACTGCAGACAAACAAAGCTAAAGTTGCCATTTAAATCGATTGTGGAGGAGTATAAATCCGGAAAAATTAGACTTCAAATGATGTTGGATGACTCCAAAGATAAAGCAATAAAAGCATTAAATCCTACATTAAAAACAGGGAGAAAGTGGAAGGTCAGAAAGACGATAACAAGTGCTAAAGACAATCTAGCTTTCAATGAAGTCATCGGATACACTCAAGCAGGGAAACAAGGGTTAGGACTAAATGAAAGGCAATGGTGGTCGAAAACTTCTGGCAAAGATCGCCAGGACATAGTCATCCAAAATGTAAGGAACGAAGAAGATAACAAAAGACTCATAAAAGGAGTGCAACAATCCCAACAAGGCCAATGGACAAACTGGGAGGAGGCTCTGCGGAAATCTATTACTTGGAAGGACATTTGGCAGATGGCTCCACTCAGGTTGAGTTATTTAATACGTTTCACATATGACCTGCTACCATCTAAGAACAATCTTGTTAAATGGAAGAAAGAGAGTGATCCTACTTGTCCCCTGTGTAAGGAAAATCCACAAACATTAGAACATGTTCTTAGTTCCTGTAGAACATCCCTTGCCAATGGAAGATATACATGGAGGCACAATAGTGTTTTGGATGAGCTGGTCAAAATTATAAAGAAATATATGAGTCATCTAATTCAACCCAGAAATTTGTTGCAGAAGGAAAAAGATATGTCAGTTCTAAGCAAACAAGCAAATGTCAAGCTATACCTGGAAAAAATCTCCTTAGTTCTGGTGGCGCCTGGGAGGTATCTGCAGACCTTCCTGGTTGGCATAATGATTATCCCAAAATAATATTAAGTAAAGGTCTGTGACCAGATATTGTTCTTCTATCAAGGGTGAACTATAAATTCATCCTGGTTGAATTAACAGTACCATATGAAAGCCGGATGGAACAAAGCCACGATTATAAAACTAATAGATATGAAAATCTAAAATCAGAGCTAATAAAGGAGGGGTATAATGTAATTGTTAGAGCAGTGGAAATTGGAGCAAGGGGTTTCGTTTCAGGCACTCTGTACCAATTTCTGGGCGAAATTGGAATAAAAGGGCGTAATAGGGCCAAAAGTATAAAACGTCTAAATAGAAGTAACTGAAAATAGTTCCATGTGGATATGGAAAAAAGAAATATTCCGTGGAGTGTTTCAGCGAACATGACGGCATGACATGACTGATCGTGAATGCGTAATGAGGCTCACATTGCATTCTCAGAACGCGAGGTTTGCCGTTTTTCAGAATTTTTCGTAAATCAAATTTCACCGTTAGACATTTGAACTAGTTTATCTACAACACACTTGTATATCATTATAATGGGGCCTCACATCAGTGAGGGGGGCCTGGTGTGCAAGTGAAACCGTTGAGAGGAAGGCCCCGAAACGGTGCACATTCTCTCCTGATGACCTCCAATTTAAATATAAATTCGAGAGGAACATATCAAAAGAAATTCAGTGAAGTCATATGCCGTAGAGAATCTCGGTGGAAATGTCATTGGCATGAGGAGCATTACACATCCAGCTTGCTTCAGGTGAGTTTCAATTACTTTCCAGTAATTTCCTTCTTCAATAAATTTAAAGAAACATAATTGTTATATATATGATTATACATTTTCTTCTCAAATTATTTTATATCTCAGATTACATTTAGTTTTAATTTTTGAATATTTTTATAATTGTGATCTAGGATCAAGGATGCTGAATCAACAGAAATTCCAGCAATCATAGGTCATCCCATTTCCTTCTCTTTTTCAAAAACCAATTTAAATTTTTTTTTACATCATCTCTAATTTTTCTAAAATTGCCTAGAAAATCTGCCAATAGATTATTTGTCAGACAAGTGCTGACTGATGAAGAAATCTTAAATAAATGAAAAGTGAACACGAAGCACCTTGACTAAAGCAATTTGCAAACTGGCGAACTGTGTTCTTTGGAATAGTTGGCAAAACATTGGTTAATTACTGATTGATTCCAATTTTATAAAATGGTAAATAATAACGATTTCATTATAGGAGGTGCATATTATTATAAATTTATGAATAATATATTGTTTTCATATTTATTTCTTTATAAATTGATAAATGATAAACATTGCATTTCATTAGTTGATTTGCATATCTTCATAATCTTGTAAATATAACATTTTTTTGTTATACATTTTCTTTGTTCTTGAGAATTTACAAATCCATTTTCATGGTTTAATATTCTAATTGTTGCTTTTTAAAAAAATAAACATTGCCGAGAGAGTGAAGGTAGTTAAAATAATACCACTGTCAAGAGAAAACCTTCCTTTTGACACTATATTATTATTATTATTATTGTTATTATTTTGTGGAGCACAAAAGTCCAAGTTTGCCTTCATTTTTTCCTTTCCCTCTTTTATTTGGCACCTGAGATTACAGTGTGGTTGTCATGTTACTTGGACCTAAACATCATTGTACTTTTTAACCAGCATATCACAGATTATTTAGGATTTAGGGGTGCTGTAAAATTTTGAGTGAAAAAGACAAAAAAAACAGACCTTATTTCAGAAAAAAGTATTAGTTGAATGAGAGTAAGTAAACACATTTATCATAGCAGTCTCTTGAAAGTTAATCTTTGCTAAAATACATTTTGGCTTTAAATGACTCACAAAGGGTTGACAAGCCGTAAAACAAACTATTATCCTTGTTTTTGGTCTTAAATTTTTGTTTATTTCATTGAAGAGGTAGTAAGTTTGTAGGAAAAAACTTGGTGGCACTAAAGATCTACCAGATACCTGAGGAAGGTTTGAGAACATATCAGCCAAAGTAAAAACCAACAAAAATGAGCTTTATAATCTAATTCATGAAACAAAAGACTTTTATTGTTCTAAAAGTGAAAATATATTTAATGAGCATAGTATAGTCTGACACAGGGACACAATAGTAGAGTAATGCTGTGAAGATCAATGTTCCATTTGCTAACCATTTCCCTATATCTGGTGCCCATGAAATACTCTGTAGTATGAAAAACCTGAAAAAAATGTAGGGGGCCATTAATCACAAACAGCATGTTCCTATGACCGAAAGCACTAAGAGTCATTTGTTTTTTTTTCTATTTTACCTTTTTTTTGCTGCTTTAAATTTAACTCTTGACAGAAAAAACAAACTAGTTTCTTTTCCCCCATCTTGGAATGGGAGAAGAAAAAGTATTAAATTGGAATGGGAGAAGAAAAAGTATTAAATGAATTGTCCAAGCTAAATGATTGCTTTCATTATTATTTCAAAGCGAAACAATTTTTCTTGTAATCTTTCTTACACATTTGTTTTTTTTCAATTATTTATGTCTCATCCTCATATGAACGGTAGCCAAGAAAGCTGGCTTGCTAAGCATTGGTCTATGATTGCAGTATTTATCTTAGTCTGGCACAAGTCTACAAAAATGAACACTGTAAGACTCAAGTTTACTACATGAGAATTAGCCAAGTAAGATTGGGTTGGTAAGCATTGTTTTATAATTTGCACTCTTACAAATAAGTAATAAGTCACTCTATAGGTATAAGGTTCTGAGAACAGGGCAAATAAATATTAAAATATTAATCTAGGGATCTACATTTTTTTAAATTTTCATTCATTTGTTTGTTTATAGGATTGAGAATGTCTTGATTTCTAAATTGAACTAGAACACTGATTCATTCTTTTTCTATGGTTTATTAACACTTTGCAGGTTATTTAAAGACAGAAAATATTTTTAGATTTTTTTTTTTTCCAAAAGAAATTCCTACAATGATTTAGTGATACAATTCTTACTAATTAACCCATAGATGGGAGGGAGTAGAGGTGGATTCATATCTAATCGGAATTTTGTAAACGAACAGGAAATTATAATGTGGATATAAAGTAGAGGATCAATTCTATATCACAATCAATATATGAACAGATCCCTCTCTTTATGGCCAGAGTAGTTTCTCTTCATTTACATTCCAGAGAATGCAAATAAATCTAAGTCAGTCCTGTATAGCTAATCAGTATCTAATTGAGTTATTGATTCATTTTCTACAGCTTATTTTTAGATTGTAAGTAGATTTTTTTTTAAGATAATGATTTAGTAATACAAGTCTTACTAATTAACCCATAGCTGAGGGAGAAGAGGTGGATTCATACCCTTCTCCAAAAGTATTTGTACATAACTGTATATAACGAATCCAACAGGAATTGGAACCCAGCTCTCCGATTAAGAATTCGGATCTATTATCCATTACACCCCCCACACATCCTAGCTTACAGCACCTGATATGCACAAACGGTCACTCATCTAGATACTGACCAGTTTCAACATTGCTTAACTTTAATGTTCATACAGGAACTAATATTCCAATGTTATATTGCTGTAAGCCTTGAACCAGAACAAAATGGTTCTATATAAACCAATTATTTGCTCTCAAGTCATTTTCTTGGAAAGACTGACAAATTGTCTTCATTTCCTTTTCATTTAACAGTAATAAACAGCCAACTTCTGGGCATGATAACACCTTGTAAAGAGGTGGGGGAGGGGATATAAATACAGGTGTGAAGGAAAAAGAAAGAGCAAAAGAGATCAACAAACTTTGATAGGATAGAGAGAGAGAGAAGTATCGTAAGACAGGTGAAAGTAAAAATAGATATGAACAAATCTTAAACAGTTGCAAATATATTTTTTTTTATTTCTTTCTCTCTCTCACTCACTTGCTCTCTCTCTCTCTCTCTCTCTGCCTCCCTTCCTCCCTCTTGCTTTTTAGCTGTTTTATTCAATGTTAAAAACCTGAAGAGTATAAAAAAAAAAAAATACCAAAGTCTTAAAACAAACTCTGGATAGAAATAGAAAGAAATTAATGATGAGGGGAGAAAAGAGGAAATGGTTAAAACAATCAAATAAAACAGCTGTAAACATAGTGTAGCCACACAGACAGACAAGAAAATTTAGAGACATTGATCAATAAAAAAAAAAAAAAAGAAGCTAAATTGAAATTCATGTTGGTACAGAAAAAAAAAAAAAAAGATTCACAAAACATCAAATCTTTACAGCTTTTCTCCTCAACATCAGTGAAGACAGAATTAAATCATCAATTAACCTTTAAGATTATGTGTGTGTGTGACAGACAATGTGGACATAGATATCAACACTGTATGGTTTGATTGATAGATTCATTCATGTTACATGGCATATTATTTAAAGGCAAAAAATATTCTTTTTAGATTGTAAAAATTTATTGGGTGGAGATAATGGCTTAGTGATACAAGTCTTACTAATTTACCCATAGCTGGGAGAAGAGGAGGATTCATACTTTTCCCAAGGTTATTTGCACGTAAGTGAATATAACAAACCCAACCAGAATTGGAACTCAGCTGTCCGATTAACAATTCTAGCCATTATCTATTACATCACCCACACATAAAAGCTTACAGCACCTAGTATTCCCAAGCGGTCACCCATCTAGGTACTGAATTTGGTGAATGTATGGGAACCAGTGTTTCAACATATGGCTATAAGCCACACTGCATCGTGATACCGTTTTATGCTTCAGGCAATCTTCATAGCCTGTGTCACTACTTCATGCACAGACTATATATATATATATATATATATATATATATATACCCCCAGTGACCTATGAGAAATTAGGGATGGATGGAAACCAGTCAGAAAACTTGAACCTTCATACCTGAAAAAAAAAAATGGAATATCAAGGACATTTTTTTCCATTGACACTGCTATTATTTTAACTACCATCACTCCTCAACAATGTTTTTTTTTTTTTTAAGAAGTGATGATTAGAATTTTAATAAAACCTAAACATGATGAAAGTGAAATAATTCTTTTTCTGCTCTGAGAATTTACAACAAAAATATTAATCACTATTTACTTATTAGAGTATTTATCTACAACATTCTAAAAACTAGTACAGTTGTATTAAAAAAGTGCAACGAAACATTTATCATTTACCAATTTATAAAGAAATAAATATGAAAACAATTTTCTACCCATAAATTTATAAACATTGATTAAATTATGAAAATATAGGAACTATGAAGAAATCCTTATTTACTATTTTATAAAGTTTGAATTGGTTGACATTTAGCCTATGTTTTGCCAACCATTCTAATGTATAATAAGTAGTGTAAATAAACAATCCAATAGTGTTTATTATTTTTGTACATTTTCTTTCTTTCTTGAGAATTGACAACAAATTCACTTTCATATGTTTGTTTTATTACAATTCTAATCATCACTTTTTAAAACAATATTGTCAAGGAGTGAAGGTAATAATAGTGGTGTCAAGGGAAAAACCATCCTTTTGATACTGGTTTTTTGTGGCCATGAAGGTCCAAGTTTGCTAATTTCCCAGTTCTTATTTACAGCTAATGTTTTCAGTAATTTATAGTGTTGACATTTTTGCTGCTTATGTTTTTTTTTCCTTCTTAATTTCTAAATTTTAGTATTTGAAATAAACTTTATTATATTTTGGTCATGGAATGTTATTTAAATTTTTGAGATCAAATGTGGTTGTAATCTGCCAATAACCATATCATGATTCAAAACTAAATAACATCTCATAATCTAAATCTAATACATTTTGGTTTTAAATTTTTTTATTAGAATCTGATTAGTAAATTAAAATAATAACTAAAAATAAAGAAAAGTCAGAACTATAAATAATTTAACACACTAACCTAGGTACCTACAAAAATTTGATAAAAGTGAGGATATATGAAAAAAATGCACAAAATATTATAAAAACAATTCTATCAAAACCTTTGTGTTATTATTAAGATAAGATAAAAGGATTGTTTGATATAAAAAAAAAAAAATTTGGAAATTTTGGTTTACATTTTTTTATCTTTATTTTTCTGGTATCAGTTTGGGACCAGAAATGTATACAGACATTTTTGCAGGTAAACACATTGACTTGGAAATTCTTACATTAAAAATATTACAATTATTGGATTTTTGCAACTTTTAGGGCTTATTCAGAAATGAATTAAATTATTTTTGAAACATTTTTTAGAAATCTTTATAATTTTTTTTATGTTACCTCTACTAATTTCATTATATGAAATCTTGAAAAATTTCTTTTTTTTTTTTTTTTATTATAGAGCTTAATTATTAGCTATATATATTAATTATTAGCTATAAATATTAGTTATAAAGAAAATTTCTCACAATTTAAATCATGAAATGTTTTAGTTAAACCCTTAACCCCTAGTTATAGAAAATCTACCCTGAGCCATAAAATAAAATGCAATAAAACTAAATTGAATTAGAACATTTTTTAATTGCTTTTATAAATAAAATATATTACGGACAAGAAGAAAAAAAATTGATAAATAATGAATTTTTACAAGAATTTTAATTTTTAATTTTTAATTATAACTTTATAATTTATAAAGTTTTAAATCTTTTAAAAATTCTGTATTAATTTGTAGTGGTCAAGTGATATTATTAAATTAAAACTTTATTTACTAATCATAAATGGAAAAGTTTACTGCCCCCACCCAATACTTTGAAAAGTTAATTTATTTTATGTGTGTATAAATATGCAGATTTCTTTAAATACAAACATCCATACATGACATTATCAGAAAATAAGAGCAATAACTATAGTAAATTTTAAATTTATTGGTTATTTTCCAACATTTCATCAACAAGTGTCTTCAGAAAAATATAAAGCAAATGTACCTAAACTTCAATAAAATATTATATTACAAGTTTTTAAGATTACTGGGTAGTTAACAAATATAACATGAATGGTTTTTAAGTAATTTTTACAGTTATGTTCTCCTTAAGCTAATATTTGGAAAATGTAACTATTATTAGAGCTGGCAACACCTCTTAAAAACACCCACCTTCATGTTAAAAAATGCTTTTCTGCAATAGACTGAAAATTAATATTTGTTTCAAATTAGATTAATAAAACTTTAAATCAGCTAGTAATCCTCAAATAAAATTTCAAAAAAGTATATTTAATTTTTGATTTATTTTTTTAATAAATAGAATTGTTTTGTTGACAGATTTCTCAATATGGACAATTTTATAAATTTTACTGAGCATCAGAAAAAAAAATTCCAATCATTTTAAATTTGGTTTGGAATTCAGCAAAGTATTTTGCTTATTGGAAATATTAGATTTAATCTATTAGCCTGGAATTAAAACTAAAATAAAAGCTTCAAGAAAGATTTTTGACTTTTTAAAATGCATTTTAAACCTTAGGTAATGCTGCTGCTTTTTTTTTTTCAGACCTGACATTAACCATATATGAAAGAACTAGGAAGTGCTTGTTTCTCCTTTCTTGCAAGCTCCTAATGGCCTATATGCAGAGAGATCATGCAGGAAGTATTGACATGATTTGAAGGTCACTTGAGGTGTGAAACAGGCCATTAATATGCAATGTTGATTTCTAACTGATATTAAGCACTCCACTCCTATAAATATATAGAATCTATATTGTTTTAAAATTTTCTATACATATTTTATTTGTTTATTTATTACAAGCAGATACTCTTTCTGCTATCAACGTTGGTAACCCTTGCTTTGACCTATACTCAAAGGAGGCTAAACGACAATGACTAAAAAAAATGTATGACACACTTTGCAATGACCAATGATTTGTTTTTTTCTTTTACTAATATTCACACAATACAAGGCCCAAGAGCCAGTGAAGGTAACAGATTACTGTGTGGCATTATATTAACATAGGAAAGGACAAGTGTTTGGAGTACAGAGCTGAAGTAGACTTTAGGAGGAACCAGAAGCCCAATACTAAACAGAAAATGAGGAATGAACCTCTACTCCTATTCAAGAGTGGGGAGGAGTGTGAACTGAATGATAGGCAAACCTATACACTCCTATTGATGGAGGAGAGAAAAAATAAATCGATGAAATTAAATAAATGGTGAATAAAATTTCAGAGTTCAGGTGCAGATATTAGGAGTACAGATCTGAAGCAGACTTTAGGATTGGGTTTCCGGTTCCCCTTAAACAGGAAACAAGGGATAAACCTCTACGTTTTTGTCTTCCCTTGGCTCTGTTAACATTTACTTTATAAACATGACATTTATTATTGTGTCTCTAAATTCAGGGACATGGGTTTCTTGAATGGATTGTGTTGAGTGTTTACTTCTGACAAGGAGAAAAGCTGAATTCACGAGGAAACAAACATTTGAAATAAATAACTGTGGATCAGAGAAGCTTTCATGTGTTGACTATATTTGAAATCAATCCTAAATAAACAGTTTTCAAGATGTTCCAAACAAGGAAAGATAAGAAGAAAATTGCAGACGGAAAAAGAGAAGACATTGGGTTTGGGAGATTTCTTGCTAATTCCACATCAAAGGATAAAACTATTTGAAGCATGCAGCCAGAAATTTTCAAAGGAATTTTTTGCTTTCTTTTTACAAAGCATTAGAAGAGTAAACTTTCTCTTTGAAATAAATTTGCACAACATCAGAAAATATTTGATCCTGTCATCAGAATATATTCACATAAAGGAATGTATAGATTAAGAGTGGGGGGTCTACATTTGCTGTTTCACCATTAGAACATCAGAAAAGAAGAAAATTACTTACGTTATATTTTTGCATTTGAATTTAAAAATTAAATAAATTTAAATATCTGGCTGATGAAGAGAATGGAAGTCCTGAAATATGTGCCAGGATTCAATGAAAAAAAAATCTTATACAGTTTTTGCCTATAATTTGATTTTATTGATCATATTTTTGGTTTCAAATACAAAGACATTAATATTTCCATATTTAAAAAAGTTTTAAAATTATCCTAGAAATCATAAAGACAGACTTCGATACTGAATTTTAAAAAAATTGTCAACAATTTTAAGTTACTTTTTTATATTTCTTATTTTAATAAATTTATTTATTTTCAGAAAAGAAGTGTGTAATACATGTACATATCCGCAAGTGTGTATGTGTATATATATATATATATATCCACCATAAACAGATAAATTTTATTTGTATTTTTAATACCACACATGACAATAATTAAAAGGAAAAAATGAAGGTATCTATCTTAAAAAAAAAAAATTGCAATCAATTTGAGGTTTGAAATTGGTTAGCTAGGTCATTTTTCATTTTAATTATTATCATCATATATGGTATTAAAAATACAAATAAAATTTGTCTGTTTATGGCAGTTATTAAGTTTTGTACCACCAATAAAGTATATATAATATATATATATATATATATATATATATATAGTGTGTGTGTGGAGGCATGGGGGTAATGGATTGCAGCTCAGAGTGAGGAATTGGAGAGCAGAGTTTGAATTCATTACATTCATTTACATACTAATATCCTTGGGAAAGGTATGAATCCATTTCTTTTATACCCCAGCTATGGGTAAATAGCAGAACAGACTGGGTTCTATATCCTTGGGTGGAAACCAGTCTAGGAAAAGGAAAATTCTAAATTCAAACCAGCCTGGAGTTTTGCTGCTACACAATATGTGTGGACTTGTATGCAAGTCATGAGCAGGACTGGAGTGCCACATATGGCACAAACATTGGATCCTCAATAAAATCTCATCTGAGTAATTTCAAGAAAGTAGTTGAATGCACAGATGTGCACTTTCACAAAACAAGTGTACTACTCTGATAATGATTGCCAGAGGGTCATCTAATAATATTCAGAAAAAAATTGCTGCTCTTAGATGTTCTGGTCAAATTTATGCTATAAAATATTTTCTTTTAAGAGTGGGTGGGTGGGGGTCAGGGAACCAGGAAAGATATTTTGCTGACTTCAATTATGAACACCAAACCAACCACATGTAAATATAGACAGGTGTCAATTATTATTTAAGCAGAACCGATTCCAGCTTTGCAGCTTTTTGGTGTTTGTTTTAGTTCTGTGTTTCAATTGTAAATCATGTTGCCAAAAGAAGCAAGCCTCACTAAATCAACAAAGGCAATGGAGAGTGGGGTCAATACTGTCACTTG
>OZ038508.1:39585387-39800387 GCA_964036315.1 Acanthosepion esculentum | reverse complement strand
TCATATATATATATATATATATATATATATATATATATATATATATATCTCCAAATGTAAAAGAAGAATGAGTAAGATTTCAGAATTCAAAATATTAATTTAAAATTGGGCTCAATACAAAAGTAGAGCAATAAATATTTATTATTTCACTTCAAGCAAGGCAATAAAGCCAATAAGACAAGAGGTCAATGAATGTGAAAGAATATAAAAAGAAAAACATTAAGGAGTGAGAACGATGAAAGAAGGTAATGATTGACATTTTTAAATTACTTTTAAATTTTTGAAGATCAAAGTTGACTGGAAAGTGAGAAAAGAAACTTAGCATTGTGAACATAAAAGGGATCTTTTACAAAGCAACAGACTCAATTTATTAGTTGCTCATTGTAATGAGTTTGACCATAGCTTTGATTTAAAAAATACTGCTTTTTTTATATGTAAATTTAGATGTTAACAAACATAGGTAGATCATCATCTCTGTGCTGCGTTCCTTCAGGATGTCGTCGATCACGGCTCTCCACAATTTTCTGTCATTTGTAGCCCTTAGTAAATTTTGTCTATCTCACCTGATCCTTGTTCTGCCAACCATTTACACAAGCTTATTAGGTAGGTTTCTTTCCTCTCTCTCTCTCTTGCCTTTAATATGTTCTATGGGTGTCAAATTTTCTAAGCCTTCTTTTGAACTTATCCCTACTAGAAATTTCAACAAACTCTTTCTGATACTATGTAAAACTGTGTCCTTTTTGTTTCCATTTTTCTCGAAAACCTTGTCGCTGCTCACATGTTTGGTGGATGATGTTCTCAGTATTCTTCTTTAGAATCACATTTCTTTTACCTCAAGTCTCGTAATCTCTCATGAGATTGTCCAGCATATACGAGGAAACATTACATAAGAGTATAGTACTTCTTTCTTTGTTTCTAACAAAATTCTCTTGCTTTTTAATACACTGCTTAGCTTTTGGAAGGTTTTGTGATGTTAGCGAATACTCATCATCACTTTCGTGATGCTCGTTTGTAGTACAGACTTTGTAATCGCAGTTACAACTATTGAACAATAACTCGCACTGATAGTACTTGCTTGATAATACCTGCTCGAATAGTAACCACTGAATACTAATCTGTGTAGTGATCAATTAGATGCCATGTTAATTCCCATATATACAATTTCTTTATCATCACGTGATCTACTTATTCAAAATGGGATCACCTGTGTTTGCTGTCTGGTGATCTGTGTTCAAACTTCAGTGTCAGCAGTGATGCTTTATTCCTATATAACAGAAGGCATATTTTGCTATCCCAATACACCTTTGGATTTCAGCGTTACACTTTCCATCTTCTTAAAACAGTTCCTTGATATTTAAATTTTTGTGCTTGTTTAATTTTGGTATCTCCAATTTGTAATCCACTTATTGGGCTGTTTCTTTTAGTGACAGCCATACATTCTGTCTTCATACAATTGATGTTTACTCCTTTCTTCTCATTTTCCTTTATTAGCTTTTGTAGTTTTCTTTCTGTGTCTGCTATCAACACTGTGTCATCTGCATATCTTATGTTATTAAGATTGTGTCCACTAATAATGAATCCTGGTAGGATTTTTAATTCTCTCAGGATTGCTTTACTGTAAAGTTTGATGAGGAACAGATGGAGATGAAAACAAGAATCAAAGAATTATTCAATTTCTGAATATTTTGTTTTTAAGATTTCAGCTGATGTATTCTCTGCTTTTTTTCTGAGATAAAGATGTATGTAAAGAAAGTGTTGTTCTAAATGTTAAAAACAATGAAGACAGTTCAAATAACTCCTGCAATGACAATGTTTCATTGCAAAATTTTGAATCTTATACATGAGAGAGAGAGAGAAAAAAAGAGAAGGTGGTGTGGATGAGATGGAGAGCTAAAGAGACCACCAGGTACTTCAAAACATTAATTGGAGCATACATCACTCGGATATTGGCTTATGAGGGCCCAAAATACTCAGACATTGGACAACTAATATTTAAACTTTGACTGGTAAAGAGGAAAATGGCTCAAAATATAAACAAAAATAAATTAAAAAATCCTGAATAAGGTATTTTTGTTGGCATTTAATCAAATTTGTATAAACCTAGAAAGTTACATCAGCCATTGCTGGAAAACCTGCAGACTCACATATCCTAACAAAAGGTGGTAGCACCTGTTAGGGACCCAGCTATAGGAAAATAGTGAAACCCCAAACTCAGGTCAAAACATGAAAATATAAAAATAGATTAGAAAAAAATTATATTTTCATAGTAAAAAAAATAAAATAAAAAGTTACCAGCAATACATTACTGTAAAAAAAATTTCCAAAGCTCACAATTAAATAATATTAATTAAATTTTGGCATTAAATTGACCCATAAGAGTTGATATGCCATTAAACAAACCAAACTTGTTAAAAGGATTCTAGGGTACAGATGCATAACATTTGAGTCTATATTCTAGGAAAAATCTTCCAATGGCATGGAAATTGTCTCTTGAATCACTGGGTGAATTTTTCATGTGCTTTTTGACTTTCATTATTACACTCTGCTAGCTATCTGTTTTTCCTTTATCACCCCCTTTCTTCTCAAGACTCTAGCATATTTGAGAATTTGACAGTATAGAAATGATTCTCTCTACTTTCAACTGTAAACATCTTTGTGCTTGGCAATATTAATGTGCATCACATCTAGTGGTTTCATCATTCTAATCCGATTGATGTTGCCAGTATTCAGGCTTTTAATTTTTGTGTTACATAATCTCTGTCAAATAGCAGATTTCTCTATTTGCTTCCCTTATAATTCTGACCAACATGCTTCCTTACTGGATGTGTTCTCTACCTCTTATCCTGACACTTGTGGTGCTTTGCAGCTCTGTTCACTTGGCAATTCAGATCATGCAGTAGTGTCTGTTGACATTTCCTTTGACTTGTCTATTAGGCATGAACCCCTTATTCACACATTCTTTCTACTACCAGCATGCTGAATGGGATTCATTTTGCAATTTTATTGACAATGCGTCTTGGAGTGAAAGCTTTTGTTTTTCTACTGAAAATTGTGTCTCTGAAGTTTCTTCATGGTTGAATGCCAGCATCAAGGTGTTTGTAGTTTTAACTGGTATTTATGAGATGGCACAATCTTCTTGTTCAGCCACTATAGCCCACAGGAATCACTTTTTCTAGCTATACCAACTTTCCTATCAACAGACATAGCAATTGATCCAATATAGTGGAAAAAGCAATAACAATTACTGGACTTGAGAAACCTATTTTTCTGAGAAATTGTTTTAATAGAAATATTTTATAAATTTCAATCAAAAATGACATTGCCTGCTTGGTCAATGTTTCCTTATCAGGAAATAGTTAATATTGCCATTCACAATGTCCTCAGCTTTTTTTGTTACAGTATTTCAGTTATTGTGCTCTCCGGCCTTCTTCAGGTGTTGGTTGGAGCAGATTGACGTCAGTGTATTTCAAACTGAACCCTTTATTTAATCTCCAGAGGTAGATTGTTCTTGTTAGTACTGTTCAGTTAATAAGTGGTTAGCAATAAATGAACAATACTAAAAAGGACAAGTTATCTCTATACATGAACAGTGAAATAAGAATATACTACCTGTAGATTAAACAAAATGATCTATTTGAAATTGTTTGACGGTTACCTAGATTGATAGACACCTGAAGGACACAATAGCCAAAATGTTATGATGAGGATAAGAACATTCGTTCAAATGTGATAACTCGTCCTTGAAATTCAGGTAGAAATAATGCCTTGTTTGTATTTACAATTTTGTTACACAATTAAATCTTCTCAAAAACAAAGGAATATTTAATAATGAAACTGGCAGCATTCTGTTCAGCTTTTTGAGAATAATTTGACTTGTGCAAACAAATATTTGTTTCTGAACAATGCAGTCAGTCAGTCAGTCAGTCAGTCACTAAATTGTGCTTTCGTATTTGAAAGAAATTCAAAAGTTCTTTGGCAAACATGTCTGGGAATATAAACAACAACATTGCTTTTGTCCCCAGTGAAAATGAACTCAGCAAAATGTGGCACTGATATTTTAATAAGACAAGTTTAATTGAACTTTTCAATTGATCAAATGTCTTTCATGCTTTGGATCTGAAGTTCTAACAGTGATTTACTAGGCACATTATCAGATATGGCACAAGGCTGAAATTAAGGAGCACCCAGTGAAAATCAAACTCACTACTCAATCGTAACTGATCAAGCAAGACAAGCTTGCTAACCACTACACCACATCAAAGTACTCAGTTCTGACAATATTTTCTAAGCATAGCTTAGATTTGGCACGAGACCGAATGTATGGGGCACCTAGTGAAGACCCCCCCCCCATTCAGTCATAACTGATCAAGCAAGACAAGCTTGCTAATCCTTACACCACGTCAAAGTGCCTTTTGATTTTCTAATTGTAGCTTAGATGTGGCACACAGCCAAACGTGTGGAGCACCCAGTGAGGATCAAACTCGCTACTCAGTCATAATAACCCTTACAATACATCAAACACTATTTCTAGCAAATATGAATTAATGGAAGACTGCATCTCTGTTATAACCCATGAACACTTTAACCAAAATTAAAGCAAGCATGCAAGTCAGTCAAGCATTGTATATTATCTAGTACAACAGCAGTTAAGAGATGGTTCCACCCTCTTCTAAACCTCCAATCTCCCAATCAGAGGCCTTGCTGTTGGATGTAGTTTATTGTGATATCCAGGATAAAGAAGATGGTCAGAGGGTCAGTCAGTTATGTGCCATGCATGATACATGCTTAGGTGATCATGTATCTTTTGATACATGACTGACAAGGCAGATTTTCTCCTGCAGTAGGTTGCCATTTCTTTCTGTGGTAGACCGGTTGTCATTCAAGGCTATAGAACCAGGTCTGTTCTGCTATTTACCCATAGCTGGGGGAAGAAGAGGATTCATGCCTTTCCCAAGGGTATTAGCATGTAAGTGAATGTAATGGATTCAAGTGGAATTCGAACTCAGCTCTCCGATTCCTCAATCCAGGCCACTATCCATTACTCCACTGTCTCAGAGGATACTTGGTCAAAACATTGTCTATAATAACATCAATAAAAATCATTGTTGAAAGTGAAATAACATTGGTTTGTAATGAGGTGGCAAATTTTTATAATTTTATCTGGTGACAATGAGAGGTTATTTTTTATAATTTTTATCTATTGGTAGGGAGAGGTTAATTTTTTTTCATTGTGTTTGAATATTTTAAAAAAGGCATCTAGTACAATGAAAAATTAATCTCTCTCTTTATGAGAGATAAAAAAAAAATTTTTAAATTGTTGACTCATTGCAATGATATTTATGATAATCAAAATGAAGACAATAGATCAAATAAGTCAAAGTCTCCTCTTTTTTTTCTTATCTCTGCCCACAACAGATTGTGCATTAACATGAGACAGTTCTTTCCAAAAGAGTTCAGCTTTGAAAGTTCATATTTTTCTTTCTTGAGTTGCATGTAATACACCAGTCCATGGCTGCTGGAGTAATCTCCTGATTGCCACTATCACATCAGTTTAAGCCTGCTGATCCTCTCCCCTGGTGGTCCAGAAATCTTTGGTTTGACTTTCTCAGTCAAATATTAAATTTAATCTCTTTTAAAGATTCATAACATTCGATTGTAAGCAATGAAGAAGTTTTAAGAAAAGCAGAAACAAAAAGGAAATTTATACTTGGAATCCTGAAATTTTTTTGACACAATGAAGAAAAGATCTTGGAGAATTTGACACTCACAGTGCAAGAGACACAGGGAAAGGCAGCAGGCCACCTACCTGATTTTGTTTTAATTCCATCTTTTGAGTGTAAAAGATATTTTTTTTTTAAATATATTGCATTTTCACAAACACAATTAAAATCTTTATTTTTTATTTAGCAAATTGACCATGTATCATCTTTTTATTATTATTTTATTATATATTTCATTATTATTTTATGTATTATAGTCTTTTTATTATTTTGCACATTTATTATTTTTACACTATTTACATTGTTTGGACTGTTTTCTTCATCTTTATTATTGTCATATCCACAATGATTCGGCCATTGTACACACTGACCTTCTTTAGGTGATATATGTTGGAATTTTGAACCAAACCCTTTATTTACTCCATGGGTGTAGATTGTTGTAGTTCCACATGCCATGCCTTTTCTGGATGTCTCAGTTTCAGTTAATTCCCTTTAGTAACTCAACTCTCCAAATTTTTGTTTATTTCTGCTGTGACCAGGTATTGAACTCACAACTCTTTGGGTCATGTCACTGGATTTCTTCAACCAACATTTTTATGCTGCTCATATCAAGAGATAGCTAGTTTTGTTTTTATTTAGTACTGTTCAGTTATTGCTCAGTAGAAATAGGGTGAGCAATAAGTCTACACAACCCAGCCCAGGGATTGAACTCACAATTATCATGCCACCAAATTCACAAACCAATGCTTTAATCCACAAGACACAGACAGCAGAATGAAAACAATCTCAACCCATATATTAAATAAAGTGTTCAGTTTTAAATTCTTTGCAGGATACACAAATTAGCAAATACTTGAAGAAGGCTGGAGGGTACAAATGGTAAAATGTTATCATAACAAAGATGAGGATATTAGTCAACTGTAAATAATAACTTCTCTTCCCAGAAATTTAGACAGATTTTTTTTGTTTTTTTTTCAGATCTTTCATCTAGGAATAATTTCCCTATTCATAAACTTCACTCAGTAAAAAGTTCTTTTTAAAAAAGATAATTTTTATGAAACTTTCAAATGTTTTGTAACTTTTGGCACACCCTGAATATTTAATGATATAAACTTTAACTAGAAAAAATAGTCATAGATAAATCCCAATTTACCATTTGTCTTAACTGTCTTTCATTAACATCAACTTTTTTAAAACTCAAATTTAATATTCTTTGCTAAAATATTCTTGTTTATATCCAAGTCAATTCCTCGACTGACAAGCAGAATATATCTTTCATGTATTCTATTTGAAGATAAAAATTTCCACCCCAGGAATATCTGTGTATATTTTGACATTATACAAGAGGCGACAAAATGCAGGGACACAGTAATTATTATACCGGTAGGAAAATAGTGGTTCTACAATTCATTTAATATTTAATTCATTAAAATCATTTTTATTTTCATAATAAATAATAAATGTACAGTATTTACATTAGTCGGACTATTGTCCTCATCTTTGTCGCCATATTTGTCACAACATTTCGGCCTTCTTCAGGTGGTTGGAATTTCGAACCGAACCCTTTATTTCGATCACTGGGGTAGACTGTTCTTGTTCCACGAGCCATGTTTGATGGATGTCAGTTATCAGCTATCTCCTGGTAATTTTCCCTCTGAAAGTTCTCCACTGCCTGAACCGGGTATTGAACTCACACTCTTTGGGTCTGTCACTGGATCTAACCAACGCCTTTATCCACTGTACCATGTGTCCTTGAGGACATCTGGGTATGAATTTCTGAGTATTATAAACCTAATTTTTCAGCAACCATTTTTTACCAGTACTCATATTGCAATTTTGCTGTTATCATTTCATGTTTTTACCAGATCTCATATTGCAACTTTTTTGTTATCATTGCTGTTCTCTGGCACTCCTTATTACTGGTTCCCATATTGTATTTATTTCTATGCTTGGCCAACTCAGGAGATTTTTGTGGCCTAGCATATGTGCTGATTCCTTAAGTTTACGAATTTTCCAATGGTGTTCCCTGTCTATGATCTCAACCTGATCCCACATATGAGTACTGGTAAAAAATGGTTGCTGAAAAATTAGGTTTATAATACTTAGAAATTCATACCCAGATGTCCTCAAGGACACATGGTACAGTGGATAAAGGCATTGGTTAGATCCAGTGACAGACCCAAAGAGTGTGAGTTCAATACCCGGTTCAGGCAGTGGAGAACTTTCAGAGGGAAAATTACCAGGAGATAACTGATAACTGACATCCATCAAACATGGCTCGTGGAACTAGAACAGTCTACCCCAGTGATCGAAATAAAGGGTTCGGTTCGAAATTCCGACCACCTGAAGAAGGCCGGAGCGTACAACGGCCGAAACGTTGTGACAAATATGGCGACAAAGATGAGGACAATAGTCCGACTAATGTAAATACTGTACATAATACCTCATCTCAGAAATATAGACAGAATAATAAATGTATTGTAATAAACATTTTAATAAACATTTTGCAGGTAAAGAGGAGTGTGTGAATGACAGGGGCAAACAGTTTGAACATTTGGGGACTGATATATTTGTATGATCAATACACTGTTTTGTGCACATATTTTGTTTTCATTACTTTATACCTACTTTTCACACACCTGTATACAAGTATAGATCTTATGTACCAGTCGTTGCTTTCGTCTTATTTTTCTCTGTGGGGGTACTTAAATTTATACCAAAGATTCATGATACCTAAGGTTTAAAATTAATTTTTAAAAGTGAAGAATCTTTCTCAAAGTTTTTATTTTAGTTTTAATTTCCAGCTAATAGATTAAATTTAATATTTCCATTAAGCAAAATACTTTGGTTATTTCAAAACTAATTTAAATTGATTAAAAGGCTTTCAGCATTCCATCATTTCAATGTAATTCTCTTTATTAAAAAAAAAATCTTTCCAAAATATACTTTTCTAAAACTTTTTAGCTGATTTAAAGTATGATTAATCTGATTTGAGATAAATATTATTTACTTTAAGATTAAAATACTGCAAAAATGCATTTCTTTAACACAGTGGATATTTCTGTGTTACTTATAGGGGTTAGATAAGATAATTTATTTTTAAAAACCACATTTTTGGAGCACATTTTCATACAATTTTTTTTATTTTCATTAAAGATGTTTATGTTGGATGATAATCGAATAATCCTAATGCCAACAGTGGTAGGTATCTTTTTCACACTGGCATTGGGGTGGTTAAATCCACTTGGATTATATACCAACAAATTTGTTACATTCACATATATATATATATATATATATTTACCAAGATTTTCTCAGAAAATTTGCTTTTTCATCTAAAATAATTTCATTCATTTGTGAATAAGTCCTGAAAGTTTCATTAATATCCAATGATTATTTGATTTTTGTAAGAATTTCCAAATCAATTTCTTTCACTGCAAAAAAGATTTGCTATGCCAATTTATAGTCCATTCACTAAAATGAGAAAAATAAGATTTTAACCAAAATTTTGAATGTTCTAAACAGGATTAAAAAAATATTTTGGTCTTTCCTCTTAATAACAAAGATTTTGACGATTAAACTTAGTTTTTATCAAGTTTGGGGCATTTTTTTTTTATCACAGCATGATTTTTTTTCAGCGATTTTATGAAGGTACTTATATAAATTTGTCACAAAACACAATGCTGATATCTGAAATATTTGCAAAGCAATAAGGCTGTATTTAGGAAGAAATTTGCCAGACTAATCTAACTTCCGACAGAGGGAGAATTTATGTGAAGGTCATCATATTTGTGGAGACAGACTGGGGAAGGTGACTTTTTAAGGCTCAGGTACTTGACTCTTCTCAAATATTCCAGTCTTTCAAACTCAACATGGCTTACCAAAAGCTTTCAACTAAAATCACCTTTCATCTTACACAAATCCTCCAAAATCTTTGTCAACAAGTTTGAGCCACTTAAAATCCATAGTAACCATGATATATGGATTCAACCAAATATAAACAGAAGATGAACTTTCCTTTGGACATAAACCCAACACTCCTTATATTTCTAGTATTTACTGAAATATAATGAAAGTCAAAGATGAAAACTACGAATTAGAGATGTCAACATCAAACAAGTACAGAAGATTAAATATCTGCAAAGATATTTCAACAGAGGATGGAAAATGTGACGCTGAAATCTGAACACACATTGGAATAGCAAAAGTTGCCTTCCAAAAGCTAAGTACTAACTAAAAGGAAAATTTTGTTAGAAACAAAGAAAAGACTGTTGAAATGCTATGTAATATCAATCCTCCTATATGGCAGTTAATACTTGACAATTTCCTCACAAATGAAGGGAAAACTGGAAAAAAATAAAACAATTAAAGCAGCTTTCTCTGAAGTTAGTTTTGGCTTTTCATATATTCTGATTCCAGTTGCTTCTGTCTGAGGCAGCAGCTTAAAACTATCAAGGCTGAATTCCTCTCTTTCACCTTTTCAAGAAAACCTTTTTTTCTTTTTTTACTTCTGCTAACCCACCTTTTCGTTTTCACATAGATCTTTTTCATTCATAAAGATTATAACACTGGTCTGTTGGAACCACACCTATTACTTTGAATAATATATATATATATATATATTCATTGAATACAACAGACAAGGTGCTTTTATTTAGTTTTTTTATACAATTTCTCATGCAATCTAATAATTTTTTTCTTTTTTCTAGTGTGGCCTATATAATTATTTACGAATTTTGATTAAAACCTCTAACCTTATAGTTAAAAATAATAATTCATCACTTAGAACAAAATAGGGCAAATATTATTTACAAATTTAAATGCCCATTAAGGAATTGTATTCCTGATCAATCAAAATTCATAAATAATTATATAGGCCACACTACAATATGTTTGACACGCAGACTCACTCTACACCTTTCTGACAATAGCTCAATTAGTTCTCATTTAAATATTCATGGAGACCAACTGGACACTATTCGTAACATACTTGTTGACAATACTAATATAATAGCATCATCTACACGCAAAAAAAGGTTAAAAATAATAGAAGCCTTATTAATAAAAACAAAAAAAAAGCAACACTTAATAATATTACCTATGAACATGGACACAATATCTTGACTGTGTTTAGAAAAACAAAAACATTTATACAACAAACTATTTCTTATTTAACAGTTAAAATATCTAATCCTTGAAAATGACTAAATGTATAGCCGAAAGCGCTCGCATAAAAGAACATTCAGACAGTTTTTATATAATTTATCATCTGAAAAGAAAATTATTAGATCACATGAGAAATTGTATAAAAAATTAAATAAAAGCACATTGTCTGTCATATTCAATGAAATGTGCATGAAAGGAGGTGTTATAGACTATTATGTCTATTTATTTGCGTACTAATCAGTTTCTTGATGTTAAGATGAAATTCATCAAGGAAGGCATCATAGCTATTTCCTACCGAAGTACTTTTGATCTCCTCCAAGATTATCCTCAGTAGAAAATTACAAAGACAAACTTATTGTATCTGTGATAAAATATACATTTTGTTGTGATGTTGATTTTTAGAAAAATGCTATAATTATTTTAAAATTATATATATAGATTTTATCTCAATAGGGGCCCACCACCTGATTTCAGCTCATATCAGGAGGTGATAAAAAGTTTTTGGACCAACCAAAAAGAGATTTTGACAAAAAAAAAAGTTTGGTCACATTTTGGGAAGTTGGTTAAGCCAAGAATTTTTAGTGTCTCCCATATATATATATATATATATATATATATATATATATATATATATAATGGACTCTCTCGTCGGTTTCAACGTATGAGGATCTGACAGCTTAGTTGATTCAGTTATGAAATTTTGTGTGATAATCTTAAGTGGCATTTAAGACCAGCTAATGATTTACAAAGGAAGCCACATATGGAGCAAGAGTGAGGATTGTGAGATGAGATCACTGTTAGATTGGCTGACCTTTTAGTTCTTGCTCTCACTTTTTGAAGATGATTCAGACAAGCAGATTGAAAATATATATATGTTTGTGCATGTAGAGCATGTAAGTTTGCATTAAGCTTTCTATTAAAAAAAAAAACTGAATAATTTTAATAATTCTAAATTTGCCTTTTATGAGATTGACACACGCATGCATTACGATAGTTTTATGTCACCTGATTATCATAATCCTGGCACATATTCACTAATTGGGAATTATTAAATATTTACACTATTTAAACATATATTAATGGGTCATATTAAATAATGAAAGAAATAATACACTGCAAATTTATCAACTTTTCAAGACATGAAGGTCATTTTGCAAACAAATGAAAGCACAAAGATCTTTTTAATTTATAAATCTCATTTTCAAAGGCATTTAAAATTAGAAATAAGACAGGAAAAACAGGTGAGCTTCATATCAAAGGACAGAAATCTGTTAGAAAAAGAAAACAAAAACCTGTTTTCTTATCTAAAAAAAAATACAAACTCACTTCTAGAAATGACTAATACATACCATAAAATAAAAACTGACAATATACAATATTTTCTTCTGAAGATCAACATTAGCTTTTGTTTTTATAAACAAGGTCAAGTGTAAAAATTCCACCCCCACCCCAGCCCCACCTATTTTGATTTGCTCTTTAAGCATTGACTTGAGATACTGCAAGATCCAAATTATTGTTGATCTGTTGTGAGTTCTCCGAAATGAGAAACATCTGTTAAAACATCTGGTTTCATTATACAACCTCTTTGGAAAACGATAACAAAATTTTCATCCCAGCTGATAATAATTTGGTATATAATATGTTCCAAGACACAGCATCAGATTAAGAGTGATTTACAATTCACAAAACTAAAAGCACACACATACATACATACATACATACATACATGAAGCTTTTATTTTAGTTTTACTTTGAAGCATTAGCTTATATTTAAGAGCTCCAAAAAGCAAAATATTTTGCTGTATTTCAAAATGAATTTAAATTGATTGGAAGGAGTTCATTTTTTTTTTTGCAAAATCACTAAAAATTGCTGAATTTAGCTGTCAGCATAATATAATTCTCTTTATTAAAAAATGTTTCAAAAATAAAATATACTTTTCTGAAAAATTATTTGAGGAGTATTAGCTGATTTTAAGTTTAATTAATCTGATTTGAAATAAATATTACTTACTTTTAGTATAAATATGAAATGCATCTTTTAACACGGAGATCAGTGTTTTTATGAGGTGTTGAAAGGTTTATTGACAGATGGAAATTTAACTAATTTATTCTGTGGGGGACATATCTGAAAAAATTACTTGATGAATATAACATGAGTGCTTTTTTTTATATAAGTTTTAACTACCCAGTAATCTTAAAAATTTAGGAAAATATTCTCCATAATGTAATAATTGTTGAATTTTAGATACTTTGGCTTTAAATTTACTTTAGTTATCACTCTTATTTTCTGATAATGTTATGTATGGACATCCATGTTTATAAATATCACTGAACTGTAATAAGGTTTTCCATTTATTATTAGTAAATATAGTTTTTACTTAATAACAATATCACATAACTGACTCAAATTAATACAGAATTTTAAAAGATTTAAAACTTTTATAAATTATTCTAATTAAAATTTTTAAAAAATGAAAACATTTTCTTGTAAAAATTTATTATTGATAAAAAAAAATTCTTTAGACAATAGTGTCCTTAATATATCTTATTCATGAAAGCAATTAAACGTTTTCCTAATTAAATAATGTCTTAGTTTTATTGTATTTTTTATTTTATGATTCAGAGAAGATTTTTAGTAACTGTTTTGCACAAAGAAATTGATGATTTAAATTCTCCAAGGAGTTCTGCTTATAACTAATATAAACATTAAGCCATACAAAATTGAATTTCTTAAATCTTTATAAAATTAAATAAGTGGTGGTTGTTGTGGTATTAGATGTAAAAAAAAATATATTTTTACAAAGATTTTTTAAAAAGAAACATTTCAAAAATAATTTATTTGAATTTTGCAAGAATTTCCAAATCAATGTGTTTTCCACTGCAAAAAGATGCTAAAATCTTTTATACTAATTTATGTTCACCCAGTGACATTCGAAAAACAAAATTTTTAGCCAAAATTTTGAAGGTTCTAAAAATGATTAAAAAATATAATTTAATAATTAAAAAATCCTTTGGCTTTCCCTCTTAATAACAAAGATTATAATGATAAAACTTTGTTTTTATTAAGTTTGTGGTATTTTTTTATAATGCATTCTTATTTTTTTAGTGTATATTTGAAGGTATCTATCTCTCTCTCTCTATATATATATATATATATATATATATATATACACACACACAAAAGAATGATATACATCATAATTGTTTTAAGTAATATTTTCCAACTTAAGAATCAAAATCTCACAGTATTTTATGATTTCTGAACAGTTTTAAAATATTAACAGATTATATTTTTTTAAACTTTATAGTAAGTCTCTATATAATCTTAGTTTATATGCCATATCTGATCATGGCTCTCCACAACTTCCTGTTCTCTATTGCTATAACTTTTGATCCTTTATTGTCCTTGTTCATATATTCTTGTTAAGTATGTTACTTGCTGTTTCCCTCAATTTCTTGTCTTCAATATGTCCTGTGAGTGTTAAATTCTCCAGGCTTTCTGAAAAAGAAATTCTAATTAGTTACTAAATGCATATCAATCATTTAATAATATTCCTTATTTTTTTTTTTTTATCCTCAGTGAGACCGGGTCTTTAATTACATAACCAATTTCTTTTCTTTCTAAATATCTGACTTTCATAGCTTGGAAACCGACAGGATCTTGCCCACTGATGACCCAGTACTGTAAATAGAAAGACAGTGAACTTTCTGGGCAACTTCACATATATTTTTCTCCAATAATGAAGATTTAACATTGTTTATTAACCAAAATATGTTGAAAGTGGAGGAATTTGCTCGCTAATGGATAAAGACGAAACAAAAAACATGCCCCATTCCCCACAGTGCATGTTCTTTGTACCAACAAAAATAAAAGAAAAGTAAAGTGAAAGCAATCGAAGAAGACATTCTTACAAAGTGGCTTAACAGAGGAGAGAGAAAGAAAGGAAAAGATATGAATTTCATAGGCTAAAAAGGTTTGCAGTCGGTCAGTCCCTTTTTAATAATGTCTCAGCTCTTTGATTCTGAGATTGAGAATATGGTAAAACTAAATGCCAAAAAAAAAAAAATAGCTAACAATGAATTATTAAAACTTGTATCATCATATTTGTTGTTTTGATCACCTTTTTATGGTTAAAATTCTGGTCCTTCCTTGGTAGGTGTATATCATGCCCAATAATAACTTCTTCAATCAATAAAGAGATGAAAGTTATAAAAATGAATTGAAGATTACCTGAGAAATGATATTTTTTTTTTTTTTAAATTGTAAGAAGATATTTTGAGATAATGATGTAAGTCTTACTAATTAACCCATGCCTGGGGGGAAGGAGGTGGATTCATACAAGTATTTGCTTGTAAATGAATATAACGAACCCAATTGTAACTCTACTCTATGATTAACAATTTTGAGCCATTATCCATTACACAACCTGTACATCCAAGCTTACAGTACCTGGTATTCCGAAGTGGTCACCCATCTGTGTGCTGGCCAGGCTCAATGTTGCTTAAATTCGGTGATCATATGGGAACCGGTGTTTCAACATGATATGGTCATAAACCCTACCTGAGGAAGCCTGGAGAAGTAATTGGTCAAAATGTAATGATTGAAAACAGATGAGAACACTAAACCAAATAATGTCTCCATTAAAGATAAATAAGAATTATAAGAAATAGTTTAATGGAAGTGAAGAATTAGTGAGATGACCTCAGGGATTAATGATACACAAGACAGTTGTCAAACCTCAAAGAAAATGGTAATAGAAACAAGAATTCCTGTGCTTTTAAGAAATACCTTCAGTGCCTACATGTGATTGATTGACTTAACTGTTAAGTTCTAATAAATAAAACATCTGACTCTTGTTAACTTGAATCAACAATTTCACTATTAGAAATAATGATATAACCAAAATTTTGATATTCCAGACTTCTTCTATGTGCTGAGCCTCTTTGGAATGTTGATGATTATGGTTCTCCACAATTTCCTGCTCTTAATAACTTTTGTCTTTTTGCCATCTCCCCCAAACCCTATTCCACCATCCATTTGCACAAGCTTGCAAAGTAGGTTGGTTTCTTCTGACCCTTTTAGCTATGATCTATCTGTGGTATCAAATTTTCTAAGACCTCTTTCCTCACTATGTGCCTCAGAATTTTCAAAAGGGAGTCCCTATCAACACTGGAAAGTGCAATAACAGTGGATTTGAGAAACCTAATTTCTTGAAAAATTATTTTAGGAGAAAGATTTTATAAATTTCAACTGAAAGTAGCACTGGCTGCTTGGTCAATGAATGTTTCCATATAAGGTTTTGTTTTGTGTCATATATCAATTTCAATGGGTTATTTAATGCCAACAAGATTTTTATTGCTAGTAATATTTTTTTTCAAAAATTTATTGCTGATAATAAATTTTTTGTTTCCAAAAATATATTGCTGGCATTTTTACTCTAGAAACCTATTTTTACACTTTCATAATGTTTTGACTCCAGTTTGGGGGTTAACTATTTGCCCATAGCTGGGACCCTAACATGTGCTACTACCCTACTTTTACCCAACACTGTAAGATCTGAGGCCTTGCTGCTCAATGTAGTTTATCATCATACCCAGGATGCCTCATTGGGTGAGGAGTCTTACCCTTCTGCAGAGGTGCAGTTGGTGTATTCGGAAGCCCCAGCCGACAGGACAGTTCTATATAAGGAAACAGCTCATAGTACCATAACCATTTACAATGGTGAAAAATGTATAAAATACAATTAGGCTCAATCAGCAATGACTTGGTTCTGTGACATTGTAGTTAGACTCAGAGTAATGGTATTGTTAGCCATTTCCATATTGGAAACATTAGGTATTCATTGAATGAACAGTTAACAGCAGCTGGTCGAGCTTTATAAATTATTATTCTTACAATGGCTTTTAAGGAAAAAAGACTTCTCAAGTACTTTGTTGTTGCTCCTTCAAGTATTGAAGAGTCTTCGTCCAAACCTTTCTTGTTTAAGATAATGTGGAAAGTCAACATCTTATTTATATCCTTATTTTCTCTTTGAGATACAAGTGCTACCCATTTTGATTGTTGCTGCTGTTAAAAATCTTCAAATGATGTGGTATTTGTTATTTGGTAAAGTTCTTTGTCTGTGATTCTGTAGCACCACTCTATAAGATCTAATGAAGGATTGTTTTTAAAACCCAGAGGATTCATTTGTGTGAAGCTATTTTTAACCATTGATCTGAGAAAATGGTTGTATATAGCTGATAGACATTTTTGAACAAGTTGGATAT
Organism: Acanthosepion esculentum; assembly: GCA_964036315.1. Taxonomy (NCBI): domain Eukaryota; kingdom Metazoa; phylum Mollusca; class Cephalopoda; order Sepiida; family Sepiidae; genus Acanthosepion; species Acanthosepion esculentum. The sequence continues at coordinate 39,783,234 of OZ038508.1, read as the reverse complement.
TATGTATGACATCCACATGAGAGTTGAAATCTGATAAAGCTATTTAAGAACATTACTTGAATTCTTAGGCTAACATTTTAGTTTTGCAGCATCTTACAGTGTTGGATAAAACTACAAAACTGTATGAGGAAAGGTTCTTTTGAGCTTTTCTCTCCTCATTGAAGCAGTAAGTAATAAGTTATAAATACTTGCCTATAAATATCTTTAAAAGAGAATATAAGTAATAAGTTATAAATACTTGCCTATAAATATCTTTAAAAGAGAATATAAGTAATAAGTTATAAATACTTGCCTATAAATATCTTTAAAAGAGAATATAACAAGTAAGAAGAGGATTTTAATCAAATAACATTATGTCTATTTTCGTACTAATCAGTTTCTTGATGTTAAGATGAAATTCATCAAGGAAGGCATCATAGCTATTTCCTACCCAAGTACTTTTGATCTCCTCCAAGATTATCCTCAGTAGAAAATTACAAAGACAAACTTATTGTATCTGTGATAAAATATACATTTTGTTGTGATGTTGACTTTTAGAAAAATGCTATAATTATTTTAAAATTATATATATAGATTTTATCTCAATAGGGGCCCACCACCTGATTTTAGCTCATATCAGGAGGTGATAAAAAGTTTTTGGACCAACCAAAAAGAGTAGGTTGTTTGTTTTGCAGCTTATCAACCTTTATGGGTTATTTAATGCTAGAATTTAAATATATTGAACACAATTTTATGGCTTGAACTACAGATATTTTGTATATAATTTTATGCTTTCAAGATAAATGTATGCTTTATAGATATATAGTTTTTAGATTATCTATTGTAGGTGTTATGTTTTGGTATAAACCTATTTCATTAACCTTCAGCACACTGTACCTAGGTGATTTCATTTGTCAAACAAAATGCTTGTACAGCCACTGCATGCATTTCTGACCATCATACAATAGTGTGGTTGAATTTTATGCTAGTGTTGTCATATCCTACTATGGCAACAGGAAAATGACTAACTCAAAATTGAAGATGATGCTACTGCAGTTATGTGGTCACTTATACCCAATGGATGAGGATGAAATATTTATGAATATTGCAGAGTGCAAAAGGTTAAGGTAGGATATCATTTTGATGGTTTCAGTATTTATAAATAGTTTTCTTTGTAGCATTTGTGATTTATAGGGGCTAAATGAGTACATTCAGTTAAGGACAAATATAATGAAATGTATATATAGATAATTAAAAAGATAGTATAATGGGGTTTTGATGTTAAAGTTTGTATGACAATGTAGCAAAGTTTCTCATACAAATACTTGAATATGTTTAAAAGACATCTGTCATGTAAAAAGAAGGGTGGAGTTGTTAAACTTAACAGAGACACGCCTTACTGACTAACAAAGTACAGAATTCTTCATTTATGGCTTTTGAATTTTTCTAAAAATTATATCTGGGAGTTTGGTTTCCTTAATTTTGTTGATTGGAAAATGTTTCTTTTAAGCTGATTGATCAGATTTTTGTTTCCATTGAAATTTCTAGGGCACATAATGAGGAAAGAGGGCTTGGAAAATTTGACATTCACAGGACATATTGAAAGCAAGAGGGACAGTGGAAAGCAGTGCATAACCTACCTAATGAATAGTATAGGGAAATAACAAAAAGACAAAAATAAAGGACAGGAAATCATTGAGAGCCATGATTATCCATGTGCTGAAGGAACATGGCATATAGAAGAAGGAGGAGCTTGAGTAAATGGTTGGCAAAATAGGGTTTAGGAGAGATAGCAAAAAGACAAACTTTACCAAAGGCTACAAGAGACAGGAAATTGTGTAGAGCCATGATTGCTCATGTCCTGAAGGGACACAGCACATAGATGATGATCTATGTTTGCTCATATTTAAATCTAAATATGCAGGTAAATGAATAAAATGTTTTCTTCAAGTGATTCAAGATATTATGGAAGATCAGATATCATTTGTTTGGCATCAGATTTAAAAAATTTTTTTTTTTATAACAAAAATGGTTTTTGCTCTGTGCAGCCCTAAAGTGATAATGTTCACTTCAGATATGATAGATTTCAAACAAGATTCATCTTCATTTATGACTTGTTCTGATTTCTGTAAAAAGATCATTTGGGGGGGGGGGGCAGATTATTTTTATTTTTAATTATTTGTTTTAGTCAAACGTAATCAAATATACCAGTAAATTTTAATGAAAGATGACAAAAAACTTTATAGCATGAAGAATAAAAAAAACCCCAAAAAAACAACAGAATTAAACGGACTTTTTGTTATAGTAGACTTTTTCTCTCACACGACTCCCATGTTAAATGCTCTGCATCCTTTCTGTTGGGAACTAATTCGTATTTCCTGCAAATTTATCAAAATCGGCAGGTTACCTCCATTCCCCACTGACCCATTATAGTACAGAAATAAATTAATTTAAGATGAAATGTTTTAATTTTTTAGTTTTTTGTTTTTTTTTATTAACAGCTGTATGCAAAAAAAAAATAGTGCTGAGAAGAGGAAAAAAATAAAAGAGAGAGAGAGAGGCCTCTTTTGCAGTAAGTTTAGTGTACAGTACACAAATTCTCTTCCTGGGGCATTTTTCCTGGTTGACTCAGCACCCAAAAATGGTATCTGTTCTTTTGCAGTGAAATGAAATTGGCAAGGTTTTTATTTGCTTTGATTTAAATTCAACTTTTTATTTCTCTTTATTATATTTGAGCTACGATGTGTAGAGAATGTCCAAGGCAGTTACACATTTCTCTCTAATGTCAGTGGTTGGTGGTTTTTCTAAAACGTCCTCCTTTCTTCACTAAAAGGAAAACTGCCAAGACACAACGTGACCTTGTGCCAAACTAAGCCAAGTGTTAGTAAACAATTTGTATGTTCAATCGTTTGTGGGAGTCACAGGTGAAACTTAATGGAGTATTTTTCTGCACAAACGTTCTTAGAAATGATAGAATGAAAATGAGTTTTGTTTTGTGAAAAAGTAATTGATTTCAGTCCTTTTGAAGTTCTAAGGTGAAAATTCTCCCAGGCAATACTCAGTCACTGATGTGATTGAGTTAAAAATAGAAACCGTTAGGAATAGCAGCAATAGTAGAAGCTGTAGTAGTAGCAGCTGCAATAAGTCTGCTTCAGAAAGCAAATTGAAGTTTGGTTTCAATATCAAAGGTAGGTATTTCCTCTGAGTCATTCAGTATCTTTCTATGACTGACTGAGTGAATGAATGAAAGGGGCAACTAGACTGGTAGCAGGAGTGCTGGGGAAGCAAGGAGAGGATTTGGGAGGAGTTCAACACTTTTTATGGCAGTGGAAGTTGTCACACTATGAATGGCAGGAGGTGAGTTTCCATGGATGAACTGATGATGAATAGGAACTAAGAGCAGCAGCAGCATTTCAAATTCTGAAAAAATTATTATATCAAAAAAAAAAAAAAAATGGTTTATTTCCCTTTTTTTGTCTTTTTCAATTGCTTACTGAGGATGGGCCAGATATGCACCATACCCTTGAGTCAAAGAATGTATCAACTGAAAAGTTGTTCACAGCAAATATGAAGTTGTGCTGAAAAGTTTTCAGCCTAATCAAGAAGGGATTTTAAAAGATTTGATGGTGGGTCTTTTGGTAAAATTTTTGGAAAGTAAGTTAGGCCAAGAACTTTGCAGAATCTGTTTTTATATGGAAAGTTTAAAAAATAATTTGTCTGAATTTCCAACGGGACAATGGCCTAGTGGATAAAAGCATTGGTTTGTGAATTTGGTGACATAGTGGTCAGGAGTTCAATCCCTGTGTTGGACAGTATGCACTTACACTCAAGTGGAAACAGGCATGCAATAGTGGAACAGTACTAAATAACAATAAGAACTAGATGAGATATTCCTAGACATAAGCAATGGAAAGAGAACAGTCTACCCCCATAGATTAAATAAAGGGTTTTGTTCAGATTTCTCTGTAGGCTACTCAGATTGATATACACCTGAGGAAGATGGGAGGTCATAACAGCAAAGAGCAATAGTCCAAATATAAATAATGTAAATAATTGTTTTAAAATTTACATTTTGCTTTCATTTTATTTGTTCCAGTATTTATTTTCTCAAATCTTTATCCAGGTAAAATCTGTTTTGGAATAATTTCAACATTTAAAAACTATATCCTACTATATTAGTGTTATGGTGAAACACACCTATTCTATAGTTATTAGACTCTCCCACCTAATATAAGTAGGAGTAGTAAGAGGAACGAGGGTCAGTCGACAGTTAGTCGAATACAAAAGTAGTCAGCGACCACAACAAGATTACTCTGCGTAATACCTATTATATCAAGTTCCTAACATTTGGTACGTCAAACTTATTTAGGACCGATTTTAGCACAAATACAAGCATCCACTGTGAAATAACTCCACAACAACTTTGGCGATGAGGATTCGCACTTATACAGAGGAAGAAAAAATTCGCTTGCCACAATAACTTCGGCGACAAAGTCTCAGATTCACACTTAAAAGAAAAAAAACAAAAAACATAGCAAAGTTTGTCGCAAGCCAAGACATCAACTTAAGTGACGAAAAAATCTGTCGAGAAAAGAAATATTTTTCTCAATAATACAGTTTGCTCAAATAAGTCACAAATTGCAAATTTGTAGGACCCCCCTCTACAGTATTTAGACATTGTGTAAACTTTTTGCGATGATGGAGGAAAGCAAAGGTCTATTCCTGGAATTCTTTAAGTTCCAGTCGGAACAAAGACGAAAATATTAGAGCAACAAACAACATTCCAGATGCAGCTACAGGAGGAAACTTTCAATAGACAAATGCAATTCCAATAAAAAATGGAACAGATGCATAGGGAGTTTCAAAACAAAATTCTGGAAATAACTGAGAAGAGGAAAGAGAAAAATCTACAAAATGATTCTTTCCCAGAGAATACAATATGGAATTCAATTGAAATATTCACATACAGTCCAGATGAAGAGATAACTTTTGCGGAGTATTATAAAAAACATCGGACGTGTATAACGAGGTCTGGCATTCGTGGTCTGAAGGAAAGAAGGTTAGGCTTCTTTTAAGCAAATTAGGAACTGCTGAACATAACAAATTAGTAAACTACATTTTACCAAAAAAAACAGCGAGTTGACATTTACCAAGGCAGTAAATATATTAAGTGAATTATTTAGTAAAAAGACATCTCTGTTCCACAAGAGGTGGAAATGTTTGAATCTGATGAAAGATGATGAACAAGACTATATAACGTATGCAGCCAATGTGAATAAGCATTGTGAAGAATTCAAGCTTGCAGAATTAAGCGCAGACAATTTTAAGTGCTTGGTGTTTGTTCAGCGGCTGGTATCGGAAAGAGACGCAGAGTTGAGAAAATTAGTACTGGCAAAATTGGAAAGCGATCCAAATATTACGGTACAGAAATTGGCAGAAGACTGCACAAGATATGTTAGTGTAAAGAAAGATTAAAAAAAGATAGAACAGTCTGCCGTTTCGCATGTAAGGAAAATACGCTACAAAGAAGAAAGTCAGTCTACCAAAAAGAATTCTAAAATTGTGGATTATCAAGCAAAAAGTGAAATACCAGAGAAAAATAAACAAAAACTCCCGAAGCCATGTTTTGCTTGCAGTGAACTACACTGGTACAGATATTGCGATTTTAGGAATAAAAAATGTTTCAACTGTAAAAGAGTGGGACATAAAAGCACGCATTGCAGGTAAAAAAATAAAGACAATAAAATAAGAAAATTAAAGTCCAACGAGGTAAAAGATGGAATAACCAGAAAATTTGTTACCGTCGAAATAAGTAATAAAAATATAAAAATGCAACTTGACACTGGTTCGGATCTATCTATCATAAATTTGCATACGTGGGAGAAGTTGGGGAAACCAACTTTAATGAAGACAAAGAAAATCGCAAGGTCAGTGATGGGACAAAAAATACAATTTATTGGAGAATTTGTTAAATAAAAAAATGCGAAAAGCTAAACTATTTGTCATAGAAAATACTACAAACTTACTGGGTACGAATTGGATAACAGAATTCCAATTATGGGATCTACCGATGAATTCTTTCTGTTACAAGGTAGAAAGTTTAAACACTGAAGCCCCAAAATTAATAAAGAAACTTAAGGAAATATTTCCTACTGTTTTTTCTCCAGGGTTGGGAATGTGTACCAAGATGGAGGCAAAATTCCAGCTAAAAGAAAACGCTCAGGCAGTATTCAAAAAGAAAAGGAATGTGCCGTTTGCCTCAATAGAACAGATAGATAAAGAATTGGACAGATTAGAAAAAAAAGTCTAAAGAAATTTGTGCTTGTGCTGATTTCTCGACGGGTTTAAACGCGGCACTCAAAGACTATAATTATCCTCTACCAACAGCGGAAGAAATATTTGCAAAGCTTAATGGAGGCACAATATTTTTGAAGATAGACCTCAGCGACGCATATCTGCAAATACCGATAGAAAAAGAAACGTCAAAACTTTTATGTATAAACACACATCAGGGTCTGTATAAATTTAACAGACTACCTTTTGGGATTAAGGTCACGCCCGCCATTTTCCAACAAGTAATGGATTCGATGTTGGGTGGTCTAGATTTTGCCGTAGCATATCTGGACGACATCCTCATGAGAAGTACAAGTATAGCAGAACATGTGGAACATGTAAATGCAGTAGTTTCAAGAATACAGGATTTGGGATTTAAACTCAAGGAAAGCAAATGCGAGTTTTTTATGGAGAAAGTAAAATATCTGGGGCAGATCATTGATAAGAATGGTAGAAGGCCAGACCCAGAGCAAGCAGTAGCTATAAAAGACATGCCGGCTCTGAATGATGAACCATTAAATGAACTACTGAAGAAAGGAAAACCCTGGAAATGGACTAATGAATGCCAGAAAGCATTTGAAAAGATAAAGGAAGTGTTAACCTCGGAATTATTTTTAACTCGTTACAACCCGGATTTAGAGATCATAGTAGCCTGCGACACAAGTGCGTATGGAGTAGGAGCATGCATCTTACACAAAATGACAGATGGTCAAGTCAAACCAATTGCTCATGCTTCTAGAGCACTACTTTCGGCTGAGAAGAATTACTCTCAGATAGAGAAAGCGGCGCTAGGAATAATATTTGCAGTAGTGAAATTTCACCGTTTTGTCCACGGTCGACATTTTAAGCTACAAACTGATCATAAGCCTCTAATTTCGATTTTTGGATTGAAAAAGGGTTTGCCGACGCGTACAGCCAACCGACTACAGAGATGGGGTATAATACTGCTGAATTATAACTTCAGCATGGAGTACAAACCATCGAATAAATTTGGCTACGCTTATGGGCTGTCCAGGTTAATTCCTAAAATGAGCGAACCATTAGAAGACACGGTAATTGCCTCACTGAAGTCAGAAGAAGAGCTGAAATTTACTGTATGTAATGCAGTTCAGGAATTTCCGGTAACTCTAGAAAAAATAAAAGAAGCCACCAGGGACAAGTATATCTTGAAAATAAAATAAAAATAGCCGAGAGGGACCGGTACACAACAAATGTTTTTTCGCTTTGCGATACAGTATTGTTATACAGAGAACGTGTGGTGATTCCATACACACTGCAAAAGCAAATACTAAAGGATTGTCATACTGGTCATCCAGGCAGCAGTAGGATGAAGAGCCTAATGCGAAGTTTTGTATATTGGCCGAATATGGACAGGGACATTGAGAACGCAGTGACAAAATGTAAAGGCTGTGCTTTAGCTGCAAAGGCACCCCCAATAAAATTTAATCCCTGGCCAAAAACAGACCTACCATGGTCTAGCTTACATGTGGATTTCGCAGGTCCACTGAATGGATACCATTACATCATAGTAGTGGATAGTTTCTTGAAATGGCCTGAGATACAAAGGATAAGAAAACCGACGACGCAAAGTACTAAAAACTTCCTGCTGGAATTGTTTGCAAGGTTTGGTGTAGTAGACACAATTGTGACAGACAACCGAAGTCAATTTACGTCGGAACAATTTAAAGATTTCTGCAAGGGATACAACGTCAAACATATTACCACAGCTCCATATCACCCAAGATCGAACAGGTTAGCTGAAAAATTTGTGGACACCCTAAAAAGAGCTCTAAAGAAAGCTAGGGACATACCTGCAGATGAAGCCCTACAGAAGTTTCTACAGGTATACAGAATTACCCCAAATAACAGAACACCAGCCAAGGTGATGTTTGCACGTCGGGTAAGATCTGTTTTCAACAAATTACTACCAAAAAAGACAAAGCCAGGTAGAGAAAAATTTATTCAAGTAAAAAAATATATCCTGGTGAAAAAGTATACTTTAAGGTCTATAAACAGAATAAATCATTCTGGGAGATTGGAAAAATAGAAAAGCGGATTGGCAACATGATGTACTTGGTGAAAGGCGAAAAATTCACATTAACCAGATCAGACGACGCTCTTCAGACGTGGTTGACAGCGATCCCGTGGAAGAAACGCCTATGGAGGTGATTTTCGATACATTTGATCTAACAATGCCAGCAACGATTTTACTTGAGATACGCCGATCCAGGAGAAAAAGAAAAGCAACTGATCATTTAAAAGTGGATCCAAAACGTAGGAGATACACTACGGTGTTGCTAAAGAAATGAAGTTTTTTTTGTTTGTTTTTTCTTCATATTTCCTGTAAAAAAATAAAGAAATTTTTTTACTCCTATGGAGTAAAGTTTTAGGATGGGGGTGTTATGGTAAAACACACCCATTCTATAGTTATTAGACTCTCCCACCTAATATAAGTAGGAGTAGTAAGAGGAACAAGGGTCAGTCGATGTCAGACGACAGTAGTCAACAGTTAGTTGAATACGAAAGTAGTGAGCGACCACAACAAGATTACTCTGCGTAATACATATTATATCAAGTTTCTAATGTTTGGTACGTCAAACTTATTTAGGACCAATTTTAGTACGAATACAAGCCTCCATTGCGAAATAACTCCACAACAATTAGACAACTTCTTCAAAAATGAAAGACCTTTAATTATTATCAATGCAGTGTTATTGCGAAGCATTTCACACTCTTTTTTTTTTCTTTTCTTTTGGTAATATTATGATATCATTTATATTTCTTATCATTATTATACTATATTGTTTTTGTTTTGTAATAATAATGAAGAGAAAGATTAATAAACAAGATGGTAAGAGTATTCCAAATCTGAAGGTCTGTTTCAATGAGTTCGTGTAATTATGCTAACCTAAAGGAAACTTATACTTGGGATTGGGATTAAATTAAGATTTGGAAGAAATTCTAGGGCACATAATGAAGAAAGAGGGCTTGGAAAATCTGATACTCACAGAACAGATTGAAGGCAAGAGGGACAGAGGAAAACAATGCATAACCTAGTTAGCTTGAGTAAATGGATGGCAGAACAGGATTTAGGAGAAATAACAAAAAGACAAAATTTATTAAGAGCTATGAAGGACAGGAAATTGTGGAGGGCTATAATGACCTACATCCTGAAGGGTCATGGCACATGAAGAAGAATGTGTAATACTGGAAATAATAACAAATTACTCTTTGATGCATTCAATGGAAATTCTCTTCTTGAAGCATGGTGCCAACAAGTCTCCTCACAACTCAAGAACTTTTTTGAGAATCTTTGCAGAATAAATGATGGAAGTTTTCTAGAGGTCTACAATCTTGGTCTAAATTCCAATATTCTTGATGGTATTCCAAGTACACCTATTACTACTGGAATTACTTCCACAAACATGTTCCAAAGCTTTTTCAACTCCTTAGCCAAATCCTGGTATTTTTTAAAATCTTCAATTTCTTTGGAGTTTTATTCTTGTATCATATGGAACAACAAAGTCAATAATTGGACTCTTGCTACCTTCCTTATTATCACTATAACTGCGGACATAACTAAATGAATAAATAATGTGTAGGATGATTCCTAAGTAAGCAAGTCTATTCTTGTAATTACTTGTGACATGACAACTAACATGACCATTGATTGTGACTGACTAACCAATTTCACTCACAAGGTTTGGGTTAACCTGTGGTATGGATTTTCAGTCACTTTCCAAACGTTTTATATACTGGGATCATCTTCCTGATGATATTATCAATAAATCACATCCTTGGTAAATATACCATACTGAGATTTTAACCCATTTCTCATAACCAGAATGCTAACATTCTAACCACTTGGCTATGTACTCATGATAAAAGTGCTTAGGTTTATAGAATTTTGACTGTTTTTTTTTTTTTTTTTTTTTTTTAAAGCTTATCACCCCAAGCAAGGCTGGAAGCCACTAGCACACAAGGGGTTACAGAAGGTTTGGAGGAAGAGCTGATAGGAGTGGTAAAGGAGAGGATGTGGAGAAAGATAGTGGATCAATCAAGGCAAGGGGGTTACAGAAGATTTGGAGCAAGAGCAGATAGGAGTGAAAGGATGTGGAGAAGGGAAGTGGATAGATCAAGGCAACTGGAGATGTCGATTGACGTTACACTTAAATAGTTGGAGATTGTATTTGTCAGGGAAACAGGAATAAGGAAGGGAGTTCCACAGGCGAGATGTGCGAGACATGAAGCTATTGGAGTAGAAGAGACGTCTACATCTAACAGTTTCAATGGTGAAGGGGTGGGAACGGGATGCCAGCCTCGTAGGACGTTTAAATTCATGAGGCCTAGGAACCAGCGAAAGCAGCTCGTCGGAGCAATTACTGTAAAAGTATTTGTAAAGAAGACAGTGAGGCAACGTCGCGTCTGTGAGAGAGCAACTGCAGACGAGATGACAGATCAGGGCCAATTACATTGCATATCCGTTTCTGGATCTTATCAAGAACCCTGAGGCAAACAGCAGGGGCCCCAGACCATATATGGCAGCAATACTCCATGCAAGGGCGATTGGTCGATTTATTGTCATGAAACTTTCTTTTTCTTTAAAATCAATCCTCATTTGTAATCAGACATGCATTTTTTTTTTTTAAATATTTGAATTGTAATCCAGTGTTAAGCAAAAGTAAGACTAACATGTGTACACTTTGACTGACCACTGATCTGGAACAGTACAAAGTAGGAACATGTGTTTTACATATCCAAAAAGTTTGTTGTCCCTTTGCCACATGTTATGAAATTGAAAAAGTGATTAAATTATGGTTGTTGGTAAAATACTCAAAAAATTTATAATTAGTTTTTGAATTTAACAGCTAAAAAATCTCACAGGCTACAGTTTGAAACCAAATTGCAATCAGTACGATGTACAAGATGACGTCAAATTTAAAACTTTGTCTTGGAACTGAACTTACAGAAGAGATTCTGTATAGATCTGAAATTAATTTTTTTTTTTAAGTCCCCAATTCAAAGTTTATCATAGATGCTAACAAATCTTTTAAGTAACAAAATTTAAATGACCAGTCACTTATATAGAGTGCTGGACTGGATAGTGTGTCAGCTTGCCCAACAGCAAATGAGCCCTCTATATCAAAATGCAATAAAGAAACAAACACATGATTTAGTAATAAAAAGGAATAAGAACTTTAAAAAGTTACCTGCACACTATCAGTTATTTAAATGCAATGTAAGAGGATATTTTAAAAGCTAAAGATCAAACAGACACAGTTAACAAATTTACTGAGGAGAATTTGGAATCATGTATGTTATTATACACTGAAAAGGAATTGTTAGATGAATTGGGTGTAGAAGCAATTCTTGGTAGGTTTAAACAATCATCTAGTAAACACAAATGATTGCTCTTAATATTGTGGATTGCATACAATGCTCTATTGTACTTTTGAACTATCTGTTAATATGTAAATTGTAAAGTAAACTATTTAAAAATATCAACTAATTACTTCAAATAAAAAAATTATAACATTCTGTATTCATATTTGGTATCTACTGCCAGTAATAATATACAATATATGTACTATGTAATTACTAAGAAATACACTTTTTTCTTTCTTTTTTTTTTTTCAACAAAAATTTTAATTGTACCCTTTTTCTGTGTAGTTTTTGGAAATTTTATAATATTCATTAGGAAAATGTATTGAGATTCAATAAAGGGGAGATAAAGAATTCACAACTAAAATAGAGAGCAATGAATCATTTAATTAATTTGCTTCCTTGATATTTTTTAGACGTTCAATGGTATCTATGATTCATTGATTACTCCTGGTATTATATAAATCACTTCCTGTTCAATTTCTTTACGTGATAAAAATTTTTGTGCTTAATATAACAGTGTAATGTAAATATCTCTCAGAAGATAAATATTAGAAACAGAACAAACACGGCGATGACAAAGCCTATTTCAATACCAAGTTGAAGCAAGACAATCACTTAATAGATAAAGGTATCTGACTGCCTCACATGAAAGGCTTGAACAAATAAAACTGCAAAAATATAGGAGTAAGATACCGATTAATTAAAATGATTAAATTTTGCTCAGGAACTAATTTTGTCTAAATGCAAATAAATATTTTATTTGTATAGATTATTAAAATGACTAAGAGAAGTAATCACTCATAAATTTACAAATTTGATTTATCTCCCTTCCCACTACACATGGAACAGAAAATAAATAAATACACATTTATACGTTTGATGATTACTATAAAAGATATTTTTAGTGGGTGCACATGTTTGAGATGCTATCCTAGTTCTTTTATCTTCTTTATAGGTCAGGTCAGATCTCCCTCTATACACAGATAACCATTAGGCTAACATTCATGTATTTCAAAATTCACTTCCCTGGTATTTAACCTTTTAATATTTGTTTGATTTGAGTAATCCCCAAGTTGTAATTTGCATGTTGGGCTGTCCCTTTTGCTAACACCTATGCATCTGTCTTCTTGCAATTTTCTTACACAAAAATATAAAACAAAGGGAAGGAAGAGCTCTCCTGCACTTTTGTTTTATATTTTTGTATACAATGGTGGAATAATGGATAACAGCTTGGACTGAGGAATCAGAGAGCTGAGTTCAAATACCAGTTGAATCCATTACAAGATTCAAGAAGACAGAAGATGGCAATTCAGGTTGCATTTAAGTGTTTGAAGATTGTAGTTATCAGGGATGTGGCTCAGATTGAGGAATCAGAGAGCAGAGTTCGAGTTCAAGTTGGACCCATTACATTCACTTACATGCTAATACCCTTTGAAAAGGTATGAATCCTCTTCTTCTCTTCCCAGCTATGGGTAAATTGAAGGACAGATCGGGTTCTATAGCCTTGGATGGCAACTGGTTGACTGCAGAAGGAAATGGCAACCTAATGCAGGAAAAAATCTGCCTCATCAGTTATATATTGAAAGATACATGATCGCCTAAGCGGGTATCATGCATGGCATATTACTAATACAATTATATATTCTCTTAAAATGTTTTTAAAGCAAACATGAATATGTATTTCAATAATGTTTGTCTTTTTTCCACCAACTTTTGATAAGCTCAAAAAATTGCATCTTGACTGGATTTTGTTAATACTTAACATCCTTATATTTGTAAAATCTGAGTTTTTTTTTTTTTTTTTTTTTTACTGCTTTTCATATTATTGCAGAAATTTCAAAAATTTTATTTAAATGCATGTCTTTTACCACAATTCTCATGAATTGTGTGAAGACCATATAACATTTGGAATGACATCAGAGTAAGGATGGTGAGTTAAAAAGAGTGGCAAAAAGAAGGGGGTGGTGATTGTATTAAGCCACAGTTAGGAATCCACTAACAAAGACATGAAGAATAATCAACACCTGAAGTCAGATTATATTTTTAAGTCTGACTCACAAAAAAGAAATACTTTAACTTATAAATTTCCTATAAACTGATTCTTTCTTTGGGAAAAAAAATAACAAAGATAATGGAAAAGTCAGAAATGATTTAAAACAACATGAGAAATTTCTGAAAAAGAAGAAATAATAAAAAAAGTCACTTCTGTGAAAATGGAAAAAAGTTGCCTGATTTGGAGACTTTTATAACCAAAAAGGTTAAAACGTGTGTGTATGTGTACACACACAGACACACACACATATATATATATATGAACATTTACTTTTACTTCTCTCTCTCATACACACACATTTTATATATATATATATATATATAGAGAGAGAGAGAGAGAGAGAGACCTGTGTCAAATATATTTTTATACACATATGTACATAAAATTATATCATCTTAACCAACAAGACTGCCAGGTGCTGATTCAGCTCTGCTGGTCACAGCAAATTGTCAACACAATGCTAGTTGGGCAAGTAAGACATTGTGCTACTTCCAGTTCTGGTTTTGAATTCAAAATTATCCTTCTCCTGGACTAGTTACCAAGCAAGGTTAGAGAGCCCAATCTACCCTGCTATTTAACTTATAGCTGGTGAGAAAAGAGATAGATTCATACCTTACCCAAGGCTATTTGTGCAAAGGGTGGTGCAACAACCATGAGCTGAATTTGAACTCAGCACACCAATCTTACTTCCCATACCAATAACTATGATGTTATGTACCCATCCACAAACTTGTGAATCCCATTATATATATATATGATGTCAGTCTGTGTCAGTTCTGTTTCCTGTCTCAGTGCAATGTTCAAGCCATATATTTATATTTACATATGCTCTATCCCTGATATTGAGCACTTTAAGCCATAAATACAGCATACCTTAAAACTATATTTTTTTATCGTATATTTATATATTTTGTCCAATAATATCAGAATATTGTGTCCACTTATTTTTATATTGATTCTTTCAAGTTGTCTAATTAGTTTCTTCATATTGAGATGAATTCCATCAAGAAAGGTGCTGTAGTTTTTTTGACCCAAGTGCTTTTGACTTTTTCGAAGATTATCTTCAGGAGGAAAATTACAAAGACAGACATACTATTGTAACTGCTATAAACTGAAAGAAACACATAAACATGAGCTTGTGTAATTATGGCAAATTATTTTAAAAATCTCCATTCTGTTGTCATAGTGATTTTTAAACACGTGTGAAAAATGTCCTGTTATAGTTTTTTCCTGTTCTAGTAATGGAATTTTTACAAAACAAGCATTTCAATATAAGGGAGCTGCCCGGAAATTGGTAGAAATGTAAAATGGTATTCGTAGATAAATGTTATATGCACTTTAATATGCTGTTGCTATATTCATAATAAATTTTGTTGAGTGTTGGTTGGTTGATTTTGATATAAAGGGCCTCAAGAATTTGAAGTTTTTGCTTATTATTTTCATGGTGTAGTATATTGTTGTTGTTAACAAGTATTTTCATGTATTGTGAAGATGGACAGCAATGTGTCTTTAGATGTTGTGCAATAGAACTTGTATCCAACAAATGAAGTATACAATGTCTTGATAATGTTGTGGTGGTAAAGGCAACATATGTACTTATATTTTGTCAGAGATACAATCCCCAAAGCACATTTATGCTGATATACAATGTTACTCTTTTCCAAAATACTAGTTGACAAAGAAATTTTGTGTATGATTAAGTTGACACTATTTACATTATTCGGACTATTGTCCTCATCTTTGTCGCCATATTTATTACAACGTTTCGGCCATTGTATGCTCTGGCCTTCTTGAGGTGGTTGGAACGTTGAACCGAACCCTTTATTTCGCTTCACTTATTTCACAACCACCTGAAGAAGGCCGGAGCGTAAAACAGCCAAAATGTTGTAATAAATATGACGACAAAGATGAGGGCAGTAGTCCGAATAATGTAAATAGTGTACATAATACCTCATCTCAGAAATATAGACAGATAATGAGTAACTTGGTTGTATTAAATTTAGTATAATATATAATTAGTTTTTTTTTTTTTTACTGGGATCAGTGGGGAATATATTAGTACTTATGAGATTTTTTTGGATTTTTTCATCTTGTTTATAGTCAGAATGTATTTGATTACGATATAGCAGGTTGATATGTTTAGGGTTATTTCAGGAAGTATTATGTTCTTTTTGATTTATGTTAATATTTCTAATGGCTCGTCTAATTTGTTCATCAATGATATAATTGGGAAAGTCATTATTAATGAGAATTTATGTAATGTTTTTTAATTTAGTGCAAAAAATTTTTTCTGTGGAGGATGTGTCAAATTTTGTATAATAGCTTTTTGTAATAGGGTATTCATTTTATAGTTTTGTAATAGGGTATTCATTTTTATAGTTTCGAGAGCAAGTGTTTATGCAAGTTGGTTGTTTATATGGGAAGGTTGTAAATATATTATGAATGTCTATCAATACATCAAAGGGATTGTATTATTAATGTTAAGTTCATATGTGAAATTAAGAATGGAGATTTTTTTTTTTAAGTTCATGTATTTCATCTATGTTTTTAACTTAGAATATCATCTGCATATCTTAGGTAGATGAAAGGTATTTTCGTGGTGATGAATATCTTATTTTCAAGGTTAGTCATATAGAAGTTACTAAATGCTGGTCCCAGAACTGAACCAATGGTAACACCATTACATTGCATGTAGATATTATTTTGATGGTCATAGAAAGGAACATCAGTGGTACAAGTCAAAAGAAGTTTTCGTAATATATTAGGTTTGATTTTTAATGCAAGGAAAGAGGGATCGTTGTAAATATTATTTATAATTATATCAATTGTTTCTCTAACTGGAACATTGGTAAATACATTTTCAACATCAAGTGAGGCTATGGTTTCATTATTAGGTTTTTGTGTTTTTAAGATTTGGATTAGTTCATGAATTGATTTAGTACTGTATTTACTAGGTATGTATGATGTAATGATTTGGTTGATGATTTTGGTTAATTGGTAAACCAAAGTTGGGATGTGGGATATGATGGGATGGAGAGAAGTTAGGCTTGTGTATTCTTATAGTTCCATACATATATTGTAAAGAATTCCATGACAATAGCAGATAAAAATTTCAGAATTCCAAAATAACTATAACAAAGCACGTTTAAAAATCACTATGACAAGTGAACACAGATTTTTTAAAAAATTAACATAACTATACAAGCACATGCTTGTGTGTGTCTTTCAGTTTACCGCAGTTACAATAGCATGTTTATCTTTGTAATTTATCCCTGAAGATGATCTTAGAAAGTCAAAAGTACTTGGGTTAAAAAAAATACAGCACCTTCCTTCCTTGATGGATTTCATCTCAATATCAAGAAACTAATTAGAAAACTTCAAAGGATCAGTATAAAAATAAGTAGACACAATATATCTGTTATTCAGCAAAACATGTTTAAATGAAAATATGCTTATATATATATATATATATATATATATATATATATATATATATATATATATAAGGTTAGGATGGGGTCTCGATAAAAACACTTAGTGTACTCAAACTAACATGAGTGTCTGATTTTGGTGTCAGACAGAGCATCAAGCCATGTAAAATGAATGTTGACTCAAATCATTATGACAAATACTTTGTCAGGTGGCACTCACCTTGCTTTATACAAAATTAATCTTGGTCTTGCCCCCCCCTCCCAAAAAAAACAGCTATATATATATATATATATGAAGAAATATAGTCTTAAAGTGTGCTATATTTATGGGATAAAGTGCTCAATATCAGAGATAGAGCGTGTGTAAATATAAATGTGAGCATGAAACAGACTGTCGCCTCTAAGTGCTGACTTCCATGTTCACTTTTATTTATATATATATATATATATATATATATATATATATAACAGTAGATTCCACGGATGTCCCCAATTCCTCCTCTTGTCTGTAACCACATCTAGCATAACCCACTATTTTTCTTATGTTCTACTGACCAGACTATATTTTATATTCACACCTGTTACAAAGTAATTAGATTATATAATGAAATGTAAAATTAGATTATAATTAAAATGTCATAAGAAATTGTTAGAGGCAATTATCCTATTACTTTGGGTAAAGAAAATTAAAATGATGAATCCATATTGTTTAAAAAGTCCTTAATTCAGGAGCACAAATTGGATATTTAAAATTCAGAATAAGAAAGGTTGCATGTAATATAGAAACTATAATAAAAATGATGTTCCAAATAAGAAGACAATGTTGTAGCAGACACTCTATGAAGTCCTGTGTATTATTCATTTCCTATTAATGTCTTAATCCTACAATAGACATATGAAAATAAGAAGAGAAAAAAAATAAAGGAATATAGCCACCCTATTTTGGTTGACATGTCTGTGAAGAAGTTAAAATGGTCGGGAAAATGCATTCTGACCCAAAATTCAACGAATCAGAACCAAGAAGGGAGAAATCAATATCCATACAATTTATTATTTTGTGCCCAAAGTGTGTGTGTGTGTGTTGGGGGGGGGGGGATTGTGAGGTAAGATGCACTTTCTTCATCCTGTTATGTCCAATCATCTGGCTCCGGCTGCTGCTGCTGTTGCTACTATGGCTGAGTGTCAAGTTGCTACTATAAGAGGAAGCTAATACCAACGGGGATTATTTAGGTCTGAATGAACAACG
Organism: Acanthosepion esculentum; assembly: GCA_964036315.1. Classification (NCBI taxonomy): domain Eukaryota; kingdom Metazoa; phylum Mollusca; class Cephalopoda; order Sepiida; family Sepiidae; genus Acanthosepion; species Acanthosepion esculentum. The sequence continues at coordinate 39,764,807 of OZ038508.1, read as the reverse complement.
GCCTACACCTGATATTCTCTTGGACTCTTAACCATACCAACACTGTCGTTAGTTGAATTAGTGACACCATTCTATCATCAGGAACTGAAATATGCAAAATGTCTATTTAATTATTAGTATATGTTTGTCTACTTACATTTAAAGGTAAATTTTATCAGTATCTAGAAAGTGTCACAAAAGAAAAAATTGGAGATAAACAAAGGTAGATAAATAGGAAATGATTCAGATTAATAATATATTTCTATGTCTTTTTGTGTATTGATAGATATATCAGAATAGACTTCAATATAAACCAAACAGTTTTCCATTTGTTATTCTCTCTTTCTCTTTTTTGGTTTAGTTTTTAAAATAATGGCAGGGAAATAGCATTATAAAAGATGTTATCTTTATTTTAGCACACTCTTTTTTTTTTCTTTGTTTAATATGAAAGCTCACCCAATACAGGGCTTGAGAGGCATTCAAGTTAGATGGTTACTGTTAAACAGATTATAATGAATGAGGTGTGACATGACTGAAAGAGAAGTTGGTAAGAAGTGAGGATAAGGAGGATAGATAACAATTAATCCTTGACTTGAAGAAAATATCAGTTCTTTCAAAAATGCTGTCTGAATGAAACTTTCTCTTTACATTTAGGATAATGAGGGTGGTTCAACTCTGTAGAAGTACCATTGTGTGGTCATAGGAGGTCATCTGAACACTGGCCATGGAAATAGTGATGGTGGGGAGGAATTATCTAGCCTTCTTATCCTCATATCATACACTTACAAGCTATTCAGTAACCTTCTCCCATGAGTGTCTCTTGAGCCTTCTATTGGATGAACTTTAGTGTTAACAATACAAGCATCACAGACAATTTTGTAAACATTTCAGTGATTGTTCATATCAGGCTCAGTATAGAACTGGCATTTCCCTATATTTCTTTTCTTAGATGAAATAATAAAAAAAATAAATATCAAAAAATGCCATTTCTGTTCTGTAAATGATGGGAATAAACAATCCAATATATACAAAAAATATCCACTACTGTTAAGCAAACATTATTGAGTAACCCTATACTTTGAGTGGCTCTTGGGCCTTGATTGCATGAGCAAAAAAATCATTTACCTACAAGCACACTAACAAGAGTTCCCTTAATACTTTCTATCTTAAACTTTCCCATTGAACAAGGGAATTTATCAACTGATTTCAATCTATTTGTATCTCTGGTTCACAAATCACAAATATTCTACTGTTTATGCCATTGTAACAGGACTGATGCCTGTTAGTATTAACAACTTGTTGGTTGATAATGAAACTGGGCAAAGGTAAAGATTAAGTTCATGCCTTTCACAAGAGCATTCAGAAAATGATATCAGCATGATTCCTTTTACAATCACAAGCAACTCCCTCTTCTCAATGGACAAATATTTATTAACTTGTTCTGATTAATGCAATGGTACAAGATTTTTTAAATTGCTAATTGTTCAAGTTGAGGTCGTAGTAGGTTAGCCAATCTGTATCAGTGACAAAATACAGATTAAACTGACCCTCTACTATTTTTACTAAATCAAATGCAACAAAGACGACAACAACAAGAGAAATAATCAAATAGGTAGATATTTGTTTTAACAGAAAATATTTTAAAATAACGACAAGTACACAATATAATAAAGTTGTTTACAACACTTTAGAGTTTTTGATTGTGTGATCAAGGGTGATATAAAAGGTGTTATGCTATAGCTCTGGTAAGGAATCAAACAGTTTATGTTGATGGTGAAATTGGATGAAATAGATTACTTGATTTACTGTAGAGTTGTCTCGCTTCGAATGATATAGTTACAATTTCCTTTGTTATTAAGATATTGAGTGAGTTGGTTTCTGAATCTCATCTTGGTTGAATTTGTCACTAGATGAGTTGATGTTGAAAAGAAATTGAATTCCACAAGCCGGGTTGATGATAATAAAAATTAACTTTTAGCAAGGAAGTTGGGTTTCATGGATTCATGTGACAAGTTGATTATTTTAAGGACTCACTAAGTCGTGTTGAAGATTCATATTTATGAGTTTTCTTGATCATGTGAGGGCTTGAGAACATTTACATTGTTTTGGCGCGTTGAACTCTGATTGGGTCAACACGAGGTCAACCATACTAACATAGACAGAAATATGACATTATTATTTATGGACCAGTGAGAAAGCATTTTTTCATACTAAACTCTGGAGCCAATTTTAATGGGTTCAGCAAAAACTGAGAATATTTAGCTGTGATCCTCATTTAACAGGTTTAAAACAGATAATGTAGAAATCTAATTCTACAAGGTATATACAGGTGGCTCATCAGCAAGCAGAGATCAAATTATAGACCAGTCTGTTGCATTTACTTTCACACAAATGACATTGGGAAAGGCATGAAGCTATCTATTCTTCCTCTAGCTATGTATTCAATAGTTCTCTAGTCTTGGATAGCAACCAGTCTTATAGAAGGAAAATTCTGAATTACAAACTGGAGAAAGTAAGGTATGAGGGGGAACAAGTCCACTATATTTCCCAAGAAGCTATGGCTGTTCATGGATAATAAAGAGAAAGGAATCTGTTGGGATCTATAATCAGCGACATCCATTATTTAATGGCAAAATCGCAAAATTCTTTACTCTTCTTTATATTCTCACATTGGCAAAATATTTACAAACTTATCAACTTCAACCCTTCACTTGTATCTGTTTTGTTTATAATTTCCATTTGTGACATATTTGATTTACGGCTGTATATCTTATTACACACACAAACACACAGAGTACAGAAAAGCTCAGGGAGGTGGGGGTTCAAGCACATCACATTGTAAATTTCTTTCTTGCCAAATCAATTACTACTACTTTTCTCTTTATGTGCCTTGTCCTTTCTTTTCTAGAAAACCTTTTCTTTTTTTTTTCTTTACATAAAACATTTTACAGCAGCCCTCCCCAAAATTGTTAAATGTTTCTCTACATCAATTTTTAAGCGGTGAGAGGAGCAAGAGAGAAATTTTTATCTAGAACAAAATTTAAAAAAAAAATGTTCCTTATCTAATTCAAGCAAAATTGTTTTTTAAATTTTAAAAACTTTTTTTTTTCTGGCAGAAAAAGGCAAAAGTGGACAAAATAGAAGCTAGATATCTTGAGAAAAGACAACGGATAAATCGATGGTTGAAACGTCACAAAAAAATATCATTTTTAGAATATTGCACACTTTTTTTTGTTTTACAAATTCTCGCCAAGGACATTGCATTCACTTTAGCACAAACAGCCTTGGAAAATTATGAATTCATCTTTTCTAAGCCTGCCTAGGGGTTAATAACAGAGCAAATTGGTCTCTCTAGCCCTAGTTGGCAACCAGTCTATGGGAAAGACAGCTATGAATTCATAACAGGACTAGTCAGAAACAGAAAGACTGAAATTCTGAATTTCAGTTTTTCTGTTTCTGACTAGTCCTGTGTCTATCGTCTCTTCATGTTAACTTAAATTTAAATATAAATATGTCTCCAATAACCATGTCCTGAAGATTGTCTATTAGACCGAAACGTCCGACATTGACAGCAAAGCAAAAAACAAAATAAAAACAGTAAACTTACATATTCGGATTTTGCTTTGTCTTTTCCACATTTTCATCATACCGTCGGATCTTCATCCACATATTTGCTTATATATATATATATATATATATATATATATAATAAATAATTGGCCACTCGATATCGAGGACACCCGTTGCAATGCACAGCTAGCTAGCGCATATTGCAACATTTGCACAGGCATTTTGCAATTTCCCACCTGGGAAATGCCCACAGAGCCCACCTGCAGTTTATACTGTTATTGGCGTGTGCAGAGCCAATTAACAGTTTTAGAGCATTGGTGCGAACCCAGCATGATCATAAATGAACAAGGCTGGCCACCTCAACTCGCAATCACGGTGTTTTGTGATATCGTGCTAGCTTTGGCCAACGAGGTCTTCCACACAGTTTCCTCTCCCAAATTCCCTCACATGGTTTTGGTGGACCCGTGGCTATGGAACAGACACTTGCCAAAGGTGCCCTGTGCTTGGAGTCCGATAGCTGCTGAAATTAATTCCAGCCAGGATTCGAACTTGGTGCCTCGTGATTCTAAAGCAACGCCTTAGACCACTCAGCCACACAGCCACAATTGCGTACAGTACCAGGTGTTCCCAAGCAGTCCCCCATCTAAGTACTGACCTGGCTCTACGATGCTTAACTTCGGTGATCGAACGAGAACAGGTGTTTTCAGTGTGATTTGACCGTACATATTGACCTAATTAATATATATATATATATATATATATATATATATATATATATATATATATATATATATATATATATATATATATATATATATATATATACATACATACATACATACAGGGCGTGATGGGTAAATTGTTGACATTTTACATTTTTAATTTTGTGCATTGTTTTTGATTTTGTCAACTGCACAGTATAATAGGGTCAGTTGGGCACCATCTGTGAGAAAAAGAGCACCATGATGCTATTCACTCCACCAGAAATTTGGAAACGGCATGCTATATTGCTTGGTATTCATGCCAGAAGCTCCAATACAAACATTTCAGAGTGTTTCGGTGTCAATCAGTGCAGTGTCTGGATAGTACAGAGGAGTTGGAAAGAGTTGGATGATATATCTAGTTGACATCATGGTGTCTAGAGTGATCACTACTGATGATAATGTTATATCTCCATTCATCTTCCCACAGACTCCATGTTATTTTTTTTTTTAATCATATTGCCCCAAGCAAGGCCAGAGGCCACTATCGCGCAAGGGGTTAAAGAAGGGTTGGAGGAAGAGCCGATAGGAGTGGCAATGGAGGGGATGTGGAAGAAGAGAAAGACAGTGGGTCGATCAAGGCAAGGGGGCCACAAAAGATCCGGAGCGAGAGCAGATAGGAATGAGAAAAGAAAGGATGTGGAGAAGGGAAGCGGATAGATCAAGGCAACTGGAGATGTCGATTGACGCTACACTTAAACCTTTGGAGATTGTATTTGTCAGGGAAACAGTAGTAGGGAAGGGAGTTCCATAGGCGAGATGTGCGAGACATGAAGCTATTGGAGTAGAAGAGACGTCTACATCTAACAGTTTCCACGGTGTAGGGGTGGGAGCGGGATGCCAGCCTGGTGACAAGCGAACGCAACTCCTCAGAGCAATTACCGTGGAAGTATTTGTAAAAAAGGCAGAGCGAGGCAACATCGCGTCTGTGAGAGAGCGACTGCAGAGGAGATGACAGATCAGGGCCAATCACGTTGCCTATCCGTCTCTGGATCTTATCAAGAACCCCGAGGCAAACAGCAGGGGCTCCAAACCATATATGGCAGCAATACTCCATGCATGGGCGAATGGTCAATTTATAGACTTGAAGGATCGATTCAAATCTCCAGACAAATGTTATATCTCCATTCATCTTCTCAGACTCAACATGGAGGCCTACATCAAGTGCCTTGAGTAGATAGTGCTGCCCTGGGTTAAGAGGGTGGCTGCTGGAAGACCCTATGTCTGGCAACAGGACTCTGCACCATGCCACACAAGCAGGAGAACCCAGTCATGGCTGTCAGACAATTTTTGCAACCACATCACCCCTTACATCTGGTCACCTAACTCCCCAAACTGCAACACCTTTGATTATTATATGTGGAGCACAGTTGCATGAGAGACCAACAAAACTCTTTGTAACACCAAAGATGAACTGAAGGCAAGGATGATGGCAGCATTCACCAACTTAAACAAAGAAGAGTTGCAAATTCTGAAGTTGTCTGGAGGCCGTGGCTGAAGCCAATGGTGATTTTACTGAATAATATTTACTCTTCAGTATTTCAAGATATTTTTGTGTAATTTTGGTAAATATCTGTTAAAATGAGATGTCAGTATTGTTTTCCTTTTTGTGCAATTTATCTTCTTGTAGTTCTCAATTAATGATTTAGTAATTTTAGTTGGTATTTTGTTCCATTCTTCTTCGCATATGGTTTTCAGGTCCGGGATGTTTGTTGGAGCTCTCGATTGGATTGGAATTTTCAAATAACTTCATAGATTCTCAACTGGGTTTAAATCCGGTGACTGACTTGGCCATTTCAGGATATTTACATTCTTTTCAGCAAGCAATTTCTTCATAGATTTTGCAGTGTGCTTTGGATCTTCCAACAAGATAATGATCCTATCAAGAGGAAGTTTTAGATTTTCACCTAAAATTAAATTTGTTTCTAAAATATTTTCATATGCTGCAGCATTCATTCTACGATCTATTACTCATATGCTGCCAGTATCTTTTGCAGACCCCCCCCCCAAACCATGATGCTGCCACCACCAAATTTCACTGTTGGAACTGTTCTTTTGTTTGAAGGCATTGCCATCTCTCCTCCGTACATCATTTCTAGAATTATGTTCAAACAACTCAGTTTTGGTTTTATCTCTCCATAATACTCTTTCCCAAAATGATCTTTCCTTATCCTTATGCTCATGAATGAATTTCAACCTGGCATCTCTGTGTCTTTTCAATAGCAATGGCTTTTTCTAAGAGGAGCCTGACTTTAGATTGTATCTAAGAATTCCATTGCCTATTGTCCGTTTAGTGACACAGATTCCTGATGAAAACAAATCATCCTGCAACTCTTGATGAGTAACCATTAGGATTTTGTTTAATTTGATGCATTAATGTCCTCAAAGGACTTGAAGAAATATTCTTGGAGCACCTGTTCTTCTTTGGTTTTCAACAGTTTTGTGTTTTTTATACCTTGCATGAATGAACTAATAGTACTAAATGGAATATTCAGGTTGTCTGAGATTTTCCTGTAACTTTTGCCTTCTTTCCAGAGCTTAAAAATCAGTTCTTTTTGTGAATTTGTCAATTCTTTATCTCTTGCCATGATGATAACCTTCTTGCACGAATATCAATTACAGAATATCCTGTTTGTATTTTTAGGCTAAGAATAACTACTGATAACATTGGAACATTCCAGAATATTGCACTTGAATAATCCAGAGTATTAAAGCAATTTAAAAGTTTTAAAATCTGAAATTTGTATTGTACAAATACTTTTTTCTCACATTAAAATGGATAAATGGGATTTATTTTTATTAAATCAAATTTTTTTTTTTTGTTTCCTATGCATATTTTGTTATTATGCATCTGAGTACAGTTAATTATATGAAAATATGTTTATTGATTTGTTAGAAATACAAGAAATTAAAAATTTGTATGTGTACAAATATTTGTTCTCCCCCCCACCACTATATATATATATATATATATATATATATATATATATATAATGTGTGTGTGTTTTCAATATCTCTCTCTTCTTCAGGGAGAAATTGGGGGCTACAGATTTTAAGGGCTCTTAAATAAATGCCTAATTATTATTACTCTGGATTTGATTTAATTGTTGTGGAGGGAGTAAAAGTGTATAAGGTTATTATTATTTGTTGGTTTTTCAATAGGCCTTAGTTGAACAGCCTTATGCATGTGCATTAACATACCAGAACCTGTTGATAGATTAAACAGGACAGAACATACAATCAATTTCACCTATGAAACACTCTACCAGATCTCAACATCAAGTCCTTAGAATATATATAAATTTATTTTTAGTCCAACATTTATATCCACTATAATAATTTTTGAAAAAAAAAAAAAAAAATATATATATATATATATATATATGTATGTGTGTGTGTCATTCACAGACAGTATTGTTTCGCTGTATCACAGCTCCACAGTGTGACTAGGCATCCGAAAATTTCAAGCCCAGATCGAAACCCAACCGATCAGTCAGAGGTTCTACCACTGAGCTATCTTCATTCGACAGAGAGGAACAACTAAATCTAGTATATTGTTTTTACGAATGTAAACAAATGCCAATCAGCCTGAGTGCTCCAATTAATTTTACTGAAGAGCTTTATATATATATATATATATATATCAAACATTATTGTAGTGGATAAAAATGTTCGATTAAAAATAAATCCAATAATTCTGTAGAAATAATATAAAGCTCTTCAGTAAAATTAATTTCTAAAGAATTATTGGATTTATTTTTAATCCAACATTTTTATCCACTACAATAATGTTTGAGATATATATATATATATATATATATATATATATATATTTATATATATAAAAGATACTATGATGATGGCTTACAAAAAATGACTACAAATATTAGAAGCTGTACCAATAAAGAATAAACAACCAAGCATTAATAAAATTACATTCAATTTATGAAGAAACATATAAAATACATTTAACAATTTAAGAAAAAAAATGAAAGATACACCACAATCTGATGTATGACGATACAAATTTTGAAAAAAAAGCTAATAGACACACTATGGGTATGCATGATTAAGCAATATTCAAAAAAATACACACACAATAATATTTTGCATTAAAATAAAAAAAAGAAATTTTCACAAATGGAATCATTTCTTTGAAACTGTTTACAAGAGATTTTCGTAATAGGCAGGTGCAATTAGGCATTGGTATCTTGTATCCTATTGTTACTCAAGAGGATAGAAAATAATTTCTGTCTTATATTTTTGAATGTCAATATTTAGAGTTTTCTTCTATTCTCGTTGCTTATTTTCATATTTCAACCAGTGCTTTCTCCAGCCTTCTTCAGGTGACTATGTCTAGTGAAGTATCATTCGATACACAGGAGACAGGTTGTCTTGGTAAATTTTGTTAACATGTTCACTTTTATTCAGTGCCAGCCTCACTATAATGATGCCATCCAGTTAGCAGTAAAAATTCTTTTTCTCACTCTCTAAATCATTCAAAAAAATATAAAATCTACCTAGCAAGCTAGCTATCTACATGCATGATAAAAATATAGTTTTAAGGTATGCTATATTTATGGGTAAAAGTGGTCAGTATCAGGGATAGAGCGTATGTAAATATAGATAAAAAAGCGGACATTGAGATCAACACCTCGTGACAACATTGTTTCATGCTGAAACACAATCTCCAGGCTTGAAAATTTCATTCAGGCATGAAACATTGTTGCCACTCAGTATTATATATATATATATATATATATATATATATATATATTGTCATCCACAGACACTGTTTCACTGTATCACAGCTCATCAGTGTGGCTAGACGTCCGTTTGCCTCTAGCTAGGATCGAAACCCAACTGAATTAGTGTCAGTCGTGGATTCTACCACTAAGCCGTTGACGCACGGCAGGGATGAAGATTCTACCACTAAGCCGTTGACGCACGGCAGGGATGAAGGAGAATTTAAGCGTATTTATTTTTAGATAAACACACAGTGACAGAGAGAACTTGATTCGATTTACCGAAGAGTCTTGCATTATGAGCTGTAATAGTCACTGTTTACAAACCCACATTTCTTCCCCAGAGAGCTCAACCGATATAAAAATGAAAAATGGTCCACATATGCTTCTTGTAATATCTGGATTAAATAAGCCAGTTAATGAAATTTGAGGAATAAAAGGACAACAAAATGATAAAAATATTGTCAATAAGACTGATGATATTTATTTTATATTAGTAGGCCTTTTAACTAAACCAAAGCTTGAAGTTGGAATTTTTTAACATGCCTGTGTCCTTTATCAATGAGCCAAGAAAATAAATAATGAAGTGGGACTCACTTTTCCAGAGAATTTTGTTGGTTTTTTTTTTTTTGCATTTTTTTCATGTGTTGAATTACTGTAAGAAATTTGATAGTTTTGGCCTAATAGTTTGCCACGGTTAGGGTTGACGAGGGTTTGTAGAAGGTTCACTGTGGAAACTGTAGTCTCTGAGTAAGCCTAATTCCGAGAATAGTTTCCATAGGTTTATCTAGTAATCAAATAATTTGAGTCTCTATGAGTTTCCATCTGTTTATAACTGTTGATCTCATTTTACCTTTTTGGTGCTGAGTAGGGAATTTGCCTTGAGCATGTTCTGTCTCATCCATTCATATCACTCCTGTCTGTTAGACTTTGGTATCAGTATTAGTCTTTACCAGAACTCGCATCAATTACTCACATCAAGCATTAATCAATTTATAAATACCCAAGTGGTATAAGCAGGAACTTATTGGCATCAATATGCTAAATGATAAGCCAATAACTGAATTATGTTACTTTTCACTGCATTTTGACCTACATGAAAGAAAGTAGAAAACCATTCCAGCTATTTAGAAATCATCTTCCTTCTCGTCAAACATTCAAATGTTAATTTTCCTCAGCTTGGCTTGCAACATTCCTTACCTGATATTTTTGAGGGTTTATAGCCATTCAAAGAGAAAATCCAGTCAATTTCAAATATAATGCATTCTGGTTTAAAAACAGAATGTGCAGATAGCATAATAGTTTTTCCATGTGAAAAGTAGAATCAAGGAATTAAGTCTATTGCATTCACTTTCACACTAATACAGTTGTGAAAGATATAAATCTATCTCTTCCCCTCATCTATGGGTTAAATTGCAAAGTAGATTCAGTTCTATAGTCCTGAGTGGCAACCAGCCTAGAATTCAAAACCATGGGGTAAACAATAAGAAACTAGTTGTTTCCAAGATACACACATATTAATGGAAATTGTGGAGATCAATGATCCCCTTTGTTGCTCTCTCTCTCTCTCTCTCTCTCTATATATATATATATATATATATATTTTTTTTTATTTTTTTTAAGTTTATCACCCCAAGCAAGGCTGGAAGCCACTAGCATGCAAGGGGTTACAGAAGGTTTGGAGGAAGAGCAGATAGGAATGAAAGGTGAAAGGATGTGAAGAAGGGAAGTGGATAGATCAAGGCAACTGGAGATGTCGATTGACGTTACACTTAAATAGTTGGAGATTGTATTTGTCAGGGAAACAGGAATTAGGAAAGGGAGTTCAACAGGCGAGATGTGCAAGACATGAAGCTATTGGAGTAGAAGAGACATCTACATCTAACAGTTTCAACGGTAAAGGGGTTCGAACGGGATGCCAGCCTCGTAGGACGTTTAAATTCATGAGGCCTAGGAACCAGCGAAAGCAGCTCCTTGGAGAAATTACCGTGAAAGTATTTGTAAAAAAGACAGAGCGAGGGAACGTCGCGTCTGTGAGAGAGCGACTGCAGACGAGATGACAGATCAGGGCCAATTACATTGCATATCCGTCTCTGGATCTTATCAAGAACCCTGAGGCAAACAGCAGGGGCTCCAGACCATATATGGCAGCAATACTCCATGCAAGGGCGAATGGTCGATTTATAGATTTGGAGGATCGATTCTGGGGAGAAAAATTTCCTGGCTTGGCACAGGGAGCCAACTTTCCTTGCGGTGGATGATGCAATTGACTCGATGTATTTGCTCCATCTTAGATCGGCGGACAGCGTGAGACCGAGCAGCCACAGAGAGGAGCTCTCGAGAAGTTGGTCTTCAGACATTCTAATGGGATGCAGGGATGGATCCTTGTGGTGGTTAATAGAGAGCAGTTTTGTTTTAGAGGCGTTAAAGTTAACCATCTATTTCTTGCCCCAGTTCACAACCGATTGGAGGGCCTTTTCTATTTGAACTGCCAGGTTAACTTTGTCAGCATCACTAGATTTGTGTTTGCGGCAGGAGTAAATTGTGGTGTCGTCCGCATAGATGCCGACTTGGGAATCTATGGCGCCAATTCTGAAAAAATACTTTAGCAATTGATGAAATCTGCATCATACAGAATAAAACCTTTTTCTTTGTATTTCTCATTATTCTTAAACAAAAAAGAGGTAGGACTCGGCAAGTGTTATTGTGTGTATCAACAAGGGGAAATTCTGTTTCACTTTGCATCGTCCATGTCACCACCACAAATACTTCAAGGGAGAAACTGATTATTCCTGTTACACCAGAGGCCCCAAGTTTGATTCTTTTCTACAGATATTCCCAATTTATACAACAATTATATATTTAATGGCAGTAAACATTAGCAGCTTTTAAAACTAGAGCAACTCGGCATCTCAACCTCAGTCACTTTCTCACAGAAGTGATGTGGCTTCTCTCTGTCTTTTCTACAAACATTTTCATGGCAACTACTCTGACATGCTTTTCTCCCCAGTGCCCTGACTACATGAATTTAAGTATGCTACTAGATTAGTTCACCCTTTTACTGTTGAAATAGTTAAATGTAACCACCGCTTGTACTCCAACAGTTTCTTTTCTTGCACTTCCCAACTGTGGAACACCCTTCAGCTTACTTGCTTCCTTGATAACTACAATGTTCAAAAATTTAAATGCAATGTCAATTGCCATCTTCTGTTGTCTTGAACCCTGTTCATCTTTTACCCTTTCCTCAACCCCCCCTATATCCAGTCTTTTCCTTCACTTTCACTCTCTGAAACCACCTGTGTACTAGTGGCACACCTGCTTGTTTTGGGTGAAATGATTAAAAAAAAAATTTTTTTTCACAAATGTTATACTTACATTTTAATTTAAAATTCATTACATCTAATACAAGCATGTTGCATCTCAGCTGTCAAAATTGGCTTTGTTCTGTTATTTAGAATCAACAATTAGCCAAAAGTTTTTAATGGTATCTAAAATTAAGCTTTACATATATGTAGAATAAATTTAGGAAAACAAAATATTAATGTTTAATTGCACTTCTTCATGTCCTCTTTCTTGCTGCTCTGAGTAACTTTTGACCATTTACCTTACTTTTTTGTCTTTATATATATATATATATATATATATATATATATTAGTTTTAAGGTATGCAATATTTATGGGTTAAAGTGCTCAATATCAGGGATAGAGTGCATGTATGATGGCTTGATGTTTGCATTCAAGCATGAAACACTGTCATTGTAGGTAGACTTCAATGTTCACTTTATATATATATATATATATATACACATATACACACACATAGTGGGGGGGGGAATAAATATTCATACACATACAAATTTTTAATTTACTGTATTTTTAACTAATCAATAAACATTGTTCATATAATTAACTGTGCACAGATGCATAAAAACTAAATATGCATTGAAAACAGAAAAAAAATTGATTTAATAGAAATAAATCCTATTTATCTATTTTAATGTAAGAAAAAAGTATTTGTACAATACAAATTTCAGATTTTAAAACATTTAAATTGCTTTAATACTTTAGATTATTCAAGTGGGACATTCTAGAATATTCCAATAATGTTATCAGTAGTAATTTTTAGCATAAAAAATACAAAAAGAACATTCAGAAATTGATATTTGTGCAAGAAGGTTATCATCATGGCAAGAGTTAAAGAAGTGACAAATTCACAAAAAGAACTGATTTTTAAGCTCTGGAAAGAAGGCAAAAGTTACTGGAAAATCTCAGACAACCTGAATATTCCATTTACTACCATTAGTTCATTCATTGCAAGGTATAAAAAACACAAAACTGTTGAAAACCAAAGAAGAACAGGTGCTATACAGAAGATTGTCGAAATTAATGCATCAAATTAAACAAAATCCAGTAGTTACTCATCAAGAGTTGCAGGATGATTTGCTTTCATCAGGAATCTATCTCACTAAATGGACAATAGGCAATGAAATTCATAGGAACCATCTAAAGTCAGGCTCCCCTAGGAAAACTCTAGTACTATTGAAAAGACAGAGATGCCAGGTTGAAATTCATTCATGAACATAAGGATAAGAAAAAATTATATTGGGGAGAGTATTATGAACAGATGAAACCAAAACTGAGTTGTTTGGATGTAATTCTAGTAATCATGTATGGAGGAAAGATGGAGATGCCTTCAAACAAAAGAACACAGTTCCAACAGTGAAATTTGGTGGTGGCAGCATCATGGTTTTGGGATGTTTTTCTGCAAATAGTACTGGCAACATATGAGTAATAGATGGTAGAATGAATGCTGCAGCATATCAAAATATTTTAAAAACAAATTTAATGATTTCAGTTGATAAATCTTGAACTTCCTCCAGATTGGATCTTCCAACAAGATAATGATCCTAAGCATACTGCAAAATCTACAAAGAAATGGCTTGCTGAAAAAAATGTAAATATCTTGAAATGGCCAAGTCAGTCCCTAGATTTAAACCCAATCAAGAATCTGTGGCATTATTTGAAAATTTCAATCCAATCAAGATATGTGAAGAAGAATGAAACAAAATACCAACTGAAATTTGCAAATCATTAATTGAGAACTACAAGAAGAGTTGTTAAAATGGATAAATGGGATTTATTACTATTAAATCAAATTTTTTTTTCTTTTTCCTATGACTATTTTGTGTAAAGTTAATTATATGAAAAGTATGTTTATTCATTAGTTGTAAATACAATAAATTAAAAGTTTGTATGTGTACAGCTATGGGTAATTAGCAAGACAGACTGGGTTCTATAGCCTCGGATGGCAACTAGTCTAGAAGGACAACTCTGAGTTCAAAACCTGCGGAGGGTTGTTTTGGGACCCTGTGGCACATAGTGCACCAGCTCTCTGTATTCGGCCCTTCAAAAAGTGTGATTGGTTTTGCACAAAGCCTTCACCACTATAATCATGTGCTGGTGTTTGGGCTGTCGGTTCCTAGGAATTGAGCTGCTTGACCTTCATATGTCAAATATGATGAGAGAGTTCAGTGTATGTATGTATGTATATATATATATATGAAGAAATATAGTCTTAAAATGTGCTATATTTATGGGATAACGTGCTCAATATCAGAGATAGAGCATGTGTAAATATAGAAGTCAACACTTAGAGGCTCTAAGTGTTGACTTCTATGTTCACTTTTTATATATATATATATATATATATATATATATGAGAGATAACAATATATATTTTACTTGTTATGCATTTCATCCTTCAGGACTTCATCAGACTAAATTTTATTATGTTGGTAGGACAACACATTTTAGAATTTTTATTTTTGTAATTTTTTTATCTAACTGAACTCATTTAGGGTCTTTTTCTTTTCATCACTTTTGATATTAGAAGATTTGCCAGAAATGCTGAAATGTTTTAAGAGCCTGGCTGCAAATTCACTGTAGATAATATTGCAATTAAGGCACTCTCTAAGCAAATGATTCCCACCTGTGGGGCATGCATAGGATGTGCGCCTTTCAGCTTGCCAAACCAAGAGAATAAGGGGCCAATTCGAGAATGAGTTATTAACAGTGAATTGTTTTCTAGTGAGTCTGAGTGAGAGTGTTAATGCATGTTAATACTTACAATGCATATACAGTATGCATACATAAAAATATTTTGTGTATATGTGCATACATGTAAGAATTAAATGGCGGCACCAGAATTTTAGAAATACCAAAGTTGGGAACCACTGCTCAAAACATTTACGTTGTAGTGAATTATTTTCTCCTTTGATCAGAGTAGCATTTTTTATGTCAAAATTGTGGTCAGTCTTGTTAAAGTGGGCAACCAACACATTTTATGTATTTTGTAAAATGTTCCTTTTATGTCCATATAATCTTTTATTTAGATTTCTTGAGGTTTCTCCTATGTATTTTTGTGACAATTATTACAAGAGATGGAGTATACTTTTTCTTCAGGTTTTAGCTTATTGTTTTGTTTAGTATTGACTAAGTCTTTTATTGTTTTGGACATAGTAGTAACAAATTTTATGCTTAGTTTAGAAAGATTGTTGTCAATTGTAGATGTGATAGAATTAGGCAGGATAATATATTTTTTTGATTCATTGGGTCTCTTAGGAGGGGCCTTTTTTTTAAATATTTTATGAGCCTTTTGCTTTGCATTGAATATAAAGTAATTAGGGTATTGGAAATGTTTTAAAGTGTTTTCAATATATTTCTCCTCTTTGTGTAAATAATCCAAGTTGCATATTCTTAGTGCTCTTAGGTAGAATCTGATTATTATACCTGGTTTTAGTTTGTTGTTATGATGAGAACAGAAATTTATTAGGTCATTTTTGCTGGCTGATTTCAGCAAAGTGAGACAGAAACTCAACAACCTAAGCAGCAACAGAAAGTGAAAATATGTTGGAAAGCCTATTCTAATAGAAAATCTATCAGATATAAAGCATTTCAATACAGAACAAGAAGCCCTCAGCTACGGTTTAAAATTTGCCACCAGAATCTGCAAAGGAAACAGTAGACACTATAGTAAAAAATCATCAGCAAAACAACTAAATTTGTATTAATCCTATTAGTACCGGTAATAGATCTGTTGGTATATAATCCAGGTTGATTCTAGTAATATTAAATATTAAAACTGATCCACAGAGAGAGCTCAATGTATTTAGTATAACAGAGCATATATATTATACAGCAAAAATCCAAAATTACCTCATGTGGGTATTTCAAACTGGCACAACCTTATACCAGTCTTCTTCATCCCTAAAGTGTCTAGGATCAGGTGGGTATTTGAATTTAACTTAGATAGCAGTCAGGGAGAAGGTACAGGCTTACTCAAAGGGATGCCTCCTTTAGATAAGGAGGGCTGGGTTGGAGACAAGGGGAGGGCATGAGGTATCTCTTTAGACAGAGATGGGCTGGAATGGGAGTTTGTTTATGACCAAAGCCTTTAGTTGTATGTAAATGAATTTAGGTTCCTGCTAGGGGATACCAAACTACACCAACAACATATATGTTTTAATAGGATTGACAATAAATTATATTTCGAGAATAATGGTTTTATATTATATGGTGATGGGGGGATTTAAAGACAAAACAATTTACAGTTAGAGTAAATTATCTAAATAATAAATTCCCAAAATCTGTTAGTAATACCGAAACACCCAATGGAATAAATCATACTGTACAACACACATACACATATATATATATATATATATATATATATATATATATATATATATATATATATATACACACATCGACCATTTACACCATTAAGGGTCGGTTAAATTATTACAAATACCAAGCTGTACCTGAAATACTGTAAGAGAAAAATATTAAAGTAAAAATTTAATCAAAGGGCGTTGCATCAGTATTGTATTTTATTATTCTAATTTTTTCTCCTAAACATAGCCTGCACCTATCTCTAAAACTATTAAGAGTATGTGCGAAACCCATAATTTTCGAATCTATCCTCAATTCCCCAAATTTTTGTGAAAGTGCTATTTGGTATTTTAATTTAGTATTGGTAAATGAGTGCCTATTGGTACAAATTCTCCGTTTCAATTCTCCTGCGGAAACACCAATATATAAATATTATAATTTGTCATATTTTCTTTAGGGGTGATGGTTGCCTGGTATTACCCTCATAGATCTGCATCTGCTTTGTCTATTTCTATGATTACTTTCTCTCACACACACACATATACATACATATATATATATATATATATATATATATATATATATATATATAGTTTGACTGATATGAGTTTGTGACCCTAGGTTTCACACTCTCTGTGATCATCAGACAAGCTGTTTAATTTTTAAATTTTGGATTTATTTATGGTTGTGTATACCGCTGTTTTTATGGTAGTGGGAGGAAAAATTGTCGTTGGAATGCCACTCATACATACACGCACATTCACATATTGCATCTCACATAAACATATCTGAACAATGTAGGACTGGTGTATACGCTCATCCATGTGTCGGTGTGTGCATATGTACACAATTGGTTGCTGTATTCAATGATAGATTGTGTATCAAAATTCTTTTGCAAGTTGCAATGTCAAAGCACAGACTGTTGGTCTATTTTGTTCATGGAATAATGTTTTCTTGCACACACACACACACACACACACACACACACACACACACACACACACACATATATATATATATATATAATATTTATTAAAAATTATAACATATGCATGTTATAATACCACTACAAAAATTGCAATTTTGTTTCAACATTACTGGTGTCTTATCAGATGATGGTATTTACACTGGTGTTCACAGAGGTAGATTGTTCTAATTCCACATGCCATGCCTTTGGATATCTTAGTTTCAAGACGCATGGCTCAGCACATAAAAGCATTAGTCAAGTGATCCAAAAGTGACTAGATGCAGAGTTATGAGTTTAATATCGGTCACAGCAGAGGGAATAAAAACTTTGAGAGTTGAGTTACCGAAGCGAATTAACTGAAACTGAGTTATCCAAAGGCATGGAATTAGAACAATCTCCTCCATCAGTCGATGGAGGAGATTGTTCTAAGGGTTTGGTTTGAAATACCAACTAATATCACCTGAAGAATGATGGAGTGTACAACAGCCAAAGCATTGTGAATATGGCAGTAAAGATGAAGAAAACAGTTTGAACAATGTAGATAGTTACAATACTTCACATCTCAGAAATATAAACAGATGTTCTATTTTGACATGTTTCACTGGTGAACTGACATCATAAGAAAAATAAAATTACTTTACAAGATCTTGTTTCGTGAAATTCCTTTTCTGATGACAACAGATCATTGGCCAAACATATCAGAGTAGAAGTTTTCCAAATTGTTTATATATATATATATATATATATATATATATATATTTTTTTGAATTGGACATAGTCCGACAATTTATTTAAAGACATTTATAATATGTTTAACATTCTTTTTATAGATACAAGTATTTAAGCAAATGCTCTGTTTTATAATAAACAGTATAAATAATATTTACCGGCCTGAATGTCCGAGAAATTTTCATTCTCCGACAGGAATCGAACCTGTATCCTATACGGAACCATCATTTCGCGTGATGTGCCTTAACTGTTAAAGATAGTAAAATTGACCTTGCTAACCAGACGCTTCTTCGCGGCCGAATGGTTAAGGCACATCACGCGAAATGATGGTTCCGTATAGGATACAGGTTCGATTCCTGTCGGAGAACGAAAATTTTCTATGAAAATTTCTCGGACATTCAGGCCGGTAAATGTTATTTAATACTGTTTATTATAAAACAGAGCATTTGCTTAAATACTTGTATCTATAAAAAGAACGTTAAACATATCATAAATGTCTTTATATATATATATATATATATATATATATATATATACACACACACACATTTCCAAGAAGATAAAGTCTAGGTAGAGCTCAATGTACAAGACAGAGCAAGAGTATAATATAAAAGGCTCAAACATGAATATTCCATGGTTATAATTTATTACATTGGAATTGTAATCACAATCCAATTCATCAGACCTACAAATTAAAAAAAAAAAGCTTTTATAATTCCAATGTAATAAATTATAACCATGAAATATTAGTGTTTGAGCCCCCCCCCCACACACACACACACCCTTCCTCTTTCCACATGATGCATATTCCTCCTTTTTCACATAAACATAAAAAAAACAAAGAGATTAAACAGTTGGGTATTGAACTATGCTTTCAGTTTATAACATGGTTGTAAAATAACTGATTTAGAAACAAATATTTTTTTATTTTCGGTTCTTGTCAAGAACCATAAATTATCAAATCTAACATGTCACTGGGAGAGTAATAAGTCTGAAGTTACAAAGTTTCATTTGCTTAAAACCCTGTCCATCAAACCCTTCCTTTCTAACAAAAGTTGAAGGTTGGATTTATTTTGACATGTTAAGATTTCTTCCTTCTTTTTTTTTTTACTAGAAGTTCCAGAGATAGAACACTGACCTGACCAACACAAGCAGGTAAGGATTTATAAAGAGAGATGTCCTAATTACCTGTGAAATATTCATTGACACAATTTATAATAAAGAAACCAGCATTACTCCCTGAGTAATCATTTTGCTGATTTTTTTGGTTAATTTTAAAACAATTCTGAAAAAAATATTTTAGCAATTAATGAAATCCATGTCATACAGAATATGCAGACAAAAAACAGTAATTTAGCTATAGTACTTACAAAAAATAGTATTTGAATATATACTTTTATATACATTTTGCTAGAAAAATAACATATTGTAGGAATAAATCAGACAAGTGAGAGCAGAGACTCCACTCTGATTTAGAGTGCATCTGGTGCTATGATAACAATCAGTTTCTCCCTTGAAGCATTTTTTGACCAGTTGATACATTCTCCAACAATTGTCCTCATTCAGGACTCATTACAATGGGCATCATCAGGACTCAGAAAGCATTATTTCATGTATCCACAGTAGGAAAGTCTGTCCATGTCACCACCACAAATACTTCAAGGGAGAAACTGATTGTTCCTGTTACACCAGACGCCCCCAGTTTGATTCCTTTTTACAGATATTCCAAATTTATACAACAATTATATATTTAATGGCAGTAAACATTAGCAGCTTTTAAAACTAGAGCAACTCAGCAGCTCAACCTCAGTCACTTTCTCACAGAAGTGATGTGGCTTCTCTCTGTCTTTTCTACAAACATTTTCATGGCAACTACTCTGACATGCTTTTCTCCCCAGTGCCCTGACTACATGAATTTAAGTATGCTACTAGATTAGTTCACCCTTTTACTGTTGAAATAGTTAAATGTAACCACCGCTTGTACGCCAACAGTTTCTTTTCTTGCACTTCCCAACTGTGGAACACCCTTCAGCTTACTAGCTCCTTGATAACTACAATGTTCAAAGATTTAAATGCAATGTCAATTGCCATCTTCTGTTGTCTTGAACCCTGTTCATCTTTTATCCTTTCCTCAATCCCCCCCTATATCCAGTCTTTTCCTTCACTTTCACTCTCTGAAACCACCTGTGTACTAGTGGCACACCTGCTTGTTTCGGGTGAAATGATTAAAAAAAAAAATTTTTTTTCACAAATGTTATACTTACATTTTAAGTTAAAATTTATTACATCTAATACAAGCATGTTGCATCTCAGCTGTCAAAATTGGCTTTGTTCTGTTATTTAGAATTAACAATTTCTTAATGGCAGTTTTTAATTTTTCTCTCATTCTTTAAAAATTACAAGCAGTCATTATTGAAACCTGTTAATGCATGTCATGTGGTCTGCAGTTAATTCTTATAATCTACAAATAATAAAGATGCACACTAATTTGAATCCGAAGAAAAAAAGTAGACATCTTCCATCCCATTGTTAAAATTCTCCAGAAACAGAATTTAAAAAGAAAAAAAGATGAAACAGGCTTATTTGTGTTATTCAAACTATTGTTCTCATCTTGATTATTATAGACATGATGTTTCGGCCAAGTACACTCTGGTCATCTTTAAGTGTCCATTGTTTTGGCTGATGTGGGATATCTTATATATTTTGATTATTATGTTGCTGTGATACCATTTCTTTTTTTTTGTTCTTGCTGACCCAGTGTGTTATTTAACTACCTGACCCAGGAATTGAGCTAGATGACTGTGAAGGATGCCAGTATCATCATCTTGAAGAAAATGAGTGGTGTCTTTGTGGAATTTTTAGGTTTTGACATTTTTTTTTTATCACAGCAGGTTCATGCCTACTTGTTCAATAATTTTGTTTTTGATTTTAAAGATGAGGAATTGTCAATTGACTTTAAATTTATTAAGCAGAAATAAATCAGAAACTGCATTAAGGTGACAAACACAATAATCACTGCATATAAGACATTCTATGTTTGTTTTTCCTTCCACTTGTGCTGTTAGGCGTTGCGGGGAGACATAGTCTGTGAGCGGCAAGGTGAGTGGCCTGGAGGAGAGATATCTCGAGGGCTCTGAGAGTGTCTACCACCAAGTCACTTCAGTGTCTTCTCACTCTCCAGCCAGAGTACATGAGGGTGTATGGTCATAGGGCAGGTTGGTTGATAGGCATATGAGTGAGGTGTCCAAACCACTTGATCCTCTGTCGTTCAATGTGTTGTATGAATGATATCGCTCCTAACATATATTTTATTGCTTCATTCCTGATCTTGTCTTGCTCACTGCTTTTCTCAGGCATTTCATCTCACAAGTGATCAGTTTCCTCTCAAGGGGTTTTGTTAGGAGCCATGTCTGACACTGGTATGTTAGCGTTGGTAGGAAAATGGCATTGATGAGATTTACCTTGGTGTTCATGGAAATGCTAGGATGTTGTAGAAGAGGAGCAAGTTGGTAACTGACTGCATTGGCTTTCTGACATCTGGTCTTGATTTCTCTGTCTAGTTTGCCATTTTCAGTAAATATACAGCCTAGATATTTGAATTCACTAGTTTGCTTTAGCTGGGTCCAATAGATGTTAACATCCAGTTTTTCTTGCTGGCATTCTATATCAGCCAAAAATAATAGAAAACTGAAGGTGGCCAGGTGGTACTTGGCCAAAACATGTCTATAATCACATTTATATCAAAACTAGTAGTACAGGGGAAAATTTCACGGTTTTGCTATTTGAATTTTCTAACAAATCATAACTCTTAAGTTAATGATTGAATAAGCTTCTTGTGAGTTCTACAACTATAAAATACCTGTAGAATTTTCTCTATTGTATTATTTAATATTTCATCTTAATAACTTTAAGAATGTATTGCAATAACAATCATAAGTATGAATTTAAGTCATTATTTAAAGTAAGAGGGTACAAATGAAGAGATTTGAAAATGGTAAGGTTTCTCCTTTTCACTGAAGCAGATGTTAGTCACATGAGAACATTATCTTATTACCTCCTCTATTTTCATTCTTTTTCTCACTGAAACACATATGAGCATGTTTATTTACACTATTCACATTCAGATTATTGTCCTCATCTTTAAAAATGAAGACAACAGTCCAAATGTAAATAATAATAATATAAATAATAACTCCTTAACCCAGAAATAAGCACATTTTGTTTTGGCTTCCATATAGGGATCAATTTACATAGAAAAAATAGACCCCACTCCACCAAGCCACTAATTTTTATAAGATTTAATGAAAAATAAAAAAACTTTTTAATATTTTGTGATTTGGACTGTTTAATTTATAATAATTTTAAGTTTCAAGCATGGTAGGGTAATGGATTGCAGCTCGAATTGAGGAATCGGAGAGCCGAGTTCAAATTCCAGTCAACTTCATTACATTCACTTACATGCTAATACCCTTGGGAAACTTATGAATCCAACTCTTCTCCCTCCAGCTATGGGTAAATGGTAGGACATACTGGGTTCTATAGCCTTGGTTGGCAGCTAGTCTAGGAGATGGAAAACTCTGAATTCAAACCAGCCTGGAGAGGCTTGGACGCCATCAGTTTATTTTGCCCAAGAAACACCACTTCTACTGTGGCTGCAGTAAACATGTTGCACCTATGACTCTGAGTTACGCAACTCATGGTTGTGAATCTATAATAATAGGAAAAAATTATTAATTCTGGTTGCAGTACATATCATACAGCTCCACCATATTGACTGCAGCAATTGAGTTTTTAATTAATTTGGTTTACTTTCTAATTGTTACAATTGCAATTGTTTTCTCTCTAAGCAAACCCAGTGTACATTGTATGTTCAGATTTTGTCTATTGTCTCTCTCTCTCTCTCTCTCTCTCTCTGTGTACAAGTGACATTTTATTGTATAAACCTGCCTTAGGGAATAATGGATGAATATTTCAAGTGTGCTTTAAACACAAGGTAATTAAATACAAGACAGATTTTGAAATGGGTTCGGCTAAACTCTCTAAGGGCACAAAACAAATGCTTTTTTTCTTTTTTTTTTTTCTTTTTGCTTCAGCTTTGTATGGAATATTAAAAGCCAATAAAGACAAACATTTAATATACATGCGTTATTCTCAATGAAAAAAATCTAAGCAAAAAAATATGAAAAATAACCACTTGCTTATCAACTACATTCAAAATGTTTTGATAAACATCAAGGGTTATAATAAATCTCACGTGGGTAATGGACTTGGGTGGGAGGGAGAGGCACTAAATTACTTGAAATAATCTCATCATTAATACAAAATTCAGAAAATATATCAATTTTTGTGATAGAACAGATTTCAATTACATTCAGACTAATGTCCTGATCTTTGTTTTTATTATCATTGTTGTTGTACCTTCTGGCCTTTTCTAAATTATCTGAAAGTTAATTGGATCAACAGACACCTGAAGAAGTCTGGTGAACATAATTAGCTGAAACATTGTGATAAGAACAACAAACATGAGGACATTAGACCGAAGGTAAATAAGGATAACATCGCATCGAAGACAGACTTTAAGAGAAATAATTAGCCTGAATCCTAGATGCCCCAATTTACTTTCCTTGATTTTTTTTTTTTTAACCTTTCTGTTTGTGATGAAACACCTTAGTTCAGAAAGTCTGCCATATACATGAATTTCTTTTTGTCAGCCAATTATCGTTTCTTCTATCAGTGAACACCACCTCAGGTGTCAAAGGATTATTGACTCTTTCAAGATTTGACATGATTGAGCGAGAGAGAGGTTGCCCTTCCATTACAGGATACCATGTCATGGTGAGGATAATCCTTTTTAGAACCTCATGGACTGGTGCTACAGTAATATTAGCCATTTCCTTATAAGGAAATATTCATTGACTGAGCAGTCAGTGCTGCTGCTTCTTGTATGTTTACCATAAGGATTTGGGCAATTATGGTTCTCCACAACTTCCTATTCTTTGTAGCTCTTAGTAGGGTTTGTCTTTTTGCCATCCCACCTAATCCTCATTCTGCCATCCATTTACACAAGCTCATTAGCTAGGTTAAGCACCGTTTTCCTCTGTTCCTTTTACCTTCAAGGCCCTCTTTCCCAATTATGTAGCCTATAAATTTCAACAGTCTCTTTCTGATTTAAGTATAAACGTCCTGTTTTTATTTTCCTTAAAACTTCCTTGTTACTCATATGTTCAGTTCATGGTATTCTCAGCATCCT
This sequence comes from Acanthosepion esculentum, assembly GCA_964036315.1. NCBI lineage: Eukaryota > Metazoa > Mollusca > Cephalopoda > Sepiida > Sepiidae > Acanthosepion > Acanthosepion esculentum. The sequence goes on along the minus strand of OZ038508.1, from coordinate 39,740,135 downwards.
ACTGTAGAACTATATTTCTTTTTCCTCAAGTGTCTTTTTCATCTATGAGAAAATTGTCCAGCCTTCACTGCCATAGAAACCGTCCTGCGTATGACAATAAACTACATCCGCATCCAGGGTAAGACGATAAACTATGTCCAACAGCAAGGCCTCTGATCAGGAGGCTTTGAGGAGAGTGGAACCACCTCTTAGTTGCTGGTGTTCCCGGGTCCACCCTGGCCTGGGGTGGTGGCACCTGTTGGGGTCCCAGCTATGGGTGGGTGGTTAACCCCAGAATTGAGGTAAAGAGCATTTTGAAGGTGTAAAAATAGGTTTTAATACCAGAAATACTTTGTAAAAAATTATTACCAGAAATAAATTTTTGAAGAAAAACTATTACCAGCAATACGTTTTTGAAAATAATATTACCAGCTATATAATTTTGAGAAAAAAAATATTACCAGAAATAGATTTTTGACAAAAAAAGTTGTCGGCGTTAAATGACCCATTGAGGTTGATATGCCGTAAAGCAAAACAAACTGCCATAGAAAAGGACTGATATTACATAACAGTTTAATAATCTTTTCTTTGTTTCTAATGAAACTTGCTAGTTTCTTTATAGAGTATTAACTTTTGGAAAACCTATTTCGCTATTTCAATGTGTCTTTGAATTTTAAAGTCGAGTTGTTAGAATGCTTCCCAGATATACAAATTTTTGTATTTACGTGATTTTAACATCTCCAGTTTATAATTTGCATCTTGCACTATTCTTTTTGCTGACAACCATACATTCTATGTTCTTACAATTAACATTAGTCCTTTCTTCTCATTTTCTTTTACAACCTTCTTTAGGAATTTCTATAGTTTAATTTCTGTATTTGCTATCAACACTAATGCCATCTGCATATGTTGTTAAGATTGTGTTCTCAGTAAGACTTCTTACTCTCAAGAACACCACATTGAAAAGGTTGAATAAGGTTAATGAGAAAACACATCCTAGTCTTACACCGCTTTCTATTTTTGTGTATTTACAGAATTGATTTTCTGGTAGTTTTCTCCCAGTATAAGCTCTGAATTATTCTGATATCTTTCTGTTATGTTCCGTGCTAATAGGAATATATACTTGACAAACACGGTGGATAGAATAAGTAAAGGTTTATTGTAGAAACCAATACAATAAGAATAAAGGTAACAGTTATGCACAAGGTCATCACAAATCAATCCAGTAGTGGGTGCTACTATTGGAAGGTCAGTAGTTCTTGCGTAAGTTTGAGTCATACTCAACAGATCCCAGAGCGGTTGTATAATTTAGAGAGGGGAGGCGCCTGTTCAGGTGCGCATTTCTTCAGGACAATGGCTGGTATCCTGTCACCACCAGTAGCCTTGTGGTGATCTAAGTTAGAAATAATGCCCAATACTGACGACGGGGTTATGTGCAATCCGTCCAAGAGGGCCTCAGCTCTGGGAGGGAAATCGGGCAAGGGTACCCCGGAAGAGTCTAGCATAGAATTGGAAGAAAACTTCCGAGCAAAGCATTCGGCCTTGTCAGCAGAGGTGGTCAGGACCTCAAACTGATTGAACAGGGGAGGAATGGAGGGTTTGTTATTGTTCAGAACACTCTTTCAGAGGCACCAATAATCTTTGGAGCCAAATTTGCGGGATGCAATACGTTCCTTCATCCGAGCAGCAAATAGTGACTTGGCATCGTCGAGGCTAACCCCCTTGCCTTGATCAACCCACTGTCTTTCTCTTTCTCCACAACCTCTCCTTTACCACTCCTATCTGCTCTTCCTCCAACCCTTCTATAACCCCTTGCGTGATAGTGGCCTCCAGCCTTGCTTGGGGTTATACGCTTAAAAAAAAAAAGAAAAAAAAAAAGCTAGACTCTCCTGTAGCCCGTTGCCTTACAGATACCTATAGTGTAGTTACTCATAGGGGTGACAGGTTATTCCATTACATCACTCTCCAAAATAAATCAAGCTTACCAAGCAATTTAAACAGTGTTATACCTGGTTATGTAACAATAAAAATAGCATACATTTGCTGTATCCTGCAACTCTCAAACCTCTAAAATTGATCATGTGGCTTTTATTTGAAGCAAGCTAGGCTCTCCTTGTTATATGCTATTAAATAAGTGCCTGCCTTTTGGCAGAGAGAGTTGCACATTTCCCACTCCTTCCAGAGGCATGAGACCAAGTAAAAACCAGGATCTTTGAATGTTCATTTTCAAGGTAGACACATCCATCCATTTTTTGAAGAATGGTGCAACACAATTTTCCAACTTCTATTTTCTTTCATTTATTTTTGTGTTGTTCCAAACAAAGTTTAGTAAAAAAAAAATACCTTGTAAAGTACAAATAATTCTTACATTAGTGACTGTTGAGTGATTAAGCTAAAAAGACTGACTAATTCTGTTTTCACATATTTCAATCCCTGAATAAGCTAGATGTTACTTTAATAAAAGTCCTTGACATGAATTTAAGCAAAAAACTGTTTAATGTAAATTTTTTTTTAAAGCATTTCACTTCATTTCAAGTGAAGCAATACGGCCACTAGGATGTAGAGGGTTAGTGAGAATGAAAGAAACAGAGAGGACAATAAAAGAATAGGATTCAAGAAGACAAGATTGATATTGCATTTCAATTTTTGAAGATCGTAGCTGACAGGAAAGCAGGAAGCTGGAAGAGAGGTCCAAAATAGAGAAGTGTAAAAGAACAAACTATTAATAGAGAACTTTTTTAGAGAACTTTTTTTTTCTTTAAGCTTATCACCCCAAGCAAGGCTGGAAGCCACTAGCACGCAAGGGGTTACAGAAGAAGAGCAGATAGGAGTGGTAAAGGAGAGGATGTGGAGAAAGATAGTGGATCAATCAAGGCAAGGGGGGTTACAGAAGATTTGGAGCGAGAGCAGATAGGAATGAAAGGTGAAAGGATGTGGAGAAGGGAAGTGGATAGATCAAGGCAACTGGAGATGTCGATTGACATTACACTTAAATAGTTGGAGATTGTATTTGTCAGGGAAACAGGAATAAGGAAGGGAGTTCCACAGGCAAGATGTGCGAGACATGAAGCTATTGGAGTAGAAGAGACTTCTACATCTAACAGTTTCAATGGTGAAGGGATGGGAACGGGATGCCAGCCTTGTAGGACGTTTAAATTCATGAGGCCTAGGAACCAGCGAAAGCTCCTCGGAGCAATTACTGTGAAAGTATTTGTAAAGAAGACAGAGCGAGGCAACGTCGAGTCTGTGAGAGAGCAACTGCAGACGAGATGACAGATCAGGGCCAATGACATTGCATATCCATCTCTGGATCTTATCAAGAACCCTGAGGCAAACAGCAGGGGTTCCAGACCATATATGGCAGCAATACTCCATGCAAGGGTGAATGGTCGATTTATAGATTTGGAGGATTGATTCCGAGGAGAAAAATTTCCTGGCTCGGCACAGGGAGCCAACTTTCCTTGCGGTCGATGATGCAATTGACTCAATGTATTTGTTCCATCTCAGATCAGCGGACAGCGTGAGACCGAGCAGCCGCAGAGAGGAGCTCTCGAGAAGTTGGTCTTCAGACATTCTAATGGGATGCAGGGATGGATCCTTGTGGTGGTTAATAGAGAGCAGTTTTGTTTTAGAGGCGTTAAAGTTAACCATCCATTTCTTGCCCCAGTTCACAACCGATTGGAGGTCCTTTTCTATTCGAACTGCCAGGTTAACTTTGTCAGCATCACTAGATTTGTGTTTGAGGCAGGAGTAAATTGTGGTGTCGTCCGCATAGATGCCGACTTGGGAATCTATGGCGTCAGGAAGGTCGTTTATGAATATGAGGAACAGAATAGGGTCTAGGATGGAGCCTTGAGGAACACCTGCATTAGTGGGATAGGAGCTGGAGATGAATCCATTGAGAACGACCTTCAATTCATAGTTTGACAGGAATGATTGTATTAGGTCAAACAATCGACCTGTGATATCATAACCCTGGAGCTTGCGAAGAAGGCGGTATGCCAAACTCTATCAAACATTTTGGAGATGTCTAGGGCCATGGCATGGTTATAATTTGAAATTTCAACAGAGTTCTTATCTTGAAACCTAATACACTGTTTTTTGTTTATAAGCATCTTGTTTTTAAAAAACAACTCTGCTTAATTTTAACTAAATGTTAAGCAACTTCACTACTGACATCAGTATGTCTGAAACAACTAAAAAAACAAAAATCATTTATATTATTTTATACTGTATTAAAAAAATTCTTATTTCTAGCTTAGTTACAATGAAGTCTTTCTTTTCTGTTTATTAGATCCAAGCATAAAAAATTTAAATAACCCAAGTACTGGTCAAAATCTTAAGGTTACTATAATAAAAAAATTTTAAAAAATCATGGACTTACCTACTAAATATTGTTTGGACAATTAAACCACTCCTTAATATATTTACAAGAAACATGCTATTAACACAATCCGTATCTATATTAACATTTGAAAAAAAACTATTGAACTGTTTTTGAACTCAAATCCTAGGTTGTTAGTTGATTTTGTTTAGCAGCATATCAACCTCTATGGCTAATTTAATGCCAAAATCTAAATATTTTGTACATAATTTTATTTCTTCAACTAGAGATATTTTTTTTACATAATTTTATACTTTCAGGATAAATACATTTTTTTTTAGATATATAGTTTGTAGATTATAAAATGAATTGTTGGTAATTTCACTAGAAAAATGTATGTTGTATTGTCAGTAATTTTTTATAAATATATATATTACTGGTAATGTTACTATAAAAAAAATGTATTTTTATGGGATTTTTTTTAATGTTGTATTGTCATTTCATTATAAAAATGTATTGTTGATGATTTTATTAGAAGAATGGACTGTAGATTTTTGTTTTGGGGGTTCATATTTTCCCATAGCTGGGACCCTAACAGGTGCTAACACTCCAGGAACAACAGCAGTTAAGAGGTGGTTTCACGCTCCTCAAAACTTCCAGTCTCCTGATCAGAGGCCTTGCTACTGGATGTAGTTTATTGTCATATCCAGGATGTTAGTTGCAGGTACAAAAACACCTTGTACTGCAATGAAATAAGCAGGCATATATCTTAACACAAACATTGGTCTACCTAATAATGTTGATATAGATTGTTCCAATATAATTTGCTCTTGTTCTTCCTTGAGGGAATTTTTTAGTTTTTTTTCTCATAGAATATGCATGATAATGACTAAAGAACACATCATTTGGAATATTGTGTTAACAACAGTAAGGATTCAATTGTTCAAGCAATATTTGAAATGTTCATAACTCTTCTCAAATTTATTGACAATACTACTCACTCTATGCCACTTTTTAGTGACTATCTGTAGATATGTCTGTTTTTTAGTCTTACCTACAAATCGAGTGATACAAGTTAATTTCTGTCTCTTTTCCACATCCACTTTGCCTTCTACCGTGAACACATCTTGAGACTTAGAAACATTTTAAAGATTCTGCTTCAAATTTTTGCTCCATTTATAAATCAATAAAATCTTTGAAAGGTAGCTTTTACAATGATGGAAAGGAAGAGAGAAATTGAACCATTTATCCCCAAAACTGTCTCCTGTCCCACCCACTAACACTCATTGATTAGACTCGTACCAAGCTGTAAATCTTTTTTTTAAATCTCCACTTTTTCTTTTGAAATAGATTTTTTAATTAAAGTGTTAGAATAAAAACCTGAAGTTGCTAATTTAGAAATCTTCAAGTTAAAATTAACAAAAGCAATAATAATAATAATGTTGATTATAATAATTCTTTTTGTGTTTTTATTTTAGATATTTATTCTAAATTAAACATCACATCAGACAAGTGCAATTCTAACCTTTAGGATGGTATGGTTGATGTGTTATTGTCCCCCACATTACTGTGGAATTGGGTGGGATATGAAAGTCATTTTTAAAAATATATTCTTGATAAAGAAACTAATGGATTTGAAAAAGAAATGTGGTCGTAAAAGCCGCCAAAACTTCTTGTAAGTATTCTCACTTGTTAATAAGAAATTGATTGGCACATAATCTTACTTGAAAAGAGAGCAGCCATTTTGATTTTGTGTATTATTTAACTAAATATTTATAGGCACAAGGACTTTGTATTATCACCAGTCATCTTGTGATTGTGTCATAAGCACATCATGATAGTAGACAGAAAAGAATGTGTCACTGAGTATACAGGCAATTCATAATTACCTTACCTGGCCAAGGTTCTACAGTTATATAACTTATAAGCCTTAACAGAGAATATTCATACCAACTGATCTGCTGTGTTTTAAGAGTTAGAAAATGCAATAAAATAATGTAACAAGGTGCTTCTAGTGAGTTTAGGCCATGACACACATGACTGGCTGTTGAGGAGATACATACTAACACCAGGAACTGATAACTTTATAGCCACATGCATTAAAAAAAAACTTTGTTTTTCTTTTACCTAATGCATAGGGCACAGCCCCAAAAAGGAAGCACTCCTCTTCAGTCAAGCAGTAAGTAGCACTATTCTTTCTTCAGAAACACAGACTTTTGCAGCTAGATTTTGTTAATAATAAAAAGCAGCATACTCTTTTTCACTGCCAGATTTTTATTATTTTATTTCTATTTTACAGAATAAATATTTTCATAATATTCCAAATGATCATATATTTCCTTTCATTCTGTATTGTTCAGTTGAAATATTTTGGTGGTATAGATACCTGCTCATGAGATATAAATACCACCTCACTCTTATATGCAAAGAAACAAGTTCAATATGTTTCAGAACCATTACCTTTGTGGTCAGTCTAGTTAATATAGCATGTAAGAAATCTTACTGAGAATGGTATTTAAGATATAACATCTAATTCAGAAGTTGCTCTCAGTTGTGAGTCAACTAAACTCAAACTATTTTACTGCATCAAACATAATTCTATCAAAAAGCTAATATGTTATCTTACCTAAATTTACATGAGCAAATTTGAACATATCAATTTACTAGGAAAAATGTTTCAGTCCTCACAGTTTGCTGAAGACTCAAGGTTTTATTTATAATTATTTTGGTACTGGAGATTTCTACACAAGAGGTAGGGTTCAGTGTAGAAGATATTCAAGCTATTCTATAGAGTTGGTAGTTATTGCTTTGCTGTTAAGGTGTTTTTACAGAGTTTTGGTGTTTTTTTTTTGGGGGGGGTATATTTTATATTCTTTGTTACATTGTTTTTGTATAGCCATAATTTTTCTTGGGAATGATAGTGGAAAGGTTTCCCATTGCTTTCTCCACAGTGACTTTATTGAGACACTACCTCTAGTCAGCTTGCAATTATTTCAGTTTTTCTGCCCTTTAGTAGGTCTTACTTTTCATTCTGCAGATTTGTTAACTACTCCCCTTACACACTAAGGTTAACAGCAGGGGAATTGGTTTAGTTGCCAGTTTAAAAGTGTTCCAAAAGTTAAACAAAGTATTAAAAAACAGGAAAATTTTATTTTCTGTTCAGCACTTTTTTCTTGGTTTCTATGTAATATTAATCCTCCTATATGGCAGTTAGTTCTGGATAATTTCAAATAAGATCAGTAGTTGAACAAGAATAGTACATTCAAACCTTCAGTCACAATGTCTTGTGACTTTGTGTTAATACAACTATTAACAGCTTCCAAACAGTTTCATCTACCCAAATTTACTGACAATGTTTGGACCAATCAATGGTATGGTTTTTCAGGCACTTCTCAACAGTGCTTCTTGACAAATTGACCAGGTCTTATGGGCGGAATGCTAACATTTTTACCTTATGGCAGTTCTCTGATATAAATCTAATATAGTGTACAAATATTACAAAATATAAGAAAACAATAGAAACTGATAAAATCTTGTGTATGCAGTTTAATATTTTCTGACCAATATATCATTTAATTCAGCTCATCAGATCCTTCTACATTCTTTTTCTTCTGTAAATCTACAAATATTTCTTTTTTTTTTCTTTTCACTCCCCTTTTTTCTTCATCTGTGAAAAGATGTGTACCACACACCAGGAATGGATTGAGAGTGCAAAACAGCTCAGCCAAATAACTAAATTCAACCCACTCAGGATATGAGCTACAAATTGAAATATCGGAATCAAGTAAGTATTGTAACTATATGGAAAGTGTTTTAACAGACAATAGAAAATGTAAAACATTCCAACACTTTGGAATAGTGAAAGACACCTTCTAAAAGCTAGACAAAGTATTAAGAAACAAGAAAATTTGTTAGAATCAAAGGAAAGTCTACTGAATGGCAAAGTAATATCAGTCCTCCTCTATGGCATTGAATTCTGAAAAATTTCCTCACAGATGAAAAAGACTTAAATTAACAAGAATTGTAATTCTACAGAAGAATGCTGAGAAGACCATAGATGGGGCATGGGAACAATGGAGTAGTTTTAAGAAAAATGGGAACAAAGAGGACATGTGTACTTACAGTCAGGTGAAATTTCTGGAACACATAATGAGGAAAGTAGGTTTGGAGAATTTGAAACTCACAGTACATGTTGAAGTCAAGAGAAGCAGAAGGAAACCTAATAAGCTTATTTAAACAGATGGCAAAGCAGGCACTTTGTGGGATGGTAAGGAGGCAAACATTGCTTAGAGCAGCAAAGGATAGGAAGTCTTATTTTTTTAATCATTTCACTCCAAGCAAGGCAATAAAGCCACTAAGATGCAATGGATTGGGGAGTACGAGAGAATATGGGAAAAAGAAAACATTATTAAGGAGAAAGAACAATAAAAGGAAAGGAATTAAGACAGAAGCATCATCTTGGGAGTTCCACAAAGTTGGGGTTCGTGGGAAGAAGCTGTACATGTGGAAACCACAAGACCTTTGCACTGGCTCTGTTCCCCTTGTTTAACATTTTATAAAAATAAAAAAATTAATTAATTTTATAAAAATAAAAAAAATAAAAAAGTAAATTCTGAAATTTAGAATGATCTTATTCCATTTCAAAAATAAAACCTTTAAAAATGAATATTTTAAATTAATATAGGGCCAAAAATGCTTTTGACAAAAAACCTTAATGATTTCACTATAATTATGTAACAATAATATAATGATATTCCGCAGACAAATCTACAGTTTATGTTACTTCATTTAATTGCATCGTTACAAACTATAAACCTAAATTGTGCTTGAAATATTGTGTAATCAGCCCTAATTTTTTGTAAAATACTTGGATATGATATAATAAATAATTTGCAGTGAAAAAAGCAATTTTCAATTTTTTTTTTTTTTTTTTTTTTTTTTTCTGAATATGCCACGCCAAACGCATCATATTTACATTTTGATCCGCTTTTCGGGGGAGTGAGTTATTAGTTCTATTCAGGAGATATAACAGGTGCAAAATCCTTTTTTCCTTTTTCTCTGATTAAGGCCAAAATATATTTGATATTTTCCAATAGTAATAAAAAAAAACAATTTAAATATTTTGGATGCATATAAAAACCTGGCATTCACACGCTCTTTTAAAGCTGGAATTTTCTAATCCTCAATAAACTTTTTTATTTGAAATTTAAATCCTTTTCAGCTGATGAGGTTTCAAATGTGGCATGCTGCTCAAATCTCACAAAGTCAATTAAACCATTTGCAAATACCAACATATGTTGCTGGTTTCGGTTGATTTTATTTATCAGCATATCAACCTCTATGGGTTATTTAATGCCAAAATCTAAATATTTTGAATGCAATTGCATGCTTTGAACTACAGATAAAACATATTGTTGGTTATTTTGCTTTAAAAATGGTCATTTTATTATAAATATGTATTTTTATATTTTCATAGTGTGTTTTTTTTTTTTGTTTGGGGGTTCAGTATTTGCCCATAGTTGGGATCCTAATATGTTCCTCTATCTCAAGCCAGGGTGGACCTGGGAACAAGAGCAACTAAGAGGTGGTACCACACTCCTCAAAACCTACAATCTCCCAATTAGAGGTCTTGCTGCCGGATGTACTTTATCAGCATACCCAGGATCTAGTATAAATGATAATGATAAGAATGGAGATGATTTACTTTTGCTACTTTCTTTCCCATCCTGCCCAATAAAAAAAACAAAAAAACAAAACAAACACACAAAAGAACCCCCCAAAAAAACTGACCAACCATTTCTGCCCCAATTTTCACCCAACAAAGCATAGTGGAAGTGAAACCAGAGAAGTTCAAGTGTGAATTAAAAAATATCCTTGAAAGGAAGAAGAAAGAAAACAAAATGGCTCACAGTTTCTTTTTCCATTCTTTACTGCTGATGATGTTCTTTTATTTCTGTTTTTCATTTGATTTGATTTTTATTTTTTGTTCCCATGAATTCCCCCCCCCACCCCTTTTTTTTTTTATTCCATTTCTTACCTCTCCAAATCATCGTGCAATTGCCTTTCAAGTATTGGATGACATAACCTAATTCAGAAACCAAATGTTTTCAAGAGGGGTAGGGGACGGACAATATTAGGCACAGATGTGTACACTCTTAACAGAATAACTTCTAATTCTGATTAGTGCTAAAACAAAACTTGAAGTTAAAAAAAATTAAGATTTAATACTTGAGGCCAGTTTAATAAAAAACATTTTAAAAAGATGAAGCCATTTAATATTTGTATACAACAAAATTAAATTGACCAATATAAATTATTGTAAAATATGAAAAATAAAAAATTTAAACTTACAGTCTAGATGCTTGTAAAGCATCATGTTTTTAATCTTTTTCAAAGCTCCCCCTCTCGGGATTTCAAAATCTTTCCTCACCTCTTAATATTAAAGCTAAAAAATTTAAATGAAATTTTAAAAAGTCAAAATTAGCAAATTTAATATTAAAATATTAAGATTTATCAGATGTTTAAATTATGTTTGTATCAAATTACAACAAATAAAAGCATTTAATTTGCTGACTATAACTTTCTTTTTCTCAATTAACTTTGAAATGTGTGGCATTTTGGTGCTGAGAGTGATCTGGATGTCATGTTAAACATCAAGCATTCTAGTAATATATCACAGATGTGTTACACTTCTTTCCACCCAATCACTATAAAACAGGGAAACTCAAAATGTTTACATTAGCTTTTTGGAAAAAAAGTTTCAGTTTAATTCTCTTGCAACTAAGCTCTCGATAGCTGTAAAGAAAGTCTTTAACATTTAGCACTCTGCATCATTTATAAATATTACTTCTCCACTTACTGTATTTAGAATTCCCTCAAAATATTACGTTTTACATATTAGTTTTATATATTTGAAATTACAGTAGCCTGGCTCTCAATTTCAGTCTAGATTATTTTAGTTGTTGCCTTAGAAGGATATGACTACACAACCAAGAAATTTACATTCAACTTGCATTGGCAGGACTAACATTTTGCTTGGCAAAAAAAGTTACCTACAGTGTGCTTTAATATTGTTTTTTTTTTTTTAACATAAATGGAGAGAGTTATCAATGAGCATTACTTACATAGTCTTATAATAATTTTGTAGTTCAAATCAATATAATCAACAAATTATGGAGATGAAGAAAAATATAGAAAGGAGAAAAACATGATTTGTTAGGGATTATGATCCCTACAGGAACTATTTAATAAGTTCATTATTGCAGATTTTACAAGAATGCTACAGATTGTAACAAGAGAGATAATTTTACAATGAAATGATTTGAAACGACTATAAAAATTAAGCCTTAACCTATATGTTAAAAAATAAATCAAGAAAATGCAACATATACTTGAAGTAAACCAGACAATTTATCAGCCAAAATGTTATGTTAGAATTATGTGCAAGAATAATAAAGTTGGTTAATGAAACAAATGACTAAACAATTGACTAAGAAAGAAAGAAAAAACATGGTCCAACATTTCTGCACAAATATTAATGAAGAAAAGACAAGTGAAAACAGCTAACAAAAGAATATAAACTTCAGAAAGTCTGTCTTTTAAAAAAAAAAAGTTTTGTTTTTGTATGAAGCTCATGCCTCATTTATTATATACTGAAACAAATTGTGACCCCAACATTATTATGACTCCACCTTGTATCAGGCACCTAAGACTACATCTGTTTATACATATATACAAAGTGGTATTGACAAGTTTCTAGACTGTACATACTTTGAAGGTAATGTTGAGTAGAAATGCACATGCAATTAACATTCATTGGTACCCAACTTACTGAGTCAGTCTACCAATGTTATTTATGCAATTTACTCATATTCAGTATTATGCAATATGTTGGAATGGCCCTGTTGTCTTTAACAAATTCAAGCCACGTGCCTGCACTAAACATTTTCTTTTTTGTGAAGCTCAGTAAAAAGTGCTACTGAAGCACTTAAAATGCTTTGTCAGACTTTAGGCGACATTTCTTTAGGTCAAACACAGGTTTTTAAGTGGTATGCATATTTCAAGGTCAGTTGAGTGTTGAATCAAGATGATGACTGTTCAGGGTGACCAATTTCCAGAGAAATGCTAGAAAAAATAGGAAAACAATTTCCAAATTCATCCACAATCGTGTCATTTAAACAATTAGAATCGATGACAGATCCTAATACATTCATGAACTTTCTATTTAGCTGTTATGCATATATGCACACACATGTACAATGTGGTATTTATTGGCAAGTTTCTTGACTGTACATAGACTTCTCATGCACTCATATACAGTGTAACCCGGATATAAGAGAGTTGTCGGGACAGGAGAAGAAGTCTCTTATATCCGGGTTTGGTCTATTTTGTTTTATTAACACAGGCTCTAATTTGGGACCAGAGAAAATCTCTCTTATATCCGGGTTACACTGTATATATATATATATATATATATATATATGATAAAATATAGTTTTAAGGTATGCTATATTTATGGGTTAAACTGCTCAATATCAATGTATACAAATACAGTGTAACCTGGATATAAGAGAGATTTTCTCTGGTCCCAAATTAGAGCCTGTGTTAATAAAACAAAATAGACCAAACCCGGATATAAGAGAAACCCGGATATAAGAGACTTCTTCTCCGATCCCAACAACTCTCTTATATCCAGGTTACACTGTATATGAGTGAACATGAAAGTCAATACCCAGAGGCAACAGTCTGTTTTTTGATGATAGCATTTAGCATGAAACAGACTGTCACTGCTGGGCATTCAGTTTGCCTTAGAGATGGGTTCTGTTGATGGATTCAAGTCCATCTAGTGACACTATCTGCACCTCTTTGCAATCAGCAGAATTTCATACAGCCATCCAAGGCTCTTCACTGGCTTCTTTTTGACTCAGGATTATGTCACCTCCAATGCAGAACTGAATTTCCCTGACAGAGCTTCTGAGCAATGATAAGCCTGACTTTTCTTGGGTTTAGCTTTCATTCTCACCAGCATGAAGAGCTTATGGTAGTGCTGCAGTAGTTCATTGGCACCAATCTTAGATGAGACCAGAATGGTGATATCATCCATATCAGTCCCTTTGCTGTGTCTGCTGCACCCCATAATATGGGTCTCATGGACATAATGAAAAGAAGTGGTTAAATCACACACCCGATCATGATACCAACTTTGAGGGCTTGCTACTTGGTGGTGTAGTTACCAACGGTGAACTGCATAAACACTGCTCTGAAATATTTAATTATAATTTCCCCAACCTTACTAGAGAAACTGAAAAATTCAAGGGACATATGTGAGAGAGTTGAGCTGGAAATATTCTCTAAGTGACATTTTAGTCCCTTAAACCATTCAGTAAAGTAAGCTGGTGGAAACTTTTATCTCTAAGCTCAACATTCTCTCTACAGTAGAAGAAAGAACAATGTATTGAAATGACAACTTCCAAAAATTAATTTGAAATCCATGTAAAGCCTTGCAGGTTATCTCCAAAACTTAAAACATTAACAGTATGATCTTTCATTTTTAGGGGAAGCATTGTCAACTCTTAAATATGATTACTTTTAACTAATAATTTTTTTTCACGCTGATTTTTAGTGAGGCACAGTAGAGTATTGGATTGCGGCTCAAATTGAAAAATTGAATAACTGAGTTCGAATTCAAGTCAAATTCATTACATTCACTTATATGCTAATACTCTTGGGAATGGTATGAATCCAACTCTTCTTGACACCTCCCACCAGCTATAGGTAAATAGTAGGACAAACTGAGTTCTGTAGCCTTGGCTGGCAACCAGTCTAGAAGGAAAACTGAATTCAGAACTGTATATAGCCCCAGCAAAGCACATACTATACCGCTAAGGAAAGGATTGTTCCCATTGACTTGATGATTCTGACTTTGGTTGACACCTTTTTTTATTGCAACTTGTATGCCACATAAACCTGGCAAATGCAGTATATATAACCCTATAAACTGTGAATGTACATAATTAAAAATTATAGACAAAGATAATACTGTTGTTATTAATACTGCTTGTATATAATCAATAACAAATAGAGTATTGAGAGAGATGGAGAAAAAGAGAAGGCATGAAAGATGGGATTTGATCTTCTGCTGAATGTAGCATTCCCTGTAGTTCAGATAATAAGAGCAGCTGGGACAGTTAATCAGGCTTCCTCGAAGTGAAGTAGATATGTGCTTGACCCTCACCAGTAATTTTTCATTTATTATTTCTAATCCTCACTGCTGTAAGACTGACAGCCAATTAAGTTACAATAAAAAGAAAATAAAAATCAATATGAAAGAAAATTACAAGTGAAATAAAAAATGCTAAAAATGTCTACAAATCTGATGATGTCTGAATTTCTTTAAATGATATTTCCAAAGAAACATTTTATATATATATATATATATATATATATATATATATATATATATAATCAAAATCCAGGCAAGCAATGACTGGGCACAACTGCCAGTTTCCTGCATTATCACACAATCAGACAGCCAGTAGCTGTAGCTTGTAAAGTGGGTACCCTATATACCATCAGGTGAATTCAATATGACAGGCAAATTAAACCCACCCAATGGGAGGGGAAATCATATATATGTAAGCAAATATGTGGATGTAGATTCGATGGTATGATGAAAATGTGGAAAAGACAAAGCAAAATCCGAATATGTGAGTTTACTGTTTTTTTTATTTTGTTTTTGTTATTCTTTCAACGTCAGACGTTTCGGTCAAATAGACCGTCTTCAGGACATGGTTAATGGAGACATATTTATATTAGATTTAAGTTAGATGAAGAGACGATATATACAGGACTAGTCAGAAACAGAAAAACTGAAATTCTAAAGTCAGAGTATTCTTTCTTGGAGTCGGATACGCTGACGCCGCGTGGGCGGCACTGCGAAAACCTGCTCCCAGGGAAGAGATTTTATCCTAAGTGGAAAGGGGGGGGGGAACCTATTTAAAACTATAGCTTATCGGTATGTTTGTCAAGCATTAATCTTGCTAGAAAAGTTGAAATATTAAAGAAACCCTGTCTGGTCTGGCATGATAGCCACCTCACACACAATAAACACCAGATATAATAGGTTATAGATATAATAGGCATAAATATCAATTATATCATATGCACTTCAAGATATCTTCTGAGGTGAATGATATCTAATTTAATGTGTGCTGCATATTTTGTATAATAATAGCTTCTAGAGTTTTCAGTCTTTCCTTGTAACTGGTGTTATAGAGTATTTTGGTGTTCATTATTTACATTATTTGGACTATTGTCCTCATCTTAGTCACCATATTTATTATTATTTATTTGTATGCTTCGGCCTTCTTCAGGTAGTTAGAATGTCAAACTGAAACCTTCATTTCGCTCAGTGGGGTAGACTGTTCTATTTCCATGTGCCATGTTTAATGGATATCAGTTATCTCCTGTTAATTTCCCTCCGAAAGTTCTCAATTGCTGGATATTGAACTCACACTCTTTGGGTCCTGTCACTGAATCTAACTAACACTTTTATCCACTGTGCCATGTGTCCTTTCGGTGTTGTTAACTAATATTTGTCTTATGTTGATAGGTACATTTTGTTCATTAATGATGTGTTGGTCGATGTGTGCACAAATTACACAAGTTCTTGATAATGACTGGAAAGTTGAAAATACTTAAACAAAAATAACAAAATAGGAATTCCAAACATAACATTTTATCCGAAAGTTGGAAAAAAATAATAAATAATTAAACCGACAACCTTGTTGGTTCCTTATAATGAATACTTGCTGCATATATATATATATATATATATATATATATATATATATATAAACATACAACAAATATTTTTTTATTCATACACAGTCTGTCAATTACCTATCCATTCTCATACACACTTTTGTTTGTACCAGTTTTTTTTTATTATTGATATAAGAATAAATTTCAATCCAAAGATGATATTTTTTTTAGGTCTCTTTGAGTATTCTTGATACTGATCAATATTGCAAGATTAATGAAACAACTTGCTTTATTTATAGGACTGATTTGACAGACAGTAATTTATGAAACAACCAGAGCTCATTTCATTTACTGTGTTAATCCTTCTCTTGAAACTGATAGCTTTCAGTACTTTCTCAGATAATAAAAAGCAAATATGATGAAAGTTCAAACTAATCTTCAAAATTACTATAATTATGATTATAATTTCTGGTTATTCGCAAACTTATTCAACAGAGATCAAAAGAGGTCTGCTGCTATAGGAATTGATGCTATCATTAGCTTACTTTCAGGATCAGAATCAAAAATAAATTTCTCTCATTTCAGTTATAGCAACTTAATGAGTTACACAAGGATTATCAAACATAAAGACATGAAACATCTGTTAATTGATCTGTAATAGATTTTTCAAGAATTCAAACACTTGTGTGTTATTCTTTCCTTGTCTAACAAATTGTATTTGGTCAAGTAGGAGTTTAGGCATGAACCTTAAATACTTCAAGAGTTCATGAAAAGTCAGTCAATGCAAAAACTAACAAACTGGTAACAATTGAAGTGGATATTTGCAGGTTTTTTTCCTACTAAAATAGAATCTTTCATTCTAGGCTTTTCTTAAATTAATTGCTCCAATTTGATTTTCAAGTGTTACTAAGTTGGTCTTAAAATATTTTACTTTCACTTTGTCATAAGATTTTTTACAAAACTGACATAAATTTTCATGGATAATTGTTTCCTCCATTTTATCAAGGCTTACGGTCATATCACGTAACACCGATTCCTATACAATCACCAAAGTTAAGCAATGTCAAACTGGATCAGTACCTAGTTGGGCAACCACTTGGGAATATCAGGAGCTGTAAGCTTGGAAGTACGGGTGGTGTAAGGAATAATGGCTCAAAATTGTAAATCGGAGATCCGAGTTCCAATTACAATTAAGTTTGTTATATTCACTTACATGCAAATACACTTGGGAAAGTATGAATCCACCACTTCTGCCCCCAAATATGGGTTAATTAGTAGGACTTGTATCAGTAAATCCTTATTATCTATCCAAAAATTCTTACAGTCTAAAAAAAACAAAACATTTTATGGCTTTAAATATTGTTCAAAGGGTTGATAATCTGCAAAAAAAAAGAAAAAAGAAATCAATGGATCAATCAATCCTTCGGATCAGTATGAGTCAAAGTAATAAGAACAAAAGTCATATGGATGAGCACGTAGTGACTCAAGTTAGGAGCTAACAGCCTATAATTATAAACTTGTTCCCTTCATGCAGAAACATAACAGGTGTAAGCTCCAGTTTTATTCATAATTAATTAACGTCCTTCTCTAATTAATTATGCCCAAATGATTTATGAAATTGTTTTTTTTTTATAACATCAACATTCATAAAAGCTCAATTTCAAAATACTGGACTAAAAATTTTAATCCTTTGTAGGGAGTTAAGATGTTTAAAATTAGAAAATCATCTTGAGTTATCAGAATGTGATTTCCATAGCTTATGCTATAAAGCCAATGCTTCTACTTTGGGTGTGAGCAAAAAGAATTAGTAAACATTTAATTAATTAGACTATTTAAAACTGGGGGGGGGGTCTGATTGGTTGATGACAAAAGAATTTGAGAAAACTTGAGTGGTTTCATAATTATGGCATTTACAAAAAAAAGTATATTTTTTTTAAAAACCCTTTGAAAAATAAATTTCATTGCTTGTAATTTGCTACCAAAAGACTTTTCTCAAAAATTGATTTGGACCAAAAATGATAACCAAACTTGTTTTATAGATTTATGTCTAAATTTCTGGGATGAAGAGTTATTATTATTTACACTATATATATTTGGACTATTGTTTTCATCTTTGTTGTTATTATTTTTAATTTTCGATCATGCCCTCTGGTCTTCCTCAGGTGTATATCGATCTGAGTAAACTTAACTGAACTGGACCTGTTATTTAATCCATGGAGGTAGACTGTTGTCGTTCCACTACTCATGTCTAAGGATATCATCTAGTTCTTATTTTTATGTAGTATTGTTCAGTGATTGCTTGCTCATTTTTACTGAGTGCAAATATGCATTGCCCAACCCAGGGATTGAACTCACAACCATTATGTCACCAAATTCACAAAGCAATGCTTTTATCTGCTAGGCCATTGTTCTGCCTCTAGTCATGATAGCAACAACAAAGACAAGGTCAATAGTCCAAATACTGTTTTATAGAACTGTAATAAAGTTAAAGAATTATTACAGTTATAGAACTGTAATAAAGCATTATTACAGTTATAAAACTGTAATAAAATCAAATCTAAAAATTTTGCAATTATTCCAGGATATGAACATTTTTTACATACAGTTTTATATATATATATATATATATATATATATATATATATATCTCATGAAATGGACTAAGTAATTGTTTACGTTAAGATACACTTCGAGCAGATATGAGCATTCAAGAGAAATCATGGCAAGTTTGTAGTTCAAAAACGGTAATTTGACCTTGCTAACCAAAGGATTCCTCTGTAGCTAAATGGTATATGATGGTTCCGTGTAGGATACAGCTTCGATTCCTGTTGGAGGACACATATTTTCTTTGAGATTTCTTGGACGTTTAGGCAGTAAATGCTGTAAAGACGGTTTATTATAAACAGAGCATTTACTTAAATCTTTGTATCTATAAAAATAACGTATAAACAATATATATATATATATATATATATATATATATATATATATATATATATATATATAGCTTATTACTCTAGATGTTAAGCATGTGTACTCATTAAATATGAGTGGATATCCCTGTTTTTTTTTAGACAGTGAAATTTAATACTTCCTAGCCTAAAAATCAAGTCTTAATAAAGAAAATATGCAAACGAACATTTCAAGATGTTCAATTTCTAGGATGGTAGACATTAATTTCAGTTTAAAAGACAGGGATATCTACTCAAATACATGTACCCACTAAATATAATGCCTATAGTAATAAGAAATAATGTTAGAGGAACAAAATCCATTATCTGCATTCATATATATATATATATATACATATATATAAAACCAATTTGTTGATTTTAGTAATAAAATTACTTCAGTTGTGGCTCTTTATTTACCCTCCCATGTTTCCCTTTTTCATTTTCACCTTCTTTATTATTATTGTTCCACTGAATCTTTCTAAAGAAGTGTTTTATGAAAAAGGTACCCTTAAAAAAAAAACCCTTATTTTCAAAGCCATATATAAATTCTATGGTTTAAAAATTTATATATATATATATATATTTAAAGACATTTTTATGTTTAACATTGTTTTTATAGATACAAGTATTTAAGTAAATGCTCTGTTTATAATAAACAGTATTAAATAACATTTACCGGCCTGAATGTCTGAGAAATTTTCATAGAAAATATTCGTCCTCGACAGGATTCAAACCTGTATCCTATACAGAACCGTCATATAGCCTGACGTGCCTTAACCATTTCAGTCACTAAGGATCATTCAGTTGGCAAGGTCGAATTTACTGCTTATAAACTTCAATCTTCCATGAATCTCTCACGTGCATCTGAAGACTCCAGAGTTATAGCTATATCTTACAGTCTCTCTCTATACAAAATAACTGGTCCCTGACTGATGTGGAATTAATTAAAAATTCATTTCTGTAGATCCCAGAAAAATAAAAAAAAACTTCTCCAATGTCTTTCACTTCAACATTATATCCACTTTCATCTTTTCGTTTAATCCATTCTGCAAGAATCAAACTTAAGAAATGACTTTAAACTTTCAAGAGCACTGAAATAAAATAAGTGTCTGGATTATTTGAGTGAAATCCGAGTAATGATTGTCTGAGAATTTGAGTAAAAGTCTCAACAATCTGCCTCATCCAAAAAGCTCACTTTTCAATACATACACGCACAAATGCATACACACACAGCAATTTTATATACATGATTATGGATCTGCAAGGAAGATATCTCAATAACAGTTAATCTGTTTTAATGTTTCTTTTGCTGGAATTGTATATAAGTGATGGAATCATGAAACCAAATTAATATTCCTGCTTTTTTACTCTGGGACCCTGACCCAAGATATCTGAAACTGTATCTCTTACATTCCTAAAATATTGAAATTAAATTTGTTTTTCCCTTTCAGACGCAAAATGTTAGAAATTTTTATGATTCTTATATTTAAACTGAATATATTTACTAGAAAATGTAGTATTTTAAAGGAAACAAACAATTTAGATTTGAAATTTTATCATCTTGCCGTCAGCAAAGTGACTAGTTAGGAAAACTTCTATCAAATTGACTCTTTAAACAGATTTTCATTATATTGTTTTCCAAATTATATTTGATATCTATTTTAATTCAAATAAAATTATCTGAAATTGTTATCAAGATTGAAATAAGCTCTCCAAAATCAGAGACTTACTTATAAACCAGGTATAAAATGTCAATTTCTATCAGAGTGTGGTAAAACAAAAGGTTACAGTTAGGGTAAATCATATACAGTAAATTTTAGTCTAACTACAAAAGCATATCACAGATATTCAATCCTAAAGTCATGTTTAGAGGACTGATTGGATTTATTTGAGCAAAAGATTGTATAAATAAATGAACACTGCAACCAATTATATTGTTTTCAACAACTCATAAACTATTGATCAAAAACCACAAATCCCAGATAACCAGCTACTTGGGAAGATATATTGAAGGAGGTTATCAGCACAATTCTATTAAAAAAACTCTCCAAAATCAGAGACTTACTTATACAGCAGGTGTAGAATGTCACTTTTTACTATAGAATGGTAAAACAAGAGGTCACAGCTTTTCTAAAATTGCTATCAAGATAAAAATAGCCTCTCCAAAATCAGAGGCTTACCTACATTACAGTTCAAAAGTTTGAAGCCACCATCAGAATTAGCATGGGATGAACTTGCCAGAAGAGTGAAAAAAAAACATGAAAAAGAGCTCTTGGAGTCATTGAAAAAAGAATGGTATCAATTATCAAACTTATACTCTGAGAAACTTTTGCAATGAATGCCAAAAATTTGTTTAGGGAGATATTTTGACAAAAGCAAAATTTAATCATAAAATTTTTTTTTTTCTTTTTGTCATAACAAAATTTCTAATTAAAAAAATATCATATCTCACTTTCTTAAATCATGTATAATAATTTTCTCTTATTGAAAATACAAAACAACTACTTCTGGGGCCAATTTAAAAAATTAATAGGAGTGGTCTCAAACTTTTGAACTATAGCGTATAAACCAGGTATAAAATATCACCATTTATCATAGAGTGGTAAAACAAGAGATCGCAGCTTTCCTAAAATCAAGATTGAAAAATCTCTCCAAAATCAGAGGCTTGCCTATAAACCAGGTATAAAGTCAAACTTTACCATAGATTGGTAAAACAGTCTTCCTAAACTGGCAGTGTGTGACTCGCCATTACTTCAAAACAATTCTGTTAATACTTCGCTTGTCCCCAGGCCTCATGAATTTAAACACCCCACGAGGCTGGCATCCCGCTCCCACCCCTACACCATGGAAACTGTTAGATGTAGACGTCTCTTCTACTCCAATAGCTTCAAGTCTCGCATATATCGCCTATGGAACTCCCTTCTCTATTACTGTTTCCCTGACAAATACAATCTCCAACGGTTTAAGTGTAGCATCAATTGACATCTCCAGTTGCCTTGATCTATCCACTTCCCTTCTCCACATCCTTTCATTTTTCATTCCTATCTACTCTCGCTCCAAATCTTCTGTAACCCCCTTGCCTTGATCGACCCACTGTCTTTCTCTTTCACCACATCCTCTCCTTTACCACTCCTATCTGCTCTTCCTCCAACCCTTCTTTAACCCCTTGTGTGATAGTGGCCTCCAGCCTTGCTTGGGGTGATACGCTTAAAAAAAAAAAAAAAAAAACTAATTCCCAAAATCAACTTGAAACAAAACTAAGTAAAAATTGCTTATGTTGTCCATTGAAATTCAATAAATAAAAGCTTTATGAAAGGCATAAAGCTTCTTTTCGATTGACATGCATTTACAATCATTTATGCCAGTTTACTTTGAAAAAGGAGTGAAATTAAATATCAATGCAGAGGAGCAATAGCAAGTAAATATTGATACAGCTTACAGGATTACAATTTCCACTTAACATAAAAGATTTATAACAGAAACCAAAACCTGTTCTTAATTAACCAAAGTGTCATCTTGTTCAACATTGTTTGCAACCCAAGGGAAAAGAAAAACTAAATCATTATCTAAACAACATTACAAATTCTGCACATGTCTCTAATGGTGATGTTAGCTGTTTCCTTATAAGGAAGCATTTGGTGTTCATTGATTGCATGGCTAGTGCTACTTTTGGTTGAAATTTATAAAATCAGCAAAAGAGGTTTCTCAAGTCCAGTAACTGTTATTGTTCTTTCTAGTACTGATGTGAATTTCCTTCCTTGTCTTTTTTTTTTTTCGAAGTAGTATGGAATGTCAAAATCTTGATTATGTCTTTATTTTCTCTTTAAGTTACATATGCTATCCATTTTAGTTATTGTTGATGGAAGTCCTCAAGTGCTTTCTGTTGTTTGGTACAGTTCTTTCTGATTCCGTAGCACCAGTCCACAACATTTGAGAAATGGTTTTAGCTTAGACTTACAAATTTCACTTCAATTCATCCATTTTCAATCATTGATCTGAGAAAGTTTTTGTATACAACTGACAAATGATTAGATATTTCCGAATGAGTTTAGTGCCATACATGACATCCATATAAAAGTCTCGATCTGACAGGGCTATTTAAGAACATGATTTCAGTTTTTAGGTTAATGTTTTGGTTTTGTAGCAACTTGTAGTGTTGGGCAAAACTACCTCTCATGCAGCCTATATTCAATTTCTGTAACTCTATACTAAATTGGTTATAGAAAAATGTTTGTCATAACAAAATAGTTATTAATATTATCATTCATGGTCCCATTGCTTCAGTAAATTTTAGAAGCCATCATTTTTTTTTCTTTTGTAGTCATCCTTCAAATTGAATATCAGAGTGCACATGTTGGGGATTTGGAATAAGATCCAAACCTTTGCAGATGATGTAACATTGTATTACTCATTCACTTCCAATACTTGTCATATTTATCATGCAATTAAAATGCACTAATACACAACATTTCTAATAAACACTTAAATTATACTAACACTTTAAAAATTAAACACACGCAGACACTATGTTGGAGGAGGCCATCAGCATTATTTTGTGTGTGTGTGTGTATATATATATATATATATATATATATTTTGTAGTGCGTATTCAATTTATGTAACATAAATCATTCAAACGAAAACAAATACTGAAGCTAATTATATGGCGAGAATCACTCTCACAAACAATATTTAATAATAAAATACAATCAACTTCGAATCCGTTAATGAATGGTGTGATAACAAGGATCACACCATTCATTAACGGATTCGAAGTTGATTGTATTTTATTATTAAATATTGTTTGTGAGAGTGATTCTCGCCATATAATTAGCTTCAATATTTGTTTTTCGTTTGAATGATTTACGTTATATATATATATATATATATATATATATATATATATATATATAGGAGGCATGGTGGAGTAATGGATAGCAGCTTGGATTGAGGAATCAGGGAGCAGAGTTTGAATTTCAGTCGAATCCATTACATTCACTTACGTGCTAATACCCTTGGGAAAGGTATGAATCCCCCTCTTCTCCCTCCAGCTATGGGTAAATAGCAGGACAAACTGGGTTCTATAGCCTCGAATGGCAACTGGTCTAGGAGAAAGACACCTCTGAATTCAAAACCTGAGCTAGGGTCGTTTGGGGGACCTTGTGGCACGTAATGCACCAGGTTTCTGTATTTGGCCCTTCAAAAAGTGTGGATGGTTCTGCACAAAACCTTCACCACTATAATATTTGTTTTTAAACTACAAGCTTCCCATGATTTCTCTCAAACACCCAAAGCATATCTTAATGTAAACAAATGACATAATATATGATGAAATGTACTAAGTCCAACAATTATTTGAATATTTTTTGTTTATATGTTATTTTTATAGATACAAATATTTAAGTAAATTTTATAATAAACAGTATTAACAACATTTATCAGCCTGAATGTCCAAGAAATCTCAAAGAAAATATGTGTCCTCCAACAAGAATCGAAGCTGTGTCCTCCACGGAACAATCATATAGCCTCTGTAGCTAAATGGTATAGCACCTCAGGTATATGACAGTTCTGTGTAGGATATAGCTTCGATTCCTGTTGGAGGGCACACATTTTGTTTGAGATTTCTCAAACAATCAATCCAGAAAATGTTGTTAATACTGTTTATTATAAACAGAGCATTTACTTAAATATTTGGATCTATAAAAATAACAT
This sequence comes from Acanthosepion esculentum, assembly GCA_964036315.1. Lineage (NCBI taxonomy): Eukaryota > Metazoa > Mollusca > Cephalopoda > Sepiida > Sepiidae > Acanthosepion > Acanthosepion esculentum. The sequence continues at coordinate 39,715,403 of OZ038508.1, read as the reverse complement.
ATAAACAAAAAATATATTAAAATAATTGTTGGACTTAATCCATAATATGTCATTTGTTTATGTTAAGATATGCTTTGAGCAGATATGAGCATTCGAGAAAAATCATGAGAAGTTTGTAGTTTAAAAAATAGTAATTATATATATATATATATATATATATAAAAGTGGACATGGAAGTCAGCACTTAGAGGCGACAGTCTGTTTCATGCTAGTGCAATCGTCATATATATATATATATATATATATATATATATATAGGCAGCATATCTTCATTCAAACATGTTTCACTGAATAATATAGGCATATTGTATCTAATTATTTTTATACTGATCTTTTCTAGTTGACTAATCAGTTTCTTGATGTTGAGATGAAATTCATCAAGGAAGGTATAGTTTTTTTTTTGTAACCCAAGTACTTTTGACCTTTTCTAAAATCATCTTCAGGGGTAAATTACATTGACAAACATGCTAGTGTAACTGATTAGACAAATGGAAAGGATCAGTATAAAAATAAGTAGACATGATATGTCTATATTATTCAATGAAACATGTTTGAATGAAGATATGCTGCCAATATATATATATATATATCAGTTAACCTTGTAGATTTCTTTGTTAGAGTATAGGGCTACAGCCTCACCACACTAAATGCTGTTGTTGTCATTTCTATAGTAAGTAGGAAGTAATAGGCCTTCAGCAAACAAATATAATGTTAAAAGTAAAATAGTGCTCAACAATACTGAGTACTCAAAGCCCATCCCCTCTCACAACCATATCAGAGCATATCATTTAAGTCATATACAAATATACAGGGAAATCGTCTCATCCTTACTCCTATGACAGCCTTCTGGAAGTGTCTTCTCACAAAAATTGACTTTCCCATATCTCAGGACTCAGGGCTGGACATTGGAGACAGCAATGCAGAAGCAAACAGTATGGAAAGAGATTGCCAATAGAATTCTGAACAACCATAGGGAGGTCAAAGTATGATGATAAATATACAAAGTAAGCAACATAAAGGAGTATGCTCCAAAGACACATAAGAGAAAAAGAGCTCAATGCTATATTTAATGGCAGAGCATTATACACACACACATATATATATATATATATATATATATATAGGCAGCAATCCTTCTTTTACGCAAGTTTCATTAAAAAACGACAGACAAGGTACTACGGTTAAGTTTTTTATTTAATTTTTCTTGTGTACGAACAAGAGTTTTCTTTGCTGGACAAAGAGTGTGTAAGAACTGTCCAAATGTTTTATTTTTCCGAGCGCTTTCGGCTATATCTTTAGCCATTATCAAGGATGATTTGATTTTTCTGCTTAATTGAGTGTGTGCATTATGTATATGTCTTAGTGTGTAGTAGTGGTGTTTTAATTTCCAAATACGGTTAGCACTTTGTGGGTTTGTTCGTAGTTAATATCGTTATGGGTAGGCTTTTTCTTTTTATTATTAAAGTCTCCATTATTTTTAACCTTTTTTTACTGGTGGAAGCAATTAATATATTTGTGTTTTCTACTAGTATATTTCTAATGGAGTCTGGTAAATTTTTTTGTGTGTTTAAATGGGTTCTAATGGAGCTGTAAAAAAAGGTTAAAAATAATGGAGGTTTTAATAATAAAAAAGAAAAAGCCTACCCATAACAATATTAACTACGAACAAAGCCACAACGTGCTAACCGTATTTGGAAATTAAAACACACCTACTACACACTAAGACATATACATAATGCACACACTCAATTAAGCTGAAAAATCAAATCATCCTTGATAATGGCTAAAGATATAGCCGAAAGTGCTCAGAAAAATAAAACATTTGGACAGTTCTTACACACTCTTTGTCCAGCAAAGAAAACTCTTGTTCGTACACAAGAAAAATTAAATAAAAAACTTAACCGTAGTACCTTGTCTGTTGTTTTTTAATGAAACTTATATATATATATATATATATATATATATATATATATATATATAATATTTTCTAAAAGCTTTTCTTGAAGTTGACTAATAAAAAAGCTTGCATGGGGTGGCAACTGAATGGAAAAGTAGAATAAAAAAAAATTCAAAAAATAATACCCAAAGGCAAAAAAGAAAATGACCCCCCCCCCCACAACCCACCAATTATTCCTGGCCATCTTCTTATCTGCTATTTTCTACTCATCTATTTACAGTATCAACAGAAACAGCAGGCCCGCAGTTACTCTATGAGGCCAGAAATCAAACCCAGGAATTCTGGAGAAAGAAAGTAAGTAATAAAGGAATTAAAAAAAACAAGTTTCTTGTGTTGTTATTGTTTCTGTCTGTGGGTCACCTGTTTTCTTGCTCCCAACCTGCCAACTGTGGAGATGGGATAACTCTGAATACTCAATCCAGGCACTCAAATCCCTTTTTACAATCAGTCAAGATAAGTAGAAAAACTGTATTACATTTAAAAATACTTTATATTAACAAAATTAGGCTTTAAAATCTTTGATATTAGAACTGCTTGTTAGTTTAAGAGCTAACATTTAGAAGTAAAGGGATATTTTGAAAAAGCTGAATAATGAATTATATATGTATTTTTATGGCACAGTGGTAATAGTAATATAAGCCATTTCCATATGAGGAAACATTTGACCTTCATTGACCAAACAGCCAGTGCTATTCAAGTTATCCTGGCTATCAGGCTGTGATCAAAGTCTAGTATCTGCCCTCAGGTAAACAAACTAAATTTTATCTGTCAATTGTCTTTGGACAGAGCACAACTCAGTTAAGTCTTTGTTTTCAGGTAAAGTGCAAATGAAAATATAAGATGTCTGGTCTTGGGGAACAGCTTCCTACAGCAGTACTTCTCTGATTTCCCTAAAGAGCTGGGGGATTAGTAGTAATATCGATACCAGCACAACCGATAGTAGTGGGGGTTGGATTATTTTTGGATCTGGCCTGGGTACATGCACTTAGACTTCTGCATTAAAATGACCTTGTGTCATGTCCTGCCAGCAAGGGGAAAGCAAATACAAACAATCTGTTCTCTTTCAAAATCCTTTAATTCAGGAATTTGAACTCGGCTCTCCAGTTCCTCAATCCGAGCCGCTGTCCATTACTCCACCCCTAACCCAGCATATGGTGAAGTAATGGATAGCGGCTCAGATCGAGGAATCGGAGAGCCGAGTTTGAATTGCTGTTGAATTCATTACATTCACTTATGTGCTAATACCCTTGGGAAAGTATGAATCCTCTTCTTCTGCCCCCAACTATGGATAAATAGCAGGACAGACTGGGTTCTATAGCCTTGGATGGCAACGGGTCTACCGCAAAAAAAATCTGCCTCGTCAGTCATGTATCAAAAGATACATGATCACCTAAGTGTGTATCATGCATGGCACATAACTGACTGAAAATCTTTTTATTAAAACAATTTTTCAGTAATGTATTTCTCAAGTTTACTGTTATTGCTCTTTTCCATATTAATGCAGGCTTTCCTTCCTAACCTTTTGTCAGGAGTAGTGTGAAATGTCAACATCTTGATGACATCATTTTCTCCTCGAGTTATACTATCCATTTTAATTGTTGCTATAGTTCAAAGTCCTCAAGTGACGTGGTTTCTTTTATTTGGTACAGTTCTTTCTTTGTGATTTTGTAGTGCCAATCCATGACATTTGAAGAAATATGGTTTTCACTAAGACCTACAGTCTTCATTCACTCAAAGACATTCAATGTCAAAAAAATATTTAAATACATTTTCCGTCTAATACTATACAAACAATTTTCTAAAATAAATTTATACATTATTATAAACCAGAACATCATCTGTTAATATCAATAAATAACATGTTATTACTGATATGACATATACACACAGTGGCTGGATAAGTTTGTAGCCTGACCAGGGTTTCAGATTAGCTTTCATCACTATCCTCTTGGAAGTGCCCCCCCCACCACCACCACCACCACCAAATTTTTATAGATTGGTAACATCAAAATGTTACTTTTTTTAACTTTGTTATTAATAGTTGTTAGCATCAAAATAAAAACACCATCAAAATGTTTAGGAAATAATTTTTTAAAAAATATTAATGTTTTAAAAATGAATAAGTGCAAAAGCATATTAGTAAAATTTCAATGTATTTTTTTAAATAAATCAAGACTATTTTTACTTAAACATTTCAGTTAAATTACCTTAAATAATTTTACATGGAAATGTTAAAATAATTATGTTCAGTCACTTTTATCATCATCTAAGAATTACCTTCTATGAAATCATTTTCTATATTAAGAATATTAGCACATTACAACTATTCAAGAACAAAGTTTTAAAGTCTGCATAAAAGATTTTCATTTACAATTATCTGCCTTGTGTCATGACTAAATTTTCTATATTTATTTATTATTTTTTATAAATTCTCCTTTGTATTTTCAATTTAGCATATGATAAGCAGAAAATATAAAAAATGAAATTAGTTGCTTTTGGAATAAATATGATAGGATTTTAATTAAAAAACTTTGTATTGTCCCAGAATCATCCCCCATAAATATAAGCAGTCATTCCAAGCTAATATTCTATCATCCATGGGATGATGTTAATGTCAAGCTCTAAGCCTGACACATAGTTATTAGCTTAAATTTAACATTGATTAATAAACACCACAATTAAGTGCAGTGACAAGGAAAGGATTATATTGAAAAATAAATATTTGTTGTGCAAAATAAACGCTTTCTCACTATTAACTTACAGACTTCACACACACACACACACATATATATATATATATATATATATATATATATATATATAGAATATTAGAAAAACTCAATAAAAAATTAATCAAATTTTCCTTGTCTGTCATATTCAATAAAAAATGTTCGAAAGAAAAGTTTCTGCCCATATATATATATATATATATATATATATATATATATATATATATATATATATATATATATACACACACAATACCAAGTCCATAGGTGGTATGGATTATTGCAAGGAGGTATTTTAATATAAAAATATTAAAAAGTTAACTTATATACAGAGCAATATAAATAAATAAATAATAAGGAAAAGACTTAATTAGTCATCACATAATCGGTTATAAATTTATTTCAACAGTTATACATATATACCTGCCTCATCAGACCGACTACATTTTATTTGAAAAGAAAAATTTGTTTTCTCTTTAATAAAATGTAGTTAATCTGAAGAGGTAGATATATATGTATAACTGTTGAAATAAACTTATAACCAATTATGTGATGACTAAGTAAGTCTTTTCTTTATTATATATATGTATATAAGAAAAGATTGATCAATTTTAGTGTGAGAGAGAAATCTTCTTAAAGGAACAATAAATGGTTTCAAATACAAATTCTCTTTCATTTGATGCTCAGCTTTTTACAAATGAAAGTAACCAGCAGAGAACAAGAAAGAAAAAAAAGACAACCAAATGTGGTCTCGATTCAACCAAACAAGAGATGGAAAGACAGATACTTTTTCTTATTTTGAAGGCAACAGTTTATCTGCACTTTTGCACAAAATGCTGATTCTAAACATCTTTTTTTTTTCTTTTCCTTTTTAAATTCATCAAAACACAAATACAATTCTTTCTTATGACAATTTTAAGATGTCCTGGCTTTTCTGATAGACAGTTAGGACTTGAGATTTCTGTTCTATAAATAAAATTCTACATTTTCATCAACAAAGCAAAAGTTAAGATAAGTAACAAAAATAATAATAACAGCAAAAAGGTTTTAGTTTTTATACAGCTTGATTGCTTCAATATGTTTGGATGGATTTGAAATAAATGCATGATTGCAAATTAAGGAAGCCTAAATATGAAATAAGTTAAAAATGCTTTCAATATTGATGACATATCTGGTCTGGTGCTCCTGCTATATATTTAGAGATTCTTGATAAAATTCAAAGAAGAATCAGCAATATTATTGGTTCTGATCTGGCATCCTGGCTTCAGTCACTTTCTCATCACTGTAATGTAGCTTCCTTGTGCTTTTTCTATAAATATTTTCATTGCTCGAAGTAATTTTTGCTCTTCGGCAAACCTTCTTTGTAATTATGGTATTCGCTCTCCATTCATTTACTCAAACTAGTCAAGTAGGTTACTTATCTCTGTTTCCGCCATCTTTGAGTGTAAAGTTCTCCAAACCTTCCTCCTCATTAGGTGTCCCAAAAATTCTGTCTATTTCTGATTGTTAGCAACAGTTTTCTTGTAGTTCTTATCTGTAAGACTTCTTAATTTATTATACATTGTGTCAATGAAATTCTCAAAAAAAAAAATTCTGCCACATCATGTCTTTTCTTCATTAGTTAATGCTGAACAGTTTCATCACAGTCATCTAGATTAGATTAGATATTACATATCAGTCTCGCACTTGACTTTGTTTTCAAAGTTATTTTTCAATTATTTCATAATCTTGCTCAGTTTTTGAAAAACCTCTTTGGATTTCCATTTCACACTTACCATTTTCTGTTACTATATTACCCAGATAATTGAATTTCTGTACTTGCTCGATTTTGACATCCCTGATTTGCAATTTATATCATAGGCTGTCCCTTTTGCTTACAACTATACATTCTATCTTCTTACAATTGATGTCTAGTCCTTTGCTTTTCAAATACTCTATTTAATAGATAATAGTTAACTACACAGAATATGTTGCTAATGTTATGACTGATGAATGAATCTTATAATAACAGACACACTGCTCAGTTGGAAAAAAAAAAAAAGAATTTTCCTTCCAAAACTAAATCTAAATAATTTTTTTTTAATTTTAAAAAATGGCAAGCAAAAGTACCCAATTTAATTCAAGTTCTATTTTTCTCTATGAACTGATAATTGTCTTATTTGAACATTTTAACTATAGCAGCTTAAAAAATGCACATTCACAACCACACCCTTTTCTTCATTACCACTACAACTGTCGGTTTTGCTTAGAAGAGAGAGAAGTGAATGATTTTTCAAGAACATAACTTGCCATTGTCTACAGTTAATCAATATAGAAAAACAAAACTCAAACTATGCACAATAATAGATTTTGAGTTTTCTTTCTTTAAGCAAAAAATAAAACTCTATTGGATATTTTTTATAAGTTTATTTATGTCATGTTAGGATCAGACTTAGCTCTCTAGCTTTGGTTGGTAACCAGTCTAGAAGAAGGATAGCTCGGAATTCAAAAGCAATTGGCCTAACACTAAAAATCTACTTGCTATGGAATTGACAGCAGCAGCAACAACTAGCTCAGCTTCAATTTGAACTTTGCATGTCAATCCCACTTTACACAGCATTAATCACAATGTACACTTTATATCAGTAAAAATCATGGAAAAGTTTTTGAAGTATTTTTCATGTCCTAGTGTTATGTTTTATCACACTGGGTAAATTGTAAAACTATAATCTCAAATATTACATCAGAGTTAATTTTATCCTGATGTTTTTACAATTTTGATTTTAGATAATGTTGGTGCAGTGACACTAGGGTTGAAACATCCATGTAAATGAGGAACATGTGATCTGACCTTGATCTGAAGTCTTTCTGTTTTATGGCCATTGGATGTTTGTTTTTTTAATCTGAGTTTTATAATTAGCAGCCACTTGACCAAAGAGGAATAAAAGAACAAATAGTGAAAAAACATTTGGGGTTAAGTAACAACAAATCGGACATTGATTATTTCCATTGTTGATTTATATTAACATTTGTGCTTGGGATTGAGGGAACCAGTTCTGGTTCTCCCTCCCAGACTACCCTTCATGTAGTTCTGATGCCAGATGCCACCAGTTCATAGTGCCAGACACATATCAAGATATGTATATGTTCTAAGTGTTGGTAGGGAAGAAGACCTGAGCTGTTAAACTGTTATAGCCAAAGTTGTCCTCAGTATCACCTACCAATCTACAGACTGAACAATGAAGCCCTGGATAAAAATCACCCATTTTATAATATTGGAAACAGAGTACATGCTATCATTTTCATATGTTGAGGTACAAGTTTTCATCTTCTTGTGAATAAACAGTGAGCTTTTCCCATTACTCGGTGCACAACAATATGAACAATCAAAATGCAATGTGGGATAATCATTGGCTGGTTGGAGTAAAGCTGGGTTAGGGTTGTGCTGCATGTTTACAGTGCTACAATTACTGGCGAAGTGAATTAAATTACTTGGTGAATGACACCTGAAGAAAGCTGCATGGTAAAAAATAAAAATGTCATGACAATTATCTTATTATATTTTCTGTTTGTCTCACCCTTAGCACGTATGTTATGCTCTGCTCTGCTAATAGCCCATAAATAATGAACTATTCTGTTTTTATTGCATGGAAAAACAGAAAAGATATATCAGAGGCACTACTTAGTTTCAGTGAGAAAATGAAAGAAAGTAAATGTAGGGGACTGGTAAATAACATAAGCAAATAGGTTTAATGCTAAGTAGAAAAAGATATAAAATGTATTGTAAACTAAGAGGCAAGCAAGAAATTGACTATTGATCACATGTCATAGAAGAAGACGATACAACAGAAAGAAAGGAAGGGAGACAGAAGAGGTGATAATGCTCTCATGTGTCTATAATGTCTGTTTTAGTGAAACTGAAAAGTTTTCAATTTCAAATATTTTCATTTGTACCCCCCTTACTTCTTTAAATAACAACCAGCATTCATATTTATTATTGTTATTGCAATAATTTGCTAAAGTTGTTAAGCTGAAATATTTAATGATGTGACAGGGGAATTTCTATATTTTATTGTCATAGAACTCGTCAAAAGCTTATTCTATCATGAACTTAAAAATTAAGATTCATCAAAAAATTAAGAGGAAAACCGTGAAATTTTCATGGGTATTTCTAGTAATAATAATTCCTCATATCAAAAGTTCAAACAAAAATTACAAGACAGACATCTTAACTCAAATCTTTACTCTGTTGTTGAGCGATGATCAGCAAGGTAGTCAAAAAGCCATTGCTAGTAATTTTTAATTTCACCTGGTGATTCATTACTGAATCTCCAGAGAAAAAATAAGTACAAGAAATACCCACCTCCCCACCCCCATCAAAAAAAAAGAAGAAGGTAATGTAATGATTATGGGTGTCATAAGTGGAATCAATGAGCTGGGTTCAAGTTCCCATCTAGTCTGTTACTTTCATTTTACACAAATGTCTATTAGGAAATGTATGCAGCAGTTTCTTCTATGCGCAGCATAGACTGGACCCTCTAGCTTTGGGTGGCAGCCTCTTTAGGAAAAGAACAAACCTGAATTGAAATCTATGGAGAAAGAAACAAGAAACCACATTCTTATCTTTGCTAATTCACAAGTAATAATTAAATTGGAAAACCATGATTGCCTACATCATAAAGGGACATGGAATTAAAAAAAAATTTTTTTAAATCAACAAATGGATAATGCATATCTACAACACCAGGAATAAATAAAAATCATTTATCAATCAATTATGATTTGCCAAAAAAATTACAAGGTAGCCCCAAAATACTGGCAACATTTGAAAATCGTAAAAAATTCATTGAGTTTGTATAACTTGTATGACAAAAGCTCTGAGTCCCTTTCAATTCTTAAATTATTCAGTATATTTTCAAGTTAACTTTCTTCAATCAATTAAATGTACTCAATAGCAAATACTTTTTATAAGGAAATAGTAGTTGTAAGAGAATAAAAAAACATGAGAGAGGGGCTAAAAGGGTAAATGACTAGCTATATATACATATATATGAACATTTTGGATTTTTGATATTCTTATATAATGTGTGTGTGCATGTTATTTATCATGAAAGCATAAAACCTGGTGTTAGAAACTACTATCCATGCAACCATATATATATATATATATATATATATATATATATATATATATTGAATTGGACAGAGTCCGACAATTTATTTAAAGACATTTTTTATATGTTTAACGTTCTTTTTATAGATACAAGTATTTAAGTAAATGCTCTATTTATAATAAACAGTATTAGATAACATTTACCAGCCTGAATGTCCGAAAAACTTTCATAGTTCGATTCCTGTCGGAGAACGAAAATTTTCTATGAAAATTTCTCGGACATTCAGGCCAGTAAATGTTATTTAATACTGTTTATTATAAACAGAGCATTTACTTAAATACTTGTATCTATAAAAAGAACGTTAAACATATCAAAAATATATATATGACAAATTGGGAAAAGTTTTTGGCATCCATTAGAACTTCACCAAACTTGAAGATTTTAAAGATGAGAAATTGTCAATATGCTTTAGCTTGTTCAATTTATTCAAGCTACAATCCTTATCTTTATTAGAGATGTTATTATAAGCAGAACATTTTAGCCATGTCTTTACTAATTTCATCTGATTTGAGAAAATGGGCCATGCCAACAACTTTCAGCACCCCTTCCATGTGTGTATGTGTGTGGGACTCTTTAAATACTGATGCACACACATACATAATGTATGCACATAAAGGTTTGTAAGAAAATTTCATGGATGAGATATATGTGATGATAATTTTGATTTTTATTTCCTCTTGAAAAATCCAATCTTTAAAGTGGCTCTCTGCATCATTCTTAAACACATCCTTTTCTGTTATCAGTCACCCAAATCCCACCCCAATTTCTTTTTCTATTTATTCCCCCACTCCAATAACTATAGCTTAGTCATATCACCAGAAGCTTAATATTTGTCTTATCTGAACTAATAAAGACGTTGGAGACTTTTAGGTTTGCCCAACGTAACTCTCCATTTACCCCTGTCCCTTCCTTGGTGTAAACTCCTGCCCTAACAAAATAAATACCACTCCCTCATCTCAATAGAGTTGTTTTGTTTTTTTATTTAAAGAATTGTAGTATCATCAGTTTTAGCCATTTTCTTTCTTTCTTTTTGACAGCATATTTTTCACAAAAAAACCTCCCCCTTCTATAATCTTACTCTTCTTTTCTTTTTTAATTCTTTAGTTTCCATAAAACTTTCCATTTTAGAGAAATCCAACCTTGTTTTGCATGGGAAAATAAACATTTAATGAACAACTTAAAATACTGAACATAAATTTATGAAACCCTTTAAAGCAAAAACACATTAAAAGTTGCAACTGTTTTTTTCTCAGTCTCTAGCACATAAAGAGAAGGCAGGCACCTTTTTCTTAAAATTGTAACAATAATATTCTCTTCTTTATCAATAAGTTTGTTTTTTTTATGAAGAAAGCAAAATAAACATATTAGCCAATTCTAGCGATATATTTCTCAATTCTTTATTCACCTCTCCCTGATGTAATAAACGTTAGGTAAAACTTGAATCAAGAGGACACTGTCTTCATTTAAACCTCGAAATTCACCATTGTGAAACATTTTCAAGTCCCAAAAAACTGCTACACAAAAAAATTTAGAAATGGCTTTATGTGAGTGTTCATATTTTGGATAGCTTTAAAGACTATACAGAAACTTACAGCGCAGTAATTTCCTTGCTTTTAAAGAAAACAGAAACATCCTGAATAGAGATCCCTATAGTTTTCAGCAAAAGAAACATCTCAAAATGAGAACTACAAATTGAAGACATCAAAATTGATCAAGTATGAAAAGTTAAATATCTAGAAAGTGTTTTAAGAGTGCAAAATGCAACAATGAAATCTGAAGGCAAATTGGAATAGTGAAAGATGCCTGCCAAAAGCTAATAAAGTATTAAGAAACAGAAAAATTTCATTAAAAACAAAGAAAAGAGTACTAAACCATTATGTAATATTGGTACTCCTATATGGCAGCGAATGCTGGATAATCTCCTCAAAGATGAAGAGACTTGGAGCAACAAAAATGTGGTTCTACAGAAGGATACTGAGAATCCCATGGATTGAACATGTGAGCAATGACAAAATTTTAAAGAAAATACTTATACTTAACATCAGAAAGAGATAGTTGAAATTTCTAGAGAACATAATGAGGAAAGTAGGCTTGGGGAATTTGACACTAACAGGACATATTGAAGGCAAAAGGGACAGAAGAAAGCAGTGAATAACCTACCTAATGAGCTTGTGTAAATGGTTGGGAGAACAGATTAGGGGAGATAAAAGAAGAAAAACCTTACTAATAGCTACAAAAGTTGTGGAGAGCCATGATTTCCCAGCCTCTGAAGAGACACAGCACATAGAAGAATAAAAAAACTGAACCCTAGCATATTCAATATAATTTCCACAACTATTTTTGATGAACTTTGGCACAGATATTAAAAGGGGGATATCAATCAGTTTAATCCTTTCTCAAATTTAATCTAAGTTGCAACTTCATGAAAATGAAATTGCAAATAAAGCATTAACAACTCATGGAAAAACATTAAAAATAATCTATTTCAGGTGATCTAAGAATGAAATACTTATTGTAAGGTAGTATTCCCAGTAAACTCTACATACACACACACAAAGGAAGAAAGATGAGACAGACTACAAGAGAAGTTAGGAGGGGGAGAGAGAGAGAGAAAAAGAAACAGAATTAGAGAAAAACAGAGTTGAAGGACAAAAAAGACACAGAAAGGGAGAGATCTTTTGAATTAAATCCTATAGTTACATTGTTCTGGAATTGTCATCATTGGCCGACTGAACTTGCTTTGTTTCAATTATTGTTTCCCTTAGACTGAACTTACCATTTCTTTTTATACTATAATGTATTTCAGTGTTATCCAATAAATTACCTTGAATCCTATATCATGTACAATAATTGGCACCCACTATGGCAACTGAAACTTGTTGATATTAAATACCTGGGAATACAATTTATTAACATATTTAACCAAATGTTAGGAAATTATTCCAAATTTGGAAAAGACCTCTTCACCCTTTATGGACCCAATCTGGTACAACTCTAAATATGTCAAATCAGAAAGAAAAAAAATTAAAACAAACTTTCTTCTTGTCATTCCAACTTTCTTTTCTCCCAACCCCCATCTATCTCAGTGACTGGAAGACAGGTTCTCTCTCCCTCCCTGAATCCTGTTCATTTCATCAGCATTCCTTATCTGAAAGATAAAGCCAAGAGGCAAGATGAAACCTTCTTGGCACTGATTATCATTATTCTGAGAATTTGGCAGGAATAAAAAGCATTCAGTCAGTCAGTTATGTGCCATGCGTGATACTCACTTAGGCGATCATGTATCTTTCAATACATGACTGACGAGGCAGATCCCCCCACACACACACAGTAGGTTGCCATTTCTTTCTGCGGTAGACCAGTTGCCATCCAAGGCTATAGAACCTAGCCTGTCCTGCTATTTACCCATTGCTTAGAAGAAAAGGATTCATACCTTTCCCAAGGGTATTAGCATGTAAGTGAATGTAATGGATCTGACTGGAATTTGAACTCAGCTCTCCCATTCCTCAATCCAAGCCACTATCCATTACACCACTGTGCCATTAAAAATTTGGAAAAGAGACATAGTATGAGATAAAAAAAAATGTCCTTTTAACTGGATATATATATATACACACACACACACACACACACAGTGGACACCAAGTAGCTAAAGTCTTTTTTTATGCTTGAGCACATTCTTCAGGCCATATGGGTTGGATAGTAGCCTGAATATTTATAAAAAAATATTCATTGGGCATTATGAATAGCCAAGTCAGTTACCTCCAGGTTTATCATGCTACTGAATAGGTCATAACAGTTACTTAAAATCATTAACAGGTATTGATTAGAACTAATTATGGAATGTAGTTATTTTCAATCAGTTAACAGACAGTTGCCACCTGGTGCTGTATTCCATGTCCACACTGCTTATATTTACATATTTAACATTTGTGACAAAAATTAAATATTGATAAAGCTTTAATGATTTCAAATGATTCTTCAGAGAAAAATGGTCAGTAATATATTTCAAGATGTGCAGAATCCTTATTGAAGGTTGAAGAAAACTTTTAATAGTAGTGATTTGTGCTAAAGTTGTTGTTGTTGGGGGTGGTTGATGACTTATGCAAAAGTCTTTATAATCTAGTATTAATAATTATGGAAATAATTCTTTCTTTATTATCTGCTCATGTCTTAAACTGTTTTATAAGCTTAACCGAGTATGTGAAGGTCATCAAATTCAGAATGATTAATTAGAAAAAAATAAAGAAAAATACTCTAAAAGTCAAATATTTTTTGCATACTACTGCAGCAATGACCAGATTATAAAGGATATGGAAGAGCAACATTATCAACAAGCTCTACAAATCACTGGTCATATCCATTCACCTCTACAGGTGTGAGACTTTGGCACTCCTGGTTGAGCCAGGAAAAAGGATCCAGGTGTTCGAAGACACTTCTCTGCATCTCCTACTGGGATCACAAAACCAATGATTATATAGGGATCAAGGTTAAATGTCTTGTAGGCCAACAGAAATCTCTGAAGTTTTGAAGTTTGTTCACGTCACACAGCATAACAGCCTATGCAAGACAATTATACAAGGCACTGTTGAAGGTGGATACAAACAGGAACGGCAACAGAAGAGCTGGTCAGATACCATCAAAGAGTGGCCAGACATGACTATGTCAGAAGTCCTGAGACTTAGCTGCCACATCTGCCTTTCCATTTCCCTGGATGCCTATATTAAAAAAGGTAGGAGCTACACAGGGAGGTAGAGTATCAGCGATTCTGAAAAAGAAATCGGTGAACTGTGTTCAAATTCCAACAGAGTTCATTATATTCACTTTCACAAAAATATCCTTGGGAAGGGTATGAACCCACATCCTCTCCCCCCAGCTTTAGGTTAAATAGAAGGGCTGATTGGGCTCTCATTTTGGAGGAGGTTGTCCAGTTTTTTGCCCTTAATTCCTACCAATGATTTAAGCAAAAGAGGGACTGTTGAGGATGATGATTTAGTGTAAGTACAATGTAATCAAAACACCGACATACACACATGTATATATGTATACATACAGGTCATTCCATCTCAACTCATGGCTACAAGTAACCCTCTCAGAAAACTCTTGGAAAAATTCACCAGTGTTCTGTGATCAAATTTATTGATAAATCCCAAATATTAGATCTGTATCTTTAATACTTAAAAAAAAAATCAAAGCATCTTGAAATTTGACTGTATTTTTTGTGTTTTGCTTTCAAATTGAGTCTCTTTTGACAGGTTTGATAAGATAATGAAATCCCAACTGTGTATGCATGACTTCAAACTGGTTCCAATGCCACTTGACTAACTTCAATCTAATCGACCGGCCCCTTCAGTTGTCAGATTTAAACCTCATCAAATATGTATGGGATATGTTGCAAACCTCACTAAATTTTGTGCAATAAACACTACTAAGTTATGGGCAGCTCTGAGATGTGTCTAGATAAATATATCCATACACCATGCCACGTGATATAGTAACTATTATTAAAAATGGTTTGGTTTATTTTACCAGCATATCAAACTTTATGGGTCATTTAATGCTGAAAATCAGATTTTTATTCAATAATATTTTAGGAAGTTTTAAGTTTTATAACTGATACTCACAGTATTTACATTGTTTGGACTATCATCCTCATCTTTGTTGACATATTTATCACAACGTTTCGGCCATTGTACACTCCGGCCTTCTTCAGGTGGTTGGAATGTCGAACTGAACCCTTTATTTCTCTCACTGGGGTATACTGTTCTAGTTCTACATGCCATGTCTAATGGATATCAGTTATCTCCTATTAATTCCCCTCTCCAAGTTCTCCACCACCATAACCAGGTATTGAACTCTTTGGGTCCTGTCACGGGATCTAACGTACGTCTTTATCCACTGTGCCATGTGTACTGAAGGACACATGACACAATGGATAAAGGTGTTAAACAGCCGAAAAGTTGTGATAAATATGGCAACAAAGATGAGGATGATAGTCCGAACAATGTCCATCATAAAATGTTTTACTGTGTATGTCTCCGGGCATACTATGCATTTAGGAGGATCCTCATCTTTAAGAGGAATGAATGTGTGATGTTGGTAAGACAAATTCTGATTCTTGTTCAGACTACTACTTCTCTTCAGGAAAGACTGGTGTTATGGTGTTTTATCCCAAGTGTCGGTTTTGAACAATTATTTGGGTGAGTATTCCATAACTCTTGCCACTTATTTAAGATATATATATATTAATAACTGTTTTGAAATCTATGTGAGGGATTTTTGTTTTTTATATATTCACTTTTAGTGATTCTTTAGCTGTTATATCTGCCTTTCCATTTCCCTGGATGCCTATATTAAAGAAGGTAGGCGCTACATTGGAAAGTAGAATATCAGCAATTCTGAAAAAGAAATCGGTGAGCCATGTTCAAATTCCAGTAGAGTTCATTATATTCACATTCACACAAATATCCTTGGGAAAGGTATGAACCCACCTCATCTTCCCCAACTTTGGGTTAAACAGTGCTGACTGGGCTCTCATACCTTGAGGTGATAACCAGCCCAGGAGTAGGATAACTGAATTCTAAAGCAGCCTGAAGAGTGATGGTCTCTAACAGGCTATTGTGCCTTAGACACACTACTGCTGTTATGATTGCAATATATGTGGTACTCCCTACAAACCTAATGGGTTATGGGATTCATGACATGAAAAACTATACATTATTGGGTAGCTGAGCATAAAAAAATTTGGATGTAATTTTGTTTGTAAGAGTTATCCAAGCAAGTCATTTTATTCTATTAAAACAACCAAAAGCCAATATTTGATTTCTCCTTTTCTATGTGCCATGCCCCTTCAGGACATTGGTGATCATGGCTCTTCACAATTTCCTGTTCTTTGTAGCTTTTAGTAAATTTTCTCTTTTTGGTTATCTCTCCTACACCCTCTTCTGCCATCCATTCCCCAATCCTTCTCTTCATCCTTTCCTCTATCACTCCTATTTGGACTCACTCCAATTCTCTGTAACCCCTTGCATGCTAGTGGCTTCTCGCCTTGCATGGGGGTGAAAAGCTTTAAAAAAAATAATTTTTTTTTACACAAGCTCTTTAGGTAGGTTATGTGCTCTTTTCCTCTCTTCAATAAAAATTAAAAATTTTATTTTCTCTGTTGTTTTTGAGTCTCATTAATGCAGTTATTTGATCTTTGTATCTGGCATTGTTCAAAAGACTAATATTTTTATCGGTTATGTGGCAATATTTAACATTTGTGCCCACCCAAAAAAATGGTGTCTAAAAGACAGTTATTCCTGTATACTCTTTTGAATTCCTCAGCAATATTTATATTATAAAAAGTGATGATTAGAATTAAAAACAAAAAACAAACATATGAAATTGGATTTATACACTTTTCTTTACTTTTGAGAATTAATATCAAATATATTAAACATTTATTTGCTTATTTACAAGAAAAAATTTATGATTACAAGATTGTAAAAATATGTGAATATAAAAAAATATTTATTACTTATCATTTTCTAAAGAAACAAACATGAAAAGAAGTTTTTTTTATTCATAAATATTTTAAAATGTCTGAACAAGAAAATTTAAATAAACACATAACTATGCGTAACTGTAATTATAAATTTTGAAAAATGTATTTTCCAATCATTTTTTTCATTTGCTTTCTTTCACATAAATTTACTAAAATAGGTTGAGAACCAAACATTCTTTTAATTTATGTTTGTCCTATTTTTATTCAAATTTTCTCGTTCTATAGTTATCTATAAAATGCTAAATAATAAATATTGCATTTTAGTTGGTTTACGTACTTTAATAATTTTGTAATTTTGTATAAATTTTTTAATAAAAAGATCTTTTCGAATTTATTTCTTTATAAAATAGTATATAATAAATACCGCATTATACTTCACATATTTTTATAATCTTGTAGATAAACATTACCAAGGTAGTCAAAAGTGTATACAGTAATAGCAGTGTCAAGGGAATAACAGTCCTTTTGATATACCATTTTTTGTGAGCATAAAGGTTAAACATTGGCATTTATGCAATGTATTATCAAAGATATATTTTTAAAAGCCAGCTCTTGTTGACTTGTTAGATTCTTTATAGGATATGGTAAATGGATGGGAGAAACCATTTCCCTTCTGGAAGCATGGGGAAAGGCATAAACCCTAAAACATCCACTTATACCAATACAGGCATGCAGCAGAAGTACCTCCCACATGATGGTAAGACATTAGCTAGATGAAGCCAGCAATGCCTTACCATTATGTTGGAGGTATTTCTGCCACACTCTGTACATATATATGAGCACTCTGGGTCAAATACACTGAGTATAAATTCCATTCACTTAAAAGAAAACAAAACAGGTTACTAATTTCTAATTTGGACAGCACCACTCAGTAAATGTAAAGAAATTCTAACAGCTATCCACTGCTAAATAACCCCATCTGATTTAATCCGTGTTAATTGAGGCATTAAAAAAATGGAAAAATTAATAAAATCAAAGTATTATTTAGTCTAATGCTCTCTACCAGACGACTACTCCTTTGATAGTCTCTCAATCAATGCTAAATCCAAATTTCTTCTTTCCCTTTTACAGAAATGATGTAAGTATAATATATGGTTGCCATAACAACGTATATTTCTTTGATCTGACAAAGGCTTGGCCTTGCATCAGTCCACTAGCAGGTCATCTTAACCTGAACACCATTCCTATTTTATAATTTAAGGTAGATTCTATCCAATTCAAAAATCCCTATGAATATCTTTATGATAGAGGCAATATACAGCACAAGGTAAGTAGAAATAGCAAAGAAATAATTCTATTTTATCATTGTAGCTAGGATGTGCATATAGCAGTTATCTGTACAGAAAGTGGGATTGGCACGTCAAGTTCAAATTCCAGCCATTAACATGACAGTTGCTTTTGCACAAATACCATTGGAAAAGTATGAATATATCTCTTCTTCCTTCGACTAGGGGTTAAGAAAACATGGCAGACTGGACTCTTTAACTATGGTTGGTAACCAGTCTAGGAGAAGGACAACACTGAATTCAAAACTGATTGGGTGTGAGCCAAGTATATCTATCTTCTAAAGAAACTACTTACTATGAAAGCCATAACTGTATATTTTCCTAGGTAATTTAAACATCCTCATAGTCATTGATAAGTTAACATTGTCATATTAGGTGATTGACAAAAGGCACAGACATGTGGACTACATAAAATACCCATCCTATTTAAAAAGGTACTTCAATGGAAACAATTTATATAAAAAATATAATTTATATAATAAAAACAAAGTGAAAATTCAGAAAATATAAGTTGCCCTCCCTTAACTGTGTTAAATAAGGGAAGACACCTCATTAATGTCCCTATGTGCTTTACATTATATATATATATATATATATATATATATATATATAAAGTTGTATGGATATGAGCTTGTGACTGGATTTCATGCCCAGCATCTCAAACTCATATTCATACAACTTATTACGTTAACTACATTCCTTAGGACTTCATCAGATGAAACGTGTCACACAAAACAACTTTTTCCACTTTGTCATACTTCTTTCCTCTAAAATTGTTCTTGATATCTATAAAAAAATTTATCATTTCCCATATATTAATAATAAATATACATTTTGTTCCTCACCGTTTGGTACAATTCTGAGTTTCATGCTTGCATGCAACAGATTGAAAACTGGCCCTCACTGAGTGACTATTTCACATATGTATATATAATTATTTATTTGAAAATTATAACATAAATATGTTATAAAATTACTACAAAAATAGCCATTTTGTTTCAACACTTCTGGTGTCTTATCAAATGATGGTGTTGAATGTAGAATAAAGGGTTTTAAAAGGTTCAAATTAATCAAACATCCCTCGCTAGGGGAAACACTGTTACATAAGCTTGAATGACCAATCAAAATACATACATACATACATATATATATACACACACACACACACACACACACTAATAGGCCAAAGTTTTGGGACTACCCACTGAACAATTAATAAGTTTCATACTTACTTTGATTTAGTTAGCTCCTCCTAAGCTAGGAAACTAAAACTATTTAACCCATAAGTGTATAGTGCCCCCTTTCTTTTTTTTTTTAAGAGAAAGTTATCTCAAATTTAAAATTCACTAGATTTAAGCCAGCAAGGTAGATTAGGCAAAAAGAGTTTAAATTTTATGCAACTGTACATCTGGAAATTAGAAATGTTACAAATGGTGCAAAAGTGACATTAAAGCTATCTGTACCTGGTTGACACAAACACATCACATGTGTAGTATGCCTGAAATAGTGGTCAGGTATTGTGACAGAGAGAGTTTGGGACACACACACATTTTTTTATTGAAATTGGAGTAGATTTGAACAACGAAATTAGATCAGAACAATTTTGTTTACTGAGGGAAACCTGATCTAGCCCATTTGGAATTGGGTCATTAGAAAAGTCAATGAAAATGATCAAAATAACTTTTGTCGGTTAAAATTATAAATAGGGCTGAGTAAGCAAGAAAGGACTTTTGAAATTCCCATGGTTTTGGGTTGACAGCGACACTCATGATAATCGCGTGCGGACCAAGGGTTGACTTATGATCAGCCAGGTTTATCTATATAAACGCACACAGAAATCTGTTGACAGAGTGGTTGGCTGGTCTGCCGTCAAGTGCAGTCGAGCTGGAGAGAGAGGTCAGAGATTGTGAGTGACATCAGAGGTTGGAGCCAGGCGGCCGCTTACACATTTTGTTAATATACATACGAAGAAGCAAATTACTCCTCCAACGTCTAAAACAACTACTGCTACTATTATTACTACCACTGGAAACGGAAACATCGAACAAGCTACAATAATCAAGAGTCGCATATCGTTCTGAGACGATTTCACAACAAGCTAATCACAACCCACTCTCTCTCTGTCTAGTATCCAGTGTATGAGTTTTTATGTCAATTATTTTCATTTCTGTAACCCGTTTCTTTTCTATACTATTCTCTTCTGCTATATAAAAGATATTAACAATTCAACCATTGAATAATTGTTTGTTTGTCTTACTGCAGATATATATATATATTTTTTTTTGGTGCATTTTAAATTTCTTAGCACAGACTCTCCAGCCATGTCTACATCTTCAGTCAACCGTGAATGGATGAACATCACTTCTGCTTTCTGGATCAAACCAAACACAACGTGGGCAGGAAACAGGATTAAACCAGTGGACCGGTCGAATGATCTACGGATGCTCAGGGGACCTATGGTCACTCCCTTAAGTTCAGTTAAGACCGAGTAGACACCTTAACCCAGAGAGTAAGACGTCGGTGGTTGAGGGGCTGGGGCGAAAGTGGTTAGAGTACAACATGTCATTTAGTGATAACATTGTTGAACAGGGAGTGACTGTATTCATATTTTATGTACAGTTGACCAAGAAACTCAATTCCAATTTATTCCATGAATTCCTGATCCTCAAGGGTAAAATATGTCAAGAAGATATCAAATTAGAGACAGAGCAGATGAGTATTGAAAAGTAGATTGCCATCTTGATTAGAGATCAACATTGACTTCATTTGATTAAATCCCATTTATAATGAACTATCTTAAAAGCTACACTCTGTGCAGACTTTTAAGCTAGCTCCTGCAAAGGGATAATTGGGACTCCAGCTCAAAACTAAAGGGACCTCTGGTTCAGCTTAGAAAACAGCAATGATAATTTTGAAAAAATAACTTTTAATTCTTCAATTCATTCCATGGAATTTTAAAACCTCACTTTAACTCTGATTCAAGCTATAAATCCTATTCCAGCCAAAAGACCAAATTGGGCCAAAAGTCTGATTTGAGCTGAAATTCCAATTCCAGCCAAAAGATCAAATTGAGCTAAAAGTTTGATTTGGGCTGAAAACTGAGTTCTCCAAATCACAAACTCTGTGAAACTTCAAAACCTCATGTTGTGAAACCTCTTACTTTAATTCTGATTCCTTGTCATTTTGAAGAAATAAAATTGATTTCTAGGATTCACAAAGTTTGAGAGATATTTTAAACTGAATTTAAAACAAAATTTTTTAAATTCACAAAGTTTTTGTGTTATTTTAAACTCAAATTAAAGATCATCTTGATTCCAAAAAGGTATAATATATCTCCATAGAGTAAGTGTGCCCAAGTTAGAGGGGTTTCTTCAAAATGAAATATAACAAATCTTTCAATGCCAATCTTAAACATAATATTTCTTGTAAAATACAAAGCAGGAAAAGCAAATTACAATAAAAGACAATTTATTTTTCAATCATTTCGCCTCAAGCAAAGCAACAAAGCCATTAATACACATGAGAGAATATGAGAAAAAGAAAACATTACGGAGAGAACAGGAATAAAATAATAATTTTTTTTTTTTTTTAAAGTCTGCCAACAAGTTTAACTTACTTACATTTCATTCTTGGCTGTTGAGTAAAATAAATTTCTTACCTAAAAATAGAAAAAGAAATTCTTTTCATTTCTTGGATTGAAATTAAAAGTGACAGTAGTTATTAACATAATCCATTGTAACAGGTTGGAAAGAAACTTTTTTTTACTTTAAGAAACCTAATTTCAGAAGAGTTTTAAAATATCTCATAACTTCTTGTAGGAGTGAATCAGTTAAATAAAGTGCAGATAGCCCATAGAGCCCAGGTTAGAATAATTTCCAAGATAAAAGCAGTCATTAAATTATCTAATAAAGAACATGATAACTCCATTAACCATATCTCCTGCACTCCACTATGACCAGCCACTCTACCCTACTATTTAGTTTCAATAAAAAGAATGGAATTTTCATCAAGATGTTTTCAAAGAAATATTTTACTTAAAATTCAAATAAAATAAATTCTCATCATATCAAGAAAATTAGAAACTCTGACCTAATTTAACTTTTTTAATAATCTCGAAGTACCAAGTCAGTGGCTGAGAGTCTGAAGATGCAAAATGTAAGACTAATTACTTTAAACATTTCTAGTCCCAATTACCCCTGATTATGACTAAAAATGTTTAGTAGTACATTTGAAAATGCTTAATGAGATTTAAATCTCACGAAGGCCAATTTAATTCCCATTCTTAAGCATTATAATTATTTTTATAAGCCTCATATTGGAAGATATTAAAAAAATGAATGATGAGAGAAGTACACAAGTACAATAACTCATCAGTCATAGGGGTATCACATCTACTGTAGCCATAGCAGCAGTGGTGTGTCTAGGGCAAGATTGCCAAATAGAGCCCTTCCTTCTTCAAGCTTGTTTCAAATTAAGATTTATCCTTCTCCAAGGCAAGATAGCCCAGTCTGCCCTACTATTTAACCCCCTCACTGGAAATGAAGAAATGGATTCATGGTTTTCCCAAATGTATTTGTGAATAAGAGAATGTAATGAACTTGACTGGAATTTGAACTCAGCTTATGAAGTTCTCTTAGTCATTAACCGCTACTTGACCCACACATCAATGAGAGAAGTTAGATTCAACAAATAGTTTATTATGAAAGCTTGACAAACTGTTGATCTCAGCTCTCCCATTTGAGAGGCTTGCAAAGTCTAAGCAACATATCTTTATAGGGACTTTATAAATAAACCATAGACTCCATTTCATCTAAGAAGCTTGCAGGGTCCAAGCAACACATTTAGAAAAATGCCAGACCTTAGCCTCTGACCTAAAAAGCACAGAAACCCTAGAAAAAAAAAACATCTTCTGAGTGTCAATACAAATAATTTAAGAAATATTTTTTTTTACGTTGATCCAAAAATATTTTACAAATCTGGTTCAATAAAGTGACAATATATCACAAGAAGAATATCACGTGGGATACATTGATATCTACATGCATCATGTGGAGCTAAGCAAGAGACATATTGCTGTTCATATTTATTAACAAAATTTTCTTTTTTATCATTTTACCCCAAGCAAGGTGGTAAAGCCACTAAGATGCAGGTTACTGAGAGTTAAGGAAAATAAGAAAGTGTTTCTGAAGAGAAGGGCCCATAAAAGAATAGGATTAAAAAAGAGAAAAAACAGATGATGATTGACATTGTATTTTAATTTTTGAAGATCATAGTTGATAGAAAAGCAAGAAATCAGAAGAGAGTTCCACAGGCAAGAAAATATTAGAATAGAAATTATGGTTACATCAAGCAATTTCAACTGCAGAATGAGGAGACCTAGCTGCCAGGCATAAAGTCAAGATAGCAAAAAAGAAAGTTCATCAGAGCAATTGCAGTGAAAAGATTTATAGAAAAGTCACAAAGAAGCTATGTAATAGTAGTTGGAAAGTGACTAATTGATTTATTTCTTTAACTGCATACCAACTCCTTATGAGTCATTTAATGCCAAAATTTAATTTTCTTGGGGGTTTAAAGCAATAAAAATATGATATATGTTATTCTGCTTTCACAATTTAATACATGGTAGATGATACTCAGATTTTGTGCATATACATGCTTGTGTGGATATAATTACAAGAGGTGGTGCATGTTTTATGCTGTAGTTTTGTTGAAGTTATACTTTGGAATACAGTTTGATTTCTTTGAGAAATTACAAGATATTATATGGATTAATGTCATAAAAGTGTTCTTTCATGTTGGTAGTTTGGTTGGTTGCTTGATTTTGTTTCACAGTATATCAACCTCTATGGGTCAATTAATGCTGAAATGTAGATATTTTGAATGCAATTGTATGTCTTCAATCATAGATAAAATGTATTGTTGGTCATTCTACTCTAAATAGGTATCGGTGGTAAATCTTTTTATATAAAAATGTATTGCTGGTATTTTTATTATTAAAATATATTTTCATACTTTCATAGTGTTTTGTTTTTATTTAGGGGTTCACTATTTGCCTATAACTGGGACCCTAACAGGTGCTACCACCCAGGGTCAGGGCAGACCTGGGAACAACAGCAATTAAGAGGTGGTTTCACACTCCTCAAAACTTCCAATCTCCTGATCAGAGGCCTTGCTGCCAGACATAGTTTACTGTCATACCCAGGACTGGAAAGTGATTGAAGCTGAGATGCCAGTTTGTTGTAATAAAAGACTGAAAAATGATTTTGTGACAAATGCTACTGTTTGGATTTTTTAAATTTTAAACAAAACAGAAAAATATTTTTGTCATTATTTCTATAAGAATATCACATTCAAGAAGTCTACAAGAGGTAACATCATTTCTCTACCTAAACAAACCAATTCCACAATGAATTTTGCTGATTAGACCAATAAGTGACATTCCTATGTTCTTCCTTTCCTTCTTGTTCTAACACCACCAAATAACTCTTTCCAACAAATTCTTCAAAGTTTTCCTGAGCCCAAGCAATTTTAACAAATAAACCAGAAAGCTGTAATCTGACACCAAGTCTTTAGCTAGTAAGAGGTTTGGGTTGGCACCAGGTGGCTGGAGAAATGTTTTTAAAATTGAAAAATAATAAACAATGACAGAATTTTTTTTTTTTTTTGCCTTCCAGAAATAATTTCATATTCAACCTGCTTTTCTGTCTTCCAGCTGATGTGAGATTTCCATCATTTTCTCATTTGCAAATTCATTTACATCTCAAATTCTCATTTGCATTGAAAGTATTGAAGAATTCTTTTACATTTGAAAAGAACTACTCAACCAAAGAAGAAAAAATTCACCTTTGAGGAGATTTTATCTTCATTCATTTTGAGATGATTAAAGAAGATCTGCAAATTTATATTTGTCTCATGTTATGATTTTTTATTTTGCTATGTTATTGAAGGTATTATATATATACATGCACTTATCCCCAGCATAAAAGCATATCCCTCGCATTATTACCTTATTTGTGGCAAATTGATTATATATATATATATATATATATATATATATATATATATATATATAATCAATTCACTCCAAACAAGGCAATAATGCCACTAAGACACAAAGAGCTAGAGAGAGTGAAAGAGAATGAAAAGACTTTACAAAGAACTAGAAACCCAATCCTAAACAGGATATATTATTGGGGGAAAATATATGACAAAGTGGAAAAAGTTTTCTTGTAACACATTTCGATCTTTAGGACTTCAGCAGACTAAATATGTTCGATGAAGTTCTAAAGGACGAAACACATCACAAGAAAACTTTTTCCACTTTCACAGACATTTTTCCCCTATATATATAAGATTAATACAGATATAAAATTTGTGACTTAGCTGAGTGATGATACATTCAGCATCTCTACTCCAGAATTTTGGAGCAAACCTTTGTGTAATTGTTCAGTCCACTAATTGTCACAAGGTACCAACAAATGTCTGTCAATTTTCTTATTTTCAGTATTTTTTTAAGTCAAAAAATAATATATATATATATATATATATATACATACATACACGCAAATAATAAGAAGGAAATCTAAAAGCTTAAAATATAAAATAAACTAAGGGTTTAATAGTTTAATACCAAACTTGACAGAGCCTAAATATAATATATTATAATAATACTATTAATAGAATACTATCAAAATCTGCTATATATATTTTTTTTCTCTCTTCTCCCCCTTCCCTTTCAATACATCACTTCCATTAAGTTAACCGATTAATTAGGTCAATGTCTGGTCCCTCCTCCCCTAATACTAAGTATGATAGATAGAAATATTAAAATAAACCCTCTCTAAACTCAATCATGTCTATCACACCACTCCTCACTAGCCTCTCTGTTAAATTACATAAACTTAATACTACCCATCAAAAGTGTAAATGTTCATTTCATTTTTCGTTTCACCTTTTGGAAGTGAAGTGTGATGATTCAGCGTCCTTTAAAAGGGCTATGGTGAAATAAATTATTACATGGAGCCTTAAAGTGGTCTGTTTTTCTTTAAATATATATATATATATATGTATATGAAATAGTATGCAGTGAGTGTTGGTGTTAATGATAAAATAAAAACAGAGCCTTAATAGTAAATAAAATAAAAAGTTCTAAACTTATCTTCCAACTTTAAATTTCACAGATATTACTCAGCATAGGGTAAGATAAATCAATGATTTATAATGAAACTTGATCTTTGGAGTAGTTTCCGATTGCACTTTGTCTTAGGAGGAGATATCATTTTAGTTAATACCTACCAGTCTATTCCCTTTTGTATTAATTATCCATTTCTTTCACATTTTTTTTAATCATTTCCCCCCAAGCAATAAAGCCACTAAGGCACAAGGGGTTACTGAATGTTAGATAATACGAAAAAAAAAATACTATTAAGGAGAGAGAAAAATAAAGTAACAAGAATTAAGAAGACAGAAGATAAAAATTAACATTGTATTAAAATTTTTGAAGATTAAAGTCAACTGGGAAGCAAGAAGCCATAAGAGAGATCCACAAGTGAGAAGTGCAATAGAAGAAACTGTCAGCATAGAACTTACAATTACATCTGGCTTTTTCAACTGTAAAATGATGGGACCTTGTTGTTACTTAAATTCATAAAGTCTAGATATCATAGAGGAAAGTTCATCAAAACAATTACCATGAAAGTATTTATAGAAAAGGCACAGGGAAGTTATGTTACGGTGGTGGGAAAATAACTGATGTCAAGGTCAGAAACAATAACATTGCAGATACTTCTTTGGATTTTATGAAGAATCTCTAAATATATAGCAGGAGCACCAGAGCAGATGTGGCAGCAATATCCAAAGCCTGGTAGATTTATAAATATGTAAGATAGATTCTGGCAAGAAAAATTGTTCAGCATGACACTGTGAACTGACTGCAGACTTAGCAATTGATTCAATATACGCTTTCCACTTCATGTCAGCAGAAAATGCTTGTCTGAGAAGGCACAATGAGTCACTCTCCTGAAGGTTAGCATCAGCCATACTGATGGAAGGTAAAAAGGATTCTTACAGATGATTAAAAAGAGCAGTTTTATTTTGGAGGTGTTAAAATTAACAAGTCATTCCTTGGCCCACAAATGCCAGGGAAACAAAAAGGTTTTAATCAATGCTTTGATCCACTTGATTATCTGGTTCCCTGTTAGTTGGGAAGTCAATCCATTGTTTGGATAGTGTAGAAAAATCATATACTTTGGTTCAGTGGAAGAAACAGACAAGTGACATAAAGG
This sequence comes from Acanthosepion esculentum, assembly GCA_964036315.1. Lineage (NCBI taxonomy): Eukaryota > Metazoa > Mollusca > Cephalopoda > Sepiida > Sepiidae > Acanthosepion > Acanthosepion esculentum. The sequence continues at coordinate 39,687,448 of OZ038508.1, read as the reverse complement.
CAAATAGACTGAAGAATATTAACTAAGATGAGACATTTCCTAAGAAAGGGAAGTAGAATGAGAACAATTGAACCTGTGGATTGAATAAAGTGTTTAGTTCAAAATTCTACAGACAATGGATGCTTAAATAAAGTAAAAGCATACAATGGTCAAAATGTAAAGGCATATAATAATAAATAATAATAATAATTCCTCTTTTCAACATTCCTACACAAATTGCATCATTTCTGTTTCCCACTTCTGCATCATTATAGCATTCTTACCTGGCTTGGGGAAAAATATGAAAGTGCCATTTACTGGAAATAAATGACTATAAAGAAGCTGACAGAGATTTCTTATCAGCACTGCCATTTTGGTTTCAATCAGGTAACTCTGCAGTACACACTTAGCTAATTGACACTCCAACGCACAATATACCTAGGATCTCGAACTCAAGAGAGCCATTATATACAGGTATAGTGAGCCAGAAACAGGCCTGTTGCCATGGTATTACTCCAGTAGGGAAAGCATAAAATGCAGAACGGGTCCACTGGTAGAAGCACATCTTCTTGCATTAAAATTAGTTCACATCACATTCACAGAATGAGTGAGGAAACAGATAGAATACTGAACATGATGATCTATGTAGCTGATTGGCAGCTATTTATTAATCAAAATGAATATGCATAAGTGAAATAGATTTCTAATTATGACTATTTTATCCTAAACAAGGCAAAAATTACCTTCAGCTTCTGTTACAACACTGAATTCATATAGGTCAATCAATTTATATCATTTACTCATTGGGTGGGTCAGTGTGCAGTGGGTTTGAGTAGTACATGTTTACCTTTAACTTTTAACTATTTTCCTTTTCTCAACACAGAGGATTACATTAGATTTTAAAATGCACAAATTTAATGAAATTTCCTTCAGTGAAGGGTAGTAAGAATTCCCAGATCTTTTCCTGAAAGCAAAACCTACCCTTGCAGCATTTTCATATTTTGCCCAAGTTGGGGGAAAAAAAAAAAAAAAAAAAAGGAGAGCTGTTTCAAACGATTTGTTTTCAGCTTGTTTAACCTTTTCTTCACTTATTTTTCCAGTGAATGCATAATATTGATCATGACATGTTGTTTCATAATGCCTATTAATTTATCTTATATATTTTTATGAAACAGACTCACCCTATGAGTAAATGACATGAGACAGCCAACCAACAAAAGACCAGTATTGTAACAGAATGCTTAGTTTACCTCAAACAGTTCATCTTGAAGATGATTTTTGGCAATGTTTTCCAGCAAATGTTTTTCTATGTTTGACTTCCAATCCTGAAAATTAGCCAGACTTAACTTGGAATGTAAATGTTCATCAGTTAGTCTTGAGTGTAATGCAGATTTATTTGCTATCATTATTGAAAAAAATCTGTTCACAATTGTATGTTCTTGCAAAGATGAAAAAAGTGTTACTGAGGAGAAAGGTCCATAAAAGAACAGGATGAAAAAAAAAACAGATGATGATTGACAGTGTATTTAAATTTTTGAAGATCATAGTTGACAGAAAGCAAAAAGTCAGAAGAGAGTTCCACAGGCGAGAAGTGAAAGAGAAGAAACCATTAGAATATAACTTATGGTTACATCAAGCAATTTCAACTGCAGAATGATGAGAGCTAGCTGCCAGGCTTAAGTTCTCAAAGATACCAAAGAGGGGAAAACAATTTGAGAAATTTTTCATTTGAGAAGGAATTGGTAAAAATTAGGAAGATCAACCTCTGCATATTTCTGTTTCTGTATGTATCACATTGAAACTCTACCTATTCCATCTTAAATTCTTCAGAAACAGCTTCAACATCCATGGACAATAGAGTAGTAAAAGGAATACAAAATTAGCTTTTAATGCCAAAATATCTTGAAAACTTTGGTGAAATTCTGCCTGTTTTAAAATTATATCTACATATTCTTCCTGTAACCTCAACACTCTCTAATGACTGCAAAAAAGTTTCCACCTGTAAGTTGTTTTACCAACCACAAAAGTTTACATTTGAAAGTCTTTACACCATCATACATCATTGTTATTACTTGCCTTGGTCCCTGAAGTTTCAAGTTTAGAATGTTAAGATGGCCAAACAGATGAGTGAGGAATGCAAACTTACAAAAAAGAAAAAAAAACTAGATTATTTAACTTGGAAACTTTTCCTTTCATTGTCAAGAACAATCCAATTTCATTTTTCAAAGCAAAAATTCCACAAGTGAGCCACCTTACTTTAGAATTGTACAGAAGCTCTCTGTATTCACTATCCATAGAGAGAAAAGCACTGAAACACCAATAGTTGAAGCCTTTTGCCTGTATAAAATTCATAGTTTTCACACCCACATCTGCAACATTTTCCCAAACAGTGCCTCTTGGTGCAGAATGCAATGAGAAGCAAAGACAGGAATATCAAGACAGTTCATCTTTTATTTAAGATGGCCAACTAAACCAACCTTTTCAGAGCACATTACTAGTCTGTTGCTACTGACACACAAGTTTTGACCAATCCAATCCTGCACACTAAATGCAATTTTTCAATTCACTAAATATATCCTGCACTGTCATTGTTCGATTCAAACATAGTAAATCTAATAATTCTTCAGTGAAATTACACTTTTTGTCAACTCCTCTAATAAAAACAGTGCAATCCACAATATATATAATGCTTGCATTTTCATAACGTGTGATGGAATTTTTTTTAAAGTATTGAACAGTGATAGTTAATTGCAGGTATGAATTACTTGCTAAATATGACTGACAACAATATTCAGCGAAAAGCTGAAACTTTCAACTATTTTCCTTTTCTCAACACAGAGAATTACACTAGACTTTAAAATGTACTATTTGATGAAATTTCCTTCAGTGTAGGGTAGTAAGAATTTCCAGGTCTTTTCCTGAGAGCAAAACCTACCTTTGCAGCATTTCCATATTTTGCCTAAGTTGGAAAAAAAAGGGAGAGCTGTTTCAAACGATTTGTTTTCAGCTTGTTTAACCTTTTCTTCACTTATCTTTCCAGTGAATGCATAATACTGATCAAGACATGTTGTTTTATAATGCCTATTAATTTATCTTATATATTTTTATTTTGCACAGCAATATTATACAAATATATCAAGGATTGAATTTTATCCTTGACCTCTGTCACAAAATACAAATATTCCCAATTGAAAATTGGCAATTTTTCATTTTCCTTTGACATTGTGGACATTTCTTTATTATTTCAATTATGTAGTATATAAAAATATGGCTTTCTCCTTTGAAATTTCAGTTTATTTAAAAATCTTCTCTCAACCCTCTAACATGATTTTTTGTTATTTCTTTTACTTATCTTTCATCTTATGTACCCCCCCACTGCAACGTGAGATCAAATTCCTCCTCTTGTTATAAAAGAAAATTCTAATTTTCTTCTGTGTATGGTGTAGCTACCATCTTGTGTACTCGTATATTATCAAATCTATTCCTTCTCTCTATGAAAAAAAATCCTCATTTTCAGTTGTGCGTGTAGTCTGTTATCTCAGTTACACCCAAATGCCAATAAGAGTAGCCAAATTTATCCCTTCTCAACTGATGAAGAAGCGGAAAAAATAAACCAATTTTCCATTTCCTCTTGTCTGAGTTAGTTGTATTGCATCTCAATTTCCTCCGCCCCTCCGATAAGTGCCCTCAACCCCCAAACAAGTTGCAATCATTTCACATATGTCCTAATCTAGACTGCTTTTTTAAAATTTATATTTAAAATTTGGATACTTCTTTCCACTTTCCCTAATATGAGTTGTCAAATTTCTTTCTTCCTTATCAAAATTTTTAAAAAAATGAGACTGAAACATTTTCAGAGAGTACATTTGTACCCTCTCATCTGGTAGCTGATGATGAATGTTTGGTGTTGGGGAGGTTGTTTTTTTTTTCCTTTCCCTGGAGATGAAGTAAAACACAACCGGCTGACCTTAAATTGATTGACTGCCTGTACTTGATCAAGCTCAATACTGCTACTGCAAAAGTATGGAAGGGGTGAGGGACAAATTTATCAAACTTGTTAGAATTTTAGGAAAATACTAGTCACAAAAATTGTTCCCTGTGGGCTGGGGAAAAATAGTCCATTGGTCAGGTGTTTGAAACTTCTGCAATATACTAAAACAGATAACAGGTTGTATTGTACACCAATATATGACAATGCTGGTCTGAAAATATTACTAAATACCAGAGAGTTTAAGGCACAAATACTAGGAACCTACATTTCAGAGGGTCTTGAGAATATATATATATATATATATATATATATATAAACAGCAGGCAGTATAAGTATCATAAAGACGTGTACATCTTGAAAATGTATATATACAAGGTATGATGGGTAAATTGTTGGCCATCTTAGATTTTTAATTTCATGCATGTGCGTTGTTTGCTTTTGATTTTGTTGACTGCACAGTATAGTAGGGTCAGTTGGGCACCATCTGTGAGAAAAAAGAGCAACATGATGCAATTCATTCCACCAGATAATTTGGAAACAGCATACTGTATACTTGGCATTTGTGCTGGAAGCTCCATTACAAACATTTCAGAGTGTTTGGGTGTCAATCTGAGGACAGTGCAGAGGGTGCTGTGTCCCCAAAAGATAAACTGAGAGTGATAAAAGACAAATATCATGTCATGGTGTTTGCAGTGATCACTAGTGATGATGATGTTATGCCTCCATTCATCATCCAACAGGGACTCAAGCTTAACAAAGAGGCCTGCATCAAGTGCCTTGAAGAAGTAGTGCTGCCCTGGGTCAAGAGGGTGGCTGCTGGAAGATCTTATGTCTGTTGACAGGATTCTGCACCATGTCAAACAAGCAGGAGAACTCAGTCATGACGGTCAGAGAATTTCTGCAACCATATCACTCCTTACATCTGGTAACCTAACTCCCCAGACTGCAACCCATTGATTATTATGTGTGGGGCACAGTTGAGCGTGAGACCAATAAGACTCCTTGTAAAACCAAAGATGAACTGAAGGCAAGGATTATGGCAGCATTCACCAACATAAACAAGGAGACCATCCAGAAGTGTTGCAGGAGATTTCAAAGTCATATGAAGGCCATGGTTGAAACCAAAGGCAATTTTATTGAATAAATTTACTCTTTGGTATTTAAAGATATTTTTGTGCAATTTTGGTAAATATATCTGTTAAAATGAGATGTCAGTGTTATTTCCATTTTTGCTTAATTTTGGGGACAATTTATCCATCGCACCATATATATATATATATATATATATATTGATACACAAATTGACAGTAAACAATGTCAATTTTGTCAATACATATAAAGTACGCCTACAGCAACAAAAGTGTTAAATGGAGACAAGATAAGATTTACATATATGCCTATATTCATGTTTATCCATAAAAGTACACATATACAACTATATGAATGCTGACTAAGAGATTAGCAAGGATGAAAGGAAACCCAAAACATGCATTAAATTACAGCACCATCTCCTGAGACATTTAATTAGAAAGTGTTTCACCAACCAGAAATACTCAGAATAGATAAAAATGTACCACAAAGAACAAAGGGGATTAAATTGGCTGAGGACCAACTTATATGTCAATATTGGATGAAGAATTGAAGATATTTTGTATATATATATATATATAGGATGACCCAAAAAAAAACAATCCAATAAAAGCAAGAGTGATAGAAGAAAAATATTTAATTAATAGTAATTGAAACCTTAAAACATGCCATTTAAGAAACAATGATGGAATTTTCATTTTTTTAAATTATGTCCTGTAGATGGCGTCCTCCTGTACGAGTGCATTCTTGAAATCTGCTGTTGAGATTCCTCATTGCCTGCTGCAACATCTCAGCTGGGATACTGTGAATTTCATTCTCATTACTAAAATGGCAAAATGTTTACTGTTGCCACTTGCTCATGTCTGGCAATACGCATTTCAAAAATTCCCATTTTTTTGGGGTCACCCTGTATTAATGTCAGCAATACAGAGTAAAGTCATTAGGGCTGTTTTTTATGTTGTTCAACACTGAACTTGGAAAAATAACTTCAATAGGTCTATTTTAGTTTTAAAACATTTTTATTCTGTTCTTGTTGTTATGATATGAAAACATAGGATATTTCATTATTAATTAAATTATTGTATCTTCTAGTAAATAAGAACCAATGGAATTCTTGTTTCCTATAGTAAATACAAAGGTCGGCTGAAAAGTTCATAGGCTGACAATGAAGGGGTGAAGCATAGTGCTGTGATATCTTGCATGCTTTAATTTCAAGCCTTCTTATTCAACTGCATCGTCTATTTCCAGGTAAACTGACACCTGACTTTTCAAAGGCTATTCAACCTCTCGGTAAAAAAAAAAAAAAACATCAACAGCATTGAAGAGCATATGTGATTCTTTGAAATTCAGTTATTCATAAGATAAATGAACAAATATATCAAATATGTGTGTGTGTGTGTATTATACCATTACCACACATTAATGTTGAGCAACTGATGAAAAAGTAGTTCAGTTAATATTCATCATTAGATTAAATATATTTGTAAAATGTATTTTGTTAAATAATGATAAGTTGGCATTCACTTTTCAGATTATTTGTTTTTGTTATTTTTCTGGCAGTAAGCTGTTAAAATGATTCTGACATTTACAGAAATTGAATATTATACAAACATAATTCATCGGAAACTAATATCACAACCAAATTTTTTTTTTTACAGGGATTTTACAGATTAACTCTTTAAATATACATAGTTTTATTGTGCTTGTTTATATAATCACTAGTCTTTTCTACAAAGGATCAAAGTGGAGTATTGGTTTGATGGTTAACCTTTCTTCTTATTTTCTTTGATCAGTTTAGTTTATTTTGTTTTACAGCATATCAACCTCAATGGGTTATTTAATGCCGACAACATTTTTAGGATAGATTTGTATGAACAGAATATGTATTCTTCGGTTTATTTCGTCCCACGGCACACCAACCCCAATGGGCTACTCAATACCGACAAAATTCTTTATTGCTGGTAATATTTTGTTTTGTCAAAAATCTGTTTCTGTTAATATTTTTCATTCAAAATTGTGTTGCTGGTAATAATTTTTCAAAAAAGTATTACTGGTAATAGTTAACTATTTGCCCATAGCTGGGACCCTAACAGGTGCTACCACTCCAGGTCAGGGCGGACCTGGGAACACCAGCAATTAAGAAGTGGTTCCACGCTTCTCAAAACCTCCTGATCAGAGGCCTTGCTGCTGGACGTAGTTTATCATCTTACCCAGGACACAGATGTAGTTTAACGTTTTACCCAGGACACTTTCTTTGATCAAGTAAATGTAAAACTATATATATATATATATATATATATATATATATATATATATCAAATCAAAAGGAATTTGGAAGAAAAGTGACGTGGCAGGGATACAAAAAATAAGGAACTTGATCTCCCTTATATGTGCTTTCACATGGCACTTATACACAGTATCACAGTCGTCTTTGCTCTTTAGCATTCTCAGAATGAAGAGACAGTAATCTTCAACCGAATATCTGAGTGGATTGATAATATCCTCACTCAATTTCCCTTGGCCAGCTTTCATACTGTGGTGACTTCAACATCCACCATTATGAGTGGCTAGTCTACTCCAACAAAACTAATGTTGAAGGCAGATACTGCAGAAACTTTTCTATCACCTATGAACTAACCCAGGTCATCAGAGAACCTACCCGGGTCCCAGACACAACAAGACATCAGGCAAACCTCTGATTAACCTCTTGCCCTGATAAATGCGTATAAAAGTTTTACCCCCACTAGACATGTCAAACCCTAATCAGTGTCCAGATTGATACCAAACCTTACATCCCCTGATGTACCGTTCCATAGAACAATTCTTCACTATGTGAAGGCAGACTAAGACAGCTTTCGATCCTATATGATGGAAGCTCCCCTCGAAGCCTTCTTCAAGCATGCTGCCCTTGTCATTGATTGGATCCTTTCTGGAATGAAGAGTTTTATACCCCCACTGGTTCATCCCCAAATGTGCTTCAGCCATAACTCATCAAAACTACTACTTCAATATCTATCACAAGGAGCAAACTAATTACGCCCTCACTGCATTCAGATATGCCCACAATCACTGCAAAAAAGTTCTAGAAAATACCAAGTGCAGTTACACTCAAACAGTCCAAACCAAGGTTGAAAAGAAACAAATTGAATCCTGTGAATTCTCGAAGATTACCAACCAAATCATGAACAGAGGTAAAGCAGCAGATGCCCACAATTATAAATGGCCCCAAAGTTATATCTTGACAGAAAAGGCAAACCTCTTCACTTCCATCTTTGCCTCTAACTCAATATTAGATGACAAAGATCATCCCCTCTCCAAATTCCCATGTCTCACTGAGCACAATCTCAGTAATATTACTATTACAGCATGAGGAGTTTCTAGCCTTATCAAAGGCCTTGACCCTATGAAAGCCAGTGATCCAGACAGAATTCAAGTGGTTGTCCTCAAGACCATCAATCCAGAATTATCACCAATTCTAGCAAAATTTTCTCCTTGAAGGAGAAATTCTTCCCAAGCCTGTAGGTGTCAATTATATGCCTTGTTTTCAAGAATGTGGGCATGCAATTTCCCCTCCCAGTACAGACCCATTAGTCTCCTCAGTATCATCAGCAAGCTTTTTGAGGCTATAATCAATAAGGAGGTTGTTGAGCACCTAGAAAAGAACAAAATCTTCAGTGATGAGCAGTATGGGTTTCCGTCGTCCCAATCCACTGCTGATGTCCTAACTACCATCACTCACAGAATTAGTGAGGATCTTAACAACAAACACACCTCAAGGACCATAGTACTAGATATCTCAAAGGCCTTTGACAAGTTGTGGGACAAAGGCTTACTACACAAGCTCTCCAGTTATGGAATCACCAGAAGTGTCTTCTCAATCATAAAATCATTCATAACAGGTAGGTCCCTGAAGGTAGTTATCAATGGCTAGTCCTCCAGAGCCCTAGAGGTCAACACAGGCATCCTCCAGGGGTCACTCCTAGGACCAACACTCTTTCTGACTTACATAAATGATCTGCCTAAGAATATACTCAGATCATTTTCAGGTTCCTCATTTTTTGCATCCCTGCCACCTCACTTTTCTTCCAAATTCCTTTTGATTTGATATACTCAGATCATTTGTAAACATCTATGCCGGTGATATGACGATGTACATGCGCACCTCTAAAACTCTCGATGGTCAGAGATTGGCAACTGATCTCTCTTCTGATCTTGCACAAACTACCCAATGGGGTATAAACTGGCTGGTTACATTCAATGCCTTCAAAAACCAAACTCCAAACATTTCATCATCACTGATCTGACCCTGAACAACCACCAATCAGAATGAACATAGGTCCTCTCAGGGAAGCACTGTGACTTGAAAGACTGTTGGTCCTCAAACTCATACAAGTGGGACTTATACATACAATCCATTGCTAAAGATGCAGGTAAAATGGTCGGCACTCTGTACTACTCCAGTAAGTACTTGACTCCTCCTGCTATCCTCTACCCTCACAAGAGCCAGATCAGGCCAAAAATGGGGTAATATTGTCATATTTGGGTGGGAACTACCCAGACCTCACTCTCCAGCCATGACAAAGTTCAAAAGCATCTCTGAGCCTTTGTGGGTAACAAATTATTCTCCACCCTTATATCTCTCCCACAGGTGGGATGTGGCAAGCCTCTTGCTGCTCTACCGCTAATTCCATGGAAAGGGCTCAGACAAAGTAGATTCCCTGGTCCCATAAGAACATACCATGCCTCTTACCTAGAAGCAAACCACCCACATTCGCTCCGTTTTCCATCAGAAGGTTCAACCTGAGCAGTTTTTCCTCGCAAACCATTGCTCTGTGGAACTGACTTCCAACTAGGTGTTTCCCTGATCACTACACTCTTAAACTGTTCAAGGCTAGAGTTAACCGTTATCTTCCACTCCTATACACAAATGGCCTCCAAACATAACCCTCTACTTTGAGTGGCCCTCAGGCCTTGTAAAGGGTGAAAAATTATATATATATATATATATATATATATATATATATATGGGTGGGAGAAAAGATGCTGAAAAGTTTTCAACAAATGCAAGAAGATATCACCCATGTAAAAAACTCATATGGTCAGAGTTTGGAAAATTTTTAGCACTCCCTTGTACATGTAGAATGATGGCAAAGGGATAGATATGAAAGATATATAGAGAAAAGAGTGTTGATTGGATATCATGTGACAACAAGAGAAAGACTGTAAGTCAGATATGGACGGAAAGATACAAAAATTGCAATAGGTTAAAATTCTTTATGGAGAGACAGAGCAAAAGGAAGATACAAGAGAGGATGCAGTAAAAAAAATATTTGTGCCTTCTTTATTTCATTTTTGCATATGAAACCAATTCCTGTTTATATAAGATTCAGATAAATACATGGATGTGCCACACAGATTGGAATGGATAAGAGAGGGAATAAGAAGATACAGATAATGGGTGAGAGAATAGCTGTGGAATTTCCACAGGCTCATCTAGTTGTCTCTTATCATGAGACGAGTCATTAAAATGTTGAATAAATGAGTGTAAAGAAAACTGTGGCATATATCACTTATTTTAATATCACAGCTAGTAACTGGCTAGACTAATGAGTGAATGATTCTCAGAACTTAAGTCCAATGATCTACCAAATAGTCTATTTTGCATGCCCAGCTAAGAATTTCTCAAGCAAGATTCTAATGTCACATTTCAAGAATAACAAATATTCTAACAGGCACCAGGATTCTGCACTTCTCAAATTACACAAGTGTAAAAGGATTATATTTCATATTTAAAAAAATACCCAATTGGAATGCATGTCTTTTCATATTATGAAGGAGAAAAAATGGGACAACTCTTGAGATATAATTATAAATTATGATTATGAATAGGATTTTATGGTATAATGATTCCCATATAAGGATCATGAACAGAAACATTTAATATTTCTTAGTCATTCTTTTTAGAACTTTTATCATACACATGAGACTGATTATAAGTGTCTGTTGTCAAGCGATGGTTAACAAGTAAGTTTTGCAGATCATTGCCAGTCCAGTTATGTCAGCAAATATTGATGAGATTTGAATAATGTTCATAAATGTTAAAAATTCTTAAATATATTTTTAGAGGTTCTTAAATATATTCTTATTTTATTCTTAAAGGTTCTTAACTGTATTCTTGTATTATTCTTAAAGGTTTTGATCCAGAGTAGTTTTGATTCATCAATTCCTAAATAATGGTCACAAGTTCTTGAAGAAATTTTTCCAGATGATAAGACTTTTATTTAAATGTGCAGAACATCTTTTTTATGAAAATAACAGCTAGAATTTTTTTGGAATGCTTGAGAGGTTAAGTGCTACAAAATCATTACCTGAAAAATGGGAAAAAAAATTCAAAAAATTCTTTTTATCCACCCACATACTGCAACTTTTTCAATTGCAAGTTCAAACTTCTCAGCCCTTTTATTTTTTTTTCCTTCATATTTTCAAAAGGTGTCGTCTTGATTTGCCTTCTCCAAAATGAGTTTATCTTGATTTCTTTGTCGGATATGCTTATTGGTTAAGAAACTAAAATCAGAAGGTGATTTTTAATCAGGAATTTAATGAATAGAAAACTTAAAAGAAAAAGAGAAACAGATGTATACACCAAATGCAAGATATTCATTTGATATTATCTGTGGGTTGTCAATTGTTTGTTTGTAACCAACTGTCATGTCATAGGGTTGAATTTCCCTGTCCATGTCATTTAACAATTTTTAGCAAATATCTTTCTTGGTGACTTTTTTCATAAGTTATTTGACACAGTATACCTATTTTTGTTGTTTTCATCACTATATTTCAACTGATTCATTCTTCAGTCTTCCTTAGTGATGTAATTAATCCAAATATTTTTTATTCATTCTTAATGGCTTTTCTATACAATGCACAGAATATAGCCAATATTTTTTAATGTGCCCTTTACAGGTGTTTGCAGGAATCTAGTTATCTAAAAATGTTTGATGAGAAAAATTAAACCAGATGAATTATACAGCTGAGAAAAATAAAAGAATGGGTATATGAAGTGATGGTGATAAAAACTGCAATGATTTGAATAATTCAAACACTCTGTGGACACATTTCAGAACTCCATGCAAAAATCCTCATCTTTGTCGCCATATTTATTACAATGTTTCAACCGTTGTATGCTACAGCCTTCTTCAGGGGATTGGAATGTCACACTGAAGGGAGTGGAGAACTTGGAGAGGAGAATTAACAGTAGATAACTGATAACTGACATCCATTAAACATGGCACATGGAAATAGAAGTCTACCCCAGTGAGTGAAAAAAATGGTTCAGTTCGACATTCCAACCACCTGAAGAAGGCCAGAGCATACAATGGCCGAAACGTTGTAATAAACATGGCGACAAAGATGAGGACAATAGTCCAAATAATGTAAATAGTGTACATAATACCTCATCTCAGAAATATAGACAGATACTCCATGCAATAAGAAAGCATTAAAAAAAATACACTGACAAAAGCAATGATAAAAATAGAAAAGATGTGAAAATAATAAGCAGTGGAATTCTCAAAGCTATATAAAAAATAAACTGCAATCTCAAACATTATTTTTTTTGTCAGGCCAGTAGCTTTTCAGCACTTCCATAAACCCTATGCAATACTCACCAAGGCATGAGGAGGTGACACACAAAAATCACCAATGAAACCCAATGCATACCTTATAGACACAACCGTATCAAAGCACAAAATATTTCATATAATGGCACATGAAAGCCAAAATATCTGATAAATAATATCTTTGTGCTCAAACTCACCCCAGAAAGCAAAGAAATTAAATAAACAAATAAAATCTTAAACAATAAATCATCTCCTACTCATATATGCATGCGTGTGTGTGTGTGTGTGTGTGTATATATATATATATATATATATTAGGTTGGTGCAAAAATAATGTCGTTTTTTGACGTTAAACTTCATGTGAGAAAACGACATTATTTTTGCACCAACCTTTATATATATATATATATATATATATATATATATATATATATATATATATATATATATATATATATATATATATACACACATACATTAGGTTCAGGTCACTCTAGTGCTACTGGTACTATGCAACCCAGTACTACTTGTTATCAGCGACTAAACCAGTATCCCCACAGAGTTTGTCTGAGAGGAGGGTGGCTAGTCACTCTGTAGGATTAAATGCAAGACCTGTTATAAAAGGGCACAGGAAGCTTTTCGTTCAATGGCCATCTAGCACAATTTCCTTGGGAGTCCTGTACCCCGACATTTTTTATTTTTTTTTAGCCATTGGCTTAGACCCTCTGTAAAACCTACAACCCAGGGACTTCACTGTCATCATCCCAGCTTACAAGGCCATGACAGATTGAATCCCAGGTATAAAGGGTGGGGCTAAAAACGTTAGCAACTCATTGACTATACCATAGTGCACCAATGTGACCCAAAAGACATCATACCCACCAAAGTGATGCCAAGTGCAGAATGCCATACTGACTATTGCCTTGTTCACTGCAAAGTCAAGCTCCACTTTAAACTCAAACCAAGAAAAGAGGGAGCCCTCTGTAAAAAGTTCAAGGTTGGTAGTTTTCAATCAGATGAAATGAAAGCTAACTTCCAGGCAGCACTTGAGTCAAGGCTTGAAGATGTCCCCACAGATTTCTCTCCTGAAACACTTTGGGAAAAACTCAAAACTGGCATTCTACAGATGATGACAAAGAAATCATCTCATCAGGCCCAGCTACCTCAGCCAGCTTGTCCTGTAAAGAAAGCTGCATTCTGTTTCATATACTGTGACCTCCAGCACAGGCTTTGAGAGATTAAAAATGAGTGATGGATCAAACTCACTGAAAATACTCTGTATGCAGACACCAGGGGCTTCTATGAAGCTTTAAAGGCAGTGTACGGCCCTATGTATCAGGTCCAGTCCTATGCGCAGTGCAGATGGTCAGATCCACCTTACAAACAAGGAGTCCATCCTAAACTGTTGGTAGGAGCATTTCCAAGCACTCTTCAGTGCTAATGACTCAGTCCAGGAACCAAAAATTCTCAGTATCCCCTAACAAATAGTAAAAATGTTATGGGATGAGTTGACCACCATTGAAGAGACTATCAAAACTATAAAGCAACTGAAATGTGGCAAAGCAGTCGATAAAGTTCCACCTGAAATCTGGAAACATGGGGCCCAGTGTTGCATATGAAACTCCACAAGAGCAAAGGATAAAAGTCTGACTGCTCCAATTACTGAGGGATTACTCAGCTCTCCATCATAGGAAAAATCCTTACAAGGAGTCTACTGAACAGACTGGCACCCATCATCGTTGAAGAGCACTTTCCATTGAGTCAATGCAGCTTCAGAACCAACAGGAGCACAACAGATATGGTGTTTGTTCTCTGGCAGGTGCAGGAGGAGTATCAAGAGCAAAACAAGGATCTGTATGTGGAGTTCATTGATTGAACAAAAGCATTCGACACAGTAAGCCTAAGAGGAATGTGGCAGATCATGGAGCGACTAGGCTGTCCTCCAAAGTTCCTGAACATGATCATCCAGCTGCATGAGGATCAAGGTGACCAAATTAGACACAACAATAATCTCTCAGAGCCCTTCTCAATCACCAATGGTGTAAAGCAAGGTTGTGTTCTGGCACTGACTCACTTCACTATCTTATTCAGCATGATGCTCAAACAAGCCACAAAATCTACATCAGATACAATCTCAATGGTGGTGTATTTAATTTATGATGATTAAAAACCCACACAAACACCCTGGAGAAACTTATCCAAGACCCCTGCTTGGCAAAGATGCTGCCCTTGTTGCCTACACAGAACAAGCTTTGCAGTGCACCACTTCCTGTTTTACAGGGTCTGTCCATTTTTGGGGGCTTGAAGTCAATTTAAAGATAGAGGTACTCTTCCAGTCTGTGCCTCGGGATAAGTACCACTCTCCCCACATCATCAATGGTGCAACTAAGCTGAAGGTGGCCCATCAGTTTACCTACTTTGGATGTACCATCACGGCATATGCTTGGATTGAGAAGGAGATCAACAACAGACTGGCAACAGTGAGCATTGCTTTTGGCAGACTCTACAAACATGTGTGGTATAACAGACACCTGAAGAAGGGCACAAACATCAGAGTATATAGAGCTATCATCCTCACCACTCTCCTATACGACTCAGAAACATAGGCCCCTTAATGGCACCACTTACAATTCCTCAAACAGTTCCACTAGTGCTGCCTCTGCACAATCCTTAACATCCACTGGTGTGGCTTTGTCATAAATACTGAAGTCCTTGACAAAGCAAAGATCACCAGCATCGAGGCCACACTGCTGAAATCCCAGCTACACTGGGCTGGACACATTTCCAGAACGGAGAATCATCATCTGCTTAAAAGTTAACGGTATAGTGAGTTCTCCAATGGCTATCGCAGCAGAGGCACACCAAAGGAGTGATTCAAAGATTGCCTGAAGAAATCCCTTGGTGCCTGTCATATAGACCATTGCCAATGGTCTACCCTAACTGCAAACTGTGACGCCTGACTTCTCACCACCAACTATGCTGACTCTTCCTTTGAATATAGCTACCAGGCGGCTCTCAAGGACAAGAAGCAAAGGAAGAAGTACTGCAACACTATGCCATCCAGCCCAGGTCAGATCTTTAGTTACAACTGCTGCGACCATGTATGCCTGTCCCACATTAGCCTTCTTCTTGATCTTCATTTTGCAAAGATTTAAGTTTTAATGCTTAATAAATTACTTTTATTTGGTTATAAAAAAGGTTATGTTTTTCTAATCCTGAGTTGTCCCGATGTTCAGTTGTCAGTGTTAAGTTGTCCTGTATCCAGGAAAGTGGGCTTGGAAAATTTGGACATAAGAGTGGCAGAGAGAAACATTGAATAACCTGCCTAACAATTGTGTAAATGGATGACAGAACATGGACTGGAATGGATAGTAAGAAGACTAAAATTACTTAGAGTTACAAAGGATAGGAAGCTGTGGAGAGTCATGATTTCCCATGTCCTGAAAGGACATGGCACATAAAAAAAGAATGTAGGCTATGATTCTGGCAAATACAAAACTGGGAATTCAGGGTGTTGTAAGCTACCTTACCCAGGAAAAAATAGTATTGAAACCAGAGAGGTCAATCAGGTTATCAGGCTGCTGATGAGGTGGTATCAATCCACAGACTCACCCAGGTTTTTTTTTTGCCTAGAGTGTCCTAGTGGCCCAATATGCCCCAATCACACACTTTTATCTGTAATGAGGCTTGAGCACTTTTGCTCTAGTCTGGCAAGGATTTTGTTGAAAATAAACAGAAATATATAGAAAAGAACAAGACTGACACAAAAAAGACCCCCACAAGGGTGTGTCAGGTGTAGGTAAAAGTTGTTCTGAATAATTGGCTGTTTGTAGGAGGCAGACAATCACTCATTGTCAATGGCATCACTGCTAAATTTACATGGCAGTCATTTTACTAATTTATATGAGAATTATCATTTACAAATCGCAGCCAATCTGTGGCTGTTTGCTTCAGGTATATATTTTCTGTGTCGGGAGGTGGATCAGCTAATTTTGCTGATTTTTGGGAGAGCATGATATACATTTGCAGTTGTTTGTTTTTTTCTTTCTATAAAATGTTTTCTAAAATTATAAATTGCTTAATGTTTTTTAACAGAAAATTATCAAACTTGGAATATCACATAGATTGTTTACAAGATAAATGTTTCCAAGACAAAACATGAAACAGTTATTGCAGAAAAGCATTATTAACAAAAACACTAATGGTATATTGGCTAAAGCTGTTTGCTTTTAACAACAATCACATGTACATTAGAAATGGAAAATAAATGGGAACATGCTGTTAGAGCAAAGTTCAAGCAATTGTGTGACCTTGTATTATATAAACATCCCAAATTACAATTTATTATCCTACTGAATAGAGTTGAATAAGTAATCTTTCATTTCTCACATTTTGGTTGGCCCTTCATTAGACCAATTGTCAGAGAACTATGTTGACAACCAAACTATATAAAACAGTTTTTTTTCTTTCTTTTTTACTCTATTTTATATGTGTTACAGATTGTTATATTGAAAGAAAAACAAAGCAGGTCACATATGTATATGTAAACAAACCTGATTTCAATTGAACCAGTTTCCCTACAAATTAAAGGCCAAAAAAAAAAAAAATCTCTCCAACCTCTTTTTGACTCTTGGTGATTGTCACAGAGAAATCATAGTAATGAAGAGAAAACCAAAAGTATTATTCCAAATTATTACAGGATGTTGAGTACAATCATGGTGCCACTTACTTCTTGGCAATAAAGTTAAATAAGAAACTTTAACAAAATAAGACTGAAGAAGAAAAATAGGAAGGGAACATTTTTGTTGGCTCAGAAAACAGGAAAATATTTGGAGAGCAGATAACTCTGAATAGTGAAAGAAATTGGTTTTGAGAATTAGATAAAATTCCTTATTGTAGAATCATACAAGTACAGACAACTTCTGTTTGTCTGCTATTCATTTCTCTATCTTTCTGATATATATATTATATACACATGTGTGTGTGTGTGTGTGAATAAAGACACAATTTCTTGGCAGCTACATTTCATCCTCCACTGGAGTTTATCATGGTAAATGTAAGGATTTTATTTTACAAGTATTTATAAAAAAAATAAAATAAAATTAATGTTAGTGTTTCAGAATTTTTAAATTTAAGAACACTCATAAATATACATCAGGCTAACTGAAAAGTCAAGGTAAATTATGGAAGATGCTAAGTGATGTAACTTAATGTCTAATAAACAAAAATGAATAAATGCTATTGTTGTTGAATTATTTTTATAATGAAATTATTATTTATATTATTTTAGTTTGAGAAATTAATTTATGTATTATATATTTGAAATAGTAGAACGTTTTGAATTTAACCGTTTTAAAATTTTTTAGTTGTACTTCTTTTAGGAAAGGAGATATTTGAAAAAATCCAGGGTGTAGATTTATATTTTGGTAAGATACGATAGGGACACTCTCAAAAATCTTCTGTAGAACTAACTTTCTGTTTTAATAAGTGTGGCATTTTGAGGATTGAAGTTGTGGTTGAACTTATTTCCATATATGACTAATGCATTTGATAAATTATTATATATAAGATCCATTTGTGTTCATAGATCGACACTGAAGACTGCATTCAAGCATGGAGCATACTGTCATCATTCGGTGTTGATGTCAGTGTCCACTTTTATATTTACAAATACTCTATCCTTCATACTGACCACTTTTACCCATGAATATTGCAAATCTGAAAACTACATATTGGCTCCTGAAAAATTAATTTCTGTTGAGCTCTCTGGTTTGAGGTGTGAATTTGTAAACAGTGACTATTTAAGCTAATATTGTACGACTCTTCGGCGGAATTGAGTCACTGTTAGTCACTGTGTGTTTATCTGAATCTAAAAATAAACACGCTAAAATTCACCTTCATCCCTGAACGTGCGCTGACAGCTTAGTGGGAGAAGTTCCGACTGACGCAAATTCAGTCGGATTTCGATCTTAGCTAGAGGCAACTGGATGTCTAGCCATACTGATGAGCTGTGAAACAGCGAAACAGTCTGTCTGTGGATCACAAAAATATATATATATATATATAGCTTTTCTTACAGTTATAAGAGGATTTTTAAAAAATTTAAAAGACCTTTTAAATACACAGAAAAAATATCATTTGCATACAAATATGATAATATAGTTTTAAGGTATGCTAGATTTATGAGTAAACGTGCTCAATATCAGGCATAGAGTGTGTATAAATATTAAAGTGGATGCTGAGATCAACACTGAGTAGTGACAGTATGGTTCATGCTTGAATGCAGTCTTCAGGTATATCTGTATAATAGATGGCTTGAAGATTGCATTCAAGAATGAAACAGATTGTCACCACAGTGTCCACTTATATATATATATATATATATATCTCCAAATATAAAAGAATGAAAAGAATATAAATTCAAATGTTCATAACATTAATTTAAAAAAGGGCTCAATACAAGAGTAGAGTAATAGATATTTATCAAACTGTTACAGTGGAACATGCAAGTTACCACGACAAAAATGCATATTTTTTTTCAATATCTAAAGTACATCTCATCAGGTGGTCATGGTTGGTGTGTACTCCGATACAGGTTTGATTCCTGTCGGAGGACACATATTTTCTATGAAATTTCTCAGACATTCAGGCCAATAAATGTTGTTAATAATGTTTATTATAAACAGAGCATTTACTTAAATATTTGTATCTATAAAAATAATGTATAAACAATAAATATATTTAAATAATTGTCAGACTTAGTCCCTTTCAATATATATATATATATATATATAAAATGTTTCTCAGAATAAATAAAATTAAATATGTTTACTTTTGTGAAATTACATAGACTCTTCAGAAGACTTGATTTTAAAATGTTACAGTCACATTTCCTGAAGACTAAATGATTTTACTTATTATTATTAATGTTCTATCTCTTGATATCAAGAACTAAGATTACAAAAACTACTTGCCTTAAAAATGTTATCTTCCAGAATTATCCTAGTTGATGATAATTTTTTTTGCAAAATACAACCTTTGTTATTGTCAAATAATTTTCATTGAATCTGATGGGAAAGGGAAATTTTGTAAGTTTTTTTTTCTTTTTTTCTATTGTCTTAAGGAAAAAAAATCTTACAAAATTTTCCTTGTTTGTCACATTCAATGAAACATGTATAAAAGAAGGATTGCTGCCCAAATATACAATATCGTTATATACAATTATAACTTAAAAGCCTACATCCTTAAATGCATATTTGCCTATGTCACAACACACACCAGTTCTATGAAACTCACCAATTGTCTCTATATACTCTGATGATAACTTGAAAGTTGATAAGCTTGAACGGTATTTCTTGAACTTTGCTTCTGAAATGAACTTCAGACAATTTCTGACTGTATTTCTTCCTTGTCTGAGAAGGATATTTCATAATTTGGAAAAGTTGATCATTAAAATTAATTGACACAATAATAATATTTGCCTTCAGGAACATTTGCTGACTAAATATATAGAATTGTTATATAATGATACCTGCAGAGGTAAAGAAGAAATTCCTAAAAATCTTATGAAGCTTGGTTATTTGGTCAGATTTTAGGAAGTGGGTCAGGCTAAGAAGTTTTGTGTGTGTGTGTGTGTGTGTGTGTGTATATATATATAAATATAAATATATATATATATATATATATATAGCTTTAATCAATGACAAATAAACAAATATATAAGATAAAAAATAAAAATGAAAAATAAATAAAAACAAGCAAAACAATTTGACCCAAATAAATAAGCAAACAACCGACTTCCGGTAAATGACCGCCATAATAGACTACCAACAATAAGCTATATAAACAAATTTTTACTACGTTAATAAAAAACACCGATCAAAACAAAAAATAAATAAATAAATATATAAGATAAAAAATAAAAATAAAAATTAAAAAAACAAAACAAAAAAAACAAGCAAAATAATTTAACATAAATAAATAAATAAACAAATAAGCGACTTCCGGTAAAAGTAACCGCCAAAATAGATTACCCACAATGCACCACTGACCCTTATATATAAATAGCCGAGAAAAATAACAGCACTAGTTGCCTGACGATTGCACTAGCATGAAACAGACTGTCGCCTCTAAGTGTTGACTTCTATGTTCACTTTTATATATATATATATATATATATACACACACACACACACACGAGAGAAAATTTCTCACAATAGTTGGTTATTTTTAATTATTACATACATTCAGGTTAAAATAGATAAAATCACATTATACAACACACTCCTAATTGATCAAATTGGTCAATTACAAAAAAATATGACATTGAATGGATGTTAACTCACTAACTCTGAAGTCTATGTTAACTGTTATCTCTCCTTCATATCTTTATAAACTGTATTTTTTACTTCCTCCTCTTGCATGCATCAACCTCAATCAGTAACCCTCTACTTTAAGTGGCTCTTGAGCCTTGTATTGGGTGAACAATTAGTAAAAAAAAAAAAAAAAAAAAAAAAAAAACTTACCTTCACAAATAGATATTGATAAGATTTTTTGGATGAATTGTGGATGTGTTTCAAAGTTAATTGGGTGCAATGTACCAGAAAGTTCACATATTAAGACCATAGAAAAACAAAATTGTAAATAAAGAATAAGCCTCTGGCAAGATTTGAACTGACATCACTTTACTGTAAGAAGCTACAGAATGGTGATAAAAACAACAGAATTAAGACAAAAGAAATATTAATCAAAAATTAATAT
Organism: Acanthosepion esculentum; assembly: GCA_964036315.1. NCBI lineage: Eukaryota > Metazoa > Mollusca > Cephalopoda > Sepiida > Sepiidae > Acanthosepion > Acanthosepion esculentum. The sequence continues at coordinate 39,666,013 of OZ038508.1, read as the reverse complement.
CAAATGGCAATGCTTTATCTATGATATTTGAATACTAATACTACTAGTATCTGTAAATAAAGAAGAGGGTGGAGTGTCAAGCATTCAGGAATAACAAAAGAATATAGTTAGGTTTCAATGACTACAATCACTGCTCTTCATAACCTAATGAGTAAGGCAACAGGTATGTTGAGATAAACACTTAAGAATAAGAGGTGGAAGTTCAAATTTCAATGGTGATCTATTCTTTATTTTCAATATATGCTGTTTACTAACATTGATGATGTGGGAATTACAATAAAAAGCAAAAGAAATAAAGATGAAAGAAATATTCATAAAAAATTAATGATAACTGACAATGCTTCATCTAAGACATTTGAATCCTATTAATACTACTAGTAATAAAGTATATTTAAGTAAACAGGGCAGATGAGAAATAAAGAATAAGCCTACAATAAAAAACGAAGGGAAATAAGATGAAAGAAACACTAGTCTAAAATAAATAAAATAACTGATAATGCTTCATCTAAGAAATTTGAATCCTATTAATACTACTAGTAATAAAGCCTATTTAAGTAAGCAGGGCAGATGAGAAATAAAGAATAAGCCTCCAATAAAAAGCAAGAGAAATAAGATGAAAGAAATTAATAATAATTGACAATGCTTCATCTAAGAAATTTGAATAAAATTATGTAATAATTCCAAAAGCAATTCAATAATTTAACCCTTTACAATGCCCTTGATAAAGGACACTAAAAGAAACTAATAATCCAGGCAACATGTGCTTTTCATGCAAGGTCAGATTTCATGTCTAGGTAATGGCATGTTGCTTTTCATTTTTTTTTGACTGCACATACTTTTAAACAACCTGCTTGGAGGCACATGATATCAGGTGCTTTTTATTGTGATAGCCTCACAAGAAACACAACCATTCTCCAGAAGATTAATATGATCTTCTAAGAACAGTTACTGCTGGCCAGAGTGAAGACATGCAAAATTCTGAAACTCTATCCACAAACATTTACAAAGCATTAGCACTTGTTCAAGGTTAACACACAAACTAATCCTCGTCTGCTCTACAAAAAAAAAAAAAAAAAAAAAGAAAAAAAAGTTGAGCACCTGAGACTTCTCTGTTACAAAGCAGGCATCCTGGCTGCTTTATAATTGTAACCTATAAAGGGGAGATGAAAACTAAGAAAGTACTATCACTTATCGCTTACCGATGGTGAAGACACAAAGGAGGGGGGGGGATTAAAAATTAGAGTAGAATCATTCATCTTTATTTTTTTATTTTATTCATTCTCTTGGTATGCATTTGTATATTCGTGACACATTTATTGTGTACGAGTATAGTTTGACCTGTGGAAGAAATGAATCCAGCCTGCAACTTATCTAAGTGAACTTTTTTAATGTGTTTTTTCTTTTTTTTTTATTGTTCTCTTCTTTGTTCTAATCAATGAGCTGCTTTCGCTGGTTCCCAGGCCTCATGAATTTAAACGTCCTACGAGGCTGGCATCCCGTTCCCACCCCTTCACCGTTGAAACTGTTAGATGTAGACAGCTCTTCTACTCCAATAGCTTCATATCTTGCACATCTCGCCTGTGGAACTCCCTTCCTTATTCCTGTTTCCCTGACAAATATAATCTCCAACTATTTAAGTGTAATGTCAATCGACATCTCCAGTTGCCTTGATCTATCCACTTCCCTTCTCCACATCCTTTCACCTTTCATTCCTATCTGCTCTCGCTCCAAATCTTCTGTAACCCCCTTGCCTTGATCGATCCACTATCTTTCTCCACATCTTCTCCTTTACCACTCCTATCTGCTCTTCCTCCAAACCTTCTGTAACCCCTTGCGTGCTAGTGGCCTCCAGCCTTGTTTGGGGTAATAAGCTTAAAAAAAAAATACAATAGAAATTGAAACAAAATTCCAGCATCAAGGGGAAGACATTTTTCACATCAGCACATTATCATTTATATATAATTTATGTTTATTTAATTCCTGTTCTTTTATTGTTCTCTCCTCTTAAAATATTTTTCCTCATATTCTTTCACTCAGTAACCCCTGGTATCTTAGTGGCTTTATTGCCTTGCTTGGTGTGAAATGATTAAAAAAAAATATTCACACATTTTCTGAAAAACAAAGAAAATATCTGAAATGAATCCACTAATATTATTGTTATTATCACAATGTTCCAGGCATTACACTCTCCAGACTTCTTTACAAGCCTGTTGATCCTGGTATCCTTGAAGGAGTTTCAAACTGAACCCTTTGTTTAATTCTCTGGAGTAGATTGTTCTCATTCCACTGTCAACATCTAGGGATACCTTGTCTAGTTCTTTTTAGTCCTACTCAGTTATTACTAGCCCTGTTTCCATTGCATCCATATTAGCTGGCCAGGGATTGTTCTAGTGAATTAAAGTGTTGGTCTGTGAATTTGGTGCTATAGTAATTGTGAGTTCAATCCCTGGACTAAGTAGTACAGACATTTACACAGTGGAAACAGGGTATGCAATAACTAAGCAGTACTAAAAAAGGTATCCCTGGAAATGAACAGCAGAACAAGAACAATTTACCACATAGATTAAATAAAATTTCAATTCAAAATTCCTTGACGGTTACTCAGATCGACAGAAACCTTAAAAAGGCAGGGGGGCCAAATGGTCAAAACGCTGTAATAACAACAACAACGATGAGGACATTAGTCTGAATGTAAATAATGATAACTCCTCATCTCAGAAATTCAAACAGAAATCATATATTTATGTATTCAATCTGAAGTTAATTTGTGTTTTCAAAACAGAATTACCAATTCTTTTCATTTCAATTGTTTAAAAGCATGAAGCCTTTTAATGAGGCTCCATGCTTTGAACATCTTTTGGGTTTCAAGTTCACTCCAGATCTCAAGTATCCTGGGTATGACATTAGACTACATCCGGCAGCAAAGCTTCAGATTGGGAGGTTTTGAGGAGTGTGCAAACCACCTCTTAATTGCTGTTGTTCCCAGGTCCACTTTTACCTGGTGTGGTAGCACATGTTAGGGTCCCAGCTATGAGCAAATAGTGAACACCCAAACTGGGGTCAAAACACTATGAAAGTATAAAAACAGATTTTTATAGTAAAAATACCAGCAATACATTTTAGAAAAAAGAAAAAAATATTACCAGCAACACATTTGACTCACAAAAAAAAAAAATAACGTCTTTATAAGAATACACCAATGAAACATGATCTACAAACTGATTTATTACAAAGAATACATATTATATTCATTCAAATCTATTTTAAAAATCTTGTCAGCATTAAGGTTGATATGCCATAAAACAAAATAAACCTAAACCAAACTGATTTATTACAAAGAATACATATTATATTCATATGAATCTATTTTAAGAATCTTGTCAACATTGAGGTTGATATGCTGTAAAATAAAATAAACTTAAACCAGATCTCAAGTGGAACTCTTAGATGCAGGTTTGAATTCTACCAGAGGATAGATAGATAGACAGACAGATCTGTCTATTGTTTCTTCAGATAAGAGACAAGACATAATTAAACATTATTTTCATGCAATAAAAAGAACATTTTCCCACACACAAAGAAGAAACTAGTTTACAAATACTGCCTTGAAAATAATAAAATACTAAACTTAATGAAGACTCCCACCATAAAGCTACATTGTATTAAGATTATTGTGACTATGCTAGTTTATCAGGGAGTCACGTGCTCTGCCAGTTCCTTTACAAAAGACAATTCCTCCAATATTCTTTCAAATAAAAATAAATATGCTGAGTAGTTTAGAATTGAGTCACAAAGACATAACACAATTGTGCCATTGTCTGAAATTGGAATCAACGTGAGAATATTTTAGTGGCAAAAAGAAAAATCACGAAACTTAATGGTCTATTCACAATAGCAATAGTTTCTAGTGTAAACAGTTTGTGTCAATGCCATGATAACATTTAATGAAGCCATTTTGAAACAAAGATTAAAATATTGCAAGAGAAATGTTAGTTTCAATAAAGTTAGGAAAAGTTTTCAACTTTTGTCTAAGATTAGAAATGAAACTCTTTGTGATGATTGTTTGAGTCTGAGTTTCTGGGATGAAGAGTTATCATTATTTACATTTGGATTATTGTCCTCATTTTTGATGTTATTATCACAATCTTTCAGTCAGTGTGCCCTTTGGCTTTCTTCAGGTGTTTGTTGATTTGGGTTAACTTCAGGGAATTTTGAACTAAACCCTTTATTTAATATATGGGGTTACATTGTTCTCATTCCTTTGTCCATGTCTTTGAAATATCTTGATTTGTTCTTATTTAGTACTGCTAAGTTATGGCTTGCCCTGAGTCTGCAAAGATGAGTACAATAGTCTAAATATGAATCATGTAAATAATGATGAATGTTATTTGAAACTTGTATATCAAAAAGGGATCAATTTTGCCTTTACTTATATGCTAAACTGACAATTTACTTTAGAGAATAGAAAAGTTTCCATATTTTACATTTTCATGTCCATCCAATCTTCTATTCTTATTCAAGTTGCAAAGTAATTGGCTTTTCAATTTATATTTAAAATAATTAAAAGCTGATAACGTATAATAATGTTTGTAGATTTTCTAGAAATTAATTTCTTCATATTAATTAAATACCATGTTGTTTTGGGATGTAGGCAATTATGACTCTCAACAGGTTCATTTTTCTTTATTATCTGTGAAATAGCCATACATTCTTGGGAAAGATAATGGAATGGTTTCTCATTTCCTTCTCCACAGTTTTCCTTCTCTTTGACTGATTTCCACTCAAGGCTAGAAAGTCCAATATACCCTACTACTTTATCCATATCTGCAGGGAGAAGAGTTGAATTCATACCTTTCCCAAAGTTATTTGTACAAAGGTTAATGGAACAGCACTAGTCTGGATTTGACTTCAGCTTAACAATTACATTTTCTGTTCTGATGACTGCTATGCTGCATCCACATCCTCTTTATTAAAGCCATTTTATTCAGCTAAAGGTTCTCTGCTAAAGCTATTCTTTTAAAAAAATATTCACTTGATTAACGACAAAGATTTGGCAATGACATCAATACAGAATGATCATTAATTTCCATTCTCACTGGGTGCTCTCTGATCATGACTCTGAGCAAGAGGTGTTCAAGAGTTGTCTCCCTTGTTCTTTTTCAAGTCGGACATTTTAACTTTTTTAAAAAACTAAAGTCCCAAGAAAATGACAAAGATTCTTCTTTTATGTATCATGTCCATTAAGGGCATTGGCGATCATGGCTCTCCACAATTTCCTGCCCTTTCTAGTTTTTAATAAATTTTGTCTTTTTGTTATCTTTCTCAAACCCTGTTCTACCATCCATTTACTCAAGCTCACTAGGTAAGTTATGTGATGTCTTCCTCTCTTCTTATTTTCAATATGCCCTGTCAGTATTAAATTTTCCAAGCCTGCTTTCCTCATTATGTGCCATAGAAATTTCAACTCTCTCTGATGTTAAGTATAAGTGTCCTTTTTGTTTCCATTTTCTCTAAAATGTTGTCTCTCACATTTAGTTTATAGTATTCTCAGTATCTTTCTGTATAACCACATTTCTGTTGTTTCAAGTCTCTTCTTCATCTGTGAGGAGATTGTCCAGCATTCACTGCCATATAGGAGGACTAATATTACATTACAGTTAACAGTTAGTATAAAAAAGTGAAATTTTACCTTAATCCTTAACAACTTTAACAGTAAAATTGAATAGGATAATTTACAGCTATCTTCTTCTATGTATAATGTCCCCTCAGGAAATGGCTCATCATGGTTCTGAACAATTCCTTTTGTAGCTCTTGGTAATTTTTTTCTCTTTTCTATCTCTCCTAACTCCTGTTCTACCAGTCTTTTCTTCATTGGTAAGGAGATTGTCCTGTATACACTGCCATATAGGAAGACTTGTATTACATAACAGTTCAGTATTCTTTTCTGTTGCTTCATGTCGCTTCTTCATTTGTAAGGAGATTGTTCAGCATTTACTTCCATATAGGAGGAACAATATTAATAACAGGCCAGTAGTTCTTTGTTTGTTTCCGTTGCTTCATGTCTCTTCTTCATTTGTAAGGAGATTGTTCAGCATTCACTTCCATATAGGAGGAACAATATAAATAACAGGCCAGTAGTTCTTTGTTTGTTTCCGTTGCTTCATGTCTCTTCTTCATTTGTAAGGAGATTGTTCAGCATTCACTTCCATATAGGAGGAACAATATAAATAACAGGCCAGTAGTTCTTTGTTTGTTTCCGTTGCTTCATGTCTCTTCTTCATTTGTAAGGAGATTGTTCAGCATTCACTTCCATATAGGAGGAACAATATAAATAACAGGCCAGTAGTTCTTTGTTTGTTTCCGTTGCTTCATGTCTCTTCTTCATTTGTAAGGAGATTGTTCAGCATTCACTTCCATATAGGAGGAACAATATTAATAACAGGCCAGTAGTTCTTTGTTTCCGTTGCTTCAAGTCTCTTCTTCATGTGTGAAGGGATTGTCCAGTATTCATTACCATATAAGAGGACTGATATTACATAACATTTCAGTACTCTTTTCTTTCTTTATGCTGCTTCAAGTCTCTTCTTCATTTGTAAGGAAATTGTCCAGCATTTACTTCCATATAGGAAGACTTATATTAAATAACTGTTCACTACATTTTTCTTTGTTTTTAACAATATTTTCCTGTTTCTTAATAAGAATCATCTATATTACTTTTTGTCATTTTTTTTTGTTTATTATTATTTTTTGGATGAATAAGAAAAAAATTTTATGTAGATGTGACACACATATTTAGAAAGAATGTAATCTTTGTGGTTCATATTTCTTGTACTTTGCCAAAACAATTTGTTATTTTCAACAACTTGAATAACACAAGTTCCTACCACTACACCAATTGCAGTGCAATTGTTGCTTTGTCAGGGAACAAGGTTGCATGTTGTTAGCATTCCAGTGTTTGAAATAACAGGACATGACAATCACATGAAAGAAAGAAAAACTGTCTACTTTCCATGACTAAACCAGACCCCAACCCCCTATTCTTGAGACAAGTGATACAGAACACAACATACTGAACATATTACCCAGCATCTATTACAAACTAACAAGGTTACCAAACGTTGCCTGGATTGGAAAATAAAATTCAAAGCTTTCTAAGTAAAGGGGAGCCTATTTTACCATTATACCTAAAGATACTTTAGGATACACATAAAATGAAACGACGTTAAGGGAGCAGGTAGGACTATTAGACAATAATGAATAATATTCAGTTTTATGGTCCCTGACACAAGATGAAAGATGTAGCAGAGATTCAGAAATAATAAAAATACAGCTGCCCTCAAATCTAAAACAGAAGACACTGTGCACTTGGACCAAATGATGCATTGTCAGAAAACACTACTTTTGGGACTTTGAAAACAATTATTTAACAAAGAATATGTCAACAAACAGTATATGGTAAATCCTGTAAATGTGTATATATATATATATATATATATATATATAAAAATAAGGAAAATAAAAAAAATGGATTTTTGCATTTATATGTTGGAGACTCAAAATTAAAGTTATATCTTTTTTAATTTTGAGTGTTGTATATGTATCATTCATTTTTTTTCTTCAGAGAAAGCTCTCTTAATTCTGTATATTTGTGAGTATATATATATATATATATTCGGAATATACTTGTCGACAACACTAATATAATAGCATCATCCACTTGCAAAAAAAGGCTAAAAATAATGGAAGCCTTACTTATAAAATTAAACAAACCAACCCTTAATAATATTAACTTTGAACATGGACATAATATCTTGACCATGTTTTGAAACAAAAAAAATGAATCACTTTATAAAACACACACAAATTATTTCTAATTCTAACAGTTGAAATATAATCCTTGATAATGGCTAAAAGTATAGCCGAAAGCGCTCGGAAAAGAACATTCGGACAATTTTTATATAATTTATCCTCTGAAAAGAAAAACTTTATTAGATCGCACGAGAAATTATATAAAAAACTAAATAAAAGCACCTTGTCAGTCGTTTTTAATGAAATGTGCTTGAAAGAAGGATTGCTGCCTAAATACACAAATATATATATATATATATATATATATATATGGTACCTGATGTGTACCCTAAAGTCCCTTTAGGTACAATGGTAAAATAGGTTCCCTTTTACTTCAAAACCTTTGAATTTTGTTTCCAATCCAGGCAATGTTTGGCAACCTTGTTAGTTTCTAATAGATGCTGAGTAATATGTTCAGTATGTTGTATTCTGTATCACTTGTCTCAAGAATAGGAGGTTGGGATCTGGTTTAGTCACAAAAAGTAGACAGCTTTTCTTTTTCTCATGTGATTGTCATGACCTGTTATTTGTAATAGTAAAATCTAAAAATAAAAATGTTTTAAAATTTTGATCTTTTTTGGTTTCTTTAAGTTTTTTTTTTTTTTTTTTTTTTGCAAATAACTTTCTCCTTATTTAATCTCATTAAAATGTGTTAAAAGTTCCTGGGAACCAACTTTATTGTAGTAGATAACTAAAATACATCAAAGTTCTAATCAAGACAGTTTACATTTTCTGGAGAAGCAGAAACATGCTTTACATTTCTTTTTGTTTCTGTTCAATTCAAATGTTTAAAGTTATTCTAAGAAAAGAAAATTATTTTGTAGTTTTATAAAAAAAAAAGCTTTGTTCACACTGTGACCATAAAAGGTTAATGTTAGTAACATGAAACTTTTCAGATGATCTCACAAACTCCATTCAGGGAATCTCAATTTCTTACAAGACTGACATTAAAACTTTGCTATTTTAGTTGACATTTTCAAAGAGCTTAGGAATTTTCAATTCACAGCATTAAGAGGGAAAGGATCATTCATAAAGCAATTTTATCAGAATTATGATTAATAATAATTTTTAAATATTTACAATAAAGAACTTTGCAGAAACATTTGAATTTTGATAAGTTTTAATAGTTAGACGTCATGTTATAGTAGAGCAAATGAATGTCTGAGATAAAAACTTTTCAGTTTAGAAAAGGTGAAACACTCAAATGAAGAAGACTTGCTTTAAATTAAACAAAGTTTGCAATTCAAATATTTTGATGCATTTATTATTAATATTCTGTTTAAAAAAGACAAAATCAGCCAGTTTTATAAATAAAACAATGTATAGTTGGGAAGTACAAGAATGAATCCTAATTTTAAATAAGACATGGTCAGTCAAACTCTATACTTAAGAAAGGCATGAATCTCAAAATTCCTACTTATAAAGGTATAGACTAAAAAAATGAAGTGAGCTTCGTGATTAAATGAGGTCCAACCGTCAAATTTGTAAAGACTATTTGATTTGCCTTGGTGGATCATAAAAATATAGTGAAGCAGGTCATGGTCTTCCATAACTGAAAAGGAGTACTGTCAGTACTGATGGGTGTTTTGCTTCTTTTTATTTTTTTTTTTTTAATCAGTCTAACCCCATGCAAGGCAGTAAAGCCATTAAGACACAAGGGGTTACAGGATGTGGAAGAATTAGGAACAGAACGATTACAAATGAGTGGGAAGAGGAAAGAGTAATCAGATTGCGATTAACATTGCATTTAAATTTTTGCAGATTAAAGTTGGCTGGAAAGCATGGAGCTGGAAGAAAGTTTCACAAGTGCAAAGCTCAAAAAGAGAAACTGTTCGCATAGAACTTACAGTTACATCTAGCCAGCTCAACTAAAAATTGATGAGATCTCAACACTAGTCTAGTACTGCACTTAAATTGAAAAATTCTAGGTACCATAGTGAAAAATGCTCAGTACATATAAGCCCTTTTTTTTTTCAGGTTGACCCATGAAATTCCTCTTTTTGCAAGAATTTTTGATGATAAAAAACATTTATGAGAAAAGACAACAAAACAACCATATGAATTATGCTACTGAAGAAAGCTGAAAAATATATCAGCTGAAAGAGAGTGATAAAATCCAGTAAGGATAAGGATATTAATCTAAATAATTCAAATATCTAGACAATATTCCTAACATATTTGTCACAACAATATTATGAATAACAAAATTATTTTTTCAGGTTTTTTACTGGAAATTCTACATTTTTTTTCTTTTAAGTAATATTTTCTATTAATTTTCATAAAGAAACTTAAAAAAAATTTTTTTTTTAAGCATTTCACCCCAAGCAAGGCGGGAGTGCAAGGGGTTACAGGGAGTGGGAGCAAGAGTAAAGAGGCATGATAGAGGAAAGGACAAAGAGGAGGACGGAGAATTAGATCAAGGCATCTGAAGATGTCAATTGACATTGCATTTGACTAATTAAAGATTATAGCTATCAGGGAAGCAAGTAAGAGGAAAGAGTTCCACACACGGGAAGTGCAGGACATGGAGCTATTGGAGTAGAAGAGACGGCTAGATTTAACAGTTTCAACAGTGAAAGGGTGGCACTGAGATTCCAACTTAGTAGCACGTTTAAATTCATGCAGTTTGGGAATGAGTAAAAGTAGCAGTTACTATGAAAGTATTTGTAGAAAAGACAGAGGGAAGTGACAGCACGTCTGTGACAAAGTGACGGTAGACAAGATAAAAGATGATGACCAATCACATTGCATGACCATCTCTGTATTTTGTCGAGGACCTTGAGACAAATAGCAGGGGATCCAGACCATATATGGCTGCAGTATTCCATGCAAGGGCAAATGGTTGATTTATAGATTAAACATTGCAAATATATATTTGCTTGACAAGTACAGTTTCATTTGACATTATCATCAACCTTATTTTTACATTTTTCTTTTGGTGGGGGACATTCCAAATGTAACAATTTCAAATATTTAGTTTTCAATGCAAAAGAGGTTTCATATGATGATGATGACGACAATAAATCTCTTTTGCAATGATGGTTGTTCTGTTCCTGCCATCATCAGCAGCAGCCTCATATTATTATTATTATTATTAATAATATTATAAAAAAACACTACATAGAAATAGAAAAAACACCTCTGCAAGGTTCAGAGCCAGCATTTCTGATATAGATCAAACTCTTACCATCAATGGTTGGCAGGTTCTTGTCTCAAACCAGAAACTGAAGGATTTATAATTCTTACTGAAGATCAGTGTCTTCCAGCCAGGAACTGTCAATGTAATGTTCTGAAACTTAACAGCATCCCATCCTGCCATATATGCAGAGAACATCCCAAGTGACCATTTAATACACAAAGTACTTGCAATGACATGATAAGGCTACCTAGTACATACTGTGGTCAAGACGTCATGCATTCAGCCTCCCTTGCAAACAGAATTGGTAGGAATATAAGCCACTACAAGTTGTACAGAATGAAGAAATTACCATCCTCTGGAATTTCTGTGTTCAGACTGATAAGGAAATCTAGGCAAATTGAATAAACATAATTGTGAAAAATCAACATTTTCTGATAGATGTTGCAGGCACAACTGACAAAAACATAGCTTATCAAACATTTTGAAAGACAAGTTAATAGACAGTCTTTCAGATAGAAGTCAGTAGTATGCGGCATCTCAAGACAACAGCATTTACTGGTTGTTATTGGTGCTTTGGGAATAATATCTAGAAGAGCAAACAAATATGTGGATCAAATCCCAGGTATCCATAAAATATGTGAATTGCAAAAAATCATGAGTACTTCCCATATCTTGCATAGATTTCTCTCCATGCAATGGCTACAATTATATATATTATATATATATATATATTCTCTCTTATTGCATGATACCTCATCTGTTTTCCTCTTCTGATACAAAATGCTTGTTGACTCTTGAAGTTTCTAGTTGAGATTTGGGGGCAACTTGTACTACACAAAGCAAAAACAAATAATAATAATTAGTAATAGTAGTAGTACTGGTAGTAGTAGTAGTATCATCATCATTATCATTTCCTTTGATTTCTGTTGTATACTCATTTCCTTCTGGGTCCCAACCAGAGATCTTAAGTCAGAAATGCCATCATGGTATTTTCTACTGTACATTTGTGTAAAAAAAGACAAAAGAAAACTTCAAACCACACACATTTTAAATAGAAAAATACCTTTGTAATGTGCAAGTTGTATTTGTAAGATTATTATTATTATTATCACCACCATCATTATTATTATTATTATTTTTTCATTCTCCTCCTCCTCCATCCCACTGATTTTTTTTGTTCATAAAGAGAAAAAATATGAAAGATGATGTTTCCTCAACTTCTAAAAAAAAATTGATTGAATTATCTGGAGTCAAAATGTGGCATCAGTTTGGATCCCTAAAAATCCATTCCTAAAACTTCATTCAATGATTCAATCATTAAAAGATTTCATGCATAATGATATAGAGCATATATATTTTTGTGATCTATTCCTTAAAAAGATTACAGCTGCAAAGATGTAGCAAACACAACTTGCACATTTTTTTTTAAAGTTCAACACCAGAATAACATTTCAGAATAGTAGCTTCTATTGTAAATATCTTATCTACATCTTTTCAACCCGTGATCAAGTTTCCCCAGTTTAAATCAATCGTGCAAGAGTTGAGATATGAAAGAATTCCCAAGAAGGTATTAACTAAATGTAAGATTTGCTGTGATAATCATTGGAATATGTCTGAGATGAGAGGACATAAGGTTAGAAGTCCGAGAGAGAGAGTGAAGAGGATTTAGTAGAAAAGGTACAAAATGTTTCAAAGTAATTCATATAATGCAATTATAAATAAGAAGAGATGAGCATTGTGTTCCCATAACCATTCTCAATTGATCAGATCAATGTGAAAATTACATAGTCAATCATGGACTGCTTAACTCAAATGAAAGGCTTGTATTGAAAGTGCTAGAAAAGTATAACCCACATTCATTTTAACCCATTAATGCCCACAATAAATTCTGGTAATAATTTTTTTAATCTGATAACAATTATAGGTTTATAAAAAAATCTCATATTAATTATAAATATATAAAAATATAGTATTAATTCTATGTTTTTAAACCCATTAATGCCCACCATAAAATCGACTATTAATTCTAGATTTCTACCTATAACCCATTAATTTTGACTATCCCATTTTGAGAACAGTGAGCATCATTGGGTTAATGCCTGAATGTAACAGTTACTGATGTGCATTTTACTAGTAAGTGAATGTATACCTGATGGCTGGTTAAAATAGGAATTCTTTTGGTTGTAATTTTTTCTTTTTTTTTATATAATCATTTCACCCTAAACAAGGCAATAAAGCCAATAAAATGCAAGAGATCACTAATTGTGAAGGAAACTGAGGAAACCTTACTGACAGGAAAGCAAGAAGCTGGAAGAGAATTCCATAGGTAAGAAGTATGAGAGAAGAAACTATTAGAATAGAACTTATGGTTCCATTTAGCAATTGCAACAATAAAATGACAAGATTCTACTGCCAATTTAGTACTATGCTTAAATTCGTAAAGTCAAGCTACCAAAGATGAAAGCTTATCAGAACAATTATCATTAAAATATCTGTAGAAATATTTACCAAATAGGGTAATTACAAGTGGTTGCGGAATGGATTTAATAGAATTGCTGGTGTAGATTTTATAAGTAAACAAATCTATACCTGGTAGCTGGTTAGACTCAACTTTATAAGTTGATGAGAAAAGCCTAGGTAGCTGGTAATTTGTATTTTTCTAGCATACCAGAAATACCATAGGGTCAATTTTTAAAAATTGTTTGTTGGAGAAATGAAAATGTTTAATTCCAATAAATTAAATTAGCATGTGTAATTGTCTGGATTTGAACTTAAGACTTAACAGGTGTTAACTAGCAAGATCTAACAACAACAACAACAACAACAAAAAAAAAAAATAGCACCAACCATCTGCCTCCATTTGCTACTAGAAAAATTACAGTTGGAATAAACCAGATGGCCTTGCTAGGTGAAATCTTGGTCAAAATCCAGTAAAGGAGTTTTTTATTTTTAATACAACTCTGGATCCTAAGTTGTTAACCAGTTTACTGCACAAAGAAATGGCAACCTATTGCAGAAACATTTTCTCCCTAGTCTGTCATGGGCTAACAGAAAATGAATTAATAAAGGTAGGTTATGATTATTTCAAAGGCATTATATCTGAATGACTGGTTAATATTTAGAAAGATAGACTCATGCTAAGTGGGAGGGATCAGGAGGGGGGGTTAAAAATGCAACAAGGCTGCACATGTTTTGATAGGAATCATACAAAGAATGGGGTCCTGGCAGGATTATCCAGCAGTACACAGTTTAGCTAAGACATTCATTTTACTCAGCACATTTTGCCCCATTGGGATCATCATTCCTCTCCATCTCACGATTGTGGTTCATGGTGACATTCAAAGCAAAATAGTGCAATGGTTCTCTAGTTCCATTTGCACAGGGGATATTGAGGTTATCCAGTTCCTCTTCTCAGAAGTGGGTTTGTTTTTTGAAGTTACCTTCTAGCCTCTGCCTAAAGAGGCAAGAACAACAAAACAGCAGGTGGTTTAAATTCAGTGTTTCCCTCTCCTATACTGGTTGCCACCCAGGGCTATAGCACCCAGTCTGTCCTGCTATTTTATCCATAGCTGGTTGGAGAATAGATGGCTTCATACCATTCCCAAGGGTAATAGTATATCAATCAGTTATGTACCATGCGTGATACACATTTAGGAGATCATGTATCTTTCGATACATGACTGATGAGGCATATTTTTTTCCCACAATAGGTTGCCATTTCTTTCTGCAGTAGACCAGTTGCCATCCAAGGCTATAGAAGCCAGTCTGTCCTGCTATTTAACCATAGCTGGAGGGAGAAGAAGAGGATTAATACCTTTCCCAAGGATATTAGCAGGTAAGTGAATGTAATGGATTCAACCGTAATTTGAACTTGGCTCTCCGATTTCTCAATCCGAGCTGCTAACCATTATTCCACCATGCCTCCCCGATAATCAGATAATAAATGGTAAATATAAGAAGCACAGATTTAGTGCTTTTATTTCATGTGTGGTATTGCACCCTCTGTATGTATATGTGTGTAAAATATGTATATATATATATATATATATATATGGTGAACTTCCCTGTCATATTCGATGTATGAGGGTCAAGCAACTCAGTTTTTAGAAACCAACAAACAGTCCAGACACCAGCACATATGATTTGATTATAGTGGTGAAGGTTTTTGTGCAGAACCAACCAGACTTTTTGAAGGACCGAATACAGAGAGCTGGTGCACTACGTGCCACAGGGTCCCAAAACGATCCTCCGCAGGTTTTGAATTCAGAGTCGTTTTTCTCCTCGACCAGTTGCCATCCAAGGCTATAGAACCCAGTCTGTCCTGCTATTTACCTGTAGCTGGAGGGAGAAGAGGAGGATTAATACCTTTCCCAAGGGTATTATCATATAAGGGAATGTAATGGATTCAACTGGAATTCGAACTTGGCTCCTCGATTCCTCAATCCAAGCTGCTAACCATTACTTTACCATGCCTCCTGTATAAACTCAGTGATCAGAATTCTTTACAGATGCATTAAGAAATAGATTTGAATGAGAAGATGTGACAAGAGCCAAGCCAATGTCAATGTATTTGGCAGAGTGATAAGAGATATCATGCAAATGACTGGGTATATCAGAACAGGATCACAGGCGTGTAAGATGTAAAAAGGATTCTCTTATTAAAAATGCATTGGAACCTCAAAGTTCACAATGGCGAATCGTTAGTAATGACACCCTATTTTGCCCAAAAGGTTATAAAAGTTGGCATTGTTGACAGCTAAAGCATTATAAATGGAAATGCTTATGGATTACCTGCTGGAATTGTGGTGAGAGGGGCTATTACCAAAGAAATTGCCCCTCAGGAAAAAGGAAGGAAAAAAGTAGAAAAGTAAAAGAAAGAAAAATGAAGAAATGATGGGATATAAAGATCAGAAGATATCTCATGAAGAGAAAAAAAGAGAGCGAAAAAGAAAAAGAAAAAGAAACAAACTAAGGCAAGAGAGATGTGATAATGAAATGTAAGATTGTATGAACTATTTCACTCAGAGATCAGAACTAGCATATGTGGTGAGGTGTAAAAGCTTTGGCAAATATGAGAGAGCTCATGTTAATGATGAAATCTGAAATGTTAGAAAAACATCAGATTGGTGTACAAGCAGTTGAGGCCTTCGGATTTAAAGGTAACTCAGACAAATGGTCAAGAGGTGAAGGTAGCAAGAATTATTGCCCTACCTATCAAGGTGGGAAAAGTGGAGTCTATAAAGAGATTGTATAGGACTAAAGTTAAAGCAACCTTTGATATTAGGAAATGATTGGCTACAAATGAGTAGGGTTGGGATCAAACTTGATCTACTTTAACTGAGGATTACAATAGCACAAAATGACATTAAGAATGAGATTTAAAGGAGGTATTTCCATATAAACCAGACAATTTCTAAAGAAGTGATGGATTTTTATCTCTTAATCCAACAGATTTTATTACTGAAACATTATTTTTAGTGGATACCTATATTGGCATAGACATGCCATTTACTTATCAAACAGTATATTTATTTTTGTCTACTGGCCTGAATATTAGAGAAATCTTATTAAAGAAAATATGTGCTCATCAGCAGGATTTGAACCTGTTTCTCTTTGGGCAGGGAAAATTATCATTAGATCTGATGTAAATGAAGCAATATCTAAAGAACTTATGGATTTAATCCAACAGATTTTATTACTTAAACGTTATTTTTAGTCGATACCCATATTTGAGTAGACAATCCATTTATTTATTAAACAGTATATTTGTTTTCATCTACCAGCCTGAAGAGAAATCTTATTAAAGAAAAATATGCGCTCTCCTGCAGGATTCGAACATGTGTCATCCTTATAAGGCAAGCCTCTGACCCCAACCGCAACTAAAATGTTAATTCATGGGAGGAAAAAAAAAAGAATGGCCATGATTGACATTACGAGTGGGGACCCAAAAGTAACCAGAATTGTGTCATATAATTTTATTCATTTATTGTTGCATGTTTATATTCTTATCACCTTCAAAGTATTCTCCATTTGAATCAATGCACCAGTCCAGATGTATTTTCCACTGTTCAAAGCAGTACTGGAACTCTTGTGAAATTATGTCTTTTTAATGACTCCATCGTTTTCTTCTTAAGCTCTTCCGCATCTGCAAAATGTTTTCCTTTGAGGACTTTCTTCATTCGGGGGAACAAAAAAAAGTCGCAGGGGGCAAGATTGGGTGAATAGAGAGGGTGGGGAAGTGAAGTCATGCCATTCTGAGTCAGAAACTGTCTCGCACTCAAGGCGGTGTGCGCTGGTGCATTGTCGTGATGCAAACACCATCCTTCATTTTGCTACAGGTCTCGCCTGGTTAACAGTTTGACCAGGAGGAACAAATTTTTTGTGGAGAATTCCGTTCACATCAAAGAAACAAATCAGCATTGTCTTGACATTGAACTTCACTTGACTCGCTTTTTGGGGTTGTGGTGACGTTGGATGCTTCCACTGACTTGATTGACGCTTCATTTCTGGGTCATAGCCATAGCACCGGCTTTCGTCACCAGTGATGACCTTCAAAAAAAGGTGTGGATCAACTTCCAACTGTTCTTTCAGTTTACGACAGACATCCTTTCAGCCATGGTAAAAATAGACGAAAAGGTGTGAAGCACTTCTAAACAAATGTGAACCACGGAGCTGTACGTCTTCCCACAATGACACCAGTTAGCACACTGATGCCTGAGGGTTGCCTCAAGTGGCATCTAGCGGTGGAAGCCTGAACTACTATGGGCTTGTCACACAGAAAACGATTTCGGTTACTTTTGGGTGCCCCCTCGTATGTTTATTGCGACAGGTGATGGAAATAGATAACAATTTTTGGTAGTGTTTGTCATCCACCCGAAATGAAATGAAGGTAGGTTTGAGTTTGCAGCCAATAAAAAACAATAGTCGCCAAGTTGGCTTGTGGGCCCTTAAAGTTCTTGCTTGGGGTAAAAAAAATTATATATATATTTTGACTTCTATGAGAAACTATTATTTGACAGGTCTTGTTGTTCGTCCTGCAGAGTGACGTGCTACTCTTCTCACCAGCAGAAACGCTAGTGTGGGAGCTGGTTTAGAAGCCAACCACCAATCCATGTGACAGATTGTACTGTGTTGCATGTGTCAAGTAGCAGGACAAAAAAGAAAAACAGAGCATCCATTAATAATGAAAAATATAAAATAATTTACAATCTAGACTTTCCAATATAAATTTCAGCAGCATTAAAAGAAACCAAGAAGACAAAGAAACAAAAAAATATTCTTCAATTTCAATGAATTTTTTTTCTTCCATGTTCTTGAATTAGAGACTTTCTTGAAAACCCATGGACATCATGGTTATTTACTCGATAGAGAGGAGATGAAGTGGGAATGTAGATGCAAGACTTCTTACCAGTCTCACTTCTCAGGGTAGGCAAAAAAATATTTTTTTAGATTTACAAAAGACAAAAATAATGAAAGATTGACAATTCTTTTAGATTTTCAATCCATTCACAAATCATATGAAACAGTTTACATATAAATATAAATATATATATTTGCTAGCTTGGCCTTCTGCCAAGAAAAAGAAAAACCTACACCTGAAGGACTCGACTACTATCTAATGGCTTTGAGCAAGTGAAGTTTGAGGCTCTTGGCAAAGACCATCCTTCTTTGAACCATGTGCGCTGGTGCTACAGAATTACAAAAGAACTGTACCAAATAAAAGAAATAACTCATCACTTGAGGACTACCATCAGCAGTAACAAGTAAAATGGACAGCACAGATAACTGATGTAATGGAATAACCTGTCACTCCCATGAGTGACTACACTATAGGTCGTAGCCACTTATAAGTATTTGTAAGTCAATGGACTACAGAGTCTAACTGGGATCTGTTGAGTACAACTCAGACTTACGCGAGAACTACCAACTGTCCAATAGTAGCACTCATTATTGGATTGACATATGACGACCTTGTGCATAACTGTTACCTTTATTCTTATTGTACTGGTAATTGCAATAAACCTTTACTTATTTTATCCACCATGTTTTTCAAATATATATTCCTATTAGCATGGAATATAACAATAACATAAAGAGAAAATGATGACATAATCAAGATGCTGACATTCCATACTACTCCAAATAAACAGTTAGGAAGGAAACGCCCATCAATAATAGAAAGGGTGATAACAGCTATTGGACTTAAGAAACCTATTTTCCTGAAAAATTGTTTTAAGAGAAAGATTTTATAAATTTCAACTGAAGGCAGTAATGGCTGCTTGGTCAATGAATGCCAAACGTTTCCTTGTAGGGAAATGGCTGATACTACCATTACCATTGGGTCATGGCAAGTGGACCCATGTTTTAAAGGGGAGTAACAGTAAGATGCAGGCCACACTCTACCTTAAAGTTTCATCAGAAAGGCCTGAGAGCATCCTGTATCAAACTACTGAGCTAGAGCAGAAGAGGCGATGTCATAAAATTAGAGCTCCCTCCAGGTGCCAAACCTTCACCTGCGACCCCTGTGGTATTCAATAGATCTAGAATCTTCTAAATCTTCAGCTATGAACTCAAGCCATGCTCACACACATGCATACATGTTTGTCCTCACTAAAAGATAATATTGAAAAGCCTAGAAAGGAAAAGTGAAACATTAAATTGCATTTTCTGTTTCTTAAACTAGAAACTTAATTAATGCTGTTAGTTTGGGTGCAAATTTTAACAGCACTTTAAGCTAAGTGATTCAAAACATTTCAACCTTTCACCTGAATGATCAGCCTTGTATATATTTTAAGATGGATTCCAGATTAGTCAGGTTGTCAGATTTTTGCAGCTTTAGCCAAAGAAGAGACTAATAGTGTCAAAAGTTCAAAATAAGGTGTTTGTGTGTGTTTGGACATGTGCAATCACCAGGATTCTGAATACCAAATAATTCACTGCATTCATGGTCCTCGGAAATCTTAAAGCAATTTGAAAAATGCCATTAATAAATTTTATGGAGTGTCAGGCAATTAGATGGCTTTTGTCATCATCTTGACCAATTCAGGATTAATCAAGATGAAAGGGAGTCAACACGAAAGAGAAAGGGAGGTGGTTTATTTGCACATGCAAGTGTCAGAGGTGCACAGACAAGCAGAACTGGAAGATGATAACTGAAAGAGTGTTGGGGAAAAAAATTTACAAAAGGAAAGGAAATTTTCAATGTGCATGTAATGTCATGCACACAAAATACATGAAATTTAGAAAATGGCTGCCTTATGTTTCAAGAAATAAAAAATTTGAAAGAAATGGCAAAAGGAATAATGAGAAGTAAAAAAAGAATAAAAGAAAAAAGAAGAGAGAAAAGTGTTTGAAATGAGTTCTTATTACATTATTTCATTCAGATTATTGTCCTTATCTTTGTTGATATTATCACATTTTGTGTCTTTTTGCTTTCATCAGCAGCTTGTTGATCTGAGTAACCTTCAGGCAGTTATAAAGTAAACACTTTATTTAATCTACAGGTTTAGATTGTTCTTGTTCTGCTGTCCATGTAAATAATAATAATTCCTCATCCCAGAAATTCAGACTAAATCATTGTTTCACCCAATATTTAAAAGACTAATATTCCTGTGGTGCAAACTGGATAGATGACTCATTTTCATGTCCTTAGTCTACATGAGTAGCCATTGTGCTGCCAAAACCAGGATTTCAAGGTTGGATACAACTGTATTGTTGCTTTCCAAAATTCATTTCACATGGTCACAACTGAGTGTAATCATGCATAAACAAACATTCAGGCATTAGATTAAAAACTGGGGGTAGCTGATACAACAGTCAGATAAATATTAAACTTCTGCTTGAAAAAATTATAATGCAGCTTTGAGCATTTCAAACTTTTTTTGGTTCTATCCTCTCTAAGCTGAAGAAAAGATCTATATTTTTTATTTTAAATCAAAAAAATGTTGATTATTACAATTGTCTATTCATTTCATGCATTGTTGGCTTTTTTTTTTTCAAATTATGGTAAAAAGGAATTTAGATTGATTGATTTGCTTTTTATGGATTATCAACTTTTGGGGGTTATTTAAAGTCAAAATATATTTTGGGATTGTAAGAATAATTTTTTTTTTCTGCAAGTAAATAATGTATTAACAATTTCTTGGATATGATAATAATTTTCAGATACAAGTATTCCTGGATATAACGATAAACTACATCTGGCAGCAAGGCCTCTGATCAGGAGATTGGTGGTTTTTAGAAGTGTGGAACCACCTCTTAATTGCTGTTGCTGCCAGGTCCACCCCGAGGAGTAAATAAGGTTTCATAACTTTCCCAAGGGTATTTGTATGTAAGTGAATGTAATGAAATCAACTGGAATTTGTACTCAGCTTTCTGACTTCTCATTCTGAGCCCTTATCCATTACACTACTTGCTCATCCAAGCTTATAGCACCTAATATTCCCAAACAGTCACCTATATAGGTAATGACCTGTTTCAACATTGCTTAACTTTGGTGATTGAATGAGAAACAGTGTTTCAACATGCCATGGCCATAAGCCATATCATGTTGAAACATGAAATGGCTTCATGTCTTATATAGTGAATTGCATCTTAAAGAAAATGAAAACGGAAAAACAAAAATAGAATGAAGCAAACAAAAATCTATTTTTTAAACTTCCTTTTTTTCCTTCACATTTTTTAAAATTCAAGTTGGTTGCTTCTCTTTTGCAATTTGCTGACGACAAGTCTCTGCCCACATGCTTTGCTGAGTCAATATTTACAAAATGACCCCCAACCCAAAACATTGTAGTTGCAGATGTCCTTGGCAGATATGCAACTGTCAAGAAATGAGTGCAGTTCTTTTTCTTCCTCGCTTTTTAAATTGTTTTTTTTTTCTTTTGTTGATGAGCATTGAGGTCAACTGGGGTCAAGTGAACAAGTAAAGAAAGAAAATCTTTGTTGCTTGACCATCAAATTTATGGCAGGTAGTAAATCAACCCTGGGGCAGGCTGACTTAGAAAGAAAGGGCTTGAAATTGAGATTTCAACAAGCAATGAAAATAATCACTTGTCAAATCAAATATCTTTGTTGAAGGATTTTCTGTTTTGTTTTGTTTGCTTGAAGAGGTTGAAAACCAAAGTTGATAGGCTTATCTTCATTCATTTGAACATGGGTGGGTAAAGCTCATTTTCTGCTTTATCAATTCTTTTCCCTTTTTCATTATGGATTTCTTTCATTGTTTTGTTATACATTATTTCCTTTTTGATTTTTTCTTCCTTCCTTCCTTTTGGCCATGTTTTTCATAAGACATTCAAATTAATATTCTTCTTGCTTTTCTTCTCACAAAACTTTGCTTGATACCTTTTTGGGCCTTCCTTGTGCGTAAAATTCATCCAATTTTGTTGTTTTTGTTTTTCTCTTTTAATAATTTTTACCAAATTTTCTTAATGATTTTTTTCCTCTATAATTTTGATAAAGCTTCTCAGATGTCAAAGCCTTATATCAGGTTGGAATAAAATAAAGCATTATAATTTTTTTCAAGCAAAAGTTTTTATTTATCAGACTGCTGTATCTGCTACCCCCCCCCCAGTTTTGAATCTAATGCCTGAGTGTTCATTTATGCATGATTACGCTCAGTTGTGACCATGTGAAATGAATTTTGGAAAGCAACAATACAGTTGTATCCAACCTTGAAATCCTGGTTTTGGCAGCACAATGGCTACTCATATAGACTAAGGACATGAAAATGTCTGTTCATTTTTGCTTCACTACTTTATAAAGAAACAAAAATATAAAAGTAATTAGAAAATTCAAATATAGAGATGTCCATATAGACAGAAAGAAATGGCACCCAAAAAAAGGGTTATAGTAATGGCAATGATAACATTAGCTGTTTACTTATAAGGAAATATTTGGCATTTATTGACCAAACAGCCAGCTGAAATTTATAAAACATTTCTCTTGAAATATTTAAAAAAAAAATAGGTTTCTCAAGTCCAGTAATTGTTATTGCTCTTTCCAGTATTGATGGGAGTTTCCTTCCAAACCTTTTGTTTTGTTTAAAATCATATGGAATATCAACATCTTGATTATATTATTATTATCTGTCTTTGAGTTACATATGTTATCCATTTATGTTGTGGCTGTTGTTAAAGTTAAGTGATGTTGTTTCTGATATTTTGTACAGTTCTTTATGATGCTGTAGCATTACATTTCCACAAGGTTCAAAGAAGGATAGTCCCCATTAAGACCTACACTCAAAGCCATTTTCAAAGATTGATCTGAGGAAGCGGTTTGCATAATACAATGCAAAAAAATCCCATTATTCTTTTCCAATCAAATAATTCAATGAAATTAATTTTATGGTTTCAGATATTGTTTCAACTTATAAATCAAACTGGCAAAAGTTTTATCAAATTAAAAAAAAGATATCTATACACTGAGTAAATCTCTTACTCTCTACACCATTTCTTTAAGTAGAATCTAAAATATTTGGACAAAACAAGCCTCTTAAGATGAAAGGTATGCTGGTCTAATAAAGTTCTTGGTATCCTCTGGGCAAGTTGTAGCTCTTGTTAAGCTACCTTATATATATATATATATATATACAAGATATATGATATCAAAAAAAGAAAATTGTTAAGGATCTATTTTACGTCTGATAATTTTAAAATTTTGGGGCACTGCATGACCATTATAGAAAAATTAATGTGCCTTGAAATCATACCTGTTCAACCCAAGTTCCACTTGAAAACACAGTGTATATATATATATATATATATATATATATATATATATATAAATATATAAAAGTGAACATTGAAGTCAACACTCAGAGGCAACAGGCTGTTTCATCCTGGACACAATCGTCAGACGGCCAGATGATTGCATCCAGCATGAAACAGCCTGTCGCCACCGAGTGTTGACTTCAATGTTCACTTTTATATTTATATACGCTCTATCTCTGGTATTGAGCACTTTATCCCATAGATATACAACACCTTAAAATATATATATATATATATATATATATATATATATATATATATATATATATATATATACATACATACATATATATATATATATATTGCATTGGAGTTTTTTGCTTGTCCACACCAAAAGCTAATGTTCAAAAGTCTCAATAGAAAAACTAAAGATTGCATTTTCTTTTTCTTACAAACTGAAAACCATTTAGGTTGTTAGTTTGGGTTCAAATTTTAACAGCAATTTAAGTTTAGAGATTTAACAGCATTTCAACTTTTCTATTGTATATCTTTTTAATTGAATTTAACTTCTGTTGGGAAAAGGTATGCATTTGTTTGCAGTACCACTTGTATCCTGTCTTTTTACAATCACAATCGGTGAGACTACCATGAAATTCCACAAAGCATGACCACCAGACTTGTTGGTTTCTTATGTTCTCTAGCTCATGCTCATTTTATTGAGTGGATGAAGCTTGGAAATTTGCATAAATCAAAAATTTATCTCACAACATCTCTGAACTACAAGATCAGATTCTTAAATTGCAGGCTTTGGGTTGGCCATGTTTTCATTTAAGTATCTTGTACACAAGACATGTACAAGCACTTTTTGTTCCAACAGATATGTTTTCCCTTCTACAACTTCAACCAATGCTTTTATCCACTGGGCCATGTGTCCACTTCATTTTTTTGGACATGGTCGAGTGGATAAAGGCATTAGTTGAAGTAATCCGAAAAGTAACTTTACTCAAAGAGTTGTGAGTTCAATAACTGGCCACAGCAGAGGGAACAAAAACTTTTAGTTGAGTTACTAAAGGGAATTAACTGAAACTGAGACATCCAAAAACAGGCATGGCATGTGGAATTAGAACAATCTACTCTGTGGACTAAATAAGTTTGGTTTGAGATTCCAAGTTATATCACCTGAAGAAGGCCGGCACATACAATGGATAAAATGTCATGAATATGGCAATAATGATGTACATACAGTCCTTAGTCATGTTCTCCTGGGGGGGGGGGTCTTAATTGAAATAGGTTTCTGCGAAGTGTTGAAGGTCGTCCTAATGTTATATGGATTGCAGATCTTTTATATTTTTTCCGATAATCCTTCCACATAGGGTAAGCAGTCCGAAGCTGTTATCTGAGTGTTGCTATCCTCATGTAGCTATCTATCCCAGTTTGTCAGAGCTGCTACCATGTACCCAGGATAATTGTTACATTGTAGGATTCTGCTTATACTGACCATTTCTTGTTCATATGTCTCTGGGTTGCCACTTATGACTTTTGCTTAATGTTGTAAGCAGTATACGATTCCTTTCTTTACACTGTATGAGTGGTGGGAGTTGAAGTTGAGGTATTGTCTGATAAATGTTGGCTTGAACCCATGCTCTCTTTGAGATATTAGTATATTCAGGAATGCAACTTTGTTGTCATTTTTTCTCTCCAATGTGAACTGTATCAATGATCTTATCGAGTTCACATGGTCCAGTAGTAGCAGGACCTCTTCCTGGTGTGGTCAGTGTATGAAGGTGTCATCTATGTATCTCAGTCATAGGGTTGGCTTTTGGGATGTGAATTCTAATGCTATTTCTTCAAAGTATTTGATATATATGTATTATCACCAGCAATGGCAAACAGCATTGGTTGGACCCAGTGACTTGACCCAAAGAGTTGTGAGTTCAATACTTGGCTACTGTAGTAGTGAACAAAAACTTGGAAAATTGAG
The DNA here is from genome assembly GCA_964036315.1 of Acanthosepion esculentum. Lineage (NCBI taxonomy): Eukaryota > Metazoa > Mollusca > Cephalopoda > Sepiida > Sepiidae > Acanthosepion > Acanthosepion esculentum. The sequence continues at coordinate 39,640,335 of OZ038508.1, read as the reverse complement.
TTAAAGGGAGATAACTGAGACATGTGGAAAAGGTATAGCATGTGGAACTGGAACAATTTACCCTGGTGGACGAAATTTTCAGTTTAAAATTCCAATCACTTGAAGAATGCCAGAGCATACAACGGTTGAAATGTTGTAAATATGACAATAAAGATGAGGTCAAGATTCCGAACAATGTAAATAGTGTAAATAAGTACAATACCTCATCTCAGAAATATAGACACAATTTATTGTAAAGGTTTTAAATTCTTAGTGCTGCTGCTTTCTGCTTGCTTGTTGTTCTTTTGTCTGACAGAATGTTTTGGCACTGTGTTCAACAATGAACTCTCCCATTAAAATTAAATCACATAATGAATACAATTAAAATTAAATCAACAATGAACTCTCCCATTAAAAGTAAATGAACACAGCACTTAATTTTATTATATTGGGGACTTATACATTTCTTGCATGTGACCATCCACTTGTCAAGTTGTTAGTCAAATACTAAATCCTGAGTTTGACCTTTGACAGTATAAAGTGCATAAGAATAAACATCCTTCCCTTTTCTGACTTTAGACAATTATCAAATTTTTATATATCATTCTGTTAAATTGAGCCTTGGTTTGGCTTTTCAAGGAGGCTTGACCCTTAGTGCTTCCATTCTATGAACCAGGAAGAATGAGTTGGCAAAATTAGGTTGATCTTAATGATACAACTTATCTCAAAGGCTGTTGTATTAATTTTTAAAAAAAATCTTTTTTTTATTTTAATAATTTCTTTTTTTTTATCTTTCTCTGTATATCTCCTTGCATGAGCAAAGTTACATCTTACATTCTTATCTTCCTTTTATACAATGAAAAATGAAAATCCAACAGCAAAAGTGTACTATCTATTTAGTATAATGCTCACCTCCGATCATGCAGAAGAGACTTTGCATGCAATGTTACACCAGACCATCAAGGAAGCCAGGTGCAGGGTTGACTTGAGGTAACCTCCTAGCCATAGAGTGCAGACCCATGTGATTGGCCCAGTTGCAAATGTAATAAAGAACTGTATTACATAAGAGATAAATAAACAACCACCTTGTGATGAGATGGGCAGTCTCTGAGACATTGTACACAAGAGTGTAAGGTCCACATTTTGGATGGGGCTGCCCATGCATGCACAAACAGTAACTAACAAAAAAGTCTATGTAATGTTACATATGAGAGAATCAGCCTATTGTGTTTATTAGCGCAACCATTTCATTACATATAACTGATTAAATCAATTTGATTAGCAATCAGATTCATACATGCAGTTTTGAGCATTAATTCTTTAGTTGAAAAGGCATTTTGAGACATTTGTAGATTAACAATGTAAAATATTTCCATTTTCAGCGTAAATCATGAATAAAAATTTGAGGCTGGGGCAGAAAACAATAAATTAAATTAAATACTTTTAGAAAATATCTATGAATCATTTGAGACCTAATAAAACCAAACTTGAAGATGCATATACACAAGAAACCAAAATTTCATTTAAATTGTATCTTTTTTTACCTGATCTACCTTCTTACTTAATGGTACTCTTAAGGTCAGGAGATTTTAAATTTTAGGTAATCTCCTTTCTAAATAATTGGATGCCATGAATTAATAGGTTAGTTTCAGCATTTTTACTTAGTAGGAGTTAATTAAACTAGAGAAGGTATGAAACTTACTAATTATTTAATCCAGTGGGTTCCCTTTTGGCCTATAGTGTATATACAAAAGAAAAAAACTAACACAGGTGTGATTAAATTGAGACAAATACAAAGTGATATAAAAATAAAAAGTTATGGTTCTGATATAAAAAATCTCTACAGGAACACCCACAAGAAGCAGGCAAGTGTTTCAAAGTAGCCAATGTCTATTTTCACCTTTGTTCTGCGTAACCAAGTTGATCAAGTGAAACCAAGCCCTTCCTATTTTCTTTATATCGTTAGAACATAAACGAAGCAGTGATGGGGCGGTAGGTTAGGAGGTAGCCACATATTTTGATATCACTGTGTCTAAACCGACAAGCTTCTTGTATATGCTGTGTCCTTCACAATGTGAGTGACAGTGGCCCTCCACAACTTCCTATCCTTTATAGCTCTTAGCAACATTTGACTCTTTACCATCTTTGTTTATATTCTACCATTAGTACACACTAATTCATACAGTAAGTTATTTTCTGTTTCCCTCTGCTCGCCTTCCTTCAATATGTCCTGTGAGTGTTAAATTCTCTAAGCCTCTTTTTCACAACATGTATCCCAGAAATTTAAAATGTTTCTTTCTGATTTTAAGTAAAAGTTTCTTTTAGTTTCTGTTTTCTTTAAAACTTCTTCATTGTTCACATGTTCATTTCATGGTATTCTCACTTTCCTTCTATAGAATCACATATCTGTCATTTCAAGTGTCCAGCATTCACCATCATATAGGAGTATTACTATTACATAGCAGTTTGTCACTCTTTTCTTTTTTTCTGATATTTTAATATTTTGCTTAGTTTCTGAAAGACATCTTTTTCTATTTCTATGCACCTTCAAATTTCTAAGTCACATTTTCCAAAGTCTGTTAGTACATTATCCAAATAGTTACATTTCTGTACCTGCTTGATTTGGATGGTCTCTGTATTGGAGACCATCCAAATCAAGCAGGTACAGCCACCTCTCTTCCTGATGAACATAAACAAATTTTGAGAAATGTGACCAGATTAAGACAGGAAGGAGTTGAGAAAAACAACTTCCAATATTAATATCAGGTAGATGGCTTACAAAAGGTAAGAGATCAGCATTAAGCAAGAGATAATAAAAATAAAGAAATTGGCAAAGGCTGACTGAGTTACAAGTTTTAATGATTACAGAAAAGAACAAAAATTAACTTTGGAACATTGAAGACACATTTACAAGATAATTATACAGCTGTCACCTCCTTTCAAGCTTGGGAAGAAAAGAATTAATGAAATCAAACATTTATAAAGTAAATTAAAGCTGATTTTTTTTATTTAGAACAATTTCTGTGCAAGTTGAGAATAATTTAGTGCCAATGTCTCAAATCAAAGTTGTTTAAAATAGAAATATAACACAAGTTATTTTAAAAAGAAGCCTCAATTTTAAAAAGAAATAGAGATAATGATATTAGTTTGAAAACTTATACAAAATGATGCTTCATTTCAATGGTGTAATGCTAAAAGGAGTATAAGTATATTTTTTTGCCAAATAATTGATTCATTATCGATGACTTATCAAGCCTTTGCAGGTTATTTGAAGCCAAAAAATATTTTTACATTGTAAGAATTTATTTTGGAGATAATAATGATTTAGTGGGGTGGGGGGAGAAGAAGGAATTCCCAAGGGTATTTGCATGTAAGAGAATATAATGGACTCAACAGGAATTGGAACTTGGCTCTCCGATTAACAATTCTGAGCTATTATCCATTATACCACCTACAGATCCAAGCTTACATCATTATGGTATTCCCAAGTGGTGACCCATCCAGGTACTGACCAGGCTTGATGCTGCTTAACTTCGGTGATTGTACAAAAACAAAAAAAATCTCTTTGTATCAGAATATTGTCTATGTTATCTTAAAGAGATCAGTTTTCTTTCTTTATTTTTATGTGCCATGTCCTTTCAGGATGTAGGCGATCATGGCTCTCCACCTCCCTCTATCCCTTGCAGCTCTCAACAAGTTCCTTCCCTCTGCTTCCTTCACCAGACCATGTCCTGTCATTCACTTGCTTAAGTCCACCAGGTATGTCACAGGTTGTTTTCCTTGTCTCGCTTTCCCTCTATTTGACCTGTGAGTATCAGATTCTCCAGGCCCTCCTTCCTCATTATGTGTCCCAGAAACTTCAGCTGCCTCTTCCTGATATTAAGTATAAGATTCCTCCTTGTTTGCAACCTCTCTAAGATCTCATCATTGCTCACACACTTGGTCCATGATATCATTAGCATCCTTCTGTAGAACCACATCTCTGTCACCTCAAGTCTCTTCAACAAGACCTAACAAAGGGCAGAGGAACTCACTGAGTCAACAGCCAGCTAACTAGAGGTGGTGTCTCCATAAACCACCATGGAGAAGGCAACAGGAAACCACTCTGTTATCAATCCCAAGATAAATCATGGTTAACAACTCAGATAATGCGAAACCTAATGACGTGAAGGGGGTTACGTCTATGAGATCAGTTTACCGATTTCAAAATAGGAAAAACATCCAGAAAGGGCGTTTGTCAACGTATGTTCTTTTAGAATCACACTGGGAGTTGATGGCTAACAAATGGTGAAAAGTTTCCAAAAATGAGTGTAAAATGAAACCTATGTTTTTAAGAATTATCTGAAAGAATCTTGCAAGGCATCGTCACTATTACATTCTTTCTTGTCTGCCATAGTAAAATGCTCAGAAAAAAATCAAAAGGAACAGGAGTAGGAATGAACCAGGGGAGAGTTGGAATTATGACTTTTACAATAAAAGCCACAGTGACAATTTGAACTATTCTTCAAGCTGTTAGAACTCCAACATTCCATGTACATTTATGTGCATTTGCATACACATATCAGGGAGTGGGTGAGTGTATTTGTGTTTTTAAGAATTGAATATAGGTATCTTACATCTACATAAGATTTAAGTATAGGATTTATTGGACCTGGAAACACTTCAAGACAATGGAAAAACACTTCAACCAATAATCAATAGTCTAAAGTAGTTTTAAGAAAAAAATAAAATAAAATAAAATAAAACAATACAGCTAGGCTTCTTCCATTTATCTTTTTTTATACTTTGATTAAAAGAATTACAAGAAACATCAGTTTGGTCAGCCTGAGCAACACAAAAACAATGACATCCTGTTGGTCAGTCAGACAATCATTGCAGTAAAACCAGTGGAAATTTAATGGTTCATAGTTTAATAAAAGAACAAAAAATATTATAGATACTTTTTAATTAGTTTTGATTACTTTTTCATATATTTTTAGTATATTTTAGCTGATCTATTCTTTGTCTTTTAAAACAAGATTTGAGAATTCAGAATAAAGGAGTAGTTTGAGATGAGATTTGGAGCTGAATCCCAGGCCTTAACAATTTATCACTTTCTTTATGCTATCAAACTGTTGCTTTGTGGAACTGACTCCCAAGAGGATGCTTCCCCAATCACTACAATCTTAACCTGTTAAAGTCCAAGGTGAATTGTTATCTTCCCCACATAACTCTATAGACTGTTCCTCTTAATCTGTAACCCTCTACCTCTAGTGGCTCTTGAGCCTTGTGCAGAGTGAGTATCATTGTAAAAAAAACAAAAAAAACTTTATGGATAATGCAACATTTCCATCCCTAATTTTTCTACCTTTATCTTTGAATTCTGACTTTGTTTGCTGCTGCTGCTGCTGCAGTAGTTGTGGTGATGATGATGATTTGAACTCTAAGGATTACCAAAGAGCACATACAGTCAACCTGCTCAAGAAGGTCAAACTAACTCAGCCCATTTTTATTTTGAGGTGTTGTTCTATAGGACAGGATTTGTTCAAACTTTTATTCAATTTATATTGAAGCTTCACTTCCAAATTCTAAGTTGCATAGCGTATCTTTCAATGACACAGTCATAGCTTTTAAAAAAAAAAAAAGGAGGGTTTTTCGCTGAGACAAATCCCAGAGAGGATTGGGTTCATGCCTCTCACAATGGGATTAGCACAAAATTTATGATGATCAGAACTTAAACAGTCCATCAATTTAGAAATAACAGAAAATATCATTATATCTGTAATTGTAATATTAAAAAACAAAGACTATTCTTAGATTTAGAAAATTTTTAAATAATACACAAGATTGAACTTTTAAAGCACTTCCTGTAAGAATTTAATAATAAGTTTGATTCTTGCCAGATGCTATAAAAATACGACCTTATGTCAGTCTTGGCTCAGTCAACAAATATCTTCATCACTAGTATATGCCAAAATCAGTTAAAGACACTATCATCATTTAAGAAGCATATGATATAAGCAAGACTAGTGTGAAACAGATGGATCCACTAGTTTCTATAACCAGTCCTACTGTCAGTCATCTTGCTCATGACAAACCAAAATGAGTAGATTACTGAGTACAATGCTACTACAAATGCAACTAAATAGCTGCTACAGCCATTGTTGGCCTTAACTCACAAACGTCTCTGTGATATAAGCAGAACAATGTAACCTTGGCATGTTACAGAAGAATAATTTAATAAGAAACACTTTTTTCTGATAGAAGAGGATGACGGGTATAATGGCAAAATAAAATGCAATGGGACAAGTAATTAATGTAGGTGGCCAAGTAGAGTAGCAATACTCACAATCGACATTAATGTAGAGTTTGTTAAAATATCAACTAGAAGAAAAACAAAAACAAGAAGGCATTCACAGGAAATGTGCTTACCATCGACAAAATATCTCTACATTATACACACAAGGGTCAGTCAAAAATAATGCCAGTTTTAATTTAATTTTAAGAGTATTAATCATAATTCCTAGTTTTATAACCAAAAAGCAAATTGAAGTCCAGGGAAAAAAAAAATTGTACAGTTACCTTCTCTTTTACTACATCTAACCCTCTTTCAAAATAATTGCACCTCCCTCCCTAGACACACGTAGAAAGCGAAAAGCTGTCATAGAATTTCTAATTTTGGAAGGAGAAAATGCTGCAAATATTCACAGGAGACAATTGAATGTTTATAGAAAGGCTGAACTTTATGTAATTATGGTAAAGAGATGGGCATGTAGGATAAATGGCAATCCTAGAGAGGAAGAAGAAAGTGAACTTCATGACATATAAACGACCTTCATTACATTTTGTCTCTAATCACACCACTTTCAATTTTTACTCTTATACGAGCATATTGATAAAAGGCTTCTTTGAACAAAGACACATTTCAAGATGTGTGATGTGGGTTTGCAGATTGTATTATAATTGTTCTTATTTGTTTGATTTCCTGTTTGAAACACTTACTAAATTTTTTACCTGAGACCTGAGGTAAATAAGGTTTTTTTTTTCTTGGGAAGTTATTAAAAGAATTTATCTAAGTATATGAGCAGTACTCAACATAAACTTGTGTAGTTCAGATAAAGATAGATTTCATGGGATTTTATTCTTTTTCTATGTGCCTTGTTTCCTTTCAGTGCATAGACAATTATGGCTATACACAATTTCCAGTCCTTTTTAGCTCTTAGTAAATTGTCTTCACACTATCTCTCTTAAACCCTGTTTTGCCAACCATTTATAGAAGCTCGTTAGGTAGGTTATACACTGCTTGCTGTAGAATAATTGGCCATGGTTAAAGGTAATTGGCAGAAATGCCCAAACAATAGAATTGAAAAAGTTTGCAATGAACAATAACAGAAGAAAGAAAAGAACAGGGCAAAAATAACACTAAGCAAACAATATATGCAGGACAAAAGTAGGCAAAGCAACAGTAATGAGGCAAAAAAGTTCTCAAACTTAGAATGGTGTTAACACAGAAAAGGGGATACAGACAAGTGATCATGGTGTTCTAAATTTAAGACAAGAAAGAACAAAAATATGGCAGATAAGATCGAGAAGTGGTCTAACTTATTGGCTAGGAAGGAATCCCAGTATAGCATGCATCTATATGTTTTGTCTATAACTTTTAGGGAGGAGGATGTTTTTGCATTTATTCCAACAGTTATTGGAACTAACACTTTCCTTTTCCTCTCTTGTCTTCATTATGTTCTATGGTTGTCAAATTTTCTACACCCTCTCTCTTCAGTATGTGCCTAAGAAATTTCAACTTTCTCTTTCTGATGATAAGTATGTGTCCTTTTTGTTTCCATTTTCTATAAAACTTTATCATTGCTTATATATTTAGTCCATTTTATTCCTTGAATACTTCTGAAGAACCATATTTCTGTTGTCTCCAGCTTCCTTTCCATCTGTAAGGAGACTGTCCAGCAGTCACCATATAGGAAGACTGGTATTACATAACAGTTAAGTACTCTATTCTTTGTTTCTGAGCTTACAGCCACATCGTGTTGAAGCACTGATTGTCATATGATCACCAAAGTTAAGCAACATCAAGGATGGTCAGTACCTGTGTGGTTGATATAATGACTTAGAATTGTTAATCAAAGAGCTGACTTCCAATTCATATTGGGTTCATTATATTCATTTACGCACAAATACCCTTGGTAAAGATATGAATCCACTTTTTCTCCCCCCACCAGCTATGGATTAATTAGTAAGATTTGTATCATTAAAACATTATTATCTCAAAAAAAAAAAATGAATAAATTCTTGCAATCTAAATATATTTTCTGGCTTTAAATAACCTGCAAAGGGTTGATAAGCCATAGAAAACAAAACAATCAATCAATCATTGTTTAAAATGAAATTTTCCAATCTCTTTATACTTTGTTTAGCTTTTGCAAGGCAACTTTCACTATACCAATGCATTTTCAGATTTCAGTGTCACATTTTCTATCCTCTGTTAAAACACATCCTAGATATTTCAATTTTTGTACTTGATTTTGGTATCTCCAATTTGTAATTCACATGTTGGACTGCTTCTTTCACTGGCAACCATACATTCTGTCTTCTTGCAAGTGATATTTAGTCCTTTCTTCTCACCTTTCACAAAGTCATATTCACTCTTTCATTATTTCTTTACTTTTTTTAAAGATTGGTAGACAAAAAATATGTTTTTATCAACTTTTATTTCAATGATTTTAGTTTTACTTTTTTTGTGAATGAATTTACTGTTCAGCACCCAAGAAAGTTTGTCTCACACCCTGCCATGTCTTATTTATTAGACTGATAGCTTATAAGACCAACATGCTATGCTATGCTGACAAACATACATTCTGGCTTCTTACATTGGTCTTTTTCTGCAGTCTCTGAAGACAAAATTCACTAAGAGCTGCAAAAGACAGGAAATTGTGGAGAGCCATGATTGCCAATGTTCTGAAGATCCATACATTTCTTATGCTGAATGGCAGTTTTCTCACAATATCTTGTTGATTAGTAACCAGTCTTTGCAGCCATAAAAATATCTATTTTGTTCTTCAGGGATAAGGCGATTAGCTTCAAGGGTCTCGTACATTTTTTCATTTGATATTAATCTGAGTATTTTGCAGGTTGTGAAAAAACAAAATTGGCTGATAATTTGGGGGGTTGGCAGTATCATTTGTATGGATTAAGTAAGTAATACTTTGGGTAAACCATGCTGGGTTTTACTCTGGTTTATTGATAGTGTTAGAAAACATATACAAATAGATTGTACATAGATGGAAAAGTATTTATCCAGAAATTAAATACCTTATCTATTCCTGGGGGAATTTCCATTTTTTTATTTTAAGTACTAGTACTTCTTTAACATCTATGTTGTTCCATTCCTATTCATCTATCTCTGTATACTTCAATTCGGCATTCTTAATCCATTCTGTGACACTCTTAGAATCCTTTTCATTTCCCCGGATCTTATTCCAGAATGTTTTCACCTCTTTATTTGATAGTATTTTTCTATAGACTTTATTGATTTCTTTATTTCTCTATAGAATTTTCTCCTCTTAGTTTTGAAACTATCATTTCGCCTATAAAATTTATTTTTCTCATGTTTTCTTTCTTTATGTTTTTAGTTGGACATGTTTTAGGACCACTTTTATAGTTGACATCATTTTCTTCTTTCATATTAACTTACATTTCATTTTGCAACAATCTCCTTGTTCCTGTATATTATTATCACAAAAGTTGTCTATTCGTGGAGAATATTTTAAAACAATGAACTTGAAGTTGGTATTCAGTACATCAGCTTTTGCGTTCTCCATTCACATATGAAATCTTTGCAATTTCAATGGGAACATTGTGAAAAAAAGACTTCAAATGTAACTAGTAGTAACTTATCTTTAAAATGGACAAAATTTGGCATCATGGTGTTATCTAATACCTGTAGAAAAAGGGTTTATCTCCCAAGGACATACATACTGACATGGTTGCTACATTAAGGGATAACACTCCAGCCTTATCAGCAGTGGAAAAGTAGGCAACTGAATTTAGGAAGGGAAGGGAGAATCTTGAAAATGATCCACAGTCTGGATGTCGTGCAACTACCACCACAAAAGAAAATATTGTCTTCATTACATGGTGATGGATGACAGATGACTGACTATAAATCAAATAGTCAATGTTATTAGCATATCCCATGAGAGAGTTGAGAATATTTTGTATAATGAACTTGGAATGACAAAGGTTTCTGCTCGGTGGGTGCCACATGTTCTGACACCTGATCAAAAGTGTACCAGATAGATCTCATCATGGAAAAAATCTGACTTTGTTTGAGGCAGATCCAGCTGGTTTTCTTGAACCTTTCCTAACCCAGGGTGAGTTTTGGATTCATCACTTTGAGCCAGAGACTAAGAGACAATCTATGTGGTGAAAACACCCTTCCTCACCTGCCCTAAAGACGACCAAGGTGGTTTCATCTGCAGGGAAGGTGATTTTTTTAAATTTTTTGGGATGCAGAAGGCACTGTACTTTTTGACTATCTTCAATGGAGAGTATTATGCCAACTTGCTGAGGTAGTTATGAAAGGATATTAAGAATGAATACACAGAAAAAATGATGCAAGGGGTCTTGTTTCATTGAAACAATGCTCCCACACACAAGTTCTTGATTTCAATGGCTGCTGTGCATGTGATTTGAACTGGCTGATCACCCTCCCCATTCTCCTGATTATCTGTTTCCCAATATGAAAAAACACTTGGCTGGAAATCAGTATTGAAAGTGATGATGACACCATATCTGCTGTTGATGACTTTTTTGACCAACAGGATAAAAGCTTCCTTACCAATGGGATCCAAGCACTGCAACACCAATGGAAGAAGCATGCAAACCACAAGGGGGACTATGTTGAAAAATAAATCTCATTTAGTCACATTCCATGTGAGTATCTTGATCAGCCTATGAACTTTTCAGTAGATATAAAAAAAATAATTCACACTATTTCACAGATATAAAACTAGAGAAGCATGAACATTGATAAAAATGTTTTACAGCAATTCTACAAAGATTGTTTTTATTTCTCCTCATCATATGAGTATATAATCTCTTTGGTGAAGACTAATTAGATTGAACTGCAGGCCCTTTGGATATACATCAGACTTGTTCAGTTGTTCTCTAAAGTTACCTATTAATAAAGTAAAATGCAAAAATAATAAAATTCTGTGGACCCAAGAAAAGGTGCCTTAAGTGTTGTTTCAATTTGTCACCTCATGACTGACTCAAGAAATCTTACTGTTTTTTTTTATTCATTTATTATTCATATTATTTTTTAATTTTGTCCTCCATTGCAATTCCTTCTATTTGACCAGGATTTTGTTTTAAGACTAATAACCATTTATCAAGCAAATTCATTGGCAGGCTGACCAACTCCTCCTAAGCCCATCCACTCCCCATTATAATATAATTTACAATCATTAAAAAAGGGAGGGCTTATATATATTTGGAGATAAAATTATTTTCACCTACTTTGGTAAAAATTAAATACAAATGTTTTAATATTGGAAACAAAATACTTGAATCCATCTTTTATAACTGCAAAAATCAATCTCAATTCATTTTCTCTGAAAGAACCATTTACTTTTTTGCCTTATATTAAAGAACACAAAACTATACTGATGAATCTAAAAACGATTTCACCAAAATAAGAATATTATTTATAGCCTTCATTTTTGGGTCATTTTTAAAAAATCTCAAATGTATAATAAGTATTGGGTTAGAACAAAAGTTTGTAGCATTTTTCAATAGGTGGTATTTGAAAATGTGATTTTGTTTCACAAGTGACTGAAATTTATGACATACATATTCTGAAAGGTGATATTTCAACTCATCTATCTTTTTTATGACTCGTGTAGAGTATGAATTTAAATGTTTTTATGTTAAAATTGAAAATGGAGGAAAATGAGATGCATTTTCATCATTTGACGCTCTTATTTCCAGAATGTGCCATTTATGGAGATAGTGCCATAGCTGAGATAACTGTTCATAAATGGTTCACTAGATTCAGATGTGGAAATTTTGACATGGAAGACTGAGAACATCCAGGTAGACCTGCCATAATTGATGATGGCCAAATTGAAATGCTGGTTAAAAATAATCCATGTCACATGACATAGGATAGCACAGAGAAACTGCCACTTATATGAGTGTTGTAAAGCAACTGGAAACACTTAGATATGGAAGTTTGGTATAATGTTTACATACCTCACAATTTAACAGAAAAAAATTAATTGACCATTTAATTGATCACATTTCCATCTGCATTTCTCAGCTCAAATGCAAAAAAAAATCAATTTTTGAAAAGAACAATCACAGCTTATGAAAAATAAATTGGTTACACCAATGTAGAGGGAGAACAGTACTAAAGAAAATTAAATGAGCCACCAATAACCATTCCAAAATCGAGTTTGCATCTGACGAATGTGTTTCATAACTGGTAGTATTGGAAGGTCATTGTGTCTTAGAAGCTTCTTCTGAAAAATCAGATGTTGAATTCAGACAAGTACTGTTTCCAGTTGAACTTATTAAAGCCAGCAATTAATGAAAAGTGTCTGAAATTGGCCAATTGGAAGGGTGTCACAGACCTAGCAGAAATTGGTGTAGCTTGGTTTGGATGTTCTACTACACACACTGTACTCACTTAACCTTGCATTTTCAAAATACCGCTTATTTTGATCCCTAAAAATTCTCTTAACAGTAAGAACTTCAATTCTCTGGAAACCTACAAAAACCACTTAGACCAGAAAGACACCAAATTCTGAGAGGATGGAATAATGAAGCTGCCCCAAAGATGATGAATGGTAGCAGAACAAAACAGCCTCTATGTGGTTGAATAAATCTATATAAAAAAAATCTAAATATTGTCTTTGGAATTCAATTAAGAATGTTATTAACTTTTGTTCAAATCCAGTATTTAGAAAACACAAAAAATGTTGATATTCCACACTACTTCAAACAAAAGGTTAGGAAGGAAATAGCAATAACAACTACTCAACTTAAGAAACTTATTTTCCTAACAAATTGTTTTAAGAGAAAGCTTTTATAAATTTCAACTGAAAGTAGTACTGGTTACTTGGTCAATAAATGTCAAATGTTTCTTTGTCAGTATGTAGCAGAAACGAAATGCAGATGAACCAGCCAATTGCTACTGATAACAGCACGCACCCTCATTGGTCAAAGAAACAATGTTTAGTATGCTGTCGCTGCAGAAAGAAAGCACATGGCTACCAGCCAGAACTGAGCCAGTGCAAACCCTGGAATGTCTGGCTATGAAGAAAGAAAGTGTTTACCAGCTTCCACATGAGGTAGTCAGGATGGTGAGCTGAGCAGTGTTAGCTATGCAAATGATTCCTTTGCTAGCCAACCACTAAAGTTTTAGGCTCCATAAAAGCAGACACATTTTCTGGGAAGTGAGAGAGCTTGGCAGTACACTGTATTGACTGTACAACAGGATTGCCATACATTACAAAGGAATTTTTTGCGTTACCCAGTGTTGTTTCAGATTTGTTTGTCGTTGTTTGTGTTTCTTGTGTCTTAGCTGAATTCATCCCATACATGTGGTGTCCCATGTAGAAGTCTTATCCGTGCTCCTCATGATCCAGTGTTGGATTCCGATACTGGTGAGTTTTCCATCCCTCTTCATTGGAAGATACCCAACAAGAAAATTTCTTCAAGGTACATGGCTAATACTATCATTACAACTACGATATATTGTCCACATTCAATGACAGTAAGACATTGTACATATGGTGACTAGATCCACTCATTTTCTTTCAACCTGTATTCAAATTCTTTCAAACTCAAAAGAAAAAAACTTATTTAAGTTGATTTCAAAGATTAATATTTTCTGTATTAAAATAATTTTAAAAGAAAGCTTCTTACTCAAAAATTTAAGGATATTAATTCTATAAGAAACCTTTTAAAACTAATGTATAAGTTATTTACACTATTTACATTTGGACTATTGTTGTTGTGATGAGGACAAATGTAGTGTAAATGTAGATAGTGTAAATAATGATAACTCCTCATCCCAGAAATTCAAACAGAGATAATCTATATGTTAATTTCTTTTCATGTTTGTATTCAAAATGTCAGTACTCAATCACTTTTAATCCCTCCCCACCTGAACACTGAGCTCAAAGTTTCACCCCCAAAGACTGCCTCCTTCAAAGTCAGTAAAAGAAAAAAAAAAAAAAGAAAAAAGACATTACTTTTCTTTTATTCTTTTTCCCCAATTCTCTTTTATTTCAATGTTTTTGGAAGATTCTGCAACACTTATGCTCTTCCTTCTTTCTGAGAAAAGGGCAAAAGGTTAATATGCCACCAAAGAACAGACAGATCCAGTCAAATATACTTTGATCTGAAGAGCACCTGCCACTGACCCAGCAGACACTTTTCTTTAAAGGATAGTCCAATGTTTACAAGTTCAATGTACACTTATGAAAGTAAAGTCTTTAAAGACTTGTTCCATACCACATCACCTACCCATCATACCTGACAGGAGACATGGAAGGATAAGGGCAAGATGTAAGAATTCATCACTCTTTTTATGCAACGGATGTTTTTGCATGCACTACATTTCATAAACCAGTAACACCAACCTTCTAACCCTTTGGTTCCTAACGAGAGGTGCATGCCACACAGGATTTCAATTTGAGTTTTAGGGAGGCAACTCGAGAATGTGTTAACTGAATTTTTTTTCTAGTGAGTCTGTGTGAGTATGACTTAGTACATATGGTTCACATACAGTATGCATACACAAAAATATTTGTGTATATATATATATATATATATATATATATATATATAAGTGAACATTTAATTTAATACTCAGAGGTGACAGGCTGTTTCATGCTAGACGCAATCATCAGGCCATGATTCGCAGCCTGACGATTGTGTCAAGCATGAAATAGTCTGTCACCTCTGAGTGTTGACTTCAATGTTCACTTTTATATTTATATTTACATACGCTCTATCTCTGATATTGAGCACTTTATCACATAAATATAGCACACCTTAAAACTATATTTCTTATATATATATATATATATATATATATATTGTCATCCACAGACAGACTGTTTCGCTGTATCACAGCTCATCAGTGTGGCTAGACGTACGGTTGTCTCTGGCTAGAATCGAAAACCGGCTGAATTCGCGTCAGTCGGAAATTTTACCCTGAAGCTGTTGGCGCACGGCAGAGAAGAAGGTGAATTTAAGCGTATTTATATTTAGATAAACACACAGTGACTGAGAGAACTCGATTCGATTTACCGAAGAGTCTTGCATTATTAGCTGTAATAGTCACTGTTTACAAACCCACACATCCTCCCCAGAGAGCTCAACTGAAATAAATTTTCAGGGGCATATATTAACAATTTCTTAGTAATTTCTTCCTCAGTACTTCAACTGTTCTTTCATTCTTTCATTTTTCTCTTTCAAGAATGCCATGTTCTTTGGAGGCTTGTTTTAGACCAAGTTAATGACTTTTTAGGCATCCTCTACATGAATAGGAGTTCACCTTTTGAATAATAAGAATTATATGTCATGGGGGGGGGGTCAATATTTTAGAGATGCCTAGGTGGGTCATGGCCAATTGTTCTAATCTTACAAAGCTCTAAATCTTTTGTCCTCTTGCTAATCTCTCTCTTCTATGTTCCTTATCCCTTCAGGAGATAGGCAATAATGGCTCTCCACAATTTCCTGTCCTTTTTAGCTCTTAGTAAAATTTTTCTTTTCATTATCTCTCTTAATCCCAATTCTGCCAACCAATTACACAAGCTTGTTAGGTCGGTTATCTATTGTTTTCCTGTTGCTCTTGCCTTCAACATGTCCTATCAGTGTTAAATTTTCTAAGCTCTCTTTCCTCATTATGTGCCCTATAAATTTCTACTCTTTCTGATGTTAAGTGTAAGTGTCTTTTTGTTTCTACTTTCTCTAAATTTCATGTTCAGTTCATGGGATTCAATGCATCCTTCTGTAGAACCGCATTTTTGTTGCTTTTAAGTATTTTCATAATTTGTGGGGAGATTGTCCAGCATTCACTGCTATATAGGCAGACTGATATTACATAAAAGCTAATTATTATTATTTGGATGGAAAGTCTTACCCCAAATTCTTCTGATCTGCCACCCACTTTATTTTGCATAACATCCTCTTGTTCAGGCCAACGTGAAGTTTAATGAAGGTTATTTTTACCTTTTTCAGCTTTCAGATCTTCTTGTTTCTGCCAGGCAAGTACCATTTTCTTTTTCATATGATGGTGGGCCAAAAACGTTTGCCGCTGTAATAATCTCAGATTCCTTATCAATCATAATTTGTAGCAAATACTGTAGCTTATTCACTTACCTCTTGCAGCCATATTCTTGAAGGTACAATTCTGTAAGCTCAACCAGTACACCAAGCACCCCTTACTGAATGCACTGACCACATATATAAACATACGCAGACCTTTCACTAGTCATTCTTCTTTGGCCACTTAGTAAGATAGTCATATTTCTCTGCAGATTTAAGATTATATTTCCTAGGTTAGTCTTTTATCATTACCTGTATATCCTTTCAGTTACATTTATTTCTTCTGGTTAATAATAGGAGTGTGTTGGTATATTTCAGTATGACAGATCAGCTAGTACCGATGAACGTTTCCAATAATTTGTTACCACAATTACTATTATTATTATTACTATTATTTTTGCTGCTGCTTTTGTACAAATATTGAAGAAACTGTTGATATCTAATATTTGGGTGCTTTAATAAAGCCCCAAATGAATTTAAATGTAGACATGATAGGGTTGGTAAATACCTATATTGGAATATAGGTCAACTCTTCCCCATGCATAAAAATGGTATGAACACAAACCACCACCAGTGATCAAAAATATGACAGTGCTCTGGGATTTCATCATACATACTGAATGCATTATACAAGTCAACAGACCAGATACAATAATAATAATATTAGATATCAAAAACATAAAAATGTGCTATCTCATAGACATGACCATATCCTCTCATCAAAACACTTTGACAAACTTTCAAAATAGAAAGACCTGGAAATATAAATTGCAAGAATATGACATTTAAACACAACCAGTATTCCAATAGTAACAGGAGCACTAGGAATGATTAAAAAGAATACTAATACATACATTAGAAAATACTAGGATACTCCTCATTATCTGCATACAATAGATTAGGCTCATGAGCACTGCTCATATAGAAAAACTCTCTCACTGTAATATGCTCAATATCTTTCCATTGTAGTAAGTATTGGGGATAACATTGGTATACAGGAAGCCTCAACTTTGCAGAAAACATGAAGAGTGATTTTTTTTTAACCAGTATTTATTTTATAAAAAATGATGACTATTAAATACTGTCAAATACAGTAAATATTAAATTGTAGGCTGTAGAAAGATGTATTTTTTATCACTGAAATATCCTTGTATTGTCTTGAATCTATTATAATTAGTCTCATAATCACAAACATTGTTTAAACAACTAAATCTTTTTACATACTTGTTATTGATCCATTTCAATCAATTCAGTCTCTTCTCAGAATTATAGGCGATACAGTCATGAGTTTTCTTTGAGATATATTTTTCTATTTTATGAACCAATTTTGATAATAAAGAAAAATAACAGTTTAAAAAGTTAATGTTTTTCCAAAAAGACTTAAATTGATTAGAAAAGCTGTGAACTCAAGTTGACTATATTTACAGAACTGGTTCTAATTTGTGTCTCCAATAGCAAGAGCTATAAACACCACAAATGAAAAAAAACACTGCATGAAATAATTTTTTAATCTGTTAGAAAAAAGAGAAATGAAAACAAAGCTTCAACAGCAGCAACCACAGTAACAAAGAGAAGCCTTGGAGAGTGCAGTCAAGCCTGACAAACACATCAGCACTCATCAGTAGGTAAGTTAGTTTTAAGGCTCCAGCTTCTGCATTTAAGATTGTCCCATGGGACAATAGTCTAGCAGATTAAAGTGTTCAGGCATCTGTTAATTTGGGTAACATTCAAAGAAATTAAAATTGAACCCCTTATTTAATACATAGAGCTGGATACTTTTTATTTTGTTGTACATGTCAAGGGACAATATCTTATTGGATTATAGCATTGGTTTGTGAATTTCGTGACAAGGTAATTATGAGTTTAATCCTTTGGCTGGGTTGTGTAGAAACAGTAAAAATAGGGTGAGCAATAACAGATCAGTACTAAATAAAAATAAGACTAGGTATTGCTAAACATGGACAGCAGAACAAGAACAGTCTGTCCCTATAGATTAAATAAGATTACTAGCTGGCCAACAATTGGTCTAGTGGATTAAAGTGCTGCTTTGTGAATTTGGTGGTATAGTAATTGTGAGTTCAATCCCTGGACCAGGCAGTGAACTTGAACTCAGTATAAATGAGGCAAACAAGAACTGAGAAGTAGATATATGGGACAAGAACAATCTATCCTCCCCCACAGATTAAATAAATAAAAATAAAAAAACTGAAATTCCCTGAAGCTTACTTGGATTCAACCTGATGAAGGTTAGAGGTCACAATGGCTG
Organism: Acanthosepion esculentum; assembly: GCA_964036315.1. Lineage (NCBI taxonomy): Eukaryota > Metazoa > Mollusca > Cephalopoda > Sepiida > Sepiidae > Acanthosepion > Acanthosepion esculentum. The sequence continues at coordinate 39,621,755 of OZ038508.1, read as the reverse complement.
AAATGTTGTGATAACAAAGATGAGGAAAATAACACACATGATCATTTTTTTTTTCTTAAGCAATTCATCCCAAGCAAGGCGGGAGTGCCACTAGTATGCAAGGGGCTACAGAGAGTGAAAAGTGCCACTAGTATGCAAGGAGCTACAGAAAGAGAAAAGACTGAGTATAGGGGGGATAGAGGAGAGGATAAAAAGCAGAATGGGGATCAAGGCAACGGAAGATGTTGATTAACATTACCATTAAATTTTTGAAGATTATAGTTATCAGGAAAGCAAGTAAGAGGAATGGAGTTCCACTGTCAGGAAATGCAAGAGAGGTTGTTGTTTGAGTAGAAGAGGTAGTTACATTTAACTGTTTTGACAGTAAAAAGGTGGGACAGAGATGCCAACCAAGTAGCATGCTTAAATTCATGCACTCACAGCACCATCGAAAATAGCTCATCAGAGCAGATGCTATTTGTAGAAAAGACAGAAGGAAGCCACATTACATCAGTGAGAAAGTGACTGGAGTCAAGACCCCCAAGTCAGGACTGATCACAGTGCATATATGGCAACAGTATTCCATGCATGGACGAATGATAGATTTGTAAATGTGAAGGCTGGACTCAGATGAGAAAAACCTTCTGTCACAACACAGAGAACCAACTTTCCTTGTTTGTTTATTTTTACAGCCGATCAACCTCAGTGGGTTATTTAATGCTGACAAAATTTTTTTATTGCTGGTAATATCTTTTTCCAAAAATCTATTGCTGCTAATATTTTTTTCAAAAATGTATAGCTGGTAATATTTTTTTTTTCAGAAATCTATTGCTGGTAATAATTTTTTACAAAAAAGTATTTCTGGCATTAAAACCTATTTTTACACTTTCAGAATGTTTTGACCACAGTTTGGGGGTTAACTATTTGCCTAAAGCTGGGACCCTAACGGGTGCTACCACCCCGGGTCGTGGTGGACCTGGGAACACCAACAATTAAGAGGTGGTCCCATGCTCCTCAAAACCTCCTGATCAGAGTTCTTGCTGTCAGACATAGTTTATCGTCTTACCCAGGATGGCCAACTTTCCTTGCAGTACATGCAGCAATTGATTCAATGTAGTTGTTTCACTTCAGGTCAGTGGAGAACATGAGACCAAGAAGGTGCACTGAGTGTTGAGCATCAACCATGCTGATAGGAGGCAGGGATGTTTCCCGCTGGTGAGTAAATGACAGCAGTTTCATTTTAGACAAGTTGAAAGGAAGTAATTCCAGTTAATATCTAAACCCCCAAAACATAGTCAACTTCACAGACAATAAGGACTGAGCTTCTTTTGAATTATTTTTTAAATAAGAGACTGAATTTAACACTAGCTGTTTTATTTAAAAAATGAGAGACAAAGAATGGAGAAAGAAAATCTGTAAGTAAGCAGGCATCTAACCCCGATTCTGCTACAGGAAACCTTTTAGTATTTGAAAACCAGATCCAATGATGGATAATGCAATAAACACAGGCATATGAAACTTGGAGACATTGACTGAATTAGATGTTGAGATTAAAGGAATGTTTTAAATAAAGTCAAATGATGGAATCTGAAAAATGACACCTTTAGATTCATAACTGAAAGACATGAAATTTAAGCTAGAATTCAGAAATGAGCCACCAGAACATTAAGGAAACAAACCCAAACTACTGCCAAAAGTGTTAATAACCAAATCTTTGCAATTCATGGCAATGAACAACAGAAATGGCTCAGCATACCACTTTGTGTGCTTTACACATTACAAAGAAAAGAATATCACTGACTTTGAAAAATGCATTAAGATTAGCAAAAAGTTTATATACAATCACTCTGACACTTTCTGCGACCAAGCTGTGTAAAGCACACTGGATCAGACAGTGGTTTCCCCAGTCAAAGAGCAGACTTTTCTTCATTAAGTATCTCAAATGTACACAGGTCAGTTGATGTAATTCAAACTGTTAAAAAAAAAAAAAAACAACAGAGCATCATCTCAAATATGTATGCACTAAAATAAGACTTAAAGTAATGAGAAATAACACTAGATTAAAAAATAAATTACTTTGAGAGAAATTACTTTGCTTATGTATCAGATACAAAAGAAAAATGTCAGCTGACAAGAACTTTCAAGCAGTTGGTTTGTTGCTTCGTGGCGGATCAACCTTCTATAGGTTTCATGCAAAAATCTAAATATTTTGGACACAATTTTTTTTTTTGAGATAATAATGGTTCTAGTTATACAAATCTTACTAATTAACCCATAGCTTGGGATAGAAGAGGTGGATTATACTTTTCCCAAGTTTTGGTATGGTTTGTTTTATGGCATATCAACCTCAATGGCTTATTTAATGTGGACAAGATTTTTATTGCTGGTAATACTTTTTTCCAAAAATGTATATGCTGGTAATGTATAGCTGGTAATTTTTTTCTTCAAAAATTCATTGTTGGTAATAACTTTTTTACAAAAATATATTGCTGATATTAAAACCTATTTTTACACATTTTGACCCCAGTTTCAGTGGGGGGTAACTATTTACCCATAGCTGGGACCCTATCACATGCTACCACCCTGGGTCATGGTGGAACTGGGAACACCAGCAATTAAGAGGTGGTTCCACGCTCCTCAAAACCTCCTGATCAGAGGCCTTGCTGTTGGACGTAGTTTATCGTTATTACCCAGGACGCACTTTTCCCAAGGGTATTTGCATGTAAGAGAATATAACAAACCCAACTGGAATTGGAACTTGGTTCACTGATTAACAATTCCGAGCCATTATCCATTATACCAGCCACACTGACCAGGCTTGATGTTGCTTAACTTTAGTGACCATATGAAAACCAGTGTCTCAAAATGATGTGGCTGTAAGCCAAGAATTTTAAGTAGATATGAACTTTGAAGAAGATCTAAACAAGATGTGCCATCTTGTTTCTAAAGACAAGATTTTATGAAGACAAAAAATATTCTATCTTCTACAATGATTCCACCCTTCACTGTGTTTACCTGACAGTTATCAAGCTACATAATTTTCTATCTTTATTTATCGGCTTTCATAAAAGAAAATCCAAACTATATATATATATATATATATATATATATATATATATATATGTATGTGTGTATGTATGTGTGTGTGTGTGTGTGTGTGTGTGTGTGTATATTCTAGGTACTGGAGAGGCTCAAAAATCCATGCTTTGTTTTTTTGTTAAATTTGATTACTTTTCAATGTTACAAATATTGTCAAGGATCATAGGTGATCAGTATGGTATGTGAGATGTTTTTGACTAAATTTGTCTTTTTTTAGATTGCTTGAATTTGACTTAAAGGTGATGTTATCTGCAGCAGTCAAACAGAAAAACAACAAGCAAATATATCTTTTTTTAGACACACTTTATACATATGCACTCAGGGGTCTTGGAAAGTAACTCCCTATTTTATATATGTAAAAGATATTTTTCAATCACCCTTCCACAATCGAGAATGATGGACTTTATTTTGAAGAATAAAATGTTGGTGTTGCTCCATAAAATGCTGTTGTTTACTTTCCACTTCCTATGTGAGCCAGGACTTTCTGGCCAACCATATATATATATATATATATATATATATATATATATATATGAAATAAAGATAAGCATAATTTATTTTAAATTAGAAAATGTCATTATAATTTCATCATATATAAACACTGAACCATAACAACCAATAAACTTTCTCTTTCTCTCTGTCCAGAACATCAGGCATTTACATAAATGATAATAAAAATGAAAATCAGTAATGGATAAACTTCTATACCCCATCTATTGAACAGGAGGTGAGGTTTATCCCTTGTTTCTGGTTTCTTCTAAAGTTTTCTTATTCTCTTTTACTCCTTGTAACCCCTTGCATTTTAACTTTAGTGGCATTATTGCCTTGATTGGAGTGAAATGATTTTTTTAAAAAATACACTGAAGCAACTCTGAAGAATTAGATGTCCTACCAGGATTCATTGTTGGTGGCTTCAATCTTAACAACATAAGATGACACAGTGTTGATAGCAGATGCAGAAAGGAAACTACAAAAACTCCTACAGAAGGTAGTGAAAGAAAGCAAGAAGAAAGGACTAAGCATCAATTGCAAGAGGACAGAATATATAGATGTTAGCAAAAAGAACGGCCGAACATTCAAATTCCAAATTGGATACACCAAAATCAAACAAGTACAAAAATTTAAATATCTGGGAAAAGTTTTTACAGAGGATAGACAGTGCAACACTGAAACCTGAAGGCGCATTGGAATATTGAAAGATACCCTCAAGAGCGAAGTATTAAGAAATAGAAAAATTTAATTGGAAACAAAATAAAAAGAGCTGAACTGTTACATAATATCAGTCTCCTATATGGCAGTGAATGCTGGACAGCCTTGTAACAAATGAAGTACAGATGAAGCAACAAATATCGTTCTACAGAAAGATGCTGAGAAAACCATGAACCGAATGTGTGAGCAATGAAGAAGTTTTGGAAAAAATGGTGACAAAAAAGCAAATTTACACTTAATATCGGGTAGAGAAAGTTGAAATTTCTTGGTTATACAATGAGGAAAGAAGGTTTGGAAAATTTGATACTCACAGAACAGACTGAAGGCAATAGAATCAGAGGAAAACAATGCATAACCTACCCCGTGAGCTTGAGTAAATGTATGGCAGAACAGGATTTAAGAGGGATAACAAAAAGAACTACAAAGGACAGGAAATTTTGGCAGGTCCTGAACATCATGAAGGGACAAGGCACAGGAGATGTTTTAGGTTGATGGAATTAGAATTTAAGTCAGTTAAAGGTGACGCCATTTGCAACAGTCAAACAGAAAAACACTGTATATTAGTTATCTAAGACAACAGAAATAAAATCAGACACCTTTCCATTCTCCAGACAAATAGGTAAAAATACTAGAGTATTTCTCAACTGAAATTATTTTTGTCTTAATTTATTTTCAGGATAGTAGGCCTTAATAGATTATAGCTAGAAACCAATAATACTGCATTTTTACAAACCTATAATACTGTTTTTTTTTTTATATATAAAACTATAATTAATACCAGATTCATATTTTAATTTTTATAATACCAGATTTTACAGTGGCCATTAATAGGTTAGAACTGCAATAGCATTGACAACACTATCAAAAAATGAATACCATCTGGCAGTCAAGAATGAAAAAAAGTTTGAAAAGGCAATGCTTTAGGCCAACTGTAGAAACAGTCCTCTTATAACAGGTCAAGCAGTTAGATATTAAAGTGGCAAAAAAGTAGATGGTACACACAGCAATTGAGAGCAGCACTAAATATCAGCTGGAAATAATATAAGTGCCATGAAGAACTATATGGGAAACCTACCAAAGATTACAGATACAATCTCAATGAAGTTTAGTGGCCATTGCTGGAGAAGCAAACAAGAAATTGCACATTGGGTTAGATTATGTATGGGAATCAAATTACAGGAAAAGATCAAGTTTGGTTTAACAGCATATCTATGGGTCATTTAATGCCAAAATTTAATTTTCTTGGAAGCTTTGAAATAATAAAAATATGATATGTTATTCTACTTTCATAATTAAATACATGGTATATGATGCTCAGTTTTTCTGCATATACAAGTTTGTGTGGACAATTACTAGAGGTTGTGATATGTGTGATTTATGTTGTTTTTTTAAACTTATTTTCACATAATGTTTGATTTAAGAAATTGTAGGATATTATATGGATTAATGCCATGAAAGTTCATGTTGGTTGGTTAGTTGATTTTGTTTAGTAGTATAATGAAAATGCATATAAAATGTATTGCTGGTCTTTTTTATATAAAAATGTATTGCTGGTATTTTTACTATTGAAATGTAATTTTATAATTTCATAGTGTTCCGAAATTTTTTTTAGGGGCTCATTATTTTCCTATATTTGGGACCCTAACAAGTGCTACCACCCTGGGTCAGGGTAGATCTGGGAACAGCAGCAACAAAGAGGTGGTTCTACACTTCCCAAAACCTCCAAACTCACGATCAGAGGCCTTGTTGCTGGATATAGTCCACTGTCATACCCAGGATTCTGAAGAAAGCTGGGAAATGGAATGGCCAAAATATTGTTATAACAACAAAGTTGAGAACACCAATCTGAATGTAAATAATGTAAATATCTCCTAAAGTGAAAAAAAACCCCAAAAAACAATGAAAAATTGACAAAATTTGCTGCATATTGTCAAAGGATTTTACAAAATTGGTTAAGATATTTGAAAGAAAAGATAATACAGGGAGAAAAAGTAAACTGAGAAATGAGTAAAAACATTTGAGGAAGAGATAAGTCAATTAGGAAAAGGTTTATTTTGCGTTGTACAGACATTCATGTCAGATGCCACTTTGCCAGATTACCTCTTAGCTTACCACACTACCAACACCTACCTCATGGCGAATATAATAAAATAAGAGGGAATTACTTTCAGAGCAAACTTTGTATAAATGACCTCATACAAGTTGTAATGACAATTAATTTACATGTGTCTGGCTGGTTCTACATTACAAACTGACATGAAGAAAGAATAGGAAACACTAAAGATTTTCAAATGTCATTGCTGTTTCAAATTTTAGTTTCAGATGCTGAATCATTTTTTACTCAGTATATCAGCGAAGATAGTATTTACACTTCCAGAGTATAATTAATGGATTTTAATGAGATGATAATTTTAGCTTCAGATTTCCATTTTAAGAATGACAGAAATGATTGATGCTTTGGCATGGAAAAATATTAACAAAATATGTTTCAAATAGTTATAATCTTAGTTGTAAAGAGATAATAGGCAGGTATCACTGTGGAAAGTACAGTGGCTATTATAGAGAACGTAATGTCTTCAGGTAAGAATATAACTTTTTATTCTTAATCAAAGTGTATGCATATATATGTGTGTATGTGTAAAAAAATTCAGATATATCTGTGAAAGGACAATATAAATAAAGACAAATGCCTTCATAAAGTTCCACACAGGACGAAATGTCTAAGTTTTCCTTTTGTCTTTATATATATATATATATATATATATATACATATATGTCTGTCTGTCTGTGTGTGTGTGTATATATATATATATATATATATATATATATATATATATACACACACACACATATATATGTATATATATATATATATTAAAAAAATGGTAATTTTATTTTTATTCATGGACACCAGCAAAATTTAATTTTATTGCTGTCAATGACTAAAAGTTTCATGTGGATGTAATGGTGGTTAAACACAATCCTCAGGCAGTAAAAAAGCAATATAATAGTCATAAATGTATATATATATATATATATATATATTTGTATGTATGTATATATGTATATATGCACACACACAAGAGGGTCAGCTAAAAAGTTCATAGGTTGACCAAGATATAAGTACACACACCAGTTAGTACACTTGCATGCCTTTTAGTTGACCAGTTATTTTGTCTATGTACATATATATCTTGGTCAGCCTATGAATTTTTCAGCCAAACTTTGTGTGTGTGTGTATATATATATATATATATATATATATATATTAGTAATTTTTAAGGAATCAATGGATTTTTTTTCTGAAATTATATTTTCTACATCTCCAAATGTTATTTTTGTGGATACCCAAGTTGGCATAAATGCTCTCTTTTTTTTTTTTTTTTGCAGTGTGAATTACATCTAATGGCCTGCACATTCAAGAAACTCAATAAAAAAAATATGCATTCCAGCAGGATTTAAAACCTGCATCCTCCTTTGTAGGTGAAACCACCATCTGTTCCAGTAGTTTGCTTTAAAACACTCAACCAGAGAGAGAGAATCAAAGCTCAGGGAGAATCAAATCTCAACAAGTATCAAAGAGGATGTGTATTCTTCAAAAGTATAATCTTCCAGCTTACATGCACAGGCCAGAAAATATAATTCACATTATTTAAAAGGAAAAAGAAGAAAAAATGGGGGGGGGCATGTACTTAAACATGAGTAAGCACAAAATATTTGGAGGACATATATATATTACTTCAAACATTTCTATTGTTATTTGAAATAAAAATGGCAGATTAAAAATAAATTCATTAATTCTTTAAAATAAATAAATATATATATATATATATATATATATATATATATATATAAATAAATTCCCATGAGGATAGAATCCATTATATATATATATATATATATATATATATATATAATTTGAATAAAGACAAAAGGAAAACTTATCTGAGCTGATGCATTTCAGCCTCTGAGGGACTTTATCAAAATAAATGCAAGGATTTTATTTTGTAAAATGGTAATTTTATAAATGCTGTTAATGCTGTTAAACAAACCAAACCAAACTTGATCTTTTCCCGTAATTTGATTCCCATACATAATATAACCCAATGTGCAATTTCTTGTTTGCTTCTCCAGCAATGGCCACTAAACTTCATTGAGATTGTATCTGTAATCTTTGGTAGGTTTCCCATATAGTTCTTCATGGCACTTATATTATTTCCAGCTGATATTTAGTGCTACTCTCAATTGCTGTGTGTACCATCTAGTTTTTTGCCACTTTAATATCTAACTGCTTGACCTGTTATAAGAGGACTGTTTCTACAGTTGGCCTAAAGCATTGCCTTTTCAAACTTTTTATTTTGTATTTATATACAAGAGTAAAATGTAGGTTTTTCAACATTTTTAAATTTAACAACACTCATACTTCTTCATCAAGGTTAACCAAAATGTCTAGGCAAGCTATGGAGGACACCAAGTGGTGCAATTTAATGTCTAATAAGCACAAGTGAGTAAATGATATTTTTGAAATTATTTTTTTTCCTTAATGTAAATTAGTATTTATATTATTTTAGTTTGGGATTAATTTATTTGTTATGTATTTGAAATAAGATGATTGTTATGAATTTAACCATATTTTAATTTTTTAATATATTTGAAAAGATTTTAGAGATTTTTTCTTGGTAAATTTTTTTTTTTTTTTTTTTTTCACATCTGTTACCCCCACTTATTTAATTTTATGAAATTTTGAGAAATTAATTTTGTATCGCTTAATGTTTATATTAGTAATTAGAACTTCTTGGAGAATTTAAATCATGAATTATTATTGTAAAACGGGACACTCAGTTGCTGAAAATCTGCTTGGAATTGAAAAATAAAAAATTGAAATAAAACCTACACATTATTTAATTAGAAAAGCTTTTAATAACTTTTATGAATAAGATATATTATGGACACTATTGCCTTAAGAAAAATCTTTTTCTGTAAATAATGAATTTTTACAAGAATCATTTTCATTTTTTGAAAATTTAATTAGAATAATTTATAAATTTATAAATCTTTAAAATTTCTGTATTAATTTGTGACAATTAGGTGATATTGTTATTAAGTAAAAACTATATTTACTAATCATAAGTGTAGAAGTTCACTACAATTCAGCAAACACAATATTTTAAAAAGAATTTTGAATTATGTGTTTGAATAAACATGCTAATTTTTGCAAATATGGACATCCATACAAGACATTATCAGAAAACAGGAGTGATAACTATAGTAAATTTAAGGCCAAAGTATCTAAAATTCAATAAACATTAGATCATAGAGAATATTTACCTAAATTTTTATGATTACTGGGTAGTTAAAAATTATATAAAAAGGCACTCAGATTATATTCCTCAAGTAATTTTCACAGATATGTCCCCTATAGAAAAAAATTACAAAAACTTCTGGCTGTCAGTCAAGCTGTCAACCTATCAACACCTTAAATAAACACCTACCTCCTTTTCGAAAGCTGCATTTCTGTAATATTTTAAATTAAAAGTAAGTAATATTAACTTTTAAATCAGCTAATATTACTCAAATAACATTTCAGAAAAGTACATTTTATTTTTGAAAGATTTTTTAATAAAGAGAATTACATTGTGCTGACAGATGGATAAAAATGGTGCTAAAATCCATCTGTCAGCACATTGTAATTCTCTTTATTAAAAAATCTTTCAAAAATAAAATTTAAATTGACTGGAAGCAATTTTTAAAAAAATCCTTCCAGTCAATTTAAATTAGTTTTTAAATACAGCAAAGTACTTTGCTTATTTGAAGTATTTAATTTAATCTATTACCTTGAAATTAAAACTTAAATAGAAGCTTCAAGAAATATTTTTAATTTTTTAAAATTAATTTTAATCCTTAGGTATTGCCTTTCTTTGGAAGTACATATGTATATGTGTGTGTGTGTAAAAGCTGGCAAGGTAGCTAGCTAATTCCTATTGCAGACATTTGCTCAGGCACATTTGTTTCTCCAACACCTACAGAGCCAACTTGTAGTTTATAATGTGACTACGATCAAAAACCCCAAAACATGATCAGACACTCTAAATGCAATGGTAATATTGTCTTTTTTTTTTAAGTGAAAAGGCATTGTTCATTTTGATCATGTTGCATCTGCTCAGATGATTGATAAAGAACTTTAATTGGAGATCCAGATGCATTTGAGAAATGCAGAGGACAAGAAGAGTCACTGTCACAATGCACCTGCTTACATATCACTCCTTATCTATAGATTTCAAACAAAGCATCAAACAACTCTGATATCCCCAGTCACCCTACTCTACAGATTTATCCCCTTTTTTATTTTTGTTCCAAAATCTGAAATCCACCCTGAAAGGCCAGACTTCAGATGATAGAAAAGACAGAATAAAACATGCTATGAAACCTATGCATTATCCAAACTTAAATAGTACATTGCAGAACTGGGAATAATGCTGACAATAGTCTTATCAATTGTGGAGGAAACTGTTTTGAAGGAGACAAGACTCATTAAAATTGTAGGTAAAGCAATAAAGTTAGTTTTGAAAGTGTTGGATTTCTTTTTAGACAAAAACATTGTACATTAGTATTCATATATATAAGTATAAACATATGCAAATATACATATACATATGCATGCATATTTGTATCCTGGCATAATGTATGTGTGAATACATGTATATGGGCTAACAGCCAAATCATGTTGAAACACTGATTCCCGTATGATCAACAAAGTTCAGCAACATCAAGCCTGGTCAGTAACTAGATGAGTGACTGCTTGGGAATACCTGATGCTGTAAGCTTGTATGTGCAGGTGGTCCAATGGATAATGGACCAGGGTTTATAATCAGAGAGTTGAGTTCCAATTGGGTTCATTATATTCACTTATGCACAAATACCCTTGGGAAAAGTATGAATCTAACTGTTCTCTCCCCAGCTATGGGTTAATTAGTAAGACTTATATCACTAAATCATTATTATCTTTAAAAAAAACAATGCTTATAATCTAAAAATCTTATTTGGCTTTAAATAACCTGCATGGATTGATAAGCCATAGAAAATAATCAATCAATCATATATATATATATATATATATATATATATATGAAGAGTTTGATAATTTGTATGGATAATCCCAAGGAGGATGTAATCCAGAGAGCTCAATGTCAAAACAGAGCAATTATTAATTCAATTTAAATAGAAAACAGACAATCTTAAGGGTCCATTGGTTATAATTTATTTCCCCAGGTATATGATTTTTACCTGGTTCATCATAACTTTTTATATATATATATATATATATATATATATATAAATAAAGGTATTTACCCATGTACAAACAGATCTATATGAAAAATGAGACAAGTTATAGGTATTAGGATGAAAGTGATGCTACTTATATGAGACCTGTTTATAAAGTATCCACCTGTTTAATATTAATGGAAAAAAATAATCTGTTTAGGGCATTGATGTCTTAGTCCACTTTAAAGTACTCTCCTTGAGACAGATCACAGTTATTCTAGCATCCATTCCATTTTTCAAAACTGTATGCAAAATCCTCTTTCAAGAACACTGTCAGTTGCCTCACTCCGTTCTCTTTAATCTTAATCCACACCTTTAATCAGTACACAAGCTCACTCAATGGTGTCTCACTACTGAGTAACTTGATGAGAGAATGTCTGCTCATGTGCAGTAAGGTCTCCTATGTTTACCAAGTATATCAATACTGCAAATTCTCAAGATATTTTAAATAGTTGGATATTTTCCAGACAGACCTCATACAATGGTCAATTAATTGATGAGATAGATAAGAACAGACTCATTGAATGAGAGAGAGATAAAATAAAAAAGAAAAAAGAAAGTGTCAAATGTTTGTAGAAACAAAATAAAGTCAGCTACCAAAGCACAGATATGGAAGGAGAGATTGCTTTTAAGAGGAAATGCCTGACAAAGATGAAGAAAAAAAAAGAGAAGACCTTAGACTCTGATTTGTTGTCGATGGAAAGGTATAGAGAGATAAAAATATACTGATCCAGACAGATACGATGATAAAGAGGGAGACGTGTTTTAATTCTCTTCCCCATTACTTCTGAATGTCAGATACAGACAATTATCAAAGTAATTAAGAATGACAAAAACAGAAGGTAAATATTAGCCAGAGGGCATTTATCTTATCAAGGGGAAATTAATTCCAAATAATTAACTGTTTACTACCACCTGTTCAACCTCTTACTTAATATACAAGCAATTAGTCTCACTCAGACAATAAAAATTCAAATGTTCCCAATATTAGAACAATGTCTGCATTTTTGTTTTCTGCTTGAGTAAGCATGATAATGATGACTTTTTCCCCACCAAATGTTTTTAACTGAAAGTATAAAAGATATCCAAAGTAATTGCTTAAGGATGTTGTTCTTATTTAAGACGGAAAACAGAAAATAGTTCCAGACTCAAATTTTGAATTAAACATATAGACATGTATGACCTTGACAATCTAAAAACTTTTATTTTTTTCCAATAATTGAAAACTCCCCAACTCACAATCACCACTAAGAAAAACAGAAACATAACAGTGATATCCTCTAATTTCATTCCCTAGAGGATAAAATGAGGATACACTTGATAATGCCTTGCAAGATATCAAACACTACCCAGCCATAAGCATTTGTAACTGCCCTGCAGAGATATTGAAATATGGCCGACTTTATGGTTTTGAATAATCTGATGAATTATTTACACTATTTATATTCAGACTATTGTCCTCATCTTTGTTTTTGTCATGACAATGTTTTGTCTGACAGTCTTCCTCCAGCTCAATCACCAAAACTTTATGATAAAAATAACAAAGGACAATCGGCCAAATATAAATAGTGTAAATAATGAAAACTCCTCATCCCAGAAATTCAGACAGTAATTAATCAAATGAAGAATGATTTACAGATGGGTGTTTAGGACAAGCAAGAAAAGAATTGTACTAATAACCAACAACATCTGTCAAAGCATCTGTGCAAATTGAAGAACACAAGGGATAAATAAATAAAAAACACGGCAAACATGGACCTTCATAGCCACAAAAAAAAAAGTGTCAAAAGGATGGTTTTTCCTATGACACAGCTTTTATTTTAACTACCTTCACTCCTTGGCGATGTTCATTGTTTTAAAAAGTGATGATTAGAAATGTAATAAAATCTAAACATATGATGAAAGTGAATTTATAAATTTTTTTTGTTCTTGAGAATTTACATAAAAAATATTAAAAACTATTTATTTTTAATCCATGTTTTCCAAAAACACTTTATCAAAGTATGAGTTTATAATCATGTTACCAATCACAAGTTTCTATAACTTTCAAAAACTTAAGAAAAATAAAATTTCTTGTGAAAAAAAAACATTCTTTCCTTTCCTTTGTATATATGATTGTAAAAAATCCTTTAAAATTGTAACACTAAGAAAATTTATCTTAATTTTGTCCTTCTCTCAATTGATATTTACTGAGCCTAACTTAATCTGAAATAAAACCAAATGGGATTTTTTAAATGCCATGTAAGTGATACTGGCTCTCCACAGATTCCTCTTCTTTATAATCTATGAATTGCCATGCATTATTGAGAAAGATAGTGGAGTGGTTTTTAGCTTGAATGAAAGAAAGAAGAAAGAATGGAATGCCGCTTACCTCATGGTAGGGGAGAAGAAGTGATTTCTTTTATACAGTGTAACCCGGATATAAGAGAGTTGTCGGGATCGGAGAAGAAGTCTCTTATATCCGGGTTTGGTCTATTATATATACATTAACACAGGCTCTAATTTGGGACCAGAGAAAATCTCTTATATCCGGGTTTCTCTTATATCAGGGTTACACTGTAGTGAGACATTATGGCAAAATGGGGGAAAAGACAAATTTTGGGAAGCAAGAAGAACTATAAAACTTTACCAAAAATTATTTTGTTTCAGTGAACTTGACAATGAACTGTGCTAGTCAGAGAGAAAAAAAAAAGATGTACAAGAAAAGTCGGAGAGGAAAAGGATGTAGAAGAAAGATTGTAAGAGATGCAGAGGAAGAAGGAGGTTTGAGAATAAGGAAGGACAAGAGATATCCTGGGAGAAGCAGAAGAGATGCAAAGTACCAAGTTCCACTTGCTTCACAATGATACATCCACTCTCGGCTTCATTTTTTTTTTATTTTAAGCTTTCAAATCACAGTTTCTTATTGCCTACTTTACACTTATAAAATTCAGAGTTTTCATTCTCTTGTTGCCACTAGAGTACCCACTCTACTCTGCTATTTAACCCATGACTGGAGGGAGAAGAAATAGATTCATACTGTTCCCAAAGTCATTTGTGTGAAAGTGATGTAATAGCATCAGTTGGAATTAAGAAGAATGTGGTATGTCAATATGGCTGCCTACTTTGACAATTATTCCAAATCCTGATTTTTAATCAAGGTTTGAACACTAACCCCCAGTATTGTTACAGACACATGCAACAAGCTCAGTTTCTAAGTAAATCCATGCTATTCTTAATTTCTGTTTATTTATGCTTGCAAAAGAACAACAATCACATTGAAAAGGTTTTGATTGTGAAAATATTGTCTTTGCCTAATAAAAACAAGATATATGAAATTCTAACAATTGGCTTATTGAAGTTTCAGTGCAGTTGCTGCCAGTTTTCTTTTACCTTTGATATTTGATATTTGATCACTAATCATAGACAGGTTATATTGGATATAAACAATAAACAGGTCTTTACTTTTGATTCTGTTTTTACTCTTTGTATGCATACACACATATATATATATATATGTTTCATTAAAGATGACAGACAAGGTACTATGATTAAGCATTTTATTTAATTTTTCTTATATTCGAACAAGTGTTTTCTTTTTTGGATACAGAGTGTGAAGAAACTGTCCAAATGCTGTATAATTCTGAGTACTTTCAGCTATACTTTTAGCCATTATCAAGAATGATTTTATTTTTCAATTTAATTGGGTTGTGTGTATGTTTTTAGAGTCATAGGGATGTTTTATTTTCCGAACAGTTAGCACATTGTGGCTGTGTTCATAGTTAATATTATTAAGTATTGGCTTTTTCTTTTTTATTATTAAGGCTTCCATTATTTTTAATCCTTTTTCACATGTGGATGAGGTTATTATGTTTGTATTTTCTACTAGTAGGTTTCAGATGGAGTTTGTGCATGTTTAAATGGATTCTAATAGAGCATGTAGTCATGTGACCAATGTGTATGTATATATATATATATATATATATATATATATATATATATATATATGTATATATTTAGGCAGCATATCTTCATTCAAACATGTTTCATTGAATAATATAGACATATGTCTATTTATCTTTATAATAATTCTTTCTAGTTCTCTAATTATCTTCTTGATTTTAGACTGAAATTCATCAAGGAAGGCACTGTAGTTTTTGTTAACCCAAGTATTTTCAATCTTCTGTGAGATCATCCTCGGGGTGAATTGCAAAGATAAACTTATTGTAACTGTGATCATTTTGATGGTGATTTTTAAAAACACACGTGAGCATACCATTATGATTATTTTTAAATTTATCTTTTATAGCTATGGTACTTTTTTGCAAGTGTACCAATATAAGGGAGCTAACCAGAGATGGTAGAAATGCAAGATGGTAGTAAGTGTTGGTAAAATGCATTTTAAAACATTGCTGCTATACTCATAATAAATTTTGTTCAGTGTTGATTGGTTGCTTTTCATATAGAGAGCCTCAAGAAGTTGAAGTTTTTGTTTATTATCTTTACGTTGTAGTATATTGGTGTTGTCAACAAGTATTTTCATGTATTGTGAAGGTTGACAGGAATGCGTTTTGAAATGTGAAATAGAACTTGTATCTGACAAATATAGTGTAATCTTGATAATGTTGTGGTCATCAAACCAACATAGGTACTTAGTTTTTTGTCAGAGATATAATTTCCCAAAGATATTTAAACTGATATACAATGTTGATCTTTTCCAAAACTCTAGTTGACAGTGAAGAGTTATTGCTTATGGTTAAGTTCAATGAAATATATATATTTGTTATTATTTATATATTATATTGAGGGTTATGGGGTGTCAGGAGGAGGTAGTACCTTTAGCAGGGTGGTTCGCAATGTCCTTTTCAGGTTAGCTCGTCTGCCACTGGTCCTCAGCTCTCACCTGTGGCTCCTAGAAGCTATCCCATCAACAGCACCCCACCCCAGGCAATGGCTCTGGCAGGGCAGCCAAACCAAGTGAGGGTAGCTGATGGGCCTGAAACCCCCCCCCACCCTCGTGAGTTAGGCTTGGGCTGTGTCAGCGCTACTGCATCCAAAGACTGACTCCCGGCAGAACGAGAGGAAGAGATCATCTGTGGATCCAACAGTTGTGAAAGCAGTGGTAGCAAGTGTTGTGGAACACCCTAGAGCATGGACATGACACTTAAAGAAGTCCTGGTCATCCACTGCAGCCTGGCAGTGTCCCATCATAACAGTTCCCTATGCCACTGGATCAAGACTTCCCAGGTCAAGAGAGTGGGATTGTCCCCATGCAACAATCTTCTCACTATCAAATACACACACACACACAGGTCTGTTGTGCAACTCATTACTCATCATCAACTTATCACTGATCTGTCAACAAGATAATTTATATTATTTTATGCTTAAAAATAATGGAAGCGTTAACAATAAAAAATAAAAAAAACAACTCCCAATACTACCAATTATGACCATGGCCAGAATTGGCTGACTGTGTTTGGAAATTAAAACATTCTTGTTGCTATAAAAAAAAATCTACATATTTAGACAAACAAAAGAATATCCTTAATAATGGCTAATAGATTACCCAAAAGTGCTCAGATCCACAGATCATTAGAATAGTTCATACACACTATGTCCCAAAAAGAAATTTCTTGTACAAATGCAAGAAAAATATAATAAGCTTAATTGCAGAAACCTTGTCAGTTGTCATCAATGAAAACTGTATAAAAGGGATATTGCTACCCAAATACACAATGTGTATATATATATATATATATATATATATATATTTAATTTTTTTTTTTTCATGGAAAACTATGACAAAATGGAAAACGTTATCATGCAATGCATTTCATCCTTTAGGACCTCATGCTGATATGACTACACATGCACAAAGAGAGGGGATGCTGGTAAATTTAAATTAAATTTTTGTTTTTAATAATTGTTTTGGGTATATAGTCAGACTAATTTCATTTAGTTTATTTTTCCCTTTGTTTATGTTTTTATCACTTTTTCTGTTATTAAAAGCATAAAAAGAAAAAAAATACTAAATGAAATCAACTAGACTATATATCCAAAACATATATTTTAAAAAAATAAACTAAAACTTTAAATTAAAATTTAAACCTCTCAGTATTCCCTCACCTTTATGTGCCTGTGTAGTTGCATCAACATAAACGTGACTTTAGTCTAATGAAGTCCTAAAGGTAGAAATGCATTGCACAAAAGATTTTTACATTTTGTCATAGTTTTCTCTAAAATTGTTCTTCATTGTTTCTCCCAGAAACTGTAACTAAGGTCTGCTCAGCATAGTTGCAGTACAAGCCACAGGTGGGCTCTGTGGGTGTTGAGCAAACACAAATGTGCCTGAGCAAGCGTCTGCAATAGGGATTGGCTAGCCGTCCTAGTAGGCGGGTAACCTCGAATATGAGTGGCATGCAATTTGATATATATATATATATATATATATATATATATATGTGTGTGTGTGTATATATATATATATATATATATATATATATGTGTGTGTGTGTGTGTATGTATATATATATATATATATATATATATATATGTGTGTGTGTGTGTGTATATATATATATATATATATATATATATATATATATACATACATACACACACACACACACACACACACACACACACACACACACCCCATTCATCCATGCATAGGATATTGCTGCCACATATGGTCTGGTACTCCCACTATATATCTAAAGATCCTTTATAAAATCCAAAGAAGAATCAGCAATATTATTGGTCCTCTCTGTTGTCTCTCTCTGCCTTTTTTACAAATATTTTCATGCCAACTGTTTGGATGAGCTCTTTGCCAGGGTGCCAAGACTTTATGAATTTAAGTGCAGTACTAGACTGAAGACAAAGTTTCACCAATATATAATTGAGTTGGCTAGATGTAACCATAAATTCTATGCTAAGTGTCTTTTTTCACACTTTTTCGTTTGTGAAACTCTATTTCAGCTCCATGCTTTACAGCCAACTTTAATCTTTAAAAATTTAAATGCAATGCCAATTGCTATCTACTGTCCCCCTCATTACTCTTCTTTTGTTCTTGCTTCATAGTCAAGTTTCCATTTTCTAATTCTTCCACATCCAGTAACCCTTTGTGCCTTAGTGGCTTTACTACCTTGCTTGGGATGAAATTGATTAAAAAAATATATACACAAACACAATAGCAGAAAATTAAATTGCATCAATCTCAATATGTTTCAATTTATTTAACACTAGCAGTCAATCAGAAAAAGCATTCAATTAGAATGGAGCAAAAACAGCATCATGTTTAGATGTAACAGAGTCTATCTTCTTCAATTACTTTAAAGTACTTTCATTAAAAAACATTTTGAATTCATACAATTACTGATATAACAGAAGTAGTCTATATTTATTCAATTGAAGTTAGCTGAGTACATGAAGGGGTAAAACAGGCAACATGAAGACCCACTTCAGACCACAATTATTTTGAAGTTTTTGAAATTCAATTTGTCAGTGTGCTACCAAGAGGATGCATTTATAAAGCAATTGCTAAGTTTGATGAAAATTGGTTGAAAGATCAACAAAAAATAAGAAAGAAACCAGTAAAAATCACCTTTTTTCGTTATTTACACTGTTTTTCACCATATGGGTGAACTCAATTATCAAGTTAAATGTCTGTTAAACAATCAACTTATTGTTGGCTACAATTGAGTGAAGTTTGTATTAGATTGCTTGAAAATTGAGGGAGTTTTTAGTTTAAGATTTGTGTTGAAATCAATTTTTCATTTTTCACAGTTTTTTGCTAAACACAGTGATATAGAAATAAAAATGAGGTATATGATGATCATGATGTAAGTAACCTACTTAGTGAGTTTGAATGAAATCAGAGGAAAAAGTTGAATTTATCGATTTTTGATCGGCTTTATCAATTACTGATTTTTTTTAAATTATCGATTTTTTATGCTAAGAACCTATCACTTACATTGTATAATGCATTTGCCAAGTTTGGTCAAAATTGGTTGGATGGATCTCGAGTGAAAAGGTATCAGACAGACAGACATGCAGACATCCTCTGTTTATATATATATATATATATATATATATATATATATATATATATATATATATAATCTGTACAGTTTATGTAGTAGGATAACAGCAAATAATCACATATAAAAATAAATGCACAACTTTAATATAAGGTATGTATCATCAGTAGACAAAACCATACTAATCCACAGTATATTCACTTGGGTGTTAACACGTGTACTCTTGCATGAATACAATTGTACAGATGGCAAATGCCATCTTACAATAACTTATTCTATACCTTTAGATCTGTTGCATCTGATCACAGTTCTAGCAATTCCGTTGATCAGAAAAGTTATGAAACATCTTGTGTGTATGGTGAATAAGGTACATATTATCCTGCTGATTGCATTCTTTTGTCAGGAATAGCAGCAGAAAAGGTTGAACAATGTTTTGAATGTAAATAGCACTGTTCAGCATTCCCTCCACAAACATCAACGGTAAGCAAGATATGTAACATATGGCATCCCACATCATGATACCAGCTCTTTTGTTTTGTGTATAAATACACAATGAAAGATGTTACCCCCTACATCAACTGTTGCATTTCTGTGTCACCACTGGCTTCAACTGGTCAGACCCAAGTGCCACTGTATCGATTATATCAACAAAAGACACTTTCTTTTTCTTATTCATTTTATTAGGTTAGAGGGCCAAACATGACAGCATGGATTCTAGGAGGCAACAGAAGGGAGAACTTAAGGGAACACATGCCACTTGCTGGCTTAGCACCCTTCTGCATGTGGTCTTAGCCTGTCTATCAAACTTGGGTATGATAAGCATAGCATTGCTTCAAATTTCCTGTGGCTCTCTGTTGACTTCGCACCATTTTGGACTTATATCCAAAACTTAGGCAAAGGCAATCCTTCACTGTCAGAATACATATCCACAAGTTATTCTGACCAATCACAGACCATCCTAACCCAACCTCTGCATTCCGTAACACTATGTTACAATAAATGACCGTTGTTTGCATGAAGGCATTACAGACTCTCATTAGTGAATACTACAAAGCACTATTCAATCTCCTGTATGACCCTCTTGCGACACCACTGGAGATGTACATGATGTTGTGGCATAAGTGAAAGTCTGGTTAGAAGCGTGTGTGACTGTAGTCCTACTGCAAGTAACTGGTTTCCAAAGGTTTATGTTGACACTCCAGGAGCCATATTTTCTTGTGAATGCCATATATCCTACTACTGTTGCCCTTATATCTTACATCAACATTATTGATCATAGTAAGTGCCTGTAGTATATATAGGAGTCCAGAACTTTTTCTATGAATATTGGAATGTTCTTTTGACCATTTTTGGCAACATTTGATACCACCAACACATTATACCCAACATGTGCAAATTATTTGAAATGACCATCCAACCTCTCAAAGACTTTTAATGCAGCCATTCTTATAATCAAAATGAGACAGCTGAAATCTCTGAAACATAATGAGAAAAGTGGGCCTGGAGAATCTAACACCTCCAGGGCATACTGAATGCAAGAGAAGCAGTAGGACAAGGTGAGTAACCTACTTAATGAGTTTGAAGTAATGGATTGCAGATCAAGAACAGGGAGAGATCATAATGGTTCAAAAGTTATCTTAGAGTAACAAAGACAAGAAGTTATGGAGAGCCATGAATGCCTACTTCTTGAAGGGACTTGACAAAGAAAAGAAAGAAAGAAACTGACCAATGTATATAATTTCTTATAGGTTGGTAATGTAAAATTAACACATTCAGTAACAAGCACAAACAGGAAATCTCTCCAGATGTTCCTGGCACCAAATCAAGATGTTCTTAAAGAGTTTTGCAAAGATGATATTAACAAGCATAATCTTAAATAACAAACATGAAAGACATTCCAGAAATGTTTTCCTGTAAAGAATGGAAGAGGCACATGAAATGAATGTCATTTTTGCCACAAAGAAGATAATAAAAAGCAAAGAAACAAAAAATGATCAATTTTCTTTGTAAAGGAATGTTGTTAGCACATGAGTGAATTAATGATCAATTGTAGTGATTCCCAAAGTGTGTACCAAGGTTAGTTCCCATGGGTATCAAGGGATTTTTTAAAATTTTAATAAATACAGGCAACTGGAATCCAATATACTGACATTATAGTCTCAATGATAGGAAGTGACATCTTAAGAGCATATTGCAAATCATTAATTATCTCATGCTGAACTTCACAATTTCAACACTAGATGGAACTTCGTTGATATACCATATTTACATCATGGATTGTTTTAGAATTGTGTTCAATATTCTAAGTATATGGTAGTTGCATAGAAATATTTCAAATTACTGTCTATCTAATGTTGAATCTCAATATTTCAATGCTAGATGGCATGTGATTGAAAGACAAGAGTTCAATTCTAGATCTTTTCTAAGAGTGTTTTGAATATTCTCAGTGCATAGAAATAACTGTAGATTCTTCACAATTTCATTGAAGATGGAATCCACTGAATGCTAGTCTGATCAAGCTATGAAGTTAAAATAAGTTATTTAGATAAAATAATAAGTTTATTTAATATATAAAGTTAATAATATAAATTAAAAAGTTTATTGAAATTAAGTATTAAGGTTCTTCTATATTTCTTAGAGGAAGTATTGTAACTACTTACACTATTTACATTGAATTCACAACTAAAAGCATTGGTTGAAGTTATCCAGTGTCTTGATCGAAAGAGTTGAGAGTTCAATACCTAGCCACAGCAGAGGTGAACAAAAATTTGGAAATAGTAAAGGGAAATAACTGAATTGAGATATCTATAAACAGCATGGCACATGGAACGAGAACAATTTACCCCAGTGGACTGAATAAAGGGTTCAGTTCAAAATTCCAACATATATCACCTGAAGAAATCTAGAGCATACAACGGCTGAAACATTGCGAATAAGACAACAGTCCAAACAATGACAATAGTGTAAGTATTAAGATTGTAGTTCATGTTTTAATACAAATGACTTACTACATGAATGTAAAGCATTTTCTAACTGGTGTTATTAAAAAAAATCCAGTTACATGAAAGGTACTGTGATTCAAAGAAAATATATGAAAACTGAGCCTAATGGTAATGCTGTTAGAAAACATACAAAGAATCATGGTCACCTAATAGAATCCAAAGAAGAATCAGCAATATTATTGGTCCTAATCTGGCAGTTTGGCTTCACTCACTTGCCCACCACTGTAAGGTTGCCTCTCTGTGCCTTTTTTTTTTATAAATACTTTCATAATAATTGTTTGGATGGACTCTTCACTATGGTACCTAGACTGTATGAATTTAAGCGCAATACTAAACTGGCGGCAAGATCTCACCAATTTACAGTTGAGATAGCTAGATGTAACCGTAACTTCTATGCTAACAGTTTTTTTCTCACACTTCTTGCTTGTGGAACTCCCTCCAGATTAACTTTAATCTACAAAAATTTAAATGTAATGTCAATCGCTATCCTCCTGATTGCTCTTTTCTCTTTCTCCTCATTATTAATGTTTCATTTCGTAATTCCTCTACACCCTGTAACCCCGTATGTGCTAGTGGCTGTATTGCCTTGCTTGGGGTGATATTAATTAAAAAAAGAAAAGGAAAGAGAGTTGTAGTGATAGGTTCATAATGTGCAAAGTGTGTTGAGATGACAGCTGAAGAGGAAGGTTTATATTAGTCGATTGGTAACAAGTTGATAGCAAAGATCAGAATGAAGAATACAGGAATTTGCTGGTAATACATGGCTGAGGTGAACAGTCATGGTTGCCAGGGAAGCATTTGGGAAAAGATTTTATCCTGTAATGGCCTAGAAAAGTTTCTACAAATATGGCATCAACAAGCTTGTAGAAAAATGGAAGGCATTTTTTAAAAACAATGGAGACTATGTACTTGACTAATAAATGTTTTTTGTGAGTATATTAAATGTTATTTTTAATTTTTTAAATTGTGTATAAACTTTTACAGTGATCTAAAATAGTAAAATACTACATTTGTTTCATAATAGTTGTTACATTTGCATATATATTTCATACACTAAATGTAATAGCTATTATGAGAGATAGAAATTATAGAAAGATATTTATTACCTAACAATAAACAAGTAAAAATACACACCACTCAATTTGATATATAGTTTCAGTCACTTTGTAACCCACATCCTATATCTTCCTGGCCTATTTTCCATATATTGAGATTATTTTTCTTAAAGTTTGTATTTTCTTACTTCCAGATGAAAACCTGGAAATTTTCCAACATATTTTAGTGTAATTTTCACTTTCAAAAGTTATATTTTTTATAATTAGTTTAGATACAGAGAAAAAAAGATTCTAGTTTGAACTGATGTCAGGAGAATATGAACTAAATTGTAAGGTAATTTGTGCTTTCCTTCTGATTTATTCTACCAAAATAGACAATTCTTATTATTATTTCAAGAAAACAATGTGACGATTATATATATGTAAAAGAAAACTCAAATGACAAATGGAATTTTCTGTTAGAATAGAAAAGCAAAAAAAATCTATTTTCAAAAGATCTTAATGAATATTAGTTAAATAATTGGCTAAAGTTCACTTTAAAAAAATTGTCAAAAAACAAAAGAGATAAAATTAATTATTTTTAAATTTTCTGACATCTTGAGACAAGTTTTACTTTCTTTCATTTGCTTGCAACTTATCAATATGCAAAAAAAGAAAAGTTTTTATAAGTTAGTCCCAGAAATAATATGGAATGATATAAATTTGAAATTACTAATATTTTAGTAATTAAAAACAAAACTATTTAAAATTTGCATGAACCAAAGTAAATATTATATAATTCTACTTTGATTTATTAAAATATTTTTCCTTCTTTCAAGTTTGTAAAATGTTAGTCTGATGAAATTACAATCTTAACTGGTCCTGAGTCCAATGCTTTCCCAATTGCAAAAATTCTAAAATTGGTTAATTTTTTTTTTTTTTTTTCTACATGCTATTACCTTAAAATAGTAGTTTGGGGAAATAGCAGTAAAATGATTATGCATCAATGTCTTTGGACCATGTAGTTATCATTTAATGTGATTTTTTTTTTTCATTTATATAGTACTATTTGAATCATACATTTTCTGATTCTTATCACAGAATACTTCTGGGGATGAGGAGGCAAAAACTCATTTACTTTACAACAGGAAAAACAGATTTAAAAAAAAAATTGGTCTAATTGTTATTCTTGCAGAGGAAGCTGTTCCATTTTTTCTTCATTTTTAGTAAATGTTTTTCTTTATTGATCTATCACTGCAAAGTATCTAATCCCATATTGTAACAAGAACCTAGCAAATCCCACAAATTCTTGGAATTAATTATTATTCTTAAAGCCAAAAACTGGATTGTTACTGGTTACTTGGGAAAGTATTGGAATGAGAATTCACAGATCATTTGAACAATTCTTACACACTATATTGAAAATTGAGAAATCTCTTATCTGCATACAAGAAAAATACAATAAAAGCTTAATTGCCGTGCTTTGTAAGTTTTCAATGAAACCTGTATAAAAGAGGGATTTCTTGCTCAAATACACATACATGTGTGTGTGTGTTTTCAAGATACTGTGAAATGTTGGTCCCTTTCATCTTACAAACTCACTTGGACTTAGTGCTATTTCCAAACTAGACTAGACATATAGTAGTATACAATACAACCTGTTTTGTGACATATTTTTATTGTGCGTTGTGAGGATGCTTAGCTCAGTTTGTACTGCAGAGTATCCGATCAAAACCAAATTGGTGGTACCGATAAGAAATTCCAGTCTGCATCTTTATAGTAATCCATTTCCCATAAATGACAATTTCCCATTTTTCCAAAAATTGGCCAGCACAGCCAGGCCACAATGCAATAAAAATACAGGTTTTAACTACACAAGAAAAAAAATGGGCAAATTGGTTTCAATTAGCTTAGTCTATAGAGTATCCAATCAAAGCCAAAATGGCAGTGCTCATGAGAAATTGCTGTCAGCACCTTTATAATCATTTATTTCTAGTAAATCGTAGTTTCCTATTTTTCTCAAAATCAACCAGCACAGCCAGGCAACAATGTTATAACAATGTAGCAGTGAAAGTGTTAAGACATTTTTTTGAAATATGAATCACACAAAAATTTGTTGTCATTTTTTTTTATTGATATTACTCCTATATTCTCATTAAAATTGTAGTCAACACCAGCCCAGTTATTTTATACCAATTAAATCCAATCTGTGCCATAATAATATTGTCTTGACTTGTACAAAGCACTCAGCTTTTGTGATATTCAAGGACTATTTTTTAGGATCACTCAGATCACCTGGGATGACCCCCCACCACCACCACACACACAATCATGTTGAATGACCCACTCAACGCAATATGCTTATCATAAGTACTATTCATTTGTAGAAGTGGTTCTAGAGTCCACTTGAAAGGTGCTGTGGCAAGTGTTCTTGCAACTGTGGATGCTTACAGGTAGATCTCAACCCAGAAACTCACCATTATGTTCATTCTTAGAAATAAAGCAAACCTATTATGCTCTTCAAGAATCAAAAGCATGATACAAAAAAGAGAAAAGTGTTTGCATAGAGAACATGTCAAGGAATCCTTGCTTGGATTTTCTTCCAGAGAGACAAGAATAGTCAGAAGCAACCAAAAACCATTCACCTAACCACAGGACAGAGAATCTGCAGAAATTGATTGCAAATAATGGTAATATTAGCCCATTTCCTTATGAGGAAACATTTGGCATTCATTGACCAAGAAGTCAGTGATACTGGAGTTATGCTTTTCTTCACTCCCTGGCCTTTAGGCTGAGATCTCTTCATCTCTAATAGTAGTATTAGCCATGTCTTTATAAGGAAACATTCAGCATTCATTATAGGAACAGCCAATGTTATGCGAATATGAGTATCCATCTAAAATAACGTTTAAACAAAACAAATTAAAATATGTCGGGTTTAATTCATTTCATAAAAATTATAATATATATTTAGAAAAAATGTATGACAAATTGGGAAAAAGTTTTTGGTTTAAACATTTGGTTTAAACAATTATTCAGAAAAATAGGCTTCTCAAGTCCACTGTTATTGCTCTTTCCAGTATTGATGGGGGCTTCCTTTCTCTTGGGGCGTACCCACCTTCACAACCACAATAGACTGATCCTATTATTATAAATAGAACAGTAGTTCTAGAGACTGTGAGTAGTGTAGCAGTGTAGTGCAGTGCAGAGTGAGACTTCTGTAGTGATCAGTTACACTTCTGTTTCTCGACCGGAAGATACCGTTGGACTTTATTACTATTACTTATTGTTACTACTAACCTACGTTCGTTCTACTACTAATCTCTCTGATGTAAATACCTCTCTGAATATACCAGTATTTTTCCCTACGACTGTGTTTGTTCGTTATTACCATAAACTCACGTGGAAACACTCCACATCTCAACACTTCCTAACCTTTTGTTTGAAGTAGTGAGGAATGTCAACATCTTGATTATGTTTTATTTCATCTTTGAGTTACATGAGCTATTCATTCTAGCTGTTGCTATTGTTGAAAATCCCCAAGTCATGTCGTTTTTTGAATCGATTTCACTCCATGCAAGGCACTAAAGCCACTAAGACACAAGAAGTTACTGGGTGTGAAAGAATGAGAAACAGAAACATTACTAATGAGTGGAAAGAGAAAAGAGTAATCAAGATGACAGTAGATAGTGATTGATATTGCATTTAAATTTTTTTAAATTAAAGTGGTTTCTTTGATTTAATAGAGATTTTTGTTTGTCATTCTGTAGTGCCAGTCCACAAGGCTGACACAAGGTTTGTTTAAAGCTACATAAGGGGAACCAACAATAGCAATCTAGGATGAATGTTCACAGTACGTACTTCAGTAAGTTGGCTTTCAGCATTGTTACAAATACGTCCAAACATGTGCATACATTAAAAAAAGATTTCTGTATAAATCTAACTTCAAAATGATTTTTTTCTTTAATACCTTAGTCCAGTTTTTGAAAAACCTCAACAGAAACTGTGTTTATGCTATTAACAAATTTTAAAAATTTATAACTTTATTTGTATTTGTGATAGAAACAATTTGTAAAATGGATTAGAAAGAAGTAAATCTATATTTTTTAAGATTCTATTGAAATTCTATTTAAGTTTCCACATATCCTCCATCATTAGTAATACAAAGGGTAATATGATTTTGCAGTTTATGGAAAACATTTGCCAACTGATTTACAGTAATGCCTGAAATCGCATTATTTATTTTAGCTATACTTAAAACTAGGTACATTAAACTTTATAACATTTTTTACAGATTATTTCTATTGCAAATACAAATAAAGTTATAAATTTTTTAAAGTGCGCACAAACTTTATGGACACCCTGTAAATATATATATATATATATATATATATATATATATATATATATATATATATGAGATTGACAGTAATTTTGTGCCCTAGCACTTACAACATTTCACCATTTCTGGCAGAATTTCTTTTATCACAGTGTGGGATATGTAATAACAAAAGTTATGAAAAGAAAAAGAATTTAAATGAAATCGGCTAGATAAAAAAAACTTGAATTTAAAATTCCCAGAATCCCTCACTCATGCACATGTGTAGTAGTCTCAACATAACAAATTTAATCCACTAAAATCCTAAAAGATGAAACATGTCACAAGAAAACTTATTCCACTTTATCAAATATATATACTCTTCAAGTATGAATTGAGTTCTCCAAGCTGCTGGCCTATTTCATACAGAAAAAAAACATTAAAATTTCCCTTCTCTGCTGGGCAATGATGGCCTAGGGGTAAGATATCTGACTGATGTCAAATCGGTTTGGTTTCGATCCCGGCATGAAGCAATCGAACATCTAGCCACAGTCTGTGGATGACACAATATATCTTCTAATAATCCTCAAACAAGAAATGTCTATTAAAATTCATATATTTTTGAATATAGATAAAGATTCACAGGTGAAATCTAAGATTGAGGATTTAGCAAAGTCCTTATAACATTGGTAAACTAATAAAGAGATTTTTCATCTCTTTATAATTTGTATGCCCAATCATTTTTATATATATATATATATATATATATATATATTTGTGTATTTAGGCAGCAATCCTTCTTTCAAGCACATTTCATTAAAAATGACTGACAAGGTGCTTTTATTTAGTTTTTTATATAATTTCTCGTGCGATCTAATAAAGTTTTTCTTTTCAGAGGATAAATTATATAAAAATTGTCCGAATGTTCTTTTCCGAGCGCTTTCGGCTATACATTTAGCCATTATCAAGGATTATATTTCAACTGCTAGAATTAGAAATAGTTTGTTATGTGTATGTTTTATAAAGTGATTCATTTTTTTGTTTCAAAACACGGTCAAGATATTATGTCCATGTTCAAAGTTAATATTATTAAGTGTTGGTTTGTTTATTTTTATAAGTAAGGCTTCCATTATTTTTAGCCTTTTTTTGCAAGTGGATGATGCTATTATATTAGCGTCGTTGACAAGTATATTCCGAATAGTGTCCGGTAGGTCTCCATGAATATTTAAATGAGATCTAATTGAGCTATTGTCAGAAAGGTGTAGGGTTAATCTGCGTGTTAAATATATATATTTAAACAAATAAGGATTTCACTCTAAGTGACTGGAAAGGAGTGAGAAAAACCTCAGATTAACCTTGGCAGTCACAGTGATTTACAAGTGAATGATTGACAAAAAAGAAATTCCATGTGGTACCAGCCAAAAACAACAGTTTGCTAAAAAACAAGATAATAGTTCATATATATCAGCAGAGTAGCACATTGTCATCAGAAAATGAGCAAAGAATTTCAGAAACATAAGATTAGGAAAAACAATTCTAAGTTGTTTTAAATTGTTTTTGCATAAAATCTTTATGTGATGCTTTTCAAAGCTGTTCGTGTAATTTTTGAAACTATTAACAGAGCCAAGATTTCTGTAAATGTAATCACACAAACACACACACACACACACACAAATACAAGAGAAAAAGCCTCATGTCCTGGGAAATACATTGCTGAGGTGAATTAGGTACATTCTTTAAATGAAAATTTTAGGTATTGAATCTAAATAGCAGAAAGAATGTTCTTTATATCTACATCTAATATCTTAAAGGGCACACACACAAATCCTCAGCCATAGCTAGCCCACTGCTGGATAAAGACTTTTCTCAAATCTTTCTATGACAACAGTGATTATATATATATAAAATTAAAGTTGTTATAGAAAGATGGGATATTGGTATATAAATTTTTATATATATATATTTTTTTATATATCAAGAACAGTTTTGAAAGAAAAGATTTATGATAAATTGTAAAGATTTTTGTTATGTGCTTCATCTGTTAGGACTTCATGTTTATATATATATGTATATATATGATTGCACTATATACAAATATATATATATATAAATGATTGCACATATGAATTATCTTTTTCATCTCTTTATTAGTTTACCAATGCGATGAGGATTTTGCTAAATCCTCAATCTTAGAAGATTTCACATGCAAAACTTTATCTATATTTCAAAATATGTGGATCTTAATAGACATTTCTTGTCTGAAAATTATTAGAATATATATATAACAAAATTATTGGCAAAACCAAGTGACCAAAAAATGAAAATAAAAAACAAAACCAAAAAAGGGAACATTAACTAAGAAGAAAAAAATCATAGACAGATATCTACTGAAACAGTAAAAGAGTCTATGTCGAAATGAGCAAGACAGTAAATACGCTACCCAATGGCACTACTCAAAAAGAGACAAAGTTCAGTTCTCTACTCAAGTTTCATGCTACTGCTATTGCCAGATGACTAGAACACTTAAATATATATTGTTTAGAATTTGCTGTATTTATAGAGGAAGAGTGTTCACTATTGGAGATAAAGCATTTATAGATAGACAGTATAGAGATAAAAATCAACACTGCATGGTGACTGTCCATTTAATGCCTCAATGTGATCTTCTGACCAAGTGCACTTGATCCCTATGTCCATACTGTCTATATCTAGCTACAGATGGAAGATATGATATCTTATATATAAAGTAGAGTGTATGTGTGTTTGTGAGTGTGTTTCCAAAGAACTTCTCCACTCCAAAAAGTTAGGTGCAGGGAACAATTTTTGTTGAGCTCAAGTTCAGGGTTGCCAGATTATGCAAGGTTAAAAATATGTATTAATATATTATACTAGCCATTATCATTGCTTTCATGGTTCAAAGGGAGTAACTCTTATTTACCTTTTGTATCCAAAATTACAGCTAGCTAAAATTTTAAACTAGCTTAAAAGCCAACCTATCAGGCAGCATTTAATCTAGCTCATGTGGAGAACTCTTGGTTTTGCCATCATCACAATAGCTAGGGAGGAGTAGATGTGATAGGCATCAATGAACTACAGAAGAACTCAAAATTGATCGCTGCATTTAAGTATTGAATTAATGTTTAAGCTTACCTTTTAAAAGTTCAATGATAATTCTTCTGCTTCCACTTAATTTAAAGACGATTTGATATACATAGATCCTTATTTTCCATAAAAACAATTATTTTTATTTCATGGGTGACAGAAAAGGGGACAATTTATAAGATAAAATTAATATAGTGTAAAGATGGGAAAATAGAAATTAGAATTATTTATACATTCACATTTGAAGAGTTAAAGAACCATAATAGATAATTAAGTAAAACCTATATTATGGAATCTATAAGAATAAATGTGAAATTAGAGCTCAATTCTCCAACAAATTCTGACATTAAAAAGCCCAAGCTCTACTATATAGTAATTTTGTTATTTATCCCCCCCCCCCACATGAAGTCACATTGTGACACAAGGTCGGTTTAATGTTGGGAGCCAGCGCACGTACATCCAGGCTAGGAACCAAAATTCCCCAAGCTCCCACAACTGTTAGTTGTGCTGGCCTTGGTGCATGCACCGATCACTCTCTCTAGTGCAATGAGAGAGCACAGCCTCAGGCAGCCATTCCCCAGGGTCGGCACCTCTCCGTATAATTTATAATATAAGTTGCGACTCTGTCCTTCGACAGAGCCGCTCCTGAGTGCACTCTGCCCAAAGATAGAGATGCAACCGAGAGATGATAAATAAACGTGTTACAAACTACATTATGGTAATTTGTATTTACTCAAATTCACCCCCCCCCCGGTCAGTACACCCAGGATAGGAACAAAAATTTCTGAGACTCCACAACCGCCGGTTGCACTGGTCTCAGTGCTTGCATCGATCCCTCTCTCTAGTGCAACGAGAGGGTGCAGCCTCAGGCAGCTGTTCCCCAAGGCCAGCACCTCTCAGCATAATTTTCCTCAGTTGCGTCTCTGTCCTTTGACAGTGTCACCTGAGTGCACTCTTCCCGAGGATAGAGACGCAACTGAGAGAGGATAAGTAATGTGTTACAAACCACTCAAGAGAGAGTAATTTACTTGACACACCCTCCACTCAGGTCCCCACATTAAAACCAAGGTTGGTTTTTTAACGTGGAGACCCGAGTGTCTTAGAATGTGTATACCACTCAACAGAGAGGAATTTACACATGGTATTTACTCTGTTCCTCGACTAGGACGAGATGTGACACAAGGTTTGTTTTTTAGATGGGTACTCAAAGGTGTATACCCGGGCAAGGGACAAAAATTTCCCACAGTCAACAACCGTCTGTCGCACTGGCCTCTGCGCGAGCACTGATCCCTCTCTCTGGTGCCATGAGAGTGCATGGCCTTGGGTAGCTGTTCCTCAGGGCTGAGCACCTCTCAGTATAATTTTCTCAGTTGCCACTCTGTCTTTTGACAGAGTAGCCCCTGAGCACACTCTGCCCAAGGACAGAGATGCAACTGAGAGATGATAAGCCATGTGTTAGAAACTCCTCCAAGGAGGAATTTACTCAGTATTTACTTGACCCCACCCCCCGAGTTAGGTTGTGACACAAGGTCAGTTTTTAACGTGGGACCCAAATGTTTTCACTCGGGCTGCTGGTCTAAGCTGGTCTTAGCTTGTCCAAGCTGGTCAGAGCTGGTCTAAGCTAGTCATAGCTGGTCCAAACTGGTCAGGGGCGGTCCAATCTAGTCATAGCCAGCACAGGGACAGAGCCCTATGACCATTAAGTATCTGAATGCATACATTATGCACTAAAAGCTTAATATCTGTATAATATATTATTTACTTCTAAACAATATCAATCTTCAGGTTTTAACTAATTTGCATATCAATTTTAAAAGTTTATTTCATTAATTAACTGTCATTCATTACTGTTTTTTTATTTGAGGATTGTTTTGATTTTCATATCAAAAATAGTTCTGTTTTGGAATATCGTCTTATATCGTGCAGAAAAGTGTTTGAAATTTGCATTCTACTTGGCCTTGAACAAGTTGATATCGATTTGTAAAACTTTCCTTAACTATAACAAGCCAATTTATGAATGAAACGTTCATTTAAAATTTTTGTTTCAAAGTTTTCAAGTTGTGAATATATCTTACTTTGCAAAGTGATAGCAAGCGAGCAAAGCCTGCTAGTATAAATATATTAATCAGAATAACAGAGTGTAAATGACTGACAAAATGGAAAATCTTCTTAGTGATACTTTTGTTCTTGGAATGATTTCTTCAAACAAATAATGCTTTCCTTATCATAAAATTGATTTTGTTTTTATCATTATTCATTGTTCATTATGATAGGTCTGCTCATGATTTTGACTTAATATGGTTTTGACTAAAAGAAAAAGTAATTTATTAAGGGGAATATATACTGGAAGTGCATTAATTTCAAAATCCTTTACAGTAAATTTACATCCAATATCATACAACATACCCATTTTCATTCCAAAAATACTACTTATACAATGTGGGGGTAATAAAAAATATAAATGAAAGGGCCAAAAAGTTGAATGAGTCTAAGTTAACATTTAGATACATCAGATATCATAATTTTAATTTAAGGGCTTAGCATCTGTGATTCGTTGACATTTCTCTGCAAACTGTAACTAGTCTTGGCTGTATTTGTCTCCACACTATCTTTCCACTATCTTTCCACTTTTCATATATAAAACTGGGTATGTTTAACATATATACCTGCAAAAAACAATGTGTCAAAAGGATATTTTTTTTCTTGACGCTGCTATTACTGTAGGCTCATTTAAGAATTTTTATTGTTTGAAAAAGTTATTTTTAGAATTTTTATGAAAGCCAAACATATGAAAGTGGATTTTTATGCATTCACTTTTTTCTTGAGAATTGACAACAAAAGTATTAAATAAACATTATTCTTGTAAATAAATGGTCTAATAAATAAAGAAATAATGTTTAACATTTTTGTTGTTATGTCTTGAGAAAAAAAAAAGATATTTTAGTGAGAGTTATATCTCAAGAGCAAATGAAAGAAATTCCTGGAAGTTGCATTTTTCAAAATGTATAATTAGTTACTCATCGTGATGTGTTTATTTAAAATTTCTTTCAGCTTGTTCACAAGTATTTGTTTTCACAGTTATTTATTTATAAAATGGTAAATGATAAATATTACATTGATTCTGTTGGTTCACATATTTTTATAAAATTATTCTTATTAACAAAAAACTAATGAAATACAGTTTAATACCTGGTTGCTAATTGTTCATATATTTGGTTTTGTTGTCAAAGTTTCATGTTTGGCTTTCAGTTCTTGAGAACAAAGAGAATGTATATATCCAGTTTCATATGTTTGAGTTTTATTAAGATTCTAAAAATAGCTTTCTGAAACAGTAAAAATGACCAAGAGGGTACACAGCATTAGTGATGTCAAGAGAAAAACTGTCCTTTTGAAACACCATTTTTTGTGGGTACGTTTGTTACATATTGCTGAACATTGATACCATTCAGTCAGTTATGTGCCATGCATGATACACACTTAAGCGATCATGTATCTTTTGATACATGACTTCCCACAGTAGGTTGCGATTTCTTTCTGCAGTAGACCAGTTGCCATCGAACCCGGTCTGTCCTGCTACTTACCCATAGCTGGGGGGAGAAGAAGAGGATTCATACCTTTATCAAAGGTATTAGCTTCCTGTTAGATTTGTTATATTCACTTGTGCATAAATACCCTTGAGAAACGTATGAATCCATATTTTCTCCTTCAGTTATAATTAGTAAGACTTGTAGCACCGAAACATTATTAACTCAAAAAAAAAAATCTAAAAATGTTTTCTGGTTTTAAATAACCTGCTACATGTTGATAAGCTTTAGAAAATGATTGAATCAATCAGTTCAGTAACCCCATGTGCTTTAGTGGATAGGTTGGGGCGGAATGATTAAAAAAAAGGGCTATAAGTGGTATTAAAACAGTTCATGAGAGTGCTTGATAAAAACAATCAAGTACAAAACACCTTCATTAGGAGACATGAGCACAAATGTAGGGTGTGGCATAAAGTGTGAAACTTGTTAGCTGGTCTGAAAAGTCACATTTAATACTGCGCTCAACCCTAGAATACAAATGCATGGAATACAGAAGAATTTAAAAAAAAAAAAAAAGAAAAAGGCACTATTTTGTCATAGAGAATACAGACTTGCATAAATCTAAATAATAGTCATCATTGTTCATCAAGTGGACAGTCATCATCATAATTATATATATGTATATATAAGAAATATTATAAAAGTGATAATATTAAAACCACATACATAACAATTACAAGCAAGTATACTTTTGTTTTCAAGCGCTATGATTAATCCTAGTGCTTGAAGCCTCGAAACTCGAAAGATAAAAGAATACTTGCCTAGAAATGTCATGGGTGTTCTTTTAAAATGATTTTAGAACGTTCTGCCCTGTTTAGGCACTGGGTACTATAATTTATCAAATTTTTTATGCTTTTTATCTTTTTAACTCATAAAATGTTTCATTTTTAAAAGCTCATGAATATATTAAGTAGTATTTACGTTATTTCCTTACAAAGGAGGATGCAAGTTCAAACCCTACTGGAGAACAAATTTTCTTTATTAAGCATTTGAGAGTGTGCAGGCTGGTAGATGAAATACACCCTGTTTAAAAATTGGGTTATCTACTTGGGGTATCCACTAAAAATAATGTTTGAAATACAAAAAAACTATCAGATTAAAAATAAAAATTTATTAATTACATACATATATATATATATATATATATATATATATATATATATATATATATAAACACACACACAAATAATAACAATCATCTTGGGTATGATGATAAACTACATCTGACAACAAGGCCATGGATCAGGAGATTAGAGTTTTTGAGCAGTTTGGGGCCACCTCTTAACTCCTGTAGTTCCCAGGTCCACTTTGTGGTAGCACCTGTTAGGGTCCCAGCTATAGGCAAATCGTGAATCCCAAAACAAAAATCAACAATACCTTTTTATAATAAAAAGAGCAACAATACATTTTTGTAGCAAAATAGCAATCAATACAACACTAACAAATATAAAAAATACATTTTTATAGTAAAATTACCAACAACATATTTTACGATCAACATACTATATATTTAAAAAAAATACCTGTTAGTCTAAAAGTATAAAATTATGTACAAAATATTTGTAGTTGAGAGCATAAAATTATGTACAAAATATTTAGATTTTGCTTTTAAATAACCAGTAGACGTGTTCATATGCAACTAAATAAAAATCAACCAACCAATACATTTTCTTCTTCATTTTACAACTATGAGTTTT
>OZ038508.1:39548693-39571193 GCA_964036315.1 Acanthosepion esculentum | reverse complement strand
AGTTCCACGTGCCATGTTTAATGGATGTCAGTTATCAGTTATCTAATTCCTCTCTCCAAGTTCTCCACTGCTTTAACCGATTATTGAACTCACACTCTTTGGGTTCTGTCACTGGATTTAACCAACACCTTTATCCATTGTGCCATGTGTCCTTGAAGAAGGCCAGAGCATACAACGGACAAAACGTTGTAATAAATATGGTAACAAAGATGAGGACAATAGTCTAAATAATGTAAACAGTATATATATACAAGGGGGTGCTAAAAAATTCACAGTCCAACAAGAATGAATTCAGAAGATATTCTGGCAATGTTCATGCCCACAACAAAGTAATGTTTCAAAAGGATGTTTTGTTTTTGTGTTGACACTGCTATTACTATAATCCACCAAGAGTTTCTCAGCAATATTTATAAAAATATGTAAACCAGGTACAATTCAATATTTATTATTTACTATTTTGTAAAGAAATAAATTTTAAAAGAAATCTTTTTTATTAAAAAACTTATAAAAACCTACAAAATCTTCAACAAATTGTTCTTTGGGATGGTTGGCTAAACATAGACAAATTGCCAATCAATTCAAATTTTATAAAATGGTAAATAATAAAAATTTTATTATATTTTGTTCACATATCTTTATGATTTAGTAAATTTTTTAAAAATTTATGAATAAAAAATTGTTTTCATATTTATTTATTACTAACTTGGTAAATAATAAACACTACATTGTATTAGTTGGTTTGAATTTTTCAGATGCTGTAAATATAAAAATAGTCTTGTAAATAAATAGTGTTTAATAGTTTTGTTATAAATTCTCAAAAAAAAAAAAAAGTATAAATTCACTTTCACATGTTTGGTTTTCATTAAAATTCTAACCATTGCTTTTTAAAAATAAACATTGTCGAAGGAGTGATGTTAGTACAAAATATTAGTGGTGTCAAGGGAAAGCCATCCCTTTGAACCCCTATTTTATTAAGTGCACAAAGGTTAAACTTTGCCAAAATTCTAATTCTTGGTCATTTTGGTCAGATTGAGCCACATGTCAGATGGAGAAAATTTCATCACTCTCTTGTATAACATAGATGAAAAGGTAAAAAAAAAAATCACAAGATATGGGCAGTGCCAATGAGACAGGTGAGAATGAATGAAGTGGAGAAACAGATTAACAAATCATAAAAATAATTACAAACAACAACAAAAAAATGCATTTTCAAATCCTTTTCTACTTGTGGCAGATAAAGTACTTTCTTTTGTTTCTATTGCATTGGCAGTGAACAGGATCTAAAGGCTTGAACTAGATTAAAGGAAGATAAAGAGATGAAATGAAAAAAAACAAACACATTGAGTTAAATTCCAGAGAGGGTTAGAATCAAGGTAAAAAAAAAAAAAAAAAAAAAAAAAAAAAAAAGAGAGAGAGAAAAAGTTGGGGCCCTGATCATGTGAAAGAAGAAAGATGGAAGACGAAAGAGAAATGGGAACAAAGGAAAGAGGATGTAAGATAAAAGAATAATCATGGTAGATTGGGGGCTAAAAAGGAATTTCAAAATTAAAACCTGGTGATTAAGGAGTAAATCTCTTTAACTGAGGAGGTAAGTATAGTACTAATATTCTAATGGAGACAAACCCTAATCCTTTCCTGTTACTGTTGCTGCTGTTTCTTTCCTTTGACTCAACATCACACACAAAACTAAAATACTGCATATAAATACGTCTACTTCTTAAAAGAAAAACATTCATCCCTCTTAAAGAAAATACAAAAATGCTTTTGCTTTTGTTAACTGCAGATTGATGTCAGTCTGACATAGACATCTAAGCCAAATTTGAAATAGTTGGAGAAGGGCTGGATTTAATTCTCACTTACTTGAAATTCACCTTCACCCAGCCACTAGCAAAAAGGTGTGTAAATGTTACTTTCTTAGGTGCATATTCATCACAGATATTCTCACCTGAGACACCAGAACAGTGATAGACCTTGAGGTGAAACTAAAAAGCTTTAAGGTATTTTAATTATTGAAACTTAATCATAGATTATTAAGGTTACTAATAAGCATTTATTGTTTCGAAATTTGATTTGAAAAAAAAACAAAAAAAAGGAAAATGAGACATTTTTAATTCATAGTTTAAATATGTGCACAATTATTTTCTTCAGTAATTTTTCAAACATTATAAATTGATTTATCAAGGAGTCTTTAACTAGAGGCATTTTCTTCCAAGATAATTTGAAAGATGTATGTTGGTTGGTTGATTTTGTTTAGCAGCATATAAACCTGTATGGGTTATTTAATGCCAAAATTTAAATATTTCAGAACAATTTTATGGCTTCAACTAAATATACTTTGAATGCAATTGTATACCTTTAACTACAGATAAAATGTATTGTTGGTCATTTTCTTATTTTTTTTTAAATTTTGTTTTGCTCGTATTTTATTATAATATATAATGCATGTATAATATATTTTTATACATTCATAGTGTTTTGTTTAGGTTTCACTACTTGTCCATAGCTGGGACTCTAGAGATGCTACCACTCCAGGTCAGTGTGGACCTAGGAAAAACAACAGTAATTAAGAAGCGATTCTAGGCTCCTCATAACCTTCAATCTCCTGATCAGAGGCCATGCTGCTGAATGTAGTTTATCATCATACCCAGGACTTTTCAAAAATGGAACTTTCTCCACAAAAAGAATAACTTTTAAGTTTTCTTCATATCTTTTTGAATTTTTTTTTTTATAATGCTGAATATTTTTAAAGGTTTATGCATTTTATTTTGTATTAGGATATATATTTATTAATTCAAATATTATTTTTAGTAGATACCCATATTTGAGTAGACACATCATTTGTTTCAAACAGAATTTCATCCACCAGCCTGTGTGGTAGAGAAAACTAAAATAAAGAAATAAATATTTCTTTCTAAAGAAATAAAGTTTACTATTATTATCATCATTAAGTTTTTCTTAAATATACAAGCCAGTAGACAAAATAAATACTATTTAAAATAAACAGAGCATCTACTCATATATAAGTAATCACCACAAATAATATTTCAAATAAAAATGTTTCAGTTAAAAAATAAAATCCATTAATTCTTTATATATATATATATATATATATATGAAGAAATATAGTCTTAAAATGTGCTATATTTATGGGATAAAGTGCTCAATATCAGAGATAGAGCATGTGTAAATATAAAAGTGAACATAGAAGTCAACACTTAGAGGCGACAGTCTGTTTCATGCTAGATGCAATGTTCACTTTTATATATATATATATATATATATATATATATATATATATATATATATATATATATATTATATATTCACAGCCTTTCTGAAGTTATGCAAATAAAATAAACTTCAATAACTCAAAAACATCTAAACCAATATTTGTCAAATTTAAACTCATCCATTTTTGCCAATAGTAAAATAATCTAATTAAATTTTCTGCCATTTTTAATGGTTAGTTTTTTAAATATTTGTAATTTATGAAAATGGACCGACTGAAGTTAGTATACAGATTAAATTAATATTAGCTTAAGAACTCTGAAAACTAATAAAAACTTTTTTTTTCTTTCATATGTCGAAACATGGGTAAAAGGAAGGATCTAACAATTGTTAAAAACATAAAATAATGAAGTTATTGAGTGAAGGAATGTCCACATTGGAGATATCAAAGTAGCTTTTCAGAGATCATCAGACGATAAAGAAGGCTGTTGAAAATATAAGTTGAGAACTAGAAGCAAAGCAAAAGGCCAGAAGAACTTGCTTCCTCAAGATGAACATAAAGTTATAGCAAAACAACCACTTTTGACCAGCACTCAGATCTTTGAAAAGCTGAGATTGAGGGAGACAAGGACAAAAGTTTAGAATACTTTGTCAATTGGGATCTGTAAAGAAATCTCCTAGTCAACCTCCTCTCACTAAAGCAAATATTTTAAAGCATCAAAATTGGGCCAAGAAATGCATGAAAATTAATTTTTCTAAAATATTTTCACGGAACCCAACCCTGGGCCAAAGAATGGATTTTATCCAATTCAGATGTATATATAATTTGTTGTTTCAGAGGGGTTAAGGTAGATATGAGCTTTCCATAATACTCACTTCACAAAGTCCACAATTTTTTCCATGAGGGATAGGTTGAACGAGTGTAAAGAGGGGTATGGAATGTTTTTTTAAGGAGTATTCCAGACAGAACTTATCCATGATGGCAGGTTGTAGAGGTCATTGGAATTTCCAGATGGAGTAATCCCAAGAGAGCTCAACTATTTACTATGGGAGCAATATATATATATATATATATATATATATATATATCCAAATGTAAAAGAACAAAAATAATATAAATTCAACATTAACCACTTTGAGATGTCTTTTAGACATTAAGACAAACATGCATTTCTGTCATGGTAACTTGCATGTTCCAATGTAACAGTTTTTAATAAATTATATATATATATATATATATATATATATATATATATTCATTCAGTTGTATGGATATTAGTTTGTAACCTTGGGTTTCATGCTTTTGAGATCATCAGACAAACTGGTTTAGTTTTTAAAAAATGGATCTGTGTTTGATTATTTGTGTGTGGAGGGGTGGAATTATCTTCTGTGTTTATTTAGGATGACACTATCGTGCAAAGACACATATACATACAGGTGTATGCATTTTAGTTCATACAAACACACCCATATAAATAATCTGAGCATCCATGCATTCAAGCATATATATATATATATATATATATATATAATTGTCATTCTATTTCAGTGTCGAGGCCACAGCATAACATATGTAGCAATATTCTCTTAACAAGGAACAGATGGGGGTGGTCTTGACACTTTTCAGATCATCAGTCTGTGCTGTCAGATAAGCTCACATTTCCTCACAAACAAATACATACACACACACATATATATATATATATAGGATGAGAAATAAACATTTTTGAGTGTTGCCAAATACTTTTGACAAAGTTTGTGTGTGTGTGTGTGTGTATATATATATATACACAAATATAATAGCCTTATCCACATGTAAGAAAAGTCTAAAAACAATGGAAGCATGATGAATAAAAATCAGAAAGCCAACACTAAATAATATCAACTATGAACACAGCCAATACGTGCTAACCGTGTTTGGAAAATAAAACACTCCTACAACTCTAGATATACACATAAAACAATCCCTACATTCAGTTTAAAGTAAAAATAAACAGTATAGCTGTAAGTGCTCAGACATCAAAAAAATTTAGACAATTTCTACATGATTTACATCCAGAAAAGAAGAAAATTATAAGAACACAAGAAAAATTAAATAAAACAAACTTAACCACAGTAACATGTCAGTTGTTTTTAATGAAACATATATATATATATAATATTACCTCAATAATCCTAATGATAACAATGCATTTACTTTATACAATAAATATTTACTTTTCAACATCATATCTTTACTTAGCAATACACTTAAATCAACATTTCTCCATTACTCAGAGATGAGTCATTGTACAGTAAGAATTTCAAATGAAGATTTAGCAAATATTATTGATTGACTGATGCCATATACATCACAAATAACAAGTAAAGAATATGTTTTAGCAGACTAAAATCTGAACAACAATTTTTGTGTCCTTCGATCTGGAAAAATTGATAGAACTTAGGCACATGATAACAGTGCAGCTTTTTGCATTTTGATAGATTTAATTTACAGAAAACATACCATGTTCTTTCTTTATATTTGAGAAACCAATCTTGAATAACTCTTATTTGCAAACAAAAAAGTAACTATTTCTCTTTGCTCAAAGGGTCATAAAAATAATGCAATTTTGAACTTTTGACCTGAGGTCATCAGAGATCATGCAAATTTGAACTTTTACTCTGGGGCTCATCAGAGATCATGCAAATTTGGTGTTTGGTCCAGGGTCATCATAGATCCTGCAAAAGTGAACTTTTATTTGGATGGTTCTACAAGCGGTGCTGAATGTTTTTATCCTGACTAAGAAAAGAATGACTTAGTGCCATGAATCATACATGCAATTCTACATATTCACTTTGCAGTTCGACACTTTGTTTCTCAAGTTTCTGCAGCCCTTTCCAAAACAAATATTAATCATTAAAATGCTTCTCTGTTGTTATCATCTTCAAATCATTCAAAAATTTCCCTCCTTTTAAAAGAAGTTTAGAAACAGATCTGGTGAGTAGGGTGGATGGTTGATGCTCGGCCTACACAAAATTCTTCAAAACTTCAATCATCTTGCCAGTCTGCAAGAAGATGCATTGTCCTGTAAAAAGCGAACATTTTTTCACAGCATCCTTCACTGTTTTTATTTCAATGATTACTTAAATCAGTACAGCATGTAATATTCAGCATGCTAATGATACAATGATATATGGGTGCACCTTTAAAACTCTGAATGATCTGAGATTGGCATCTAACCTCTCTTCTGATCTAGCACAAACTTCTCAATGGGGGGGGGACTGACTGGTTATATTCAATGCCTCAAAAATCAAACTAATTACATTCCATCACCACTGATCAGACACTGAACTACTGCCAATTACAATGGATGGATGTCTCCTCGAAGATGCACCATGACCTGAGAGACTATTGGGCCTCAAACTCACCCCAGACCTTCATAGCTTCATGTCTCGCACATCTATAGCTTCATGTCGCTCACATCTCGCCTGTGGAACTCCCTTCCTTATTCCTGTTTCCCTGACAAATACAAGCTCCAACTATTTAAGTGTAATGTCAATCGACATCTCCAGCTGTCTTGATCTATCCACATCCTTTCACCTTTCATTCCTATCTGCTCTCGCTCCAAATCTTCTGTAACTCCCTTGCCTTGATCGATCCACTATCTTTCTCCACATCCTCTCCTTTACCACTCCTATCTGCTCTTCCTCCAAACCTTCTGTAACCCCTTGCGTGCTAGTGGCTTCCAGCCTTGCTTGGGGTGATAAGCTTAAAAAAAAAAAAAAAAAAATGGAATTCTTATATATTCCAGTCTTGATAGAGTCTAAAAGTGTCTCTGAGTCCTTGTTGGAGAAGAATTATTTTCCACTCTCCAATGACTCTCACAGATGGGATGTGGTGAGTCTCTCACTGCTCTATCACTACTTACATGGAAAGTGCTCAAACAAACTACATTTCTTGGTTCCACTAGGTCTAACATTTACAGCTAGGACCTACCATGCCACTTACATAGTAGTAAACCACCTACATCCCCTCTGTATTTCATCAGTGAGAAGTAAGTTCCACTCAAACACTGCCCTGTAGAATAGACTCCTAAGAGGATGTTTCCCTAATTATTACAATCTTAACCTGTTCAAGTCTAGAGTTAACCATTATCTTCCACTCCTATCCATATAAACTACCCCTTAATGTAACCCTCTACCCCAACTAGCTCCCAGGCCTTGTACAGAGTGAACCTTACTGTTAAAAAAAAGAAAAAGAAGTATTAACTGTTTAGCCTTCTTGAAGATAATAAATCATCAAAATACTTTTCTCACCCCCCCCCCCGAAAACCCCCATAACCATGACCTTTTGGATTTTGAGTTTCTTTGACTATGGAAAAGCTGAGTGCTATCCCAGCATGGACTGTTTCGTCTCTGGATCAAATTGGTATAACCATGTTTCATAAACAGTGAAAAGTCATTTCAAATCAATTTGGAGGTGTTCACTACAAATATAATTTTGATTTGACAGCAAACAGTGACATTGACTGACAGCTTAAGCAAACCCAAATGCTCCTGAATTAGAAATCCAACACATTCACAAGATATCTCTTATGTGACACTAACCCCTATGGTTGGTTCGAGTGGTCGCAGTCGATGTCTTGGTCGCAGCACCAATTGTGACACTAAACCCTATGGTTGGTTGGGTGGTTGCAGTCGATGTCTTGGTCGCAGCACCAATTGTGTGACACCCACAACCACTCAAGAGTTGATCACTGCCCCAATATGTGACACTGACCTCCCGGTGTCTGGTTAGATTCAATATCAGCTTTGTCGTTCTCAGCTCGCCTCCAACGTCTGGTCACCGAAGTGACTGCTTTGATTTCTAGTCTAACCTACCCACATTGTGATTTGATCTTAGGTAGACGAAATCAATCAGGCATCGGGCCGTAGTCCAAGCTGAATCCGGGGTGAAGGTGATACCGCACAAGTGTATGTAAAAGAAAAATAAAGAAACAAACTCAAGAGGTTCAAATGTGTTGAGAAATAACAATTATCTTTATATTTGTCTGTTGAATACAGAAGTGTGTCTCTCTCCCAGCCCACTTCTATGGATTCGTGACACTTTTTGCGTTTCTTAAGCGAGTTCTGATATCTTAAGTTGTTTTTCAATAAACTGCTTTTGGTATCTTAAGTCGATATTCAGAAAAACTTGCTTTTGGTGTCTTAAATCGATCTTCATTAAAACTTGTTTTTGGTGGGAAGTCTAAGTCATTCTTCATTAAAACTTGCTTTTGGTATCTTAAGTCAATATTCAGTAAAACTTGCTTTTGGTATCTAAAGTCAATATTCAGTAAAACTTGCTTTTGGTGGGAAGTCTAAGTGGGAAGGCGTGGAA
Source organism: Acanthosepion esculentum (assembly GCA_964036315.1). NCBI lineage: Eukaryota > Metazoa > Mollusca > Cephalopoda > Sepiida > Sepiidae > Acanthosepion > Acanthosepion esculentum. The sequence goes on along the minus strand of OZ038508.1, from coordinate 39,562,606 downwards.
TCTTGTGGTCACCTCCTGTGAGGCGCTATTCTCCGAGCCCGCTGTCTCTCGAATTCAACTCGAGTGCCTCTGGAACCGCTACTTAACTTCGACTGCTTGAACGCTCGGGGATGTTCGTTTATATGGACGTCGACCAAAACCCAGTGTGGGGCCAGACGTGGTTTGGGTTCTTCGATAATTCTCTTTGTCTTCGGACAGGAAAATTTATCACTTCCCATTTTTGGAAGTCAATTACTTTCTGTTTTAGAGGGGTTCTCCCCCTTCTGTGAGGAGAGGTTGGAGGAGAATTATCCTCCAAAACTCTCCCCTTCTCATATTGGTATCTCATACCAATCCCTTCAATGGGTGTCAACAAGTTTCCCTTCTTTCTCATACAATCATCTGCGCCTATCACCCATGCTACCACTTAACCAATGATATCTTGGCAGTGTGGGTGTGGCTAGACTGGAATTAGTTTACATTATCGCCCAAAGAAAAAAAATTATCTTCCCCTTTCTTTCTTTCTTTTCTATCGGCCAGAATTCTTATGGACCGCCCAATGTGGTCATTAAATTTTTATCTTATCCTGGGGGCACCTGGAATTCATTAGCGGAATTCTCGGCCGACTCATTAATGATTGCAGTCAACTTTCAACTGGGTGGTCGTTTCCACCTAAAGACCAAACCTCTTTGTCTTTCTCGTCTACCTTTCCAGATGACCATTCTTGGTGACAGAAAGTCTGTCGCCAACAGCTTGAACAGGCAGTCTTAACGTCCATATCAAAGTCTGTGTTCATACGGCTGGCTTCATGCAGCTGACCGAATCGAAATTTTTATTATTGCTACGTGTGTGGTCAGATTGTTATTCTTTACCCATATTCTGTTTCCCTTGGCACTTCACTCTCTTATCATGACATTAATTAATTCTGACAGAATCCGAAATCTGCTTCCCTTACGAATTTTCTGTCTTCTGTGAAAAAAAATATCTTTCTTCATAAATGAAATAAAATCTTTTAACCATTTTTCTTTTGTTAAAAAAAATAATGTCGCTCAGTATGTCTTTCGATCTAGCTCCTTCTTGCTTTAAGTATTTCCTGTTTTTAATTTCTATGATTAATTAGTTAGCCAATTACCATAGCTAAATAGTGTCACAATTACATATCAGCAATAATTTGGCTCAGATTCATCAATAGGGGAGACATTAGGTCATTAACATGATCAACAATTTTGAGGTCTTCCCAGCCCATGCTGAATATTTTTATGTGCAATGTCCAATCAGGACATAGGCAAACATGAGTCTCCACCTCCCTCTATCCCTTGCAGCTCTCAACAAGTTCCTTCCCTCTGCTTCTTCCCCCAGACCACGTTCTGTCATCCACTTGCTTAAGTCTGTCAGGTATGTCACGCATTGTTTTCCCTTGTCTCTCTTTCCCTCTATTCAACCCATGAGTATCAGATTCTCCAGGCCCTCCTTCCTCATTGTGTGTCCCAGAAACTTCAGCTACCTCTTCCTGGTATTAAGTATAAGGCTCCTCCTTGTTTGCATCCTCTCTAAAACCTTTGCTCACATGCTCAGTCCATGATATCCTTAGCATCCTTCTGTAAAACCACATCTGTCGCCTCAAGTCTCTTCTTCATCTTTGAGGAAATCGTCCAACATTTGTTGCTGTAAAGAAGGACAGATGTCACGTAACAGTTCAGTATTCTTTTCTTTGTTACCAAAGAGATCCTCCTGTCTTGCAGTACTCTGCCCAACTTTTGGAATGTGTCCTTGGCCATTCCAATACGCCTACGGATCTCAGTGTCGAACTTACTGTCCTCTGTCAAGACACTTCCCAGGTATTTAAACTTCTGTCTGCTTGATTGTTAAAACTTAAATTGTTTTTTTTTTGTTGTTGTTTCCCCTCACCTTTCAGTAAGTATCCCAGTCAAAATGTCGGCGACTAAACCGACTTCCCCACTCCGAGTTCCGAGTGAGGCGGTTTGTTAGCAAGCCACATGGACAAAAAACAAGACCTAACAAAGGGCAGAGGAACTCACTGAGTCAACAGCCAGCTAACTAGAGGTGGAGTCTCCATAAGCCACCACAGAGAAGGCAATGGGAAACCACTCCACTATCACTCCCAAGACAAATCATGATTAACAACTCAGATGCTGAATCTAGGGGTTCAAAATCACTATAATGGAAGTTGGCATATAACTTCTTCACAGCTAAGTGTGATAAGCACTTGTTACACAATGTTTGCATCATACTCATCGATTTCCTTTGGAATTTCCTTCTGCAGGAACAAAAAAAATTATCTTCCCCTTTCTTTCTTTTCTATCGGCCAGAATTCTTATGGACCGCACAATGTGGTCATAAAATTTTTATCTTATCCTGGGCGCACCTGGAATTCATTAGCGGAATTCTCTATTGACTCATTAATGATCGCAGTCAACTTTTAACTGGGTGGTTGTTTCCACCTAAAGACCAAACCTCTTTGTCTTTCTCGTCTACCTTTCCAGATGCCCGTTCTTGGTGACAGAAAGTCTGTCGCCAACAGCTTGAACAGGCAATCTTAACGTCCATATCAAAGTCTGTGTTCATACGGCTTGCTTCTTTGTCGGTTTTTAAGAAATCAGGATGGCCATGATTTTAACATTTGAAAATTCAACACTTTCCATTGACAAGGTTTTGTTAATGATCTAAAACAAACTAAAAATAAGCGCAAAGGCCTTGCATATTGGCACTTTATAATATAAAAGAACACTCTTTTCATGTACAGTGACTCAGTAACACTGAGATCTTTGGAAGTGGGTTGGGGTTAAGAAATTTTTAGAGTTGAATACAATTACTCAAATTAAAAGCAAAAAGAAGTTCCGTTTCTTTTAATCCCTGTATTTTTTTATTTTCATTTTTTAAGATTAAATTCTACAAATCCACATTTAATTATTTTTAAGCCTATAATTAGAAAATAGCTCCACCAATGTCCATCAAAATAGTTTTACTTTTTTGTTCGCTTAAAAGAAAAAAAATTGTGAGATAGGAGAGGAACACGTGTTCATCTGGGAAAAAACATTTTTGTAAATTTTGTTTTCTAATTACAAATATTAACACTTTTAAAGTTTTTATCCCACTTTTTAAAGAAGATTATTGTAAAATTAGGAAGTAAATAGTGTATAATAACATGATACAATGAGTATGATATAATATTACTCCCATTCAATGCATAAATATTATGTCTGCTTGCCTGATCATGGCTCCCTCTTATTGTTGTTGACTCGAAGCAAAAACATTTCATCATATTTTACAAAAATCTTGGCAATGTTGCTTTCCTTTCTGGTTTTAAAGATCAGCAATTATTAAATAAAATCACTTTCTCTATTTTTCATTAAACAAGAGAAATTTTTTCCATCAAGGAAAAATAAAAGCAGCCCCAAAAAAGGCATTACTTTTATACACATACTCAGAAAAGTATATATACACACATGGGTGCATGGAAAGTGAATATAAGTGAGATCTTAACCTGCCTAGAAAAACAACAGATTGTATGAAAAATGCTTCCAAGAGCAGATCAAGCAAAAAAAAAAAAAAATTCTAATGAATAATATTTCAACAATCTTGTCGACATTTTCATTTTTCTTGTAAATTATTTTCAAATAGGATTGGAAGGCTTCTGGCCATATCATATTGAAACATTTCTCATATAATCACCAAAGTTAAGCAACATTGAGCCTGGGTAGTAAGTAGATAACTGACTGCTTGGAATTACCAAATGCTGAAAAAGCTTTGATGTGTGGGTGGTATAAAGGAATTACAGCCATATGATTATAAATACTGATCTTATATGAACATCAAAGTTAAGCAAAGTCAAGCCTGGACAGTACCTAGATCAGTGACCACTTGGGAATACCAGGTGCTGTAAGCTTGGATGTGCTGGTGGTGTAATGGATAACAGAGCAGAGTTCCAATTCTAGTTGGGTCTGTTATATTCACTTATGCTAAAATACCCTTAGGAAAGGTATGAATTAAGCTCTAAAGGAAGGGGTTAATTAATAGGATTTGTATCAATAAATCATTATTATCTTCAAAAAATTAATTAGCCTGCAAAAGGTTGATAAGCCATAGATAGATAGTTTGTTTGTTTAACCAGCATATCGACCTTCGTTGGGCCATTTAATGCTGAAAAGGTTTTTTTGTTTTGTTTTTTTCAAAAAAGTATAGTTGGTAATATTGTTTTTCAAAAAAGTATAGCTGGTAATATTGTTTTTTTTCCAAAAAGTATAGCTGGTAATATTGTTTTTTCAAAAAAGTATAGCTGGTAATATTGTTTTTTCAAAAAAGTATAGCTGGTAATATTGTTTTTCAAAAACGTATAGCTGGTAATAATATTTCTTTCAAAAACGTATAGCTGGTAATAATATTTTTTCAAAAAGAAATGTGCTGGAAAAGACCTGGAAGTTTGGAAAAGACCTGGAAGTTCACTATTTGCCCATAGCTGGGACCCCAACAGGTGCTACCACCCCGGGTTAGACTGGACCTGGGAACACCAGCAATTAAGAGGTGGTTCCACACTTCCTCAAAACCTCCTGATCAGAGGCCTTGCTGTTGGATGCAGTTTAACGTCGTACCCAGGACGGATAAGCCATAAAAACCAAATCAATGAATCAATCAAATAATGTTGAATGACATCCATAAGATGTAATTCTTTTCTTTTTCAGTGCATCACTTGTCCAGAAACAGTTTTAATCTAAATCTTAAGATGAAAATGTTTTAGCTTTTAATTTCTCTAAAATTAAAATATGGGTTTCTTCAATTTGTAATATGCATGTTGGCAATCTTGCATTAAAATGCAACACTAAAATCAGAAGGTGCATTGGGATAGCAAAAGATGCCTTCCAAAAGCTAAGCCAAGTATTAAGAAACAGAAAAACAAAGAAAAGAGTACTAAACTGTTACATAATATCAGTTTTCCTATATGGCAGTGAATGCTGGACAATCTCCTTACAGATGAAGAGACTTGAAGCAATAGAAATGTGGTTCTACAGAAAGATGCTGAGAATACCATAGACTGAACATGTGAGCAATGACAACATTTTAGAGAAAATGGAAACAAAAAGGACACTTATAATTAACATCAGAAAGAGAAAGTTGAAATTTCTAGGGCCCATAATGAGGAAAGAAGGCTTGAAAAATTTGACACTCACAGGATATATTAAAGGCTAGAGGGACAGAGGAAAACAGTGCATAACCTCACGAGCTTGTGTAAATGTATAGCAGAACAGAACTTAGGAGAGATAACAAAAAGACAAAATTTATCAAAAGCTGCAAAGGACAGGAAATTGTGGAGAGCCGTGATCACCAACACCATGATAGGATTCAGTACATAGAATAATAAGTAAAATTTGAATGTAAGCTTATATGCTGGCTTACAAATTCAGTATAAGTCCAATGAAGATCTATTTTAAACATTTATTTCTGCCTTCAAAACATTAAATAAATTATCTCATTTATATCGAATGATAGTTTAAAACATTGCAAAATTATCATAGTAGCTTACACAGTTTTCTCTGCTACAGCACATTCACTCAAATATTTTGTGTCATTCAGGAAATGGGTGATCATAGCTCTCCACAACTTCCTGTTCTTTGAAGCTCTGAGCAATGTTTGTTCTTTATTCTTCCTAATCTTCTTTCTGCTATCCATTTACTTATTAGGTAAAATATACTGCCCCACTTTCTTTCAATATATCCTGTGAATGTTAAATTCTCCAAACCATCTTTCATCATTATGTAGCCTAAAGATTTCAATTGTTTCCATGGTATTCTCACCATCCTTCTGTAGAATCACATCTTTGTTGCTTCAAGTCCCCTGTTCAACCTTGAGGTAAATTCCCAGCATTCCCTGCTATATAGGAGGAATGATATTATATAGCAGTTCTGCACTCTTGTTATGAATCTAATTTTTTTTCTGTTACTTAATATTTTGAAAGTCAGCTTTTATTATTCCAATACACCATCAAACTTCTGTTTCCTTGCTTAAATAGAACATTTCTTTATTACTTGGTTATTGCTTAAATGAAGTTATCACTGGAAACAAAGAAGTGAATTTGGTTATTTAGCCTATTTTATTGATTTCGCTTCAACCGAAACAACAGAAACAGAAAATACAAAGATTATAACTGAATAAAAAAACTTCTGATCTTAAACTGAACGCACCTGGGTGGGCAGTGAAAGAAAAGGAATGGTAAAGTTGTTATTTTAGGCTAACATTTGGAAAAAGACAGGTGAGATAAAAGTGTGGGGGAGGTAAAAGATGATACAATGAATGAAGGAATGAGGGAGAGAGAAAATGAATAAGAGATTAAGAAAAGAAAGACGTAAAATGAGTCACACATGAAGAGAATTACAATAAATACAATCATTTGCATAATTCACACATATTTACTTAGACTAACCCACCAACTCGTGAGTCAAGCAACCATGTGTTGAATAAAGTACGGAACCAGGTGAACAATAGAACAATGTTGGGATGAGAAAAGAGAGAGAGAGAGAGAAACAAATCAATATTCAAAACTACATATTCATACCCGACAGACACATTTTGTACTGCTGACTCTGGTAATATACAAATGACATACACAGGGAACAAGAACCGAGAAAGCCACCCATGTATTTTTAGGAGCTTTGTACTTTGTCACCCAATAAAATCTTAACAGGCTAAATCATTCCTAATGACTTATTTGTAATACATTTTAGGGGGCCAGTCTTTTTTGTTTTTTTCTTGTTCTTTTATGAAAGTGTACATAATTTGGCATTGTATGATCTTTTATTCTTTGTTAGCAGTAACTGTTGTTTGAGGAAGAGATGAATATGCAGTTTAGAAAAAATTGAATCTAATGAGAAGGATTTACAGAGCTTCATCCTTGATCTCAAAGGAGCAGAAAAGACTTTCTAAAAGTATTATTATGGAAGAGACGTTTTCAGCTCTTGCCAAAATTTGAACTTTATCAGTCCTATCTTTCAAATCATTATCAAACACAGAAATTTATTCTTTCACTCTTACAAAATTAAGCACAGTCAACTTGCATTGGTTTTACCAACCTTTCATTTTATTCATAAGCAGCTGATGTACCATAGCTAAATTTTTAAGCTACTATGATAATTTGAAATAGCCAAGAGTGATTTACCATTTGGCTATGTTAATAGAATAACAGTAAAAAAAAAGTGTTTACCCTCCACCCTGCATTTAAAATTAAATCTTTTTCCAAATATATTCCACCTTTTGTCTTAAAGTTCTGTCATAATTGAACTAGTAACAAAACATTTCTCAATATTTAATATCTTGTATTTAATAGAAGCTATGGGTTAATAATCATAGGTGAAGTGGAAGAGGATAGCGGGTGAGACAGAATGATTGAAAGACAATCAAAGATTTAGAAACAGTTTTAAAAAATTCATATGCCAAAAATAAATATAAATTTAAAATATGAATTATTTGTAATTGCATGCACGAGTCCCAGTATAAATAGTTATTGACCGATTTTATCATTGTGATATCTTGAATATATCAAGTATTAAGAATATAGTAACTAGGGTCTGCAAATTGAAGGAGAGAGTTATCAATGATAATGTTCTGACTTTGAATCTGTGATTATCTCCCTTTAACCCTCTCCCTGTTTTTTATTTTTAAATATATCATTTTTATCATATAAAATTTGGTAAGGCACAAGCAAATTTTCATTCTGAAAATGCAGCCAGAGAAAATGGTACAGAATAAGCAGAAAATATTTGCTTGATCACATTGAAAAAAAAATTGAGAAAAAGAGTAACTTGCTAAAAGGCAATAAAAAGCCAGACTTGTTTGTTAAATAATTTTTGTTAATTTCTCATCTAATATGCAAGTTTGATAAAATAATTTTATATATAGTTACTAACAACTTGAATTTTCTTTCTTTCAATTTCTTTTCCTCATATATATTTGTAAATTTATCTTCCAAATTTTGAAAATTTATTCCTTGGAAATATATGATGAGGTGCTGAAAAATTGTCAACCTAACTCACTACTCGAAGTCTGAATATTATTTTATCATAGAAGCTGGAAAGTGTTTTCTTTAATATGTTTTTTATTTTGTACTTTTCTTTACTCAATAAAAGGCCCAAGAACCACTCAAGGTAGTGGTTTACTGTGTGAGATTGTTATAGTTGTGTAAGGTAGAGGGAATTGGAAAGAGATTGTTGCTAAATCACAAGTGTGGGCAAAAAGAAGGATTGGTCACTAAATAAAGTGAGATAATATATAAGAAACAAGTACAAGAATAAATAGAAAAATTATTTTTACAATTTGAATTTATATTGATACAAAAAATGTAGAAAGCATCTTTTCTGTTTGTTTTTATTGAAGTAAAAATACTTGTATATATTCAATAAATTAAGGAAATTTCAAGTGATTTATCTGGCTAGCCAATTCAAGAGTTTCATATCAAATTTCTCATCAGGACCAGATGTTTGATAAATCTATTGAACTTAGTAACAGATCCCAAATTTATACTAATATAAGTTCAGTAGAGATACTAAACATCTGACCCTTGTGAGCGTTTTTCAAGGGCTCTTAATTACAGTAGCACCTTTTCAATTTCAATCAAGATCATGTTCCGTTTCCATAGGCAGTTTTAATGTATGGTGACAATGCTTGAACTAGCTAAACTCAAGAGTCTAAGACTGATGGAACCTACACAGATGCTGAGAGCCATACTTAACATCTGGAGACAACATCCAACTAAATCACAGCTCTATGGATGCATCCCTGATATTTCTACAATCTTACACAAATGTAGAATGTGCTTTGCGGGACACTGTTGGCAAGCAAAACAAGAACTTGTGAATGATCTACTACTCTGGACACAAAGCTATAGAGCAAGACAGGTTGGTTGCTTAACAACCACCTACATTGACCAGCTATGTTATGATACAGAAAGTCTCCCTAATGACCTTCTGACCTTGATACAGGACTGTGATGGCTGGCATCACAGACTAATGAATGTTCGAGCTAGCTTGACTGAATAATAATAATGCACAGTACTAAAAATGAAAGCATAATCATCACAGAATAAAAGAGAGCCAGAAAGCAAATTTAAAATCCAGTTTAAAAACATTGAATCTTTCCAATTAAACATATACATCATTAATCAGATATGGCTTCAGAAACTGAATTTTTCCTTTCATCATTCAATACAATACTGTTAGCACTATTTTATCCACTGGCCCATGTGTCCATAAAAGCATTGGTTGAAGTAATCAACTGACTTGACCCAAAGAGTTATGAGTTTAATACCTGTCCACAGCAGTGGTGAACAAATCTTCGAGAGTTGAGTTACTAAAGGGAAATAACTGAGATATCCAGAAAAGGCATGGCACATGGAACTAGAACAATCTACCCCAGTGGATGAAATAAAGGGTTTGTTCCAAAATTCTAACCTATACTACCTGAAGAAGCCAGAGCATACAACAACCAAAACATTGAGTATGATAATAAAGATAAGAACAACAGTCTGAACAGTGTAAATAGTGACAATACCTCATCTCAGAAATATAGACTATTAAACTAAAAATAAATATTGCTCTTACATCTTCACTCTTAATAAGACTTTTTGCCCTTGCTTTCACTGAAAGTTTCATTCTCATTGCCTCTTTCACCTTCATTCTCTTTGGCCCTTTCAACATCATTCTCATTAACCCTTTCATCATCCCCACCTTCACTCGAAGCCTCACTTGCATTGGCTCTTTCAACCTCACTCTCATAAGCCTAACACCTTGTTGAATTGTAAAATTCACTGGATACAAAGTGTCTGAGCTCACATTTTCTCAGGAAAAAAAAATGTCATAATTTTGTTTGTTTGTGAGGAGGTTCGCTGTTTGTCACTTCCTCCCTTTTAAAGCTAATCTTAAATACCAATGCAGCATACCGTTGTAAATGTGGCATCAGAAGCCTCTCCATGTGATGTCTGTCCACACAGCATGAAGAAAAATGACTAAACCTGACCTGACTATTCTCTTACTAGTTTTTGATCATTTCACTGTTGATCATATGTGAGATTTTTTCCAATCTTTAATTATTTCAGTTCTCACCCTCTTTTCCATTTCTGACCTTTTTATGGTAACTCATTTCTGTGTTTCTTGTCACACGATGAAACAATCAGCAATTAACATAATCTATTTTCATTCCATGGGAAGGTATAAAAATTAAATAATTTCTGATTAGAAACCATCAAACAATTTCAGAATAGAGAGAATGAATGGAAGCCTGAGAAATATGCTTGTCACTCATCAAAATTAGCAAATAGGAAAAAAGAAAAAATGAATATTTCAGTGCAATATGTACATCATCAACACAAACATGAAACAAACAATATGTTTTCCCCTTGAAGTAATTTAAGAAGTTGATAGTTGAAAGATAAACTTGCTTGCAGCTCATCAAAATCAGATTAACAAGCAAGAAAAAAAATTAACATTTCAATGGCAGGTCTACATTTGAATTTGCTGTTGAAAGAAAATAAAAATCCCAAACTCCCAAATAATATTTTCATGGGAAGATAATATTGTTTTTTAATAAGCGGCATCATAAATTTCATCAATCAAGTAGTTTTGCTTCTAGTGTCCATAATTTGCCATTTCAATTTGATTTGCATTGGATCTTTCACCATCACTCTCATTGGAAACCTCATTTTCATTTATTTCAACCTCACTCTCATCAGAAGCCTCATTCTTATTGGTTTCAACCCCATTCATATTGGTTCTATCATTCTCACTTTAATCAGAAACCCCTTTCAACCTCATTCTCATTGGAAGCCACACTCTCATTGACCCTTTCAACCTCATTCTCATTGGAAGCTTCAATCTCATTGGCCCTTCTAACTTCATTTAAATTTGTTTTATCACCGTCACCTCTCATTGGCCCTTTCAACTTCATTCTCATTGGTCCTATCACCCTCACTCTTGGAAACTGGAGATTAAACTTATCAGTATCTCTTCTATAACATTAATGCCATTAAATCAAGAAGAAGCTTATGAGGAGCTAAGCATCAACAAAGACAGAAAAAAAATCAATTTAAATAATTAATTTGAAACTTTAAAAAATATGTAAGATCCTTTTTCCACATTTTGTTGGCATTTTGTTAGTGATTGGTTGAAGCACATGTGCTACTCAAAAACCAATGTTTAATAAAATGAACATTCACCTGACCAAACAGTTTGAGAGTCTTAGTAGTAGAGTTGACAAGTTTCAAGCAAAATTTTATGCAGGCATGTTGCAAAAATCTGTCAGCCATTGTAAAGATCACAGAACCATTCCAATACATTATGAAATGCTACATAAGTAAATAGTACAAAGTTTATTAGTAAGATGACTCTATATAGTGTGTGAACAAATAAACATTAACTGTATATGAATTTCCATTGAATGGTACAATCAAAACACATACTCTCCATGATACCACCTCATATTTGTTTTATAGAGACTGACTAATTTGTTTTTCATGGTTTATCAACATCTTTGCAGGTTACATAAAGTCAGAAAATATTTTTAGATTGTAAGAATTTTTTTTTAGATAATAAGGAGTTAATGATCCAAGTATTACTAATTAACACATAGCTGGAGGAGAAGATGTGGATTCATACCTTTCCCAAATGTACTTGCATGTAAGTGAATATAATGAACCTGACTGGAATTAGAACTCGGCTCTCTAGTTTCCAATTCCGAGCCATTATTGATTACACTACAAGCACATCCAAGTGTACAGCACCTGGTATGCCAGGCTTGATGTTGCTTAAGTTTGGAGATCATACAAGAACCAATGTTTCAACATGATATGGTCATAAGCCTATAGAGAATGTGTCTATACATTAATATGTTAATTTTATGTATAGATTAACTCTTCTTTTGGGACTAAGAAATCATTAATTCATAATACATTTTGTGCATCGATCAACTCAGGTTTTTAAGGCTAATAGAATAACAAATTAAAAATAAAAAAAAAACATCCTACATTTAGTTACTTTGGGTTTGTCATGATGAAGACAACAATACCAAGATTCAATAAGTGCTGGATTATCATGGATTGGTGTAAACAAAAATACCAATAATATTAAGGCTACAGATACCAATATAGGGTTAATTATTTTTCAAAAATATATGGCTATCATTTATAAGTTTGACTGTGCTAAGAACAACACATTGTTCAGTTCACGCTCTTCCCTGGTTATTTATCTTTTGTTCCCTGTTTAAGATTGGGTTTCCGGTTTCTTCTAAATTCTATTTCAACTCTATACTTCTAATGTCTTTACTTAAACTCTGAAATTTAATTTATTATTTATTTTATTTTTATTTATTTTTAAGAGTAGATAGGTTCACCTATTGTCCAGTTCATACTCCTCTGTTTTGATCAGGAATAACAGCTTATCCCTTGTTTCCTGTTTAGGATTGAGTTTCCACTTCCTTCTAAAGTTTTCTCATTTTCTTTCACTCTCACTAGTCCCTGATGTCTTAGTAGCATTATTACCTTGCTTGGAATGAATTGATTAAAACAAAAACAAAAAAAAACACCCAAGCAGGTTAATGAAAGAAGTTTATATAATAAATCTTTATAATTGTTGTAGCATACCTATGGACGATAATGGGTATATCCCATTCACAAAAATACAGTAGTAAATACTGGATGTTGGTTTGCAGTTGGAGATTCGTCTCCAGATATGCTAGTCAAACTCTCTGCCTTCAAGCAGAGAGGATCCCCAGACAAGGCTATGTTGAAAGGCAGAGTCCCGTCTCGGGAAACAGCTACCCGACTCCATTTTATATGGGGTCTACGGGGAATCTTTGGCCAAGACTACAGGCTCAGATACCCAACATTAAATTCAGCTTTGTGCCACATCTGACCCTGTGGGGCAACTGATAGATATCTTGCAGTTGGAGATTCATTGTGGAATTCCCCTGAATCACTTCTAGCAGTTGACTACTTCTTCTACACACCGCTGGTGAATCTTATATGTGTTGTTCTTGTCCAAAGTATTATCGTTCATTACCAACCTTCATATGATTATTCTATTCAGTACCTTTCCCTAGGTTACAACAATAATACAGCTTTTTATAATTTATTGACCAAGAGTCTCTCCAGTTTACTGGTAATTTAATTTGCTATTCATTGCTATGCATCAGCTGCTGAAGGCACTGCACAGTTCCATATTTGATGTCGCCATTATTTACTGATCATAATAATGAATATTTTTAATGTATCATGCTAATAGTTGCTCAATCTTTTCCAGTGTACACAGATTTAACTCTAGCAAATCTACTATGTAATGCATAATGTTTTGCTAAAAACATTTAGTCTTAAATCTCTAGTGTATACAGTAATTTGCAAACAAAAACTAAAACAAAAAAAAATTTCAGTCTTCTTGTATTTTCATTGACAAAACAAATCAATCTAAAAACAAAAAAAAATATTAATAAGAATAATCAAAGCCATAATTTTTAATGACATAACTATTTAAGTTCCAACGGAACTGTAAAAACAAAAAAAATGCTAATTTTGGCTGGGATACAATGAGATGTATACAGATGCCAAAGCAATACTGCTTTCATTTAAAAAAGATCATTCACTTAAATAAATGTATGAAGATTCGCATAAAGTACATTTCCTCTTTGAAGTTCACATGCAAAAATCTAAGTATATTTTTTTTTTGTTTTAACTTTGTAGAACTATTTTCTAGGATTACCTGAAAGGAAAGAAATACCTGCTTCCAAAAACGTTTGCACTTTTGGGAATGACATAGATATTTTTTGTTTTTGTTTTTTCTTACTAGCCATAAATAATATAGCTACTTAAGATTCAACCTGGAAAAAGCCACCCAGATATTGGGCTCAAAAAATTTGGTATCTGTTAGCTTCTCTATTGGATTCTC
>OZ038508.1:39306193-39543693 GCA_964036315.1 Acanthosepion esculentum | reverse complement strand
ACTCTGTACTGCTCTACCTCGAGTGGCTTTTGTACCTTGTACATAATAAACATTATTGTAACAAATATTTTCATCATTTTACTGTTGAAATATCTAGATGTAACCACAAGTTCTATTCTTATTGTTTTTCTCACACATCTTGTCTGTGGAACTTTCTTCTGGTTTCTTGCTTCCCTGCCAACCATGTTCTTCAGAAAAAGGTTAAAAAAATTATAAACACAACTTGTAGAATTTTTGTTCTTGAAGTTCCTCAAAATCTTCTAGAATCAGTCAGGGGAAAAATGAATTGATCGATTTGATGGTTAAGGGGCTTCATTATTCATAATGATCAAGACATTTTTATATTTTTTTTCATGAATTGGAATTAACATTTTTTTTTTCAGCTTTTAGTTCAATCAGTAAGAATATTCAGATCTCATATTATGAAAGAAAGTTATGTGAATTCAATTATCTGATATTTCATACATGGCTTTGTTTATAAGTTATGGCTTCGGGAGCTAATTAGAAAATTGATTATATAGATATTTACTAACATTAGCTTAGTCATGTACCAGGCTAAAAGAATAGGTTACATGTCAGAATTTGGTTGTATACTAGTATAAAACATATTCTGTGTGTTTTCTATCCCATTCTTCCTCATCTTCCTTTTGGATATATAATATAGTTCTGGTATTTTTACATGTCTTTGCTGACAATATTGAAAAAGAAAGATAAAATATTTTCACTGCTTATCTGAATTTTTTATATGCCACATAACTTACTTTTAATTGTATTCTGAAATGTATCCACAGGAAGGAGGTATGTCTATGGGATCACCATTATGCCCAGAAATGCAGTACTTTTAGGAAATGATATTGTAATCAATACCACTGATACAGATATGATAATACGCTGGCCTTACTAGGAACATGGGAAAGGACTGTTGAAACCATGTAGAGTTGAAAAGACACTAAATACAATTTACTATGAAAAGAGAAATGAACAGAGAATTAGCCTTTCTGGTTTACTCATAACCTATACAAAAGATGATTTCAATGATATCGATCTCCTATAAATTAAAATTTTCATCTAAGTAACAATTTTAACCATCCGTGCAATACACAAATGAGGAACCACATGCTGCTAGCAACATTGATCACAACACAAGTTGATTTGACACTCGATGCAATTCACTGTGAAAAAAAAATTGAATGGTGAATTAACCTTCCTGGTTTACTAATAACCCAAGTAAAAGATGATTTGAATGATATCTACCCACCACAAAAAACATTTTATCTCACTAACAATTTTAACCATCCAGGCAGTACAGAAATGAAGGACAATGTGCTACTTAATATGGCATAACCCAGACATATACAAATGAAAGATGACCAGTATGAAGGACATTTCCAAAGAAATAACTACTCTGCAAATATATTACCAGCAACAAACATATGGGCTGAGAAAACAACAAAAAAATCTGGTTACAATCCTTCTACTCATGGATAACATAGCAGAGAAAACACAGAGAATGCATGGTCTATACAACATCATAACAATATTCAAACATAGTTTCATGCTATGCAATCATCTCATCAAAATAATACCTAAATGGAAGGAAACATGATTAAGAACTATTTGTTCAATAAACCATGTCAATGTGGCTGAACACAAAGGCAAAACTAAAACTGTAATCTATTTACATTATTCGGACTGTTGTTCTCATCATTGTTGCCATATTTATCACAATGCTCCAGCCTTCTTCAGGTGGTTGGAATGTCAAACTGAGCCCTTTATTTTGCTTGCTGGGGTAGACTGTTCTATTTCCACCGGCCATGTCTAATGGATGCCAATTATTAGTTATCTCCTGTTAATTCACCTCTCCAAGTTCTCCACTGCCTTAACCAGTATTGAACTCACATCTCTTTAGCTCCTGTCACTGGATCTAACCAACACCTTTATCCACTGTGCCAAATGTCCTTAAGGACATCTGTGTATGAATTTCTGGGACTTATAAATTTAATGTCTTCAGCAACCATTTTTTACCAGTGCTCATATTGCAATTTTTGCTGTTATCATTGCATGTTGCTGAAACGTTGTGATAAATATGGCAACAAAGATGAGGACAATAGTCTGAATAATGTAAATAGTGAACATAATCTCAGAAATATAGACAGATACTAAAACTGTAATCTGTGGGTATTTTATTTTTTTAATTGTTTCACCCCAAAACAAGGTAATAATGCCACTAGAACGCAAGTGGTTACAGTGAGTAAAAGTGAATGAGAATGAAAAGACTGATAATGAGGAGGATTGAGGAAAAAACAATTAACCCATAGATGGAGGAAGAGGTTTATTCTTACCTTTCTCAAGGGTATTTGCACATAGGTGAATATAACGAACCCACCTGAAATTGGAACTCAGCTTTCTTATCTCCAGTTCTGACTTGTTATCCATAACACCATCTACACATACAAGCTTACAACACCTGGTATTCCCAAGAAGTTACCTATCTAGATTCTGACCAAGCTTGATATTGCTATTTCAATGATATGGCTGTAAGTCTCTCTCTCTCTCTCTCTCTATATATATATATATATATATATATGGGTCTATTGGTAGTAATTTTTAATTTATGTATGTTTGGTTGAAAACCAACAAAAATTCTTTGTTTAAAATATTTTACTTAATAAAACTTCTGTTTAGACCATTTTTCTGGTTTCCAAGGAGATTCTGAACATAAACTAAAAAAATCTAAAACGAACAATTTTCATTGGTCATCAACCAAACCTGCATTATATATATATATATATATATATATATATATATATATATATATATATATATATATACACACACACACACACACACATTACAAATGCACATGATACTTCTACAATAATTTAATCACATAAGAGTACACCATTCAAATTAAATATAAAATTAATTACATTAACACTAAAGCCATTTTCATTTAAAATTATTTTCACAAAAATATTGCATATTGATTTTTTTCTCGAAACTAAAGAAATTTTTACTGATCAAAAGAGACTACATTTTTCTCAACATAAAATCCAAAAACATTTTGGACTACAAACATCTGTTGTTGAGGAAAACTTTCTTTCTTAAAATCGATCACTTAATCAAAGAATGAATAGTTTTATAATAAGCAGTGAATATTTTCATCATTTTCTGATATTCGTCTACACTTTCCTGAGAATAAAAACTTGCGGATGTAATTATGTCACTGATATACCAAACTACCATCTATACTAATCCTGGGATAACTGTTTAGATATCGGTTAAATAAAAGAAAAACAGACAAAAAAATGATGACAATAACAACAATGATGAGGACATTAGTCCGAATGTAAATAAGGACATTAAATAACTTTTCAAGATCACTGAATGCAATGTACACCTGAGAAAGACTGGAGAATAGGTAGGTCAAAATTATGTATAAAGACAACAAAAATGAAAAATTTAACACTAATAACAGAACTTTGTAGAAAACAGCCTGTTTAAAAAACATTGTCTATATTTACACTATTTACATTATTTGAACTGTTGTCATCATCTTTATTATCATATTCACAACATTTCAGTCTTTATACGCTCCAGCCTTCTTCAGGTGATTTACATTGGAATTTCAGACTGAACCCTTTATTTGTCCACATGGCCCAGTGGATAAAAGTGTTGACTGAAGTAATCCAATGACTTGATACAAAGTGAGTTCAATACCTGGTCACAACAGAGGTGAACAAAAACTTGGAAAGCTGAGTTACTAAAGGGAAATAACTGAAATTGAGATATCCAGAAAAGGCATGGCATGTGGAACTGGAACAATCTACTCCAGTGGATGAAATAAAGGGTTTGGTTCAAAATTCCAATGTATATCACCTGAAGAAAGCTGGAGTTTAAGATGGCTGAAATGTTGTGAATATGTCAATAAAGACAACAGTCCTAACAATGTATCGTAAATAGTGTCAAAAAAGCAAATTAAAGACAGATAAAATGAAACAAGGAATATTTTCCAAAACATGTTCAATGATCTCCTGCAAATACCCTGAGATATTTATCAGCAGCAGAATAGAAAATAAATCATCATCTGTAATTTTTAGTTTAAGCTGATAAAAACAAGATGTTTGGCTTTAAGCTAAGCCAATTAATGGTTGTTTTGAATCAGCAAAGAAGACCCACGCAAAGATAGGGAGATAGACCTGCCTTCCTTAAAGCAATAATAAATTAAAATCAAGTCACTTGAGTGGTTGTGGTGGTGGTGGTGGGGGGGATGAGGTGTTCTTTCTGGCCTGTTAATTTGTCACAAAACAAAAACAAAAAAAAAAGGGTTAACAACTGGGTGCTTGGCTGTTGCTTATAAAACAAAAAACATAAAATAATCAACAAAGCTTTTGCATGACTTGAAAAGGGTGAAGAAAGTAAACACTAAAAGAACTATTTTGTGACAATACGAATTTGTAGCTGTTTTGAAAAATAAAATGCTAGTCAGAAAAGTGTTTCTTTTTAAAGTTGTTTTTTTACCAGTTTATATTATTCTACCAAAATCACACAAGTAAAACAATTTAAATATCTGAGAAGTATTTTAAAAGAGGACGGAACTTGCGACACTGAAATCTGAAGGCATATTGGGATAACGAAAGAGGCCTTCCAAATGCTAAGCAAATTATTAAGAAACAAAAATTTTGTTAGAAACAAAGAAAAGAGTAGTGACCAGTTACATAATATCAATCCTCCTTTATGGCAGTGAATGCTGGACAATCTCTCTGAAGAAGAGAAATGTAACAGAAATGTGCTTCTACAGAAGGATGATGAGAATACCATGGACTGAATACATGAGCAGCAACAAAGTTTTAGAGAAAATGGAAACAAAAAAGACACTTATACTTAACATCTGAAAGAGGAAGTTGAATTTTCTAGGGCACATAATGAGGAAAGAAGGCTTGAAAAATCTGATATTCACAGGATAGATTGAAGGCAAGAGGGCTAAAGGAAAACAAGGCATAACCTTAATGATCATGAGTAAATTGATGGAGGAACAAGGGTTAGGAGAGATAACAAAAAGACAAAATTTATTAAGAGCTACAAAGGACAGGAAATCATGGGGAGCCATGATCACCTACGTCTCAAAGAAACACAGCATATAGAAGAATAATCATTCTACCAACAAGTATGTAAAATACAAATATACAAAAGAGAACTAATTTACCTTGTACTTTATTTTTTTTAATTCTCTGAAGAGATATAAACCAATTAACCGTTAATTTGTTATTCACAGTTGAGCAATATGCAATGACAGAAATTCCTGTAATTCACAACAGTTAGTGGATTAAGAGAAGGGATGCTTTGGTAGAAGATGTCGATTGACATTACACTTGAATATTTGAAAATTATAGTTATCAGAGAAGCAAGCAAGAGGAAGGAAGTTCTACAGATGAGAGGTGTGAGAGGAGAAACTGTTTGAGTAGAAGAAATGGTTACATTTAACTGTTTCGACAGTGGAAGGGTGGGGCCAAGATGCTGGCCTAGTAGCTTGCTTAAATTCATGCAGTCTGGGAACCAGCGAAAGTAGCTCATCAGAACAGTTACTGTGAAAATACTTGTAGAAGAAACAGAGGGAAGCTACGATGAAAGTGGAAGTGAATTTTTTATATGAAAATAAGGAAGAAAAAGATTTCCGTTAATTACATCAAAACACTAATTCCTCACCAAACAAGTTACTGACATTTATTTGCTTTTTTTACTTTCCGACTTTAGTTTGGTTTGGTTTGTTTTACGGCATATCAACCTCAATGGGTCATTTAATGCCAAAAAAGAATTTTTATTTCTGGTAATATTTTTTCTTCAAGAATGTATAGCTGGTAACGTCTTTTTTCCTCAAAAATGTATAGCTGGTAATATTATTTTTTTTAAAAACATATAGTTCGTTATATTATTTTTCCAAAACATACAGCTGGGAATATTATTTTTCCAAAATGTATAGCTGGTAATATTATTTTTTTCAAAAATGTATAGCTGGTAATATTATTTTTTTCAAAAATGTATAGCCGGCAACACTATTCTTTCAAAAAAAAAAAAAAAAAGAAATATAGCCGGTAATATTTTTAAAAAATTGTAGAGCTGTCAACATTATTTTTCCAAAAATGTATTATCAGAGGCCCTGCTGTTGGACGTAGTTTATCGTCATACCCAGGATGCGAATGTAGTTTATCGTCATACCCAGGACGCGGATGTAGTTTATCGTCATACCCAGGACGTACTTTCTGACTTTAAACCCCAGAACATAAATATTTATCTGTCTGTTCCCCAATCAATAAAGAGATAACCAAAGATTACTTTTAAATAAATAAGAGCAGTGTATCCAAGCCACACATACATACTAGGGTGCACACACAAACAATACGCAACTATATTATTGAGTGAGGATTTGATTGATGGATTTGTTCTTTATGGCTTGTCAACTCTTTGCAGGTTATTTAAAGCCAAAAAGTATTTTTAGATTGTAAGAAATTTTTTTGAGATAATGATTTTTTGATACAAGTCTTCCTAATTAACTGATCAGTTTGGAGAGAGGGAGATATTCATTCATGCCTTTCCCAAGGGTATTTGTGCACAAGTAATGACTGCAATTGTAACTCAGCTCTCTGATTTCCAATTCCAAGCTGTTATCCATTACATCATCCATACATCCAAGTTTACAGCGCCTGGTATTCCCAAGTTGTCACCGATCTAGGTACTGACCAGGCTTGACATTGTTTAACTTCAGTGATGATACGGGAACTAGAGTTTTAACCTATAAGTCTTATTGAGTGAGAAACCACTAGTCTTGTATTGTGTTGAGTACAATAATTACTCCTAATATAAAACAATATATTGCATTGTAGCAAAGAATATCATGCTCAAAAGGAAAATATAAGGTTTGTGGCTTATTTTTTAACCAAGAATAATAAGCAAAAACATAATTATATATATATATATATATAAGTCCTATATGCCCTTCTCCAAAAGCGCCATATGCTGGATGGGAAGATTTTGAAGGTCTTTCTGCACAGGAAACTAACCACCAGCAAGCCATCATTTGGTACTTCATCTTCACTTCAAGGATGTCTGAGGGTGATGGACATAAACATCATGAGGTGGGATGACATCACCAACAATCACTCACACTGGAGATGCAATTTACACAGAGGGCTGGAGTAACAGAGAGGAGAAATGATGTCTTGCCACTGGGGAGAAGTTTGCTCGACAAAAAGAAAACAAAGTGACATTGTGGAGAGAGCATCTTCACATGCATTCCTTGAAAATCAAGACTGTCACTCCTGTGTGGGCCTGCACCACCATCAGCAGCTGATGCATAACTCTTCTGAGACTGATGGATGTCACACACACAAAGAATTAATGGATTTATTTTAATCTGACATTTTTATTACTTCAAACGTTATTACAGTGGATACTCATATTTTAACAGATCGTCCATCTTTATTTTTCATTTATAAATTGTTTATTACATCTGTCTGTGTGCCTATGTACTCGAGAAATCTCAATAAAAAAAATAGATCCTTGCTATACTGTGACACTCTCCACAGGTGAGCAGTAAAACATGCCATATCAAAACAAATGGTGGTTTCTCTTACAAATGAGAACACAATAGAGAACGCATTTGCATTATTGAGATTTCTGGAGTGGAGTGCAAGTGCAGTGCAGGCCAATAGACATATTACACACTGTTTGAAGTAAAAATAAAAGTGAAGCATCCATTTCAAATACAAATATCCACTATAATAATGCTGGGAGTAATATATAGGAGGATAAGTCAAAAATTATCCGCACTTTCACCATAATAGATTCTTAGATTTGTCGTACTACCTTCCGTTCCTGTGTGCTTATAGTCGGTACAACAGTGGTCACGTGATTGAGGTTTGAGCTTGATTGCGCCAGTTTTTTGGCTGCAGTTACAGTGTGAACATAGCCGCTCAGCTAGCAGTGTGCACCAAGGAACAAAGAGCAGTGATCCAAATCTGCAGAGAACATGCCACCTAATCGAAGATAACTCACCAGTTCACCATTACCATCTCTTGAACTTGCTAAATCTTCTCATCAGTAGCAGAGGTTGACTGGTGCCCTGCTCCTCCTTCTTTCCACCCACTTTTAAACTTCTTGATCCACTCATACAAACTTCCACATGGTAGTGCACTGTTGCCATATTGGGTTAAAAAAAAAAAAAAAAACACTGCTGGTACACCTGCCAACCAGAGAAATTGGATCACTGCTCTTTATTCACCAAGACTGACTTCCACCCAAGGCTAGAGATCCCAGTCTACTCTACTATTTAACCCACAGCTGAGAATTTCTACTATACCTTACCAAAGTCTTGCCAAAGTCAGTGACAAACTGGCTGCAAATATCAATGGCAGTTAATAACAAATTCAAACAATACTTCTTTTATGAATGCTTTTATTAATTCAGCATTTTCTTCTAGACTGGGTGCTAACCAAAGCTAGAGAGTCCAGTCTACTCTGCTACTTAACCTATAACTGGGGATAAACATTTCTCTTTCACCAACATGTATCTGAAACTTGCTGGATGGGCAGGTGGTGTGAATGAGAAATTAGAGAGCCAAGTTTGAATTCCAATTGGGTTTGTTACTGTCACTTACACACAAATACCATCAGAAAAGATAGGTTAAATAATAAGACTTGTATCTAGAAAAATCATTGTTATTCTGAGAAAATGTAATCTTCACTGATAAAAAAATTATTCTTGCAATCCAAAATATGTTGTTATTTTAAATAATCCATAAAGAGTTGATAAGCCATAAAAACAATCAAATCTAACACATGACAGTATCCATGGTAACAGAAAGATAGTTTTACTTATTTGACACAGTGTAAACAAGAGAGTACATAAAGTGAAACATGCCAAATACCGTTATATTTTCAGATGAAGATACAGTGTGAGAAAAGATGTAATCAAAAGGTCTTTTATCAATGTTAAATATTAAGAGATTAAGTCTTTGTTTCCATGACAGCCAAATAAAACCCCAGCTGTTAGAAGAGAGAAAATCAATTGATCAATAAAAGTAACAAAGGAACAGAAATAAGCAATCTTAAATATCAATATGTCTACTTAAAGGAATGCTGAGCTAAGTACTCTGCAAAATTCCTCTGTTTGGTTGCAGATTATCTAATAGTCAACTGAGAAGAGAATCTATCCGTTACTGTCTGCCATGAGTTCCTAAAGTTTGCAGAGTATCTAATTAGAACATATAATAATAAAATTCTAACTATCACCATTATTATTTTCTGCTCATTTCTCTCTTAAGTGGATTTAAGTCGGAATGTTGTTTGTGGAAAATAACCCGATGGAGCTAAATATCTGCTTTGTACAGCTGCAGGTCACACTTGGGCAAAATGTCTGTGACAGTCAAAGGAATTACAATCCAAAATGTATAGTGTTAATATTTATAGTTTTGGCATTAAACCATCTCCCCCACTAGGTTTATGCTGGTGGAGAGAGTAGCATGTCAACCCAAAGGATGAAAAACAAGAACTGTCAAAGTCAGATGAGCTTCTTATAGGAGCCAATGGAGATTATATATATATATATATATATATATATATATATATATATATATATATATATATGCAAGTTTCATTAAAAACGACAGACAAGGTACTACGGTTAAGTTTTTTATTTAATTTTTCTTGTGTACGAACAAGAGCTTTCTTTGCTGGACACAAGAAAAATTAAATAAAAAGCTTAACCGTAGTACCTTGTCTGTCGTTTTTAATGAAACTTACATAAAAGAAGGATTGCTGCCTAAATATACAACTATTATATATATATATATATATATATATATATATATATAATTAGTAACAGAAGTCATTGGTTTATACCAATGGCTTTCCATACTCAATACTCATCGGATTCACTCTCGCGTGGTCATGTGTGACGTCATGAGCTGTTGTGCGATTTTCGCTTTCAGCGTTTTATATGCACGTGTTTATCGTTGCTTGGAAATCATCTATGTAAACACGAACAAGAAATTGATAATAGTCTTGTTTGACTATTATCAATTTCTTGTTCGTGTATTGCTTAAATATATTGTGTAATTGTCATCTTTGATAATGGCTTATGTAAGCCGAAAGCTTAGATTGGATTAAAAAAAAAATATGTATCAATATTGTGATTTTCTTTCATTGTTTAATGATAATGTTATTAAGCTTATCAGACTATATGAAAAAAACTTACATAAAATATATAGACAACACTTATCTATATTATTTAATGAAACATGTATTTATATATATATATATATATATATATATATATATATATATATATATATATATATATCTATCTCAAAGGCTATGATGGGATGGGTTTCAAGCTTTCAATGGTAACCTTCCTAGAGATGGTGTCTTGATAAAAACACTTGTACTTCAACTACTGTGAGTGTCTGAGTTGGGTGTCAGGAAGAGCATCCAGCCTTGTAAAACCTTGCCTCAAATCATTATGAATATTTGGTTGAAGGATGAGAATTTTTAAATTGGTTTGGTTTGGTTTGTTTTACAGCATATCAATCTCAATGGGTTATTTATTTCTGGTAATATTTTTTCTTCAAATATGTATCACTGGTAATATTTTTTTCTTCAAATATGTATCACTGGTAATATTTTTTTCTTCAAATATGTATCACTGGTAATATTTTTTTCTTCAAATATGTATCACTGGTAATATTTTTTTCTTCAAATATGTATCACTGGTAATAATTTTTTTCTTCAAATATGTATCACTGGTAATATTTTTTTCTTCAAATATGTATCACTGGTAATATTTTTTTCAAAAATGTTTTGCTGGAAATAATTTTTTCTTCAAAAATTTATTGCTGGTAATAATTTTTTTCAAAGTATTTCTGTTTTTGTTTCTTTTTTTCAAAAATATATTGCTGGTGATAATTTGTTTTTTTTTACAAATTATTTCTGGTATTAAAACCCTTCACAGTGTTTTGACCCCAGTTTAGGGGTTAACTATTTACCCATAGTTGGGACCTTAATACAGATCAAATATGGATCAGAATCTAATAGAATAAGAAGCTAAAAAAGCAAATAGGAAACTTTTATCAATTTAACATGTTTCACTTTTATTCAAGCTTCATCCATAAATGTTATATAATAGTTATAATTTGATTATTAATAATTAAAGATTATAATTTTTAAAAGGTCATGTCCCTTTAGGACATGGCTGATCATGGTTCTCCATAGATTCCTTTTTTTTATTATCTTTATATTACCATGTGTTCTTTGGAAAGATAGTGGAGTGGTTTCTCACTGTCTTCTACACAGTTTTGTATTCATGGTTTTCCATCTTAGACTGGTTGCCAACCAAAGCTAGATAGTTCAGTTTATCCTGTTATATAGCCAACAGCTGAAGAAGAAATGGATTCATACCTTTCCCACATTTATTTGTGTGATAGTGAATACAACAAAAGTGTCCAGAATTTGAACTTAGCATGCTATCCACTATGTAATGTACCCTTTGCTAGACTATCTTTTTTTAATGTCATGTACCTTCAGAATATAGGTGATTATGACACAGCATAGATTTTTTTGTAAATTGTCATGCATTCTTGGGAAAGATAGTGAAATGGTTTCTAATTGCCTTTACAGTTTGGAATTCAGAATTTTACTTCTCTTAGACTGGTTAACATTCAAGGGTAGAGAGCCCAGTCTGCTCTGTTAATTCTTCTTTTTTTAATAATTATTTGACCACACAAGTAAAAAATATTATAAAAATTAATTTGTAAATAACTCAGAATTTTGCAAATGTCCTAACAGAATATGAGAATGTACACAAAAAAAACAAAAAAAAACTTTTTGGGCACTACTGTGAAAGATTCAGTTTGGCCTAAAATCTAATTTATTCTTTCTCTGCTGTGACAAAACACAAAAAACTGGCTTTAATAACTTAATTTGACTCTGAGAAGCTGCCATTCTAATCTTTGGAAATTTATCATCCACCAAACCAATTCGGACAAGGTCCACCATCTTGTAATTATTGATATGTCTGGAACATTTGTATAGATTTCATTTTCCACTCATAGAATGTCACTGTTTATGCTGGATTTATTTTTGCTGTTGACATTTGCAATATTTATGGAGACAATTTGATCTGCAACTCATCAAGAAGCATCAGGTTAAAAAAAAAATTTATGCTCATCTTTTTTTACAAAAAATCTTTGTTAGAATTGCAGAAAATCAAATATATGCATGAAGCTTTTCTGGTTGTTTTCTACTGCATCCTCCTTATAGAAATATTTCTGCATTATTTTGATATTTGATGATGCAAACAATATTGGGTGTTATTATATACTATTGGTTACAGCCATATCACATTGAAACATTGGTTCCCATACAATCACCGAAGTTAAGCAACATTGAGCCTGGTCAGTACTGAGATGGGTGATTACTTCAGAAAACCAGGTGCTGCAAGCTTGGATGTGCAGGTGGTATAATGGATAATGGCACAGAATTGTTAATCAGAGAGCTGAGTTCCAATTCCCATTGGTTTCATTATATTCACTTATGTGCAAATACCTTTGAGAAAGGTATGAATTCACTTCTCCCCCACCTACAGGTTAATTAGCGAGACTTGTATCACTAAATAAAAAATTCTTACAATCTAAAGATATTTTCTGGCTTCAAATAACCTACAAAGGGTTGATAAGCCATAAAAAACAAATCAATCAATATATACTATCTGAAAAGGATGTGGTAAGAGCTTACACAAATACTCCCCTGTGGAGCATAAGGTCACTGCTTCAACATACTAGGACTTCCTGTTATGGTTTCTATAAACAGTAAGTTTTTACTAGCCACTTGTTCTCCTCTTAGAGTGGCTGCCAACCAAAACTAAAGAGGCTTATCTGAATGGTGTTAATCTTTAGTTGAGGATAAAAAGAGTTAGATTTATACATCTCCAAGGGTATTTGTGCAAATGCAATGACCATGGCTGGTATTTGAACTCAATACACCAAACCAATAACAACTATGCACACATTTATATTAAGGCTGTTTATGACAATAAAATAGTTCCTGTCATAAAAAGTAACCTCTTATGCCAAGTTAAAGCAACTGAAATTTATAACTAATAGTGTAGTTCATTTTTGAAATGAGTAATTGTCAATATAAAAGACAGGAAATTATGGAGAGCCATGATCACCCACATCCTGAAGGGACACAGCACATAGAAGAAGAATCATTCTACCAACAAGTATGTAAAATACAAATATACAAAAGAGAACTAATTTACCTTGTACTTTATTTTTTTTAATTCTCTGAAGAGATATAAACCAATTAACCGTTAATTTGTTATTCACAGTTGAGCAATATGCAATGACAGAAATTCCTGTAATTCACAACAGTTAATGGATTAACAGAAAGGAATCCTTTGGTAAAATAGATTGAAGTATTAATAAATACCAAATTAAATACTTATAAATATATATTAGACATTAAATTCACTTAATGTCACTTAGCATCCTCCATAGATTGCCTAGACTTTTTGGCTAACCTGGTGAATATTTATGAGCCTTCTTAAATTTAAAAATTTTGAGAAGCCAATAATATTTATGCTCTTGTATATAAATACTTGTTACAAACTAAAATTCTTGCATTTGCCTTGATAAAGTCCCTCAGAGGATGAAGCATGTCGGCTAGGATAAGTCTTCCTTTTGTCTTTATTAATATTGTCCTTTTACAAATCTGAACTTTTACATATTTTGTAAACATAATTTCAAAACAAAATCAAAGTAGCAAAGGTTTTTTCTTCCCAACATTAAGATGACTTAATTTTCTTCTCAACCTGTGAAGGTCTTTTGTTGACAATATGCTTTATTTCAAACTATTGTACTCATCTTCATTGTTATAGAAGTTATTCAGTTTAGTTATGTGCCATGCATGATACACGCTTAGACGATCATGTATCTTTTGATACATGACTGACGAGGCAGATTTTTTCCCCACTGTAGGTAAAAGTTATAGATAGAACTTATTATAGACACAATATTTCAATTAAATATCCTTTGGCCATCATCAGGTTGTCATTTTTTTTAGCTGATATGAGATATTTGTTGATTATTATGTTATTTTGGTATATGGAATTTCAAACTGGTCCAACAGGAACAAAAAATAACTGGCATCACAGGAAGAAAATAACAATAATTCATATATTAAATTCAGAAAAAAACACTTGTACACATATAAGAAAAACATAAAAATAAACAAAAATACCTTATCAGTCTTGAAATATGTATTAAAGAGGGATTGCTACCCAAATACACAACTACATATGGGTTTGTGTGTGTTTACGGAACTATTTAGTAAATATATCCTCATCTGGCACCGTACTAAATGTACTAAAATTATAGTCAACTCAATAAGAATTAAGCACTTAACACAAACAAGAATCTGTGATAATATTTTGCTAACGAACATGATATGACAAGTACATTACATCTATGTTATAATTTGGAATTTTGCAATGGAAGACATACAGTTGAATATCTGTGTTACAAGCCTTTATTTATATATGTACATTTGGGAAGTATACAACCGACTAGCACTACAATTTATAAACACCATCATTAGAAGAGTCCACTTTACTATATGTAGTGTGAATGAAGCAAGAAGAGAAAATGGAATGTCACTTACATCATGGTGGTGGTAGGAGAAGAACCAGTGACAGGCAATGATTTCTTTTATAGAAAGATATTGTGGAAAGAGATAAATTATGGGAAGGAAGAAAAGCTATAAAGCTCAACCAAAAATTGGAGTTGGTGATTTTTTTTGTTCATTTCGTACAAGAAAGGTTGTGAGAGAAGAAGGAGATTTAAGAGAAGGATGAGAGAGATTCTGATAGAAGTTTTTTTTTTTTGAACCACAAGCTATTTCAGCAATATGAAGTCTGGAATGGTAAGACTAGGTAGAGACATGATACCACTGTTTAGTGGAGAAGGTGATATAGTCATGTGGATAAACAAGGTGAAATTGGTTACCAAGCTTCAAAATGTGCTAGATCTGGTTTGTTTTCTTCCACTTTTTCTGCAAGAAGCACTTTCCCTCTACCTTGAAATGAGCGATGGAGATCAGTTGGACGAGAACGTGACAACGCCCAGACTGAAGAAAGCGTACACTGAAGGGCCCTTTGAATCTTATGAAAAGATGAAGAGAGTGAAATGGACCAGTGAATTGGTGGATATCTACACCAATAATATCGAAAGGTTGGAGGGGCTGGCAGGATATCTAGGGAGAGAACTGAGTCAGACAGTGAAACTAGCTTTTGTGACTGGCTTCTGGGATAATGTATCTGTGGCACTGTAACAAAAGACTTTGGTACCCCAGAACAGTGGCAACAAGTGCAGAAAACACAGGAACAAAAGAATGGTCATATGGAATCATTGAACATTAGGTGTTATAGATGTCGGGGATTGCACCTAATTAGGGACTGTAAGGAGCCACCAAGAATGAAAGTAATGTGCTACAATTGCAAGAGATTGGGTATATTGCAAGGTATTGCTCTCAGGCTCAGGGAAACGAGCAAGGAGGAGCTTCTGTGCCAGTAGCTATCCTATCAACAGAACAAAGGCACAGTACCAACCTCTATCAATCATAGAAGTGTCAGTGGAAAAGGAGGTAAAGTGTAAAGGAACCTGGCAGGTGGAGATAAAAATAAGTGGGATGAGGATAAATACAGAGGCAATTATCATTGATTACAGGATTGACATCAGAATAGGTTGTGATCTATAAGCTGGGAGGTGTGACTAAAAAATGGCAAGGTGATGTTTTAAGAGATATACTGTGCCACAGCTGACCCAGTACTGAACTCTTGCAAAATTGAAGACAAGGACTTCACAGCAGAGTTCGATGGAAAGAAATGGACTGCAGAATGGAATTGGATAGGAGAGTCTCCAGTATTAAAATACTGGAGACTCTCCGTAATCTTGGTGTACTACAAGAAATCCTTGAAAGAAGAAAAAAAAGTAGAGTTTGAGAAGGAGGCGGAAAGATAGATTACGGAGGGCATTCTCTTGCCATGGAAAGGTGAAGTAAAAGGAGTGTTACTGTTGATGGCAGTGCCAGTATTAGACTTTCAGGAGTTGAACCATTATGCAGAATGCCATACTGGGAGTGACATAATGTGTGTGATGAAAAGATGAGACAGTGGAGTGACACCATCGGACTGTGAAAGCAATAACCAAATGAGGAGGGATATCGCCTGACATTTTGGTACAACATGGTGCCTAAGGTTGGACAGAGAAGAGAGACCTACGAGTGGAGGCACCTGAAAGATATATCCCTGAATAATGATGAGGAAGGGCAGGCCAGAATTCAAATATGGAAAGAAGTTTAGGTGAAGCCACCAAACACACAATGCATGACACAATGAGGGAGAGGGGGTGGTGACTGGAGTGCAATCACCTAACAACCTGACCATTGATGGTAGGCAATGGCATATTTTAGATTTAAGGTGAGCAGTCCTAGATGATGTGAATGTTGAACGTGGAAGAGATAGAAATGAAATGGCACCAATGCAAAGACTGCAAACAAAGAGATTGCAAAGCACCGACCTGGGCACAAGACTATGTTGTGTGAAATGATCTTTTAAGATCATGGGGGCTTGTAGTGTGAATGAAGGAAGAAGAGAAAATATAATGTCACTTACTTCATGGTGGGGGAGAAGAAGCAGTGACAGGTGGTAATTTCTTTTATAGAAAGGTATTGTGGAAAGAGAAGGAAGGAAAGCTATAATGCTTGACTGAAAATAGGAATCGGTGATTTTTTTTGTTCATTTGCACGAGAAAGATTGCGAAAGAGGAAGGAGATTTAAGAAAAGGATGAGAGAGATCATAAGTGAAGCTTCTTCTTATTTTTTAAACCACACTTTCTTTCTTCTTTTTATGTGTCAAGTTTCTTCAGGACGTAGACGATCATGGATCTCCACTAACCCCCTATCCCTTGTAGCTCTCAATAAGTTTTGTCCCTTTGCTACTTCCCCCAGGCCCTGTTCTGTCATCCACTTGCTTAAGTTCGCTAGGTATGCTGTGCATTGATTTCCCTTGTCTCTCTTTCCCTCTATTCAACCTGTGAGTATCAGATTCTCCAAGCCATCCTTTCTCATTAAGCGTCCCAGAAATTTCAGCTGCTTCTTCTTGATGTTAAGTATAGTATAGTATGTTGGTTCAACTTGAAATAGACAAGTCCATATCACAAAAACAACAATGTGTTCATGTATATACATTGAAAAACTAAGAAAAGACTGCCAGCCATGTATTCACATAGATTAGATATATCTGCCTGAATTTCTGGAGTTATTATTTACAACATTTACATTTAGATTAATGTCCTCAGCTTTGTTGGTATTATAACAATTTGGCTGTTGTGCCCTCTGACCTTCTTCAGGTGTCTGTCAATCTGGGTAAATTCCAGGAAATTTTGGACTAAACACATTACTTAATTGACCAAATATCTTGTTGTTCTTTCACAGTCCAGGTCTAAGGATATCTTTTCTTTTTCTCTTTTTAGTACTTCTCAGTTACTGCCAGGCCTAAACAAGCCTCAGGATAGAATTCACAATTACTATTACACCAAAATGAAGCACAGCAGGTTTAATCCACAAGCTTAGTAAATATCTAGCGTAACAAATTTATACATACTGTTGTATTGTGTTCTACAACAGTTGATCACTATTCAACTTCTTTTTATAGTTTCTGAAATATCGATGAAAGTCAAATTCTCCAATTGTTTGGGGTATGCCATAACAAATTTTCTTTATAGCTTCACAACCTGCCAAAGCTTGAAAGAGGTCAGTTATTTCAATTTCTCCCTCTTTTACCCGGTTGTCTTTCAATTTTTTAGCCCTAGCCTGGGCTGCAAAACAACAGATCCAAGTCTCGACAAATTCTGGTTCATCCAAGCAACTTGAACATCCTATTGACAATGCCATATACACATTGCAAAGAATAACTGTTTGTTACAACGAGTGTACAGATGTTTGATAATACTTCATTAAAATTAATTCCAAATGTGCGCATATGCACATATACTAAAATAGCAACCAACAAGAGTGAAAGGAAATAGAAGACAATGATTTTGCAATAAGAATAATAAACTGTGTTTTTTATGTTGGTCAGTATTATATAATGAAGAGATCCTGTATAACAGGATATGGTTGAAAAAAAGACTGATTGGCCAACTGGTGAAAGACAAAACTATGGCTATGATTGGCTGTTCAGTGAAGGTGAAATTGGCTAAAGATATAAGGGAAAAAACAAAATTAGATTTGACAAGACAAATAAAAAGTGGTTATTTATTTGAGCAGCCAATTCAAGAGGAAAAATTAGTCAGGCAGTTAGTGGTCAGTTCTTCGATCACTACAATTATAACCTGTTTAAGACTAAAGTTAATCATTATCTTCCCCTCTTATCCATATAAACTGCCTCTTAATGTAACCCTCTAACTCTAGTGGCTGCCGGGCCTTGTATAGGGTGAACCTCAAAAAAAAAAAAAAAAAAAAAAATGCATGTACACACACAAACACACACATACACAAATGTAACCTTTTTCCAAAACTTGGGTTCATCGACTGTAAAAGCAACTATTAAGAAAGAAAACAAAAAGCAAAGAAAAATTACATCCCTAAAGGAAAGCTGTCATAAACACTTCTATGTGCTGTGTCCCTTCAGGACATGGGTGATAATGGCTCCCCACAACTTCTTGTTCTTTGTTAAGTAAGATTTGTTCTTTGCTAGTAAGATTTGTCTCTTGCTATTTCCTAATACTCGTTCTGCCATCCATTTACACAAGCTCATTTGGTAGGTTATTCACTGTTTTCTCTTACCCTCTCGTCTTCAGTATGTCATGTGAGTGTCAAATTCTCTAAGCTCTCTTTCTTCATTATGTGCCCTGAGTATTAGTGTCCATTTTGTTTCCATTTTCCTGAAGACGTCCTTGTTGCTCACATGATCTATCCATGGTATTCTCAGTATCCTTCTGTACTGTAGAACTACATCTCTATTGCTTCAAGTTTTCTCTTCATCTGTGAGGAAATTGTCCAGCATCCTGTCATATAGGAAGAAAATGATTAACTACCGACACAAAGGTTTGTGCATGACACTATGGACTTATGAATATATGTTTTCCACCAGGTGTGTATAAATAGTGGTGTCAGGCTACTGACTGCAGTGATTATTGAGTGGAACTATCCAGTTGAATTACTGTGAATTATTGTGCATTGATGATTTGGGGTTTGATTTAGGATTTACCGGACATTAAGCTGAGCCATGCTACTAACAAGGTATTCACTGAAATGAGTAATTATCTTTGGTTGACTTTTACTTCTTTGTTCTTGTTAAGTATTTATTCGTGGTTGTAATTAACATTGAAGTCTTGAGTTATACTTAATCATTAACAGCCACTGTACGTCACAAAACATACATTGTCATATAAGAAGATTGATATTACATAACAGTCCAACACTTGTTTCTAATACAATTTTCCTGTTTCTTAATACTTTGCTTAGCTTTTGGAAGGCATCTTCCACCATTCCAATACACCTTCGGATTTTGGTGCCACATTTTCTGTTCTCTGTTAAAACACTACAATGAGTATACCCAACATATAATCAAAAATTCTTCACCCTAGTAAGATAATTTGTCAATTGGTAGTTAAGAAAATTATGAAAATATGAATCACAGTATTTTTAAGAAGACTATTAGTCACTGTCAGGTGTCAATTCAAGCTATGCTTTAAATAACATTAAGAACTGAGCAGCCAGTCTTGAAAAAGGACTACTGTGTATTCAAAATTATGGAGAAAGTGGTTTCCCCATTTCTATCTTTTCCAAGAAGCCTTGGTAACTCACAGGTAATAAAGAAAAAGGAATAATTGCCTACATTCTCAAATGGCATGGTATTTAAGAAATAAAAAAGCGATTTTCACCAAGAACCATCCACCACCGTTGTGTTCTGCGATACTGAATATTGCTTTTCCCTCATATATACCTCACAGCCGAGTACTTTCACCTGTGGGTAATTAAGATAGTCTTTTATTGACCTATATCATGAATCCATAGAACCTCGTAATGGTCCCAATTCTTGAGTTGTGCTTTAGAAACCTTAAATTCATTGCTTGTTCCCTCTTTATTCCAACAAACTATTGAACTAAACACAATATATGTGTGGATTTCTTCAATTCCTTTGTTGATTATTTTTACTTTGTTCTATAATGTTTAGTGTGCTTGTCTTTCCCTCCACACACAGTCAGCCATACCTGATTTTAAAGCTGTTATATAGGAATAAAGTGTCACTGCCAACACTTGAGTTTGAACATGGATCACCAGTGAGCAAACCAAGACGATTCCATTATTGAATTCAGTAGACCATGTGACCTTAGAGGAAATATATAAGTACGTAGTCACATATCTAAATGATCATTATATCTATTCTATTACTATTTGGATCTGCATTTCTATTCTATCTTCTATTACTATACAAACTGCTATTCTCTACTCTGTTCACTATACTATTTCTCTATTTCGATCACTATACGGATTACTATTTGAGTAAGTATTGTCGAGCAAGTACCATTAGTGCGAGTGCTATTTGAAGGTGTCTGACAACAGCATTGTTCAACAGCATACTATAGTTGTATCTGCAATTACAAAGTCTCTGCTACAACAGGCATTACAAAAGTGACAACGAGTATTTGTTGGCATTACAAAAGTGGTAACGAGTGTTTGTTGACATCACAAAAAAGCATACCCACAGATGTTTTTGGTTTTCTTCAAGTTTTATTTTTAGGGTCTGACTAGTTTTTCTCTTGTAATCAACAACATTGGCATAGTTTGTTGAATACACAGTTCTTAATTATGCTTTCTTCCACTGGAGTATTATTTTGGTGAGATGTTTGCATAGTATGAAACAATGTTTTAATAATGTTATGATGTTGGATCCCATATTTTCTGTTTGTTTGGGGTTTTATGGCATATCAACCAATATGGGTTATTTAATGCCAGATCCAGCATTTACGGTATATCAAAAACGTATAGTTGGCAACATCATTGTTTCAAAAAAAAAAAAAAAAAAACTTATAGCTGGCAACATCATTGTTTCAAAACCGTATAGCTGGCAACATCATTGTTTCAAAAACGTATAGCTGGCAACATCATTGTTCCAAAAAAAAACAAACTTATAGCTGGCAACATCAGTGTTTCAAAAACGTATAGCTGGCAACATCATTGTTTCCCATCACATTTTAGGGGTAAGGTGTTAGTATATTTAGTGTAGGGTTTGTGAGGGAAAGTTAATTGTAAGTTATAGTTGTTTTGGGATGGGTTAGATGTGATGGGGCATGACATGACCAGCCGATTGATTGGATCGACATCCTTTTGGTTGGATGTAGTTTATCGTCATACCCAGGACGCGGATGTAGTTTATCGTCATACTCAGGACGAAGATATTTTCTGTATCTTCTATACTATAATATCTATGGATAGAAGGATTATAAACAGATTTTTTGTTGTTTTCTCAGCCCATGTGTCTGTTAGTGGTTATTTCTGGTAATATAGTTGTAGTTATTTCTTTGGAAAATGTCTTTCATATTGGTCATCTCTCATTCATAAATACCTGGATTAGTCCATGTGTTTTGTGCTCAGTGTTTTATGCAGCATATGGTCCCTCATTTTTGTACTGCCTGGATGGTTAAAATTATTACTGAGACTAAATGTTTGTTTGCGCTGGATATCATTGAAATAATCTTTTGCTTGGGTTATTAGTAAACCAAGAAGGTTAATTCACTATTCAAATTTTTTTCACAGTGAATTGCATAAAGTATCATATCAACTTGTGTTGTGATCAATGTTGCAAACAGCATATGGTTGTTTAGTCAACATGCTTAGTTTATTTATGGTACATGGATATAATTGAAACCATCTTTTGTATAGGTTATTAGCAGACCAGGAAGAATAATTCACTATTCATTTCTTTTTTCATAGTGAATTGCATATACTCTCTCTTCAACTGCTGCATATCGTGGTCTCAGTGGTATTGATCACAATATAATTTCCTAAAAGTACTGAATGTATATGTTCACCATTTCTGGGCATAATGGTGATCCCATAGGCATACCTCCTTCCTTTGGAAATATTTCAGAATTCAATTGGAAGTAAGTTATGTGGCATATAAAATAATTCAGATAAGCAGTGAAAATTGCCAGCAAAGACATGTAGAAATACCAGAATTATTATATATCCTAAAGATAGATGAGGAAGAATGGGATAGAAAACACACAGAATATCTCTTATGCTAGTATACAACCAAATCCTGACATGTACCCTACTCATTTAGCCTGGTAACGTGACTAAGCTAAAGTTAGTAAATATCTATATAATCAATTTTCTAATTGGCTCCAGAAGCTATAACTTATAAAAAAATCCATGTCAGAGAATTGTATTCATATAACCTTCTTTTATAATATGAGATCTGAAAATCTTATCGATTGAACTAAAAGTGGCAAAAAAAAGTTAATTCCAATTCATGAGAAAAAAAAAAAGTTAAAAATTGCGTTGATCATTACAAATAATGAAGCCCTTTAGCCATAAAATCAATCAATCCATTTTTTCCCTGACTGATTCCAGAAGACTTTCAGGAACTTCAAGAACAAAAATTCTACAAGTTGTGTTTTTATATCTTTTTACCTTTTTTTTTTTGTGGAATGAGAAAAGAATTAGCCAACTGGATTGACAAGCCAAGTATAAGCATCCCACCCAGCCATATAAACAAACTCATTTGGGTAAAAAGGCAATAAAATCTTCATAGCCCACCCCACAAAAAAAAACGAAGGAGAATGAAACTCAATGTTTATAAACAGCAAAATAAAAGACTTGCAATTGGCTACCATTGTATTCCTCAAGAGACTGGAAGGCACATCATGTCTGTATTTTATTGTAAACATACATTACATTCAAGAACAGCACCTTTTCAACAAATGTGACTCCTGTAATTAACTGTCCACTGAATAACTTGTTATTAAGAACCAGAAACCAAAATAACAATTATCCAGTGTCAATTTAAGGGGTCATTATCATCATCACTACATTAATGACAGATTGTCACCTTGAT
The DNA here is from genome assembly GCA_964036315.1 of Acanthosepion esculentum. Taxonomy (NCBI): domain Eukaryota; kingdom Metazoa; phylum Mollusca; class Cephalopoda; order Sepiida; family Sepiidae; genus Acanthosepion; species Acanthosepion esculentum. The sequence goes on along the minus strand of OZ038508.1, from coordinate 39,520,517 downwards.
AAATTAATGTTGCTATTTATGCAAGCTGCATTATGGGGGAAGCTGAAATGTTCTTGACTTCACCCCACAAAATTCTGATGCTTAGTCAGTTGGTGAAATTTGGGGAAACAGGTCAGACAAAAGGCTTTTCAGGACCCCCTCATAATGTTATTATTAATTATATATCAACTTATTTATTAAACTTGATTTTGACATTCCTAAGATGCAAGCGACAAATTGGAGATATTAAAATCAAGCAAAAACATAAATTTAAATAGACACCAATATTCTGAGAACTTAAAATTACTCGGTTACTTATTTATGGCATCATTTTACTTACAATTATTGCCATGTGATGCAAACAATAATTAGTGCAATATTTAAATTAGCTGTAAATAATCACCAATGCCTTTTTATAGCTGTCACTTATAATATAGCCAACTAAGACAGTTTTACATTTATATAAGTAGTGAAGTAATCACTCTAAGTAATGCAGTTAATTGAAATAAGTATTGCATAATTTGTTGTGAGGTAAGTATTTGGGAGCACTCTATTACAATATGGAACATGCCAAAGAGACATTGAACACCGCATCAAATCCACTCATTAGGCCTTCGGAAAATTCAGCAAGTGCATATTTAACATCTGACTCTACATCCAAACAAAACTCATTGTGTTCTGCGCTGTTGTCATTTGTACCTTGCCCTATGCTTGTGAGACATAGACCCTGTATCATAAAGAGCCCAAAAAGTTTGCACATTTCCAACAAGCCAAGATCCAGCAGATCCTCAACATCAAATGGCAGAATTGACACATCAACAACAAAGTCCTCAATTGCTTAGAAATGCTAAACAAGCTGGCATCCTTAAGCATTGCCTGCCTCAGACTTTCACGGACCATTCTTTACAGTGAGCTTGTCAATGGCAAACAACATCACAGAGTCCCAAAACACAGATTCAAAGACTAACTGCAGTTTTCTCTCCGACCATCCATCCTGACAGAGGGCAATTCATTTCAGTTGTTCCACTTTTGAGGAGAAGAGAAAGACTAAAGAGGAAGTAAAAAGAAGGCCCGGCAACTTTAGTAATATCCACCACCCACACCACCATGTGATCAATGCCAAGACAGTTCCATTCCAAACTTGGCTTCCTGAGCCATATCGAGTTCAATCATCATGGAGGCACCTGATGAACCAAATTTGAACATCAGTAGTGTTACCCATAATGGAATATTTGGGGAATGTTTTAACAAACAACCGAAAAAATGACACTGAAATTTAATGGCACATTGGAAGAAGAAAGAAGCCTTTGAAAAGCTAAACAAACTATTAAGAAAAAAAGAAAATTTAATTAGAAGCAAATAGAAGAGTACATTATTTACATTATTCGGACTATTGTCCTCATCTTTGTCGCCATATTTATTACAACGTTTCAGCTGTTGTACACTCCGGCCTTCTTCAGGTTGGTTGGAATGTCGAACTGAACCCTTCATTTTGCTAACTGGGGTAGAATGTTCTAGTGCCATGTTTAATGGATGTCAGTTATCAATTATCTCCTGTTAATTTTCCCTCTGAAAGTTCTTCACTGTCTTAACATATATTGAACTCACACTATTTAGGTCCTGTCACTGGATCTAACAAACACCTTTATCCACTGTGCCATGTGTCCATACACATCTGTGTATGAATTTCTGGGTATTATAAACTTAATGTCTTCAGCAACCATTTTTACCAGTGCTCATATTGCAATTTTTGCTGTTATCAATGCATGTTTTTACCAGAGCTCATATTGCAACTTTGTTGTTATTATCGCTTTTCTCTGGCACTCCTTATTACTGGTTCCCATATTGTATTTATTGCTATGCTTGGTCGGCTCAGAAGATTTTTGTGGGCTAGCATATGTGCTGATTCCTTAAATTTACGAATTTTCCAATGGTGTTCCTTGTCTATGATCTCAACCTGATCCCACACAGGGTGGTGATCTCCCTTCTCTCTCCATATGTGGTCAGCCATGCCTGATTTTTCCACTTCCCATCGTGTTACAGCTTTCTGGTGTTCTTGAAGCCTTACCTTGAGGGGGCGGCCTGTCTCTCCTTTATATTTCTTTCCGCCGCTACATGGGATAGCATACACACAGTCTTTAGTCATATTCTCCTCTACGGGGTGTCTTACTCGGGAGAGATATCTGCGAAATGTCGTCAAGCTTTTGAAGGTTGTCCTGATGTTATATGGACCGCAGATCCTTTGTATTTTCTCTGATAACCCCTTCACATAAGGCAGGCAGACTGTTTTCTGAGTGTTGTTATCCTCCTCCTCCTCTTGTACCTGCCTATCCCAGTTTTTGGAGGCTGCTGCCATGTACCCAGGGTAGTTGTTACGTTGAAGGGTACTACTTATAAAATTGCAATATGAGCACTGGTAAAAATGGTTGCTGAAGACATTAAGTTTATAATTCATACACAGATGTCCTCAAGGACACATGGCACAGTGGATAAAGTTAGATCCAGTGACAGCACAAAAAAATTGGTAAAAAATTGTTGCTGAAGACATTAGGTTTATAATACCCAGAAATTCACACACAGATGTCCTCAAGGACACATGGCACAGTGGATAAAGGCATTAGTTAGATCCAGTGACAGGACCCAAAGAGTGTGAGTTCAATACCTGGTTAACATTTTCACCCTAGACTCTGACGTCTTACTATCTGGGTTGAGGGTTCTACTCGGTCTTAACCGAACTTAAGGGAGTGGCCGTAGGTCCCCTGAGCATCCGTAGATCATTCGACCAGTTCACTGGTTTAATCCTGCTTCAGTTTGATCCAGAAAGCAGAAGTGATATTCAACTGAAGATGTAGACACCAAAAACAAAATATATATCTGCAGAAAGCCGGACAAACAGCTATTTAATGGTTGAATTGTTAATGTCTTTTATATAGCAGAAAAGAATAGTATAGAAAAGAAACGGGTTACAGAAAAGAAAAGTAATTGACATAAAAACTCATAGACAGAGAGAGAGTGGTTTGTGATTAACTTCTTGTTAAATCATCTCAGAACAAGATACGACTCTTGCAATGGAGAGATAAAGATTTCTGTGTGCGGCTTAAAGTTTATAGTTGCATTCTGCCTCGGCAGTAGTAACAGTAGTAGTAATCTTCATGGAAGCAGAAGCAGTGGTACTTATATCAAGAGTACATGTTAGCAGACTCTTCGTTCCAATCCCTGACATCACTTCCTCTCCCCCTCAATTCTCCAACTCGTCTCTCTTTCGTCTGCCTCTTCCGTCTGCAAGAGAATAATTCATCTTGCTCGGGCCAAATTCTCTCTTCTCTCTTCAAGAATTATCTCCAGTCTCTCATATGTGAATGCTGCTCAACAAAACAAGAAAATACTCCATGTAATTTCAGTAAAGGAGAGGGGTGGCTTGTTCAATGTTTCCGTTCCGCAGTGGTAGTAATAATAGTAGCAGTAGTAGTTTTAGATGTTGGAGGAGTAATTCGCTTCTTCATTCTTATATCAACAGCACATGTTAGCGGGCATTTTGTTCCAATCTCTAACGTCACATTTGTACTTCTTTGAGTCTTCAATTTAACTCTGCTCAATTTCAATCTCCGACATCTCTCCACCCAGCTCGACTGCACTCGAAGACAGACAAGCCAAAAACTACAACTACAACTCCTTTTTTCACCATAACTACACATTTATATAGATACACCTGGCTGGTCATAATCGACTCTTGGCCCTACTACTTCACATGCGATTATCACGGGTCCTGGCTACTTTCAACCAAAATCATGTGAATTCCAAAGTTCCTCATAGATTACTAAGTTCTATTTATAATTTTAACCAATAAAAATTATTTCAACCATTTCCATTGTCTTTCTAATGACCCAATTCCAAATGGATACACCTCCTGCCCTAGATCAGATTTCCCATCAGTAAACAAAAATGCTCTGATCTAATTTCACTACTCAGATCCACTCCAATTTCAATAAAAAAAATATACATGTGTGTGTTTCCCTGACTCTCTTCTCTGTCACACAGTGGAGAATTTTCCAAAGGGAATTAACAGGAGATAACTGACATCCATTACACATGGTATGTGGAACTAGAACAGTCTACCCAGTGAGCAAAATAAACGGTTCAATTCAACATTCCAACCACCTGAAGAAGGCCGGAGAGTACAATGACCAAAACGTTGTGGTAAACATGGCGACAAAGATGAGGACAATAGTCTGAATAATGTAAATAGTGTACATAATACCTCATCTCAGAAATATAGACAAATACTAACTTTTTCTATATTGCACTACCCTACTTAGCTCCCAGGCGACATCCCTAGCACCCCACTCTCATATGATAATGCTTATTTCTTGGTATTAGTTACACTGCAAATGTTATGTAATATGAGTCATCATATAGCACTGAATGTTGGATAATCTCCTAGATGAAGAAGAGAAAAGTGGTTCTACAGAAGGATGATGATAATACCATGGTCCAGGATGGACAACGAAGTCTGAGAGTAAATGGAAACAAAAAAGGCACTTGTACTTAACATCGGGAAGAAAATGTTGAAATTTTTGGAGCACATAATTAGGAAAGAGGGCCTGGAAAATATGATACTCACATGACAGGTTGAGGGCAAGAAGGAGAGAGGAAAACAACACATAACCTACCTAGTGAGCCTTAGTAAATAGATGGCAGAGCATTGTTTAGGAAAGATAAGCAAAAGACAAAATTCCTTAAGCACTACAAAGAATAGGAAATTATGGAGAGCCATGATTGCCTACATCCTGAAGGGACATGCCACATAGAAGAAACACCCATAAGCATTTCAGCTTTTCTTAGGTGCAAATTGATGTCACTAGACAAACATTCATACCTTTATCATTACACTTACAAACCTAGAATGGGCACATGGCCAAGTGGTTAGAACGTTCGCTTTCTGACCATAAGACCAGGGTTTGAATCTTACCATAGTCAATTTGTAAGAAAGGTGACTTCTTGATGTTATCGGACTGGAGGAGATGACCACAGAATGCAACACCTTTGGAAAATGCTGGAAAACTATACCCACAGGTTGACCCAAGCCTTCTGAGTGAAACTGGGTAGACAGAACCCTTGGGAGCCATCGATGGTTGTGCTAGCATGAAGTCACATGGTTTGAGCATGCTAGACTTGTTCAGACTGTTTATCATGCTAGATAACATGCTCTCTCACAGAAATTGTAACAGGTGGACTTGGTGAATGTTGAACAAACACAAATTTGCCTGAGCAGGCGTTTGCAATGGGGATTAGATAGCCGCCCTAGTTGACTGCCATCTTCAGATTCAAGTGGCTGCATCATTTACATTTTTATAAACCTAGAGCAATGGAGCCGTCCAGCTGACACTGACTGTCTGATCAAGTTTGGATGTGCCACATCTTGTCAAAATATCATCAATAAGATACAAACAAACATTCCAGCTTTCAACTTCAGACGAAAAATAAAATAAAACCATACCTTTATGTATCACTCTTACGTTAATTTTAGTCTTCGCGAAGCATAAGAGGCATGGCTTAAATTGTGCAGTTGGAGAGCCGAGTTCAAATTCCAGTCAAGCTCCACGATACATTACATGTTAAAAAAAAAAAAAAAAAAGTATAAATTGCTCCCCCCCCCAGGCTACAGATAGATGTGGTGCCTTATGACCTTAAGGGGTTACGGGATTTGTGATCATGAAAGTGTAAGTGTCCTTAAGTGTCACATAGATTTTATAAAAAATATTTAAAAATTATTACTTGGTTCTAATGTCATCCTGCTATCACCATCATCCACTTTTTTTCTAACGACCCCCTTTTTACTCACTTTCCCAACGGACTGGTAACACCCACTTTAATTTCCATAGGATTACATGGTTCATACTCATGCTAAAGCAGCTCATCAGATGAAATGGAAAAGCAATTCTGATGTTAACGTACAAAATATAACAATATCTGAATAAAAATACTTAAATTCTTGAAAAAAGAAACAAAATACAATTTCTACAGTTTGCAAAAAGATTTTGCCTATCTTTTGAAACTTAATATTGCTTATTTCTATTTGTTTGCCACAGCTACTTTTTGGTTTTTCAATCAATTCTGATAATGATATTATCGTAAGGCTTTTTCAAGGAGTAACAATCCTTGAACTGATATCAATAGAAGGGAAACGTACTACCTAAATTTGTTACATTCAGCAGATTAAATATATATGCAAATGTCACAACTACTATAAGACATGCATAGACTTTTATTTATATTCTGTCCCATAATAGTTGGTAAATTTAGTGTATGAAATACATATGCACATGTAACAATTATTGGACAGATGCAGTATTTTATTATTACCCCTGTCCCATAATAGTTGTTACACTTAGCGCATGAAATACATATGCACATGTAACAACAATTATCAGACAGATGTAGTATTGTGTTATTACTGCTCTCACAAAAGTTATTACATTTAGTGTATGAAATTCATATGCAAATGTAACAAATATTATCGGACAGATTCTATTATTCACTTTGTTCCATAATAGATATTTAGTAGATTAAAGTTGTCCTGAAATAGGAGATACATTTGTAAATAAAAACCAGATAATTGCATTAAAAATTAAATAGTTTATTAAATTCAATGGTTGGAACCATTTATTTTGAGTACCATTTGCATAGTGTCATTTACATTTAAGTAAGTGTCATAACATGGGGTTGAAAATGTCACACTGAAATCTGAAGGCGCAATTAGATAGCAAAAAATGCCTTCCAAAAGTTAAGCAAAGTATTAAGTAACAGGAAAATTTCATTGGAAACAAAAAGAGAAAAAAAATAGTAGTACTGAACTGTTACATAATATTGTTACTCCTCTATGGCAATGAATGCTGGACCATCTCATCATGGATAAAGAAGAGATTTAAAGCAACAGAAATATGGTTCTACAGAAGGATGTTGAGAATAGCATGGACAGAATATATGAGCAATGACAAAGTTTAAAAAAAATAGAAATAAAAAGGACACTAAAACATATCATTATATAGAAAAAGTTGAAATTTCTAAGGCGCATAACGAGGAAAAAGCATGGAAAATTTGACACTCACAGGACATATTGAAGGCAAGATGGACAGAGTAAATCAATGCAGAACATAACTAATAAGCTTGTATAAATGGTTGGCAGCACAGGGCTTAGGAGATATAGCAAAAAGACAATCTTTACTAAGGGCTACAAAGGACAGGAAGTTGTGGAGAGCCATGATAGCCCACGTCCTCAGTCAAGAAACACGGCATATAGAAGATGAAGAATTTTTGTAATTTAACTTGATATCAGGATCATATTTAATGCTGCCTTTAAGTTGATTTTCAAACTAAAGTTTTTCTTCATTCATTTTAATGACAATTTCAAATATTATTTTGCGTCCTGGGTATGATGATAAACTACATCCGTGTCCTGGGTAAGACGATAAACTACGTCCAACAGTAAGGCCTCTGATAATATGTTTTTGAAAAAATAATGTTGCCAGCTGTACGTTTTTGAAAAAAAAAATATTATCAGCTATACGTTTTTGAAAAAATAATATTACCATCTATACATTTTCAATTAAAAAAAAATATTAAAAGAAATGGATTTTTGACAAAACAAAAATATTACCAGAAAAAAAAAAAGTTGTCAACATTAAATGACCCATTGAGGTTGATATACTGTAAAACAAAACAAACCAAACCAACCAAATATTATTTGTCATTTTGAGTTTTACCAAACTCATTTGTAAATTTTTACAATGATGGTTATTATTGTTGGTGCAAATCTGTAATTATAGCGGTGCAGTTTTTTAAAAATTTCCAATTTAGCTTATTTTTAAGACATCTGTTATTATTTTTACTTTTTTATGATTACTGTCAGGTTTAAACTTAACAGCACAAAATTGTCATTAAGACACATAAACAAACAAACTTTAATAAACATTGTCAATAATCAAAAGAAAAACTGGCAAAGGTTAACAACTATTATGAGACAAAGGTAATAATTTTTGGCAAACTTGGACATTCATGCCTGCAATAAGACAGAGTGTCAAAAGGATGTTTTTTCCCATGACATCTCCCTTTTTTTTTCTTTTTTTTTTTTTAACTACCTTCACTCAGCAATGTTTGTTTTAAAAAGTGATGATTACAATTGCAATAAACCCTAAACATATGAAAATTAATTTATACAATTTCTTTGTTCTTGAGAATAATAAACGTAGTGTATTATATTATTTATTGGAATGGTTGGCAAAACATCAGCTAATTGCTCATTCCTTCAAACTTTATAAAATTATAAATAAGGATTTGCTTATAGTTGGCTCACATATTTTAATAAGTTAGTAAATGTTTATAAATTGTTTTTACATTTACTTCTTTATAAATTAGTAAATGATAAATATTGCATTGCATTAGTTCTAATTGTATTACTTTTTAGAATGTTGTAAATATAAAATTCTTGTAAGTAAACAATCTAATAGTGTTTAATATTTTTGCTGTAAATTCTCAAGAACAAAAAAAAAGAAGAAAATTCACTTTCATCATGTGTTTAGGTTTTCTTCCAATTCTAATCATTGCTTTTTAAAACAATAAACATGGCTGAAGAGTGAAGGTAATTAAAAATGTAGTGTCATGTGAAAACCATCCTTTTGATACTATGGATTTTTACTGGCACATTTATCCATGTTTGCCTAATTTTTTTTAAGAAAACTTAAAATTAGAATTTGTGTATAAGAAGAAAAGCAAGAGATCTTGTAATATATTCCTTATTATACAATGATTCAGTTCCATGCCTGCCTGCTCGGATATATAATCATAAAAATGCTGTTAAATTGTGCCTCCCCAAATACACACACAAGTATGTGCTGAGAAGTTTTCAATGCAACCCACTCTCCAAATCTAAACCAAACATTTGAATTTGGAAAGGAATTCTTTCTTGGACAAGCCAAGCACTTTTCAACACCACCTCATACACACTCTTTTACAAACACTTTTGCACCAGAAGAAATAACTATTAATCCACCCCTCTACCCATATATCTTCATACATCAATATATATGTAGACAAACAACCACAAGCAGTGCTGACAGGTAAATTACTTATAAAGATCATTAGGAAAAAATAGATAACATATAATCCTAAAGATTTTTCAACCATTGTTTCTTTTTGTCTTGATGCCAACAACACTTTGTCAGTATAAAACCATTTGTCAATGGCACCATCAGCAGATGGTTTGTCTTGAAATGCCTCAAAAACAATGAATACACTTCAGCTTTTAATACCTTGGCATGAGTCAATATTTTTTTACTTGCATTTATGTATCAGTTATTTTGTAAAAAATGCTTGCATAACCAATTGTACAGAGAAAAAAATTACTTCATGTAAGCAATAGAGATTATAAATGATAAATAGAGACAATAAACAGACATAAAGTTTTATATATATATATATATATATATGTGTGTGTGTCTACTTTTATCTTAATCCTCTCAGATTCACAGATCAATTTCTTAATGTTGTTATCAAACACATTAAGGAAGAGGACATAGTTATTTTCATTTCTTTTATTTTCCCAAGTACTTTCAATCTCATCCAAGACCATCTTCAGGGGTAATTTGCTAAGACAAAAAAAATAATGTAATTGATAGTTGTGAATTTTTTTTGTAAATGCACATGAATTTGCTTTGTTATAATTATAAACATGTATGAATGTGCTCCATTATAGTCAATTTAAAAATTAACAGTTAAGAATAATATGCATATAAGGGAGGTAACTAAAAATATAAATTATATTTTATCATTATTGTTTTAAATTACTCAACCTGCAATTTAAAAAAAAAAAAAAAATTACAATTTGAGCATCCTAAAACATTGTTGCTATACTCATAATTAATTTTATTTAGTGCTGTTGTATTTTTAATATACAAAGGGTTTAAAAAATCTGAAGTTCTTGTTTTTTATTTTCATGATGGAGTATATTTGTATTGTCAATTAATATTTATCTAAAATGTGAGTGTGGACAAAAATGTTCCTTTAAATGTTGTGCAAGAGTACTTGTATCCAACATATGTAATGTAAACCTCCTTGAAAATATTGTTGTGAAACCAATATATATATTTATTTTTTTGTCAGAGATACAATCTCCCAAAGGACATTTAAATTGATATAGAATGTTGGTCTTTTGCAAAAGATTAGTTGACAGAGAAGAGTTATTGCAGATGATTAAGCTGATTGTATTAAATTTAGTATAGTATATAATTAGTTTTATTTTTTTTTTACTGGAATCAGTGGAGTATATATTAGTATTTAGGATTTTTTTTTAGGATTTTTTCATCTTACAGTTAGAGTGTATGTAATTATGGTATAGTAAATAAATAGACATAATATGTCCAGATTATTCAACCAAACATGCTTGACTGAAGATATGCTGCCTAAATATACATGCATACATATATATACATATGTGAATAAAGACAAAAGAAAAACTTATTTTAGCCAATAGATTTCAACCTCTCACAGACTTTATCAAGGAAAAAGTGAGGATTTTATTCTGCAAGTATTTGCAAACAAAAGTTAGTTTTTAAAACTTTTTTTATTAAAGAGGCACTTTAAATATTCACCAGGTTAACTGAAAAGTCTAGGTAAATTATGGAAGAGGATCAGTGACATAATTTAATATCTAATAAATGAAAAGTCAATAAATGAAGTTGATTTTTTTTCATTCAATTAGTAGTTAAATTATTTCAGTATCGGATAAATTTATGTATTTTGTTTTTAAATAACAGGTGGTTATGAATTTAAGTTTTCTTAAATGTTTTTAACATTTTTATAGTTATATATATTGGGATAGATGTAATTCTTTCAGGAATGGAGATATTTGAAACAAATCTGGGATGCACATTTATATTTTGATAAGATTCAATAACAGCACTCTCGAGAATTTTCTAAATAAGGTACTTTCTCCTTTAATAAGTGTGGCATTCTTTCTATCAAAGCTGTGGTTGAATTTATTTCTATGTATAGCTAATGAATTTGATAAATTGTTGGGCATTATATAAAGAATTAATGGACCTATTTTTAATCTGTCATTTTTATTACTTCCAATGTTATTATAATGGATATTTCATACTGGAAATAGGTACCTCATTCTTATTTATTAAACAAAATGTCTACACATTTGAGAAATTTAAGTAAAGAGACATGTGATCCACAAAAGGGATTGAACCAATGTTCCTCTCTCTCTCTCTCTATATATATATATATATATATATATATTGATATATATATATATATATATATATATATATATATATTGATATATATATATATATTGATAGCCAGCAATGTAAGTAAAAGTATGTTCACAGCAGTAAAAGTAATAAATGACCTACTATGATGGCTTTGTGGAGTTGTATCATGAATATCCACATTGTGATTAAGCCTCAAAAAACAAAAAAAATATCAATGAATTCATTAATAAAAAGAAACACTGTTTTTAGTCTGCAAGATTTTTTTAATGATAATTCACTGATGCAGTCATAGATCGATTTCAGTTGAGATTATACAATAATAGTGAACTCCACGATCATGTTGAGGGTTGCATATGTGTTATGACAGGACTAAATACAGTTTTGAATTCATTGTTGTCCTAGATTGGATACCAACCATGGCTAGTGAGCCTGCACAATCATTTAAGCCATAACAGGAGGAGGGAGAAGAGATGGATTCATACCTCTCCCAAGGGGATTTGCATGAAAGTAATTATAGCTGGAAATAAATCTTAGCTGGAAATTGAACATGGCTCAGTGATTTCTCCCTCTGAATAGCTAACCATTACTTCACCAGCATATGCTTTTGAAAGAAGACAGAAATGAATTTGGTCTCACAGAAATTTGAACTCACAAACAGATTATTAGACCCAAGCTCAAATTCTGGACTACTGCCAATTATGTTGATTGATTCATATTCAATTCCGGTCTGTAATAATCTAAGAATAATTACTATAGTGGGAAAGACAATACTTGGAAATCTAAACTAGAATCATAAATTAAGAATTTAATCCAGAAACAATCATACAGTCTAGAGACTTGAAGTGGCATCAAATTGAAAGGTGAACAAGAAACCTGTTTTTTCATTTTCTTTTTCATCGTTACCTTATGAATATGTAAAGAAGTTTGAAAAAAAAAAGAAATAAATTAAGAATAGAGAAAAAATGGGAAGATATTATAATTCCAACAAATTGTTCCCATGTCCAGTGAAAGTGACTTTATTTTGCCAAGTACAAGAATAAAGTCTGCATATCATTTTGATTTTGGCTTTATTTCAGATAACGTGGATGGGGAAGTGGTTGGTAAAAACCCATGAGAGAACAAATTAGTTAATCGGTGCAATTCGTTAACATCAAAAAGAGAGGAAGAAAACAACAGCATGCATTGAAAGACACAAGTCAGAAATTATGAGCATATAATGTCAAGAAAATAATAATAATATATATATATATATAGGGAAAAGGTTATAGTTGTTCCAACGAGAGAAAAATGTATATTTTAAAAAAGAGAGAAACCGCAAACGTTTTTGGTTACAATGTAGATTTGTTTTAGTGTACATATAATATTTTATTCTTCATATTTTTGCTACACATGTTTTTGGTCGTGACCTTCTTCAGGCAAATAAAAGGAATAAATTTTTAATTTTTTAAAGGAATAAATTTACAAAGGAATAATTTTTCCTTATGTTCTTTCAATGTTTCAGTGTTCATTTTTTGTATTTGTAGTGAGTCTTGTTATTTTTGGACTGTTGGCAAAAGTGAATTTCTGCTTAAGTGGTAATAAAATGATTAGGTTTGGTCTGAGTGATGGTGATGATAGATATATTGATGAGAGATGTTTTTCTATCCCTACATTACTCTTGAGACTCTCAAATCTATTTCCATTTTTGTGTATCGCATGTGCACGCATGTCCCCGTTAGCTTACACATGTATATGTATATTCCCTCCCCATATATACATACTGTCTTATAAAAAGGAATCAGCATACACACACATACATACATACATACATACATACATACATACATACATTCTTCCTATGTTGCATAGTGATAGAATGTGTGCCCGTGAGTAGTCTATCTGTTTTTGCCAGTGTATGTATATATATTTTTTCTCCATGGATATCTGTTTGTGCATGTGTATGTATGTGTGGGGTCCGAGCAATTTATCTGTATATGCATGCCATGTGTCCATGTGTGTGGGATTATGATCTGTTCAGTGCTGGTTTAAATTTGTCTATGAAGGTTTTATCTTGAATTTGTAAGAAAGAGTATATATATATATATATATATATATATATATATATATATATATATATGTATGTGTGTGTGTGTGTGTGTGTGTGTGTGTGTGTGTGTGTGTGTGTGTGTGCTATCTATCATCAATACATCTATCATCACCACTACTCAGACCAAACCTAATCATTTTATTACCACTTAGGCAGAAATTCACTTTTGCCAACAGTCCAGAAAAGAGAACAAGGCTAACTACAAATACAGAAAATGAACACTGAAACATTAAAATTTATTCCTTTAAAAAATTAAAAATTTATTCCTTTTATTTGCCTGAAGAAGGTCATGAAACTGAAAACACATCTGGCAGAAATATGAAGAATGAAATATATGTACAGTAAAACAAATCCACATTATAACCAAAAACGTTTGCAGTTTCTCTCTTTTTTAAAATATATATATATATATATATATATATATATATATATATATTCAGGTACAATAAGAACAAATAAAGTACAATTCTAACATTCATAATATTTAATTTAAAAGAGGGCTCAATACAGAGTAGGGCAATATTATTTATTTTAGGATATTACAAGAACATCAAAATTGCTACAGAATTGCAGTCGTGTTTTGATGCGCATCAATGCACCTAATCATGCAATTGTAAATTACAATCACCTGATTAGATGCATTGATATGCATCAAAACACAACTGCAATTTGGTATCGATTTTGATGTTTTCAATGTAATATCCTAAAATAAATAACTATATATATATATATATATATATATATAAACAATATTATAAATATATATATATATATATATATATATAAAACATTATAAATATATATATATATATATATATATAAAACAATATTATAAATATATATATATATATATATATATATATAAAACAATATTATAAATATATATATATATATATATAAAACATTATAAATATATATATATATATATATAAAAAACATTATAAATATATATATATATATATATATAAAAAACATTATAAATATATATATATATAAAAAACATTATAAATATATATATATATATATATATATATATATATATATATATAAAACAATATTATAAATATATATATATATATAAAAAACAATATTATAAATATATATATATATATATATATTTTTTCAGATTAATGTTGACTGGAAAGCATGGAGCCAGAAGGGAGTTCCACAAGCGAGAAGTGTGAGAAAAGAAACTGTTAGCATAGAACTTATCACTACATCTAGCCAGCTCAGCTGTAAATTGATAAGATCTCAATGCCAGTCTCACTCTCTCATATATATATATATATATATATATATATATATATATATATATATAAGCATTGTTAGAGACAATTTTCAAACAAATGTATTCATTTTTCATATTTAATTGCATTTTAATCTTATGAATTTTTTTACGTAACCTTCATCTGACAAATATTTTTTCTGTTTTTTTCCCTGGTTAGCATCAGTATAATAAAAAGTAATAATAAACTGTAATAAGCATTTGTATTCGGTTCTGTCATGAAAGACCAAAATATTTTGTATTTGCTCTTCAGGAACAAATAAACACGCACACAAACAATGGTGTTGAAGACATTGCTCAATGCTTCATCAATAAATTATACCATTTTCTTCAACATTTTACCCCAAGCAAGACAATAGAGCCACTAAGATGCAAGAGGTATTAGAGAATATGAGACAAATATTCTATTAAGCAGAGAAAACAATAGAAGGGCAACAACTGAGACAACAGAAGAAAATGATTGACACTGCATTTAAATTTTTTAAGATCAAAGTTGACAGGGAAGCAAAAAGCCAAAAGAAAGTTCCACAAGCAAAAAGTGTGAGGGAAGGAACTGTTAGCATTGAACTTGTAAAATGATGAGACCGTGTGCCAATCTAGTACTGTGCTTAAATTCATCAAGTCTAGGTACCATAGAAAAAAATTCATTAGAACAATTACCATGAAAGTATTTATAGAAAAGGCATAGGGAAGCTACGTTATAGCAGTGACTTAAACCAAGATGCCAGGTTAGGACCAATAACATTACAGATTATTCTTTGGATTTCATCAAGAATCTCTAAAAATGTAGCAGACCAGATGTGGCAGCAATATTCAAAGCAAGAACAAATGGTAGTCTTATAAATATGTAAGATAGATTTTGGTGAGAAAAATTGTCTAGCTTGATGAAGTGAACCAACTTTCCTAGTTGCAGACTTAGTAATTGATTCAATAAACTCTTTCCACTACATATCAGCAGAAAGCATAACCTCTACAATTTCTTTATTAAAACGTGATAAAACAAAAGACCAAATTTCTGTCAGAATTTCTGGGATGTGGAGTTATCATTACACTATTTACATGCAGACTATTGTCCTCATCTTTGTTCTTGTTATCACAATGTTTTGGCTGTTGTGCCCTTCAACCTTCATAAGGTGTACACCAATCCTGGTAACCTACAGAGCATTCCAAACTCAACCCATTATTTAATTTATGGGGGCAGACTGTTCTTCTTCCACTGCCCATATCTAGAGATATCTTATATAGATTATATTTTTAGTGCTGCTCAGTTATTGCTTGCCCATTTTCAACTGAATCCAAACACACACTGCCCAACCCAGGGGCTGAATTCACAACGAATGTGTCACCAAATTCATGAACTAATGCTTTAATCCAGTACAAGACAATAGTCAAGTTATCCAGATTGACATACAGCTGATGAAGCCTGGAGGGCACAATGGCTAAAATGTTGTGATAACAACAAAAAGATGAAGACAATAGTCCACATGTAAATAGTGTAAATAAAAGACCAAATGTTAAAATAAATCTTAAATAAAAAATGAAGGCTAAAAATCAGATACGTGAAAAAATAGATAATCATGAGAGAATAAATCAATTGTGGGTAGTGGGAAAATAATCATTGATTCATTCATTTTCTATGGCTTATCAACCCTTTGCAGGTTATTAAAGCCAGGAAACAACTCTATAGTATAATAACCTTCCTTTTTGAAGATAGTAATGGTCCAGTGTACATATCTTACTATATACACCATAGCTGGGGGGTGAGAGAAAGCAGATTCATACCTTTCCCAAGGGGATTTGCACATAAGTGAATATAATAGACCCAATGGAAATTTGAACTCAACTTTCTAATTTACAATTCTGAGCCATTATCCATCACACCAGCCACATATCCAAGTTTACAGCACCTGGTATTCCCAAGTGGTCACCCATCTAGGTGATTATCAGGCTTGACGTTGCGTAACTTCAGTGATCATACAGGAACTAGTGTTTCAATGTCATGTGGCCATAAGCCTGAAAATAATCAGTACTGCGATCTCACTAAACTCTGTTTGAAAAAATGCATTGGTGTTGGAGGAGAAATGAAGGGACATAACATAAAGCAAAAGATGAACAACAAAGGACAGAATAAATATTGTCACCTGCAACCAAAGAAAGAGAAGCACGAACCAAGCCAAGCAATAGCAAATGAGAGGGAAAAGGTAATTCATTCAACACACAAAACAGGTGTATGAACAAAAAGATCTCTGTCATGTATTTATAAATGGCAGAAAATGTTTTTGTTAAATTATACAGTAAACTAGTTTCAAATCTCACTTTTTATACCTATTTTTTATAACTATCTATTCACTAAAAAAAAATAGGACATGCACACAGTGTAGTGGTTATTGGTACAGTAAGTGGTATTGGTATTTCAGTTCAAACTCCAACTGAGGTTGTTGCATTCACTTTTACACAAATACTCTTAGCAAATGTCTGAATCACTTACTTCTCCTCCACTGCAGCTATGGGTTAAATGGCAGGGAAGACTGAACTCTGTAACCTTGGTTGGCAACTAGTCTAGAAAAGGATAACTTTGAATTCAAAACAAGTTTTTAAAAAAACTACTTGCTATGACAACCCAACAGCAGCACCAGTGTGATGAGGCTGTGACTCAGAAGAACGTGTGTGTGTGTGTGTGTGTCTCTCTCTCTCTCTCTCTCATTCACTGAAAAGATTATAAATATTTAAAAACTGCTGCCATTTGACTACACTCAGCAAGGCTTCTGGTTTCTACTGCAGCTACTGCTGTTGAAGCCTTGCTGTCACATTTTTCTTTATTAACAGCTCCCATATCATATTTATTTCTGTGTTAGGTATACTAAGCCTAGCATATGTGCTGGTTCTTTCAAATGTCTAACTCTCCAGTGTTGTTCTCTGCCTGGTAGTTTTACTTCATTCCACACGAGTTGATGATTACTCTTTACTCCATCATGATCATCCTTGGACCTCCATCTGGTTGATCAAAACTAAATACATGATCAAAATAAATTCTCTCCATACATGATCATCCATGCCTGATTTCATTGTCTCGCCAATAATTCAGCTTCTTAGTTTATTTGGTAATGAAGCAACGGCAAAAATGTTAAAAAAATTCACAAGGAACTGATTCAAAAGAATTTCAGTTGAATCAACATTAAGCCACTACAACTCCATATTTACAAAACTTAAGTCAAATGGTGTTGTAATGGAATGCCCCACACTCCCTATCGCCTATGTGGACCGACTACATCAGTAACTATATATGGTGAGCACCGGATATACCTGGAGGTTTGCTTTGAGAATTACGAGCCTGCCACCCAGTTCCCTGTCTTTCAGTAGTGTATTCTCTTTTACAATAAACCTATCTTTCTTTCATCTATGCGCATGTTGCTGTTCCTTCACTCAAGTACCACTTTTGTCTGTAACCTTTTTAAGGATACAACAAATGCATTAAGTCATTAAAATTTTAATTAATAGAATCCTAATTATAACATTTTATTTGTAGACCACTAGAAAGAGAGCATTCTTAGTTCAATATTTTATGTCTATGTGTGTTTCACAATAAAACATTAAATTTACCAATTTCAAAACTCATAATCAATACCAATTTTTTTTTATCAATAAATGATGACAATCATTGGGTATTAGTTTAGAAAATGTTTAAATGTCACTTTGTTTTTGATCAAACTCTGTACATACGAACAAACTTCTAAATGGGATAGGATCATGTCATAGTTCCATATCCTGTCCAAACAATATTGGCTATAGCAATATCCAATGTCATTTAAAATATTTTTTCAGATATGATCCAAAGATGGTATTTTGTAAAGAACTCTCACTTATTTGAGCAGTTGCTACATTTCAAGAAAATTATCCAGAAAAAATGCTTTTTATGCATTCTTTCTATAAAGAAAGCATTTAAAAGAAAAAGAGAATAACAACTTTACATTACCAGTCACAATTCTAGATCATTTGATCCCACCTGGTACCAAAGAAAAAATTTTTAAATTGATAATGCCATTCTAGAGTATTTAATTGAGAACAAGGAAATATTAATGTTGAGAATATTTTACTGCTATTTTGCATGACATTTTATAAATAAAATTTTGAAAAAATAAAATAAAATATTGATGAAAAAATATACAAGTCTTTCTGTCTTCATTAACAGAACATTTTCCATAAAATGACTTTATCTGATCTATTTTAATGCAGAACCCAACAGAATCTTTATTGGTGTTATGTCTTTCAAAGCACTGATGGTTAAGAAGAAGGGGTGCTAAAGCTGCTTTCAACATTTAAATCAAATTTGTCACTTGCAAATGTTGATTACTTCAGTATAGTCATCAATTAGTTTCTTTTAGAAATGATACTTGAAAAAAAAAAAAAAAAATGTCATTTTACGACGGCATAATGTTTATCATAAAAAATGGAATCAGCAAGTGAAGTTCAAATTCCTGACTGGTCTGTTATATTCACTTTTACATCAATACTCTTGGGAAAGGCATGAATCCATCACTTCTCCTATCCATGAGTTGAATAGCATGATAAACTGGATTCTCTAGCTTCAGATAGCAACCAGTTTAAGAGAAGGAAAACTCTGAATTTAAACAGTGGAGAAAACAATGAGAAACCACAGTCTACTATCTTTCCAAGAATGGATGGAAATTCACAGATAATAAAGTAAAAGAATCTGTGAAGTGCCGTTGAACAGACAAACCTTCAGCATCTTGCTTCTGTATCACAAAAAGTACAATACAATGATGTTCCTCCATATGCATCAACAAATTAAAAAAAAAAAAAAGTTAGTAAACTGCCAATATTTCAAGCACTTCATTGATATGCTCTATCCCAGAAAACTAAGAAAAGTGTGTTCAACTGCTATGCAATATCAGTCCTCCCATATAGAAATAAATGCTTGATAATTTCCTCACAGATGAAGAGAAGATTTGAGGCAAGAGAGATGTGGTTTTACAGAAGAATGCTGAGAATACCAAGGACTGAGCATGTAAACAACAAGGAAGCTTTAAGTCTCACAAATGAACCCTGACTTTTACTATAAAAGTAGACATTTGTGCAAATGGAGACATTAAAAGTGAATTTTTTCTTTAACTTTTAAAAGCGTCTCCACATAAATTACTATTTTCATCCCACTTACAGCACGACATGGTTGTCACATACAAACTGAATTACATTATATTTGATCTTCACTGAACATGCCAAACTGTGCCATACGTTATACTTGAAAAAAGAAAGGAGGCTCAGAATTCCGGCCTTAAAAAAATAATAAGTTTTCCCTTTTTATACATAAATAAATATAATTGATTAACTGTATTTAAACTAAAATTTCCTCTTTAACAAATGTGTGTGTATGAAGACCAGAGGCTATGGTTTGGTTTGTTTTATGACATATCAACCTCAATGGGTTATTTAATGCCGACAAAATTTTTATTGCTGGTAATATGTTTTTCTTCAAAAATCTATTTCTGGGAATATTCCTCCTTGAAGAAATCTGTAGCTGGTCATATTTTTTTTCAAAGAATGTATAACTGTTTGTATTGCTGGTATTTTTTAAATAGTACTGATAAGAATTTTTCCTTCAAAAATTATTACTGGTAATAATTTTTTTTATTACAAAGTATTTCTGGTATTAAAACCTATTTTTACACAAGTTTGGGTGTTAACTATTTGCCCATAGCTGGGACCCTAACAGGTGCTACTACCCCAGGTCAGGGTGGACCTGGGAACACCAGCAATTCAGAGGTGGTTCCACACTCTTCAAAACCTCCTGATCAGAGGCCTTGCTGTTGGACGTAGTTTATTGTCTTACCCAGGACGCAGATGTAGTTTATTGTCATAACCAGGACAAACCAGAGGCTATGTAACTCTTTTAAGGAAAATAGAAAAAAAAAAGAACATTTATACTTAAAGTCAGAAAAATTTCTAGGGGAACATAATGAGAAAAGAGGGATTAGAAAATTTGACACACAAGACATACTGAGTGAAAGAGGAAAGCTGTGTATAACCAACCTAAATGGTAAACCTGTAAATGGTTGGCAGAACAGGAATTTTTTTTAATAGTTACACCTTAAGCAAAGTGATAAAAATTACTAATAGTGAAGGGGTTAATGAGTGTGAAAGAATCTGAGAAAAAAACATTATTAAGGAGAGAGGACAATAAAATAAATGGTGTCAAGGAAACAGATGACAATTGACCCTGTATTTAAATTTTTGAGGATCAAAGTTGACATGAAAGCAAGAAACCAGAAGAGAGTTCCTGAAGCAAGAAACGTAAGAGAAGAAATGTATTAAATATGGCAACAAATATGTGGACAATATTCTGAATAATGTAAATAGTGAAGACAATCAAATCATATAATAATTATCAATGTGTATTTATTTATTCATATATTTTTTTCTCTCATATGTAGTAAAAAGGGAGTTAAATCAACTTGTTAGTAAATTTATGCATGATTACTTCCCTTAGTTGTTTTAATAAGCTGTACAAATAAATTATCTGCATTAAGATAAAATTAATTCCTGAGCAAAATGAACTGTTTCATTAATAATTTCCTTTATCCCAAAGTTTATTAGATTGCAGCCTTATTTCTTCAAGCCTTTCATGTGAGGCACTCAGATACCTTTGTCTATTAAGTGAATGTCTTGCTTCAACTTGGTCTTTAAATAGGCTTTGTTGTCATCGTCTTTGTCATTCTGTTACTAATCTTTTTCTTCCGATGTATTACATATCTATAAATCTACTATTTGTAAATGGTTGAATATTGCTGGGACATATGGTCTGGAGCTCCTGCTATATATTTAGAGATTGTTGATGAAATACAAAGAAAAATCAGCAATATCATTGGTCCTGACATGGCATCTCAACATCAGTCACTTTCTCACCACTGTAATGTCGCTTCCTTGTGCTTTTCTATAAATACTTTCAACGTAATTGTTCGGATGAACTCTTCACTATGGCAATGAAACTTAATAACTTTAAGCGCAGTACTAGATTGGCGGCAAGGTCTCATCAATTCATCACTTGAATTAGCTAGATGTAACTAAGTTCTATGCTAAAGTTTCTTTTCTTGCATTTCTCGCTTGTGGAATTCTTTTCTGGCTCCATGCTTTCTAGCCAACTTTGATCTTCAAAAATTTAAATGCAATGTCAATCTACTGTATTCTTGATTACTCTTCTGTTATTCTTGCTCCTTAATAATATTTCTCTTTTTTCTTATTCTTTTACACTCAGTAACCCCTTGTATCTTAGTGGCTCTACTGTCTTGCATGGGGTGAAATGATTTTAAAAAAATGTGCAGGCCTTCAGCCTTTTACAAGAGAAGTTATTATTTTATGTGTACTAATACTGTGCCAGACAAAGTTTATTAAATATTTATAGTTATGGCACTTTATAACCATGCTCATGTATTTTTAAAATATTTTCTTATTAACTCATATTTACACAAATATTTGTTATAAAGGCCATTAATTTTCTCTGTAAAAAGGTAATGTTTACTTATGTATAAAGTTTATAAACAGACATTTAATTCCTCTTGCTGAAAGCAAGTAAAATGAATTTTTATGAAAAATATGAAAGTATATACGATGAGGTACTCTCATACACACATATGTATAGTTTTACTTCTTCTAATATGTGCAGTATCCCTTTAGGACTGGGAAATCATGGCTCTCCACTACTTACTACCCTTTGCAACTCTTAATAAAGTTTTTTTTTTTCTATCTCTCCTAATCTATATTTTATAATTGATAAGATCATAATTTGTCTGTGTGTTGAATATTGCAGCCATATATTTAGAGATTCTTGATAAAATCCAAAGAAGAATCTGCAATGTTATCAGTCCTGATCTGGTATCTCAGCTTCAGTCACTTCCCCACCACCATAACATAGCTTCCCTGTGTCTTTTCTATAAATATTTTCATGGTAATTGTTTTGACGAACTTTCCTCTCTGGTACCTTGACTTTACAAATTTAAGCTCAGTACTAGATTGGCAGCTAAGTCTCATCATTTTGCAGTTGAAATGGCTTGATGTAACGTCTCTTACATTTCTTGCTTCTGGAACTCTCTTCTGGTTTCTTGCTTTCATGTGAACTTTGATCCTTGAAAATTTAAATACAGGGTCAAGTGTCATCTTCTGTTTCCTTGACACCATTTCTTTAATTGTCCTCTCTCCTTAATAATGTTTTTTTCTCAGATTCTTTCACACTCAGTAACCCCTTCACTATTAGTGATTTTATCACTTTGCTTAAGGTGAAACAATTTTTAAAAAATCCTGTTCTGAATTAAAAAGAATTTCTGTTGTGTATGAATTTCTGGGTATTATAAACTTAAGACATTAGTTTTATAATACCCAGAAAATCATATATAGATGTCCTCAAGGACACATGGCACAGTGGATAAAGGTGTTAGATCCAGTGACAGGACCCAAAGAGTGTAAGTTCAATACCTGGTTATGGTGGTGGAGAACTTGGAAAGGGGAATTAACAGGAGATAACTGATACCTGACATTCATTATACATGGCACATGGAGCTAGAACAGTCTACCTAAGTGAGCAAAATAAAGAGTTCAGTTTGACATTCCAACCACCTGAAGAAGGCCGGAGCATACAATTATTGGCAATAGTCCGAATAATGTAAATAGTGTTGAGCAGGTTCTGCTGGAGTATAGTTTTGATTTTAGTAAACTTGCATTCTTACCTACTGATGGTGTTGCAAATATGGTTGGCAAACATAATGGTGTTGCTGCCAAGTTACAAAGAAAACTAGAAAACCCGCATCCAGATTGATAATTTACACATTTTCACTGTATTATTCATCAGCAAAATTTGTGTTCAAAAATTTAAAAATTGGATCATATGCTTAGCTTGGTCACAAAGACAATGAACTATATCAGATGCCATGCTCTCAACCACTGTCAGTTCAGTTAGTTGTTGGAAGATATGGATAATCAGTTCACCGTTGTTCCATTCCACACAGAAGTCTGCTGGTTGTCATGTCACAAAGTGCTGAAAAGATTCTATTTTTTGAGACAAGAAATAATTACATTTTTGGAGGTGAAATCAAAGATGAAAGTTGGTTCCAACATCGGGCTGTGGATATTACAGCACAATTAACTGATCTTAATTTGAAAGTACAAGGTAAAAAACAAACTTATCACTTGGTTGCATTATGACATCAAACACATGACATTACAAAACTAAGCTTATGGAAGTCACAGTTGTCAAATGAAAATTTAGTTTATTCTCCTACATGCAAGGAGCTGAAAAACACTGCCAACACTGAGACTATACTGAGCTTTGCTGAGTATAACAGTCACCTGGAATTTTTGATTGAAGGAATTTCAGGAAAGATTTAGTGATTTCTTATCTTTTGAACATAAGCTTGCATTACTCTCAGCACCATTTACCTTTGATGTTGCCAAGACAGAAGAAATCCAGCAGATGGAACTATTAGAAATGCAGTTGGATTCAACATTCAGAGCAAAGTATCTTGGAGTAGAAATACCTGCCTGAAAATTTTAAAAACTTCAGAAATCAACAAAACCTTATCAGAGAACAAGGTAAACTGATCAACAATTGTCATCTCTGAACAAAGTCAGAACTGCACAGACATTTCAACCAAGCATACCAAAAATTGTCAGCAAAAAGATGTGTCAAGCCTCAGGATAATAAAAAAAAAGGAAAAAAAGAAAACTGACTGAATAGTGGCAAATAAACGTTCAGTTTTAAACAGTTGTAATTTTTTAATAATGTATTTGTAACTGTTACAAACTGCAAGTATGTGTTCTTGTTTAAATTTTTTTTTTTATCAAACTACTTCATTACTTTATATATATATATATATATATATATATATATATATATATATATAAATCTTGCTAAAACATTGTGTGTTTCTAAATTTAAGTAACAAAAATATTCTGCAATAAATTTTATTAAATTACTCCAATTAGTTGTAATGTGCACAATTGGTTGTCGTGTATGGACCTCATGACAACACATATGTGACCATGTGGCCCTTAGGGGACCCTCAGTTTTACATGCCTGTTCTAAGCAATATTTTTTTAATCATTTCACCCCAAGCAAGACAATAAAGCCACTAAAATGGAAGGGGGTTATTGAGTGTGAGAGAATATGAGAAAAAGAAAACATTATTAATGCGAGAGAACAATAAAAAACAGAATTAAGAAGACAGAAGATAATGATTGACATTGCATTTAAACTTTTGAAGATCAAAGTTGACAGAAAAAGCAAGCCAGAATAAACAAGCAAGAAGAAATTGTTAGCATAGAACTTATGGTTACATCTAACCATTTCAACTGTAAAATGACAAGACCTAACACTCAATCTAGTACTACACTTAAATTCATCAAGTCTAAGCACCGAAGAGGAAAGCTCATTAGAACAATTACTACGAAAGTATTTATAGAAAAGGAACACTGAATCTATATTTTGACAGTGGAAAAATCAGTGATGCTGGGATGCCAGGTCAGGACAGGTAACAGTGCAGATTCTTCTTTGAATTTTATCAAGAATCTCTAAATACATAGCAGAAGCGTCAGACCAGATATGGCAAGCAATATTCAATGCATGGAAGAATGATAGACATACAAGATAGATTCTGGTGAGAAACATCGGTAGGTATACAAGATGGATTCTGGCGAGAAACATTGGTAGGTATACAAGATGGATTCTGGCGAGAAACATTGGTAGGTATACAAGATGGATTCTGGTGAGAAACATCGGTAGGAAATACAAGATGGATTCTGGCAAGCAACATTTTCTAATGCAACACAATGAACCAACTTTCCTAGTAGTGAACCTAGCAATTGATTCAATATGATCCTTCTACTTCATGTTAGTGGAAATCATTAGCAAAGAACAAGAAGGTTACTGTGATCTTTTCATAGATTTCCACCACAGTCATTACAGTCTTATCTTTATGGGCACAAGCTTATTCACACAAATATTATGACTAAAAATCAGAAACATCTTGTAACTACTTGACAGAGGTATTCAGAAAGCTAATCATGAAAATTTGACTTGCTAAATTTGTGGATATGGCATTGAGATTTTAATAGATAATATAGTACAATTTTTCCAAAATAATTTACATAGGGATGGTTGTACTATGGGGTTGTATTATACTCAAGGATGTAATTTATTCCATGTTTTTAGTTTCAGAAACATGTAGTATTATACACAAAAATACAGAACACTTTAGTAAATGTGGCTAGATATCTAAACTTGTAGAACTTGTATATGACCAAATATGGGTACATATCCCAGAATGCCTTGTCAAATGAGTAAATTTGGCATTTTTCAAAATTTGAAGTGGGGAACCAAAAATAGGATCCCTAAGAGACCATTCTTAAATTTCATGAAATTTGCACAATCTTTTGTAAATAATCACTGACCTCCAAATGATTCCTCCTACCCTACCCCACAAAAATGACTTCTGTCAGAATTGTGACAGCAATGCAAAAACAGAAAAAAAAGTTTTCCAGCTGTAAAATAAATATTTTTAAAAAATGCACATTCAAAAAAAATTAAACCACCATCACTGGGAGAATACCAACTAATAGCTCAATGGATGAAAAATTGTACTATAGGTTATAAGCACAGGGGTTCAATTCTTGCTCTTGGTAGTTCAAACTAGTCAAAAAAATAAATATCTTTGAAATTGAATTTGTTTCAATAAATATGAGAAAGAAAAACATTTCATGCTTTGTGATGAAATAACGCATTATCTCAAGATTTCAAGATGTCTGGTAAATATAAATATGTTTGAGAGAGATTGTTTTTCTTTGTTTTCCGTACTTAGCACTGTATATCAAATGTTTCTTTACTGTTAGGAAAAATGTCTAGAATTCTAAACGAAAAAGCTTTCTGATAGGTTTGAACTGATCGAGTTGCTACTTTTGAAAACTGAAAATAAAAAAATGTTTCAAGGACCCAATTAAATGTATGTGTCAAGGTGTCAAATTCAATAAATATTGATATGACTAGTTTTTTTTAATGTTATGTCCCTTCAGGAAGTAAGTGATTATGACTCTTCTTAAATTTCTTTTATTTATTATTAGTAAATTAGCATGTATTCTTAAGAAATATACTGGTTTGGTTTCCCACTACGTTCTCCATTGCTTGAAATTCAGAGATGTCCTCCTCTTACTGGTTGCTACCCAAGGATAGTGAGCCTAGTCTACCCTGCAATGTTACCCATAGCTGGCAGGAGAAGTGATTGAATCATGCCTTTCTGGTGGGAATTTGTATGAAAGCAAACAACAGATTAATCTGGAATTTGAACTTGGCTCACCAATTCCACTTTCCAGACTGATAACCATTACACTACCCACACACCCCATTACCAATGTAATGATTTGATTTTTGTCTAAGTTTATTTTACAACATGGTGGCTTGCATTGTCAGGAGACATTTTATATTGACCAAATCAGAGTATTTTTACTCTTCACTCATTCTTGACAATAAAGATTTGCTATGGTTGCTTTGCCTTATTGTAAGAGCAAGGAATATATAAAATCTACCATATTCCACTGATTGCTCACCATGTTCCTTTATATTCCATCAGTAAAAAGGAAGTTCCATTTGGACAACATCTTTCCAAGAACCAGTACAATGCTTCCCTGATCACTACAATCTCCAAATCTAAGGTCAACTGTTACCCTGCATATACCCATAATCTGCAGTCCTTTTATTTTTATACAACAACCGCATTTAGTAATGCTCTTCCTTGAGTGACTGTTGGGCCTTGTAGTGAGTGAACAATTAAAAAAAATGTCATTACAAGTGAGATTTGATTTAGATGGGGTTTTTTATTCTATCAATAAGGAATAAAACAATTAGCTTCATATTTGGCTTTTATCATTGTTAATAATTAATTTTATGTTCTTGACAAATAAACTTAGTTTTTTTTTTACGTTTCAACAGGTTTTATTCCATTGCCATAATTATAACAACACTCTCCAAACAACATTTTATAATTCTAAGTTTTTGGGATAAGCAATGTGAAAAGAATTCCTTATTGACAAGATAATTATTTTAACACACCTTGGCTTTAGAGGCATTAATGTGTGTGACTGTGTGTAAAGTGAGAAGAGTGATCTTAACTGAAGAATTCATTCTATGTTAACCAACTTTCCATAGAAGGCCTCTGCAGTATACTCTATCAAAGAAAGTGACTGTGACTCTCATAAATTGAAAAGGAGAATGATGACAATAAAATTATGCTGCTTCTCATAATGATAGCAAGCATTATAATGCTGCTACTCATAATGATAGCAAGCATTATAATGCTGCTACTCATAATCATAGCAAGCATTATAATGCTGCTACTCATAATCATAGCAAGCATTATAATGCTGCTACTCATAATCATAGCAAGCATTATAATGCTGCTACTCATAATCATAGCAAGCATTATAATGCTGCTACTCATAATCATAGCAAGCATTATAATGCTGCTACTCATAATCATAGCAAGCATTATAATGCTGCTACTCATAATCATAACAAGCATTATAATGCTGCTACTCATAATCATAGCAAGCATTATAATGCTGCTACTCATAATCATAGCAAGCATTATAATGCTGCTACTCATAATCATAGCAAGCATTATAATGCTGCTACTCATAGCAATAACAAGCATTACAATGCAGTTACTGATGATGATAGCAGAGCAAACATTATCATACTAATGATATTTTTTTTGTAGCTATCAAGAAAAAAGATCAAAATACTAGCAATCCGATTGCTCTGGTGACAAATTAACATTTGCTTATGTCATTTCAGAAACAGTTTTCATGCGCTTTTTCTCATTTTCACGAAAACAGAATGACTCTGCCGTATACTCTATCAAAAGAACATTATAACAAACAAAAACATCCTTTTCTTCTTTTTTCCTTCCTGTTTTCATTCCAACTACTGAAACAGGATGACTGGTTGTAGCAAAAAAATCCTTTTTATTTTGTTGAACTTCCTTCTTTCCTTTATGTCTTCACTTCAACTGTCCTCAGTATATATCTCAATAGAACACTGGTTCAAAAAATAAATAATGAGTACTTGTCAATATTATTTTCTTTTTCCTATTTTTTTTGTTACCACTACCCATAATTCCTTTGTTCAGCACCCCCCACTAGTATATTACTCTATAATATTATTATTTTTTTTTCTTTCTTCAAGTCAAGATCCCCAACTGATATGCACTTTCCTTTACAGAATATTTTACTACTTTACAGCTTCATCTACAGAAATTTGATTGTTTAGCAAAATTATATAACCATATTAAACAAATACAGACCACCACCCATCAAAAAGTTTGAAAGCAAAAACAAAATCTGTTTAGATGACACTGTCTAAAATAATCTTTAAAATGCTATGATAAGCACCTAAAAGAAATTGGACTATGCTAAATTCTGTTTCAGAGTAACTAGTTATTTTTAGATTAATTCAAAGAATCACTTTCAGACATGGAAAAACATTTTTCCTCAAATCTAACTAGAGAAAGTTCTGGTATTTCCAGTAAAATATGTATGTTATTTCATAATTCTCACATTGATCGAGGTTTTGCCTCTCATTGCAAAGCAATAGCTTTCAATAAGGTTCTAAATCTCTCTTTCTTATTTATTTATATACGAGGGTCATTCAATAAATAAGTTGAATTTTTCGGTATAAGGACTTCTAATACAGATAGATTTTTATGCTGAGGGAATACGGAAGCTTGTGCACAGATGAGAAAAGTGTGTGACAGTGCTGGGAGACTACGTTGAAAAATAAAAAAAGTAAGCTTCTATCTGTATTAGAAGTCCTTATACCAAAAAATTCACCTTATTTATTGAATGATCCTTGTGTATATATATATATGAAATACATAAAAATGAAACTATTACCCCATTCAGATGGCCATTTCAACCTGGGATATTCTGAATAGGATAATAGAGTTTCCTTTTTATATAATTCATTTATATGCTCTATAATAAATATATTGAGCTCTCTTTTGTGGATAAGTTTTAATATTTTATATTATTAGGATCTACTTGGATTACTTACCTACGGATTTTTACCAATATATATATATATATATATATATATATATACACACACACACACACACACACAAGTGATTATTTTATGGGTGGTGGTCTGATGTTTGCGTTGTATTGAAATGGTCTGGGTTCAATTCTCGGTAGTGGATGTGCACTGCTGATGACTCCCAGATAGGACGAAATGGCCGTCCAGTGCTTTCTGCATTCTGTTGAGAATTATTCTAGGCTCAACGAATTACTATATGATTAGCCTAAATCCCAAAAATAATCACTTGTATATCCTTGTTAGACCCAGCTGATACTCTGCGATGGAGCGGCTAAGGGTCAAAAAGTAGTCGTGGCTCTTGGGAGACTGTTCCGAGGTTATCTGAATACTTGGACGAATATGACTGCAGAACTGAGAGAGTATATCAAGTCTGGTTTGTGTGTCTTCTTCGTCACCGAGGCCCGTGGTACAGTTGGTATGACGCTTGCGATGTCTCGAAACGGTCCAGGTACAATTCTCGGTAGTGGATGCGCACTGCTGACGAGTCCCAGATAAAACGAAACGGCCGTCCACAGTGCTTTCTGCATTCTGTTGAAGATTATCCTAGGCTCAATGAATTACTATATGATATATATATATATATATATATCTATATATATATATATATATATATATATATATATATATAGGTACTGCCAAAGAAAAGGGATACCACATGTTTAAAATAAATATTTAAAAATGAAAGATCTTTATTTTAGACTTAATTCAAGCTAATAGATTAAATTTAATATTTCCAATAAGGAAAATACTTTGCTGTATTTAAAAACAAATTTAAATTGATTGGAATACTTTTTAAATTGTTCAAAATGGCTGATTTTAGTCATATTTACAATGCTCGCAACACAATGTAATTCCCTTTATTAAAAAATATTTCAAAAATAAAATATACTTAGCTGATTTAAAGTTTAATTAATCTGACTTGAAATAAATATTACTTTTAGTTTAAAATATTGCAGAAAAGCTTTTTTAACACTGAGGTGGGTGTTTTTATGAGGTGCTGACAGCTCTATTGACAGCTGGAAATTAAATTAAGTTTTCTAGGGGTACAGGCCTGTAAAAATTACTTTAATATGAGCACCAGTAATCTTAAAAATTTAGTAAAAAAGAAAGTAATCTTGTTTTACTGAATTTTAGGTATTTTGTTTTTAAATTTACTATAGTTACCACACTTATTTTCCAATAATGTAGTGTATGAACATCCATATTTACAAAAATCAACATATTTATACATACACAAAAAAAATTCTAAATTTTCAGTAAATGGGTTCCAGTTTTACATTAAAAAAAATTGATTTAAATTCTCCAAGAACTTCTGATTACAACTAATAGAAACATAATGCCATACAAAAATGAATTTTTCAAAATTTCATGAGATTAAATATGTGGGGGTGGTAACAGATGTAAAAAGAAATATTTTTACCAAGATTTTCTAAAAAAGAAACATTTCTAAAATAATTTCATTCATTTATGAAAGTTTCATTAAAATCCAACAATTATTTGATTTTTGCAAGAATTTCCAAATCAATGTGTTTTTCACCACAAAAAGACATTAATATTTTCTATAGTAATTTATGGTCACCTGCAGATGCAAGAAAAAAAAAGTTAACCAAAATTTTGAAGGTTCTAAAAAGGATTAAAAATATAATTTAATAATCAAAGAATCCTTTGCTCTTTTCTTTTAATAATAAAAGATTTTGGCAATAAACTTTTTTATTGCATTTGGGGCATTATATATTATAAAATGTCTGCCACATATAAAGAATCAAAACTAACATTACAGAACTGAATATTTCCTGAGCTGCACTCAATATTGAATACATTTGATATGAATAAAGAAAGAAGCAAGTCAAACAAAAAAAAAAAAGAAAAAACTTTATCAGTCATTTTTTCCTTTAATAGGCAGGTGACAGATTCTTCAGCACACACATGCATACATTCACAAATAAATGCACATACATGTCTAAATGCGTTTACTAATGCACACAGCAGCAACGTTGTCATCACCCGTTCCCACCTGAGCATCAGGATCATCATCCTCTCTCCCTATTCCCTTTCTCTTCTCCCTGGTGGCAGTGGCAGAGATAGCTGTAAATCAAAGAGAGCATGAATTTGATTTTGGTGGACAATTGCATGACGAAGAAGCCCACACACTTGGCCAAAAGCACCTCCCTCACGACTCAAAGGGGAGTGAGACAGGCGAGATCTGGCAAACTTGGTTGCATCGGGCTATTGGATGCTTGGTCTGTCAAGGTCCATCTTGGTTACACCAGCCTGACTGGCACTGCCCACTTTCACCAGTTTGACTGTTAAGATCATGTAGATCTTTGCCTATTCTGCCATTGGGGTCTTCGGGAGTTGGTCACATTCAGGCTGGTCCTTCCTCTTCATCCTTACCGCCATGGGTTGCCCTACAGTAGCAATGTATAAAAGAAATGATACAGTTATGTTTCAACTAAATCCTTTCACCTGGCAGTGACAGTTGGTATGTTTCTATGTCTTTGGTGTAGAAATGAACTGGTATATTTTATACATTTTAGTTATAGAGATAGGCTCAAAATTAGTATATTTTGCATGCTATAGTTATAGAAGCAAGTTTAGGATTCACCTATTTGTACATCTTAGTTAAGAAGTAGACTCAAGATTAGATTCGTATATTTTGTATGTTTTAGTTATGGGCACATGACTGAGTGGTTAGAACATTCACTTTTCAATCATGAGATCCAACTTCCAATCTCACCAGGATCAATTTGTCAGGAAAGTGACTTGTTGTAACCTAGGGGAGGTTACTGAATAGAATAATCACATGAAGGTTGGTAATGAAAGATAATACTTAGGACAAGAACAACACATATAAGATTTGCCAGCAGCAAGTAGAAGTAGTAGTCAACTGCTAGAAGTGAGTCAAGTGAATTTCACAATGAATGTCCAACTGCAGACCAACATACAGTTTTTACTACTGTATTTATGTGAATGGGGACATACCCATTATTGTCCATAGGTATGCTACAACATGACTTCTTGATGATATCAGCATGAAGAGGCAATCCTAATGTGCAGCATATTTGGAAAGTGTCTGAAAACCACACCACAGGTTGACCCAAGCCATGTTAGTGAAACTGGGTAAATGCAACTATTTGGGAGCCATCGATGGTTGTGGTAGCACAAAGTCACAAGTCATCGTGACTGAGGGTTTGAACATACTAGCCTTGTTCAGACTGTTGATTACACCAGATAATGCACTCTCTCCCAAAAACTCTAAGATACACACAGCATAGTTGCAGTATAAACCACAGGTAGGCTCTATGGGTGTTGAACAAACACAAAAATTTGTATGTGACATACAACTAGGATTCATTTTTTCTTATTTATGATAACAGGCAACAAAAGATTTGTTTTTAAGAGATTACTTGCAAAAGGTATTAAAACCACATGTACAGCTACATTTTATGACAATCAGTGCAAAAAAAGAATTCTATTTTATATATGCGTTAAATCTCTATAGTGACAGATAATTTGATTGATTTGTTTTTTATGGATTATCAACACTTTGTATATTATTTATGTGGGCAACAGCAACATATATTTGATCTTGAATTTGTACAAATAAGGCATGAACCCAACCTTCTAACTAAGCAATCATCCAGCCTCAGTTACATGCTGTAAAGTAAACATTTATATCTACAAAAGAAAACAATCAAAAAGTTTTAACTGGCTACTTAATTCAAACAAAATATGTGAAAATAATATGGAATTGCATTAGTTTTGAGCTCAAGGTCATCATGATTATAAGTAAAAGATAAGATATTCTAATAAGGTATTAATCTTATTTTAAACTAGGCCATAATACTGGTGCACCCAATGAGAGCTGAAATCACTCTACTAGCAAATTAATTTGGGCTTGTTAGTCATTGTGCTATGGTAGATGACTGATCAAATATAATCACAGAAAAGAGAAAATTCAATTTTAAGTTCATTTTGCTCATATAAAATTTGGAAAGATTTGACTGATAATCAGAAGAACAACTGAATAGAAAAAAGTTACAAAAAAACATCACAAGATTAATTTTGAACTCACAGATGGTTCACATTTAATTTTAATTTAACAAATAAAATTTAAACAAATCACAAGACTTTGAAATACAAAACCTTATTGTTTAAAACCCAAACAAAATATTTAAAGAATATGAAAAGCTGCCAATTTCTTTTATAGAACAAAAAAAAAACAATATAGAACAAAAAAACAATTAAAACATGAGGTTCTCAAACCAACCAACAAAATTTATAAAAACTGGAGGCATCTAATATCTGGGTAGAGATAATGGGCTTTGGATAAAAGTTGATTCTATTCTCATCAATTAGAGTAGAGTATTGTGTCATATAAAAAAGTCACTTCTACAATTTATTAGGCTTTACTTACATAACACCGGATTCAGTTCTTTAAGAATAAGAGATTTTAAAATACTGTACATTCTGTCAGTGATTATGTTTCATATATATATATATATATATATATATATATGAATTGAGAAAATATACATTAAATTCAACAGAATGATTAAATAAGGAACAAATAGAAAAACGTTTATAAATTTAAAATTTTCACTTTTATTTTAACGTCATCAAAAATTGAATCAGTAAGACTTGTATCACTAAAACATTATCTAAAAAAAAATCTGACAATCTAAAAAATATGATCTGGCATTAAATAACTTGCAAACTGTTGATAAGCTATAGGAAATGAATCAACATGAAAAGCACATTATAGATACTTAGGCAGTTGCAGTTATTCAATTTCTGTATGTGTGTGTGTGTGTATATATATATATTTTTGAATTGGACAAAGTCTGACAATTTATTTAAAAACATTTATGATATGTTTAACGTTCTTTTTATAGATACAAGTATTTAAGTAAATGCTCTGTTTTATAATAAACAGTATTAAATAACATTTACCGGCCTGAATGTCCGAGAAATTTTCTATGAAAATATTTTGTATAAGAAACATTATATTTTGTATTCACCATTAACCCGTCAGTGTAGTTTTTGAGATTACCAAAAAGGTTGGAGATTTGATTCAGATGAAGGGAATCATGAAAAAATGAACAATATCATTATAAGTTTATCATTCAGTTTTACCAAGACATGCTATACCATCTGGTTTATGCATAATTGGGAAAAAATAACTTTTCAACAAGCCAACAATCCAAAAGTCTTCTAAATTATGTCAAAATTCAAGTAAAAAAAAGTACAAAATTTTGGAAATTATGATTGAACAAAAATCTCATTTTAAGGTAATTTTTTAAAGAAATGCAGATTAACCGCAAACTTATTGCCTGTAGATTATATATAAATTGAAACTAAATGGATTAACTCTGACAATGATTAAATAAGTAACAAATAGGAAAATGTTTATAGATTTGACATGTTTCACTTTTATTTTAGCTTCATCAGAAATTATCTTATTTATTCTTTATTGTTCCATGAAAAGATAACTACATAAAAAACTATTCAAGTATTTATGAAACAGATATATCAAGTATTCTTTATCTGTTGTATTCAACAAAACTTATCTCAATGAAAAATTACTGCATAAATATTTATGCATATCAGATTTTATTATGCAAGTCAAGGTTTTCACAATAAAAGTGACATTAACCAATTGATATTAGTAAAATTGTCTGGATATATCTGCTTCATAAATATACCATGTGAATTTCAGTTTATGATTTTATGATTTTTTTGTTTTGTTTTGAGCTGTTTTTATGGCTTAACTTTTTGCAGGTTATTTAAAGCCAGAAAATATTTTTAGATTGTAAGAATTATTTTTGGAGATAATGATTTATACTCATACAAGTTCTACTAATTAACCCATAGCTTGGAGAGAAGAGGTGGATTCATACCTTTCCCATGAGTAGTTGTGCCTAACTGAATATAATGAACTCAACTGTAATTGGAACTCAGCTCTCCAATTCCCTATTCCTAGACATTATCCATTACACCACCTGCACATCCTTGTCTGTTTTTATTAAAAAATATTTACATAATATATTTGGTGATATGAGATTGTATTATGCAAATCAATGATAGCTCATCACATTGGAAATAATTATATATATATGTCTTAATTTACATATATAAAAAAAAATATTCTAGCTATTGAGTGAAAGGAACGTTAGAAATTGCAACAAAGAAAAAATGTTAAACAGATCATAGAACAATCAAAAAATAAACCAAAACATTTGAAAAAACAAGAAAAAAAGTCTGGTTTCAAGAATGTCAGAAAAAAAGACTTGAGACAAATTACAAGGGTAACAAGTAGAAGAAGTGGATTTACCAGCAAGAAAATATTTGAAGACACTAGTGTTGCAGATGTAAACAGAGAGAGAATATTCAGAATATTACATTTAATTAAACAACACAAAGTGAAAAACATGTTAATTTGGGCAAAGAAGTATATGCAAACAGATTTATCAATGGTAATTATTTAGCAGTGAATGAAGAGATATGATGGCTTGGTTAGAAGTTGGGTCTTTCACAGATTTGTTTGTTTATCAAACCTTTGTAGGCTATTTAAAGCTTAAACATATTTTGGGTTGTAAGAATAATTCTTTCTTTTTTGTGAG
This sequence comes from Acanthosepion esculentum, assembly GCA_964036315.1. Taxonomy (NCBI): domain Eukaryota; kingdom Metazoa; phylum Mollusca; class Cephalopoda; order Sepiida; family Sepiidae; genus Acanthosepion; species Acanthosepion esculentum. The sequence goes on along the minus strand of OZ038508.1, from coordinate 39,484,120 downwards.
CAAGTACTGCATTAACAATTTTTTAAGAATGGCAATTATTTTTTTTCAGATACAAGAAGGTCTTGCATGGAAATCGTCACTGATTTAAAAGACAACAGAGGGGAAGCAATGTTTTGGGTTAATATTGTAGACAGTAAAATATAGTTCCTTTCAAAATTCACAAAGGTACCAAGATAAATGTGGAGAGTTACTGTTAAGTTCTAAGGCAAGTTGATTATTGCCCACCTTGCCAAAAAGGTTTCATGGAATGGCTTCCAACCTTTCCTGATATTAATCCAGTAGAAAACTTGTGGGCCATCATTAAAAAACAATGAAAAACAATATTCAAGCAAAGATGATATCTGGGAAGAAATAAAATTGCTGCAAGGAATCTTAAAGTCGAAACAGTAGAAAGATTAACAAAATCAATGACTGAAAGATAAATGAAAGTTAGAGAATGCTTAGGAGCTCAAATTAACATGTAAAATCATAATTTATTCAGGAATGTAGGATACTGTGTTAATCAAATATATCTATATCTTTTGGATTTATTTATAAATAAAAATAAATGTTTTTTCACATGCATTAATTGAAACTTATGTATTTTCTGCATTTTCAAACCTGGTACTCCCAAAACAAATTCTTATAAATATTTTTAAGAAGCATAGACATGATACAGCTGAAACTCACCCGATATATTACTCATCTAAATATAAGTATTTCCTGAGAGCAGTCCATGAAAAAAAGCAACATCCTTCGAAAACAACAGAAGATAAATAGAAGAGATGAAGAGAGTCCAAAGAAAAGCCAGAGCTCTCCATTTACTGAACCAACCCACCCTACCAGGCAGCGGCTGCAGGCATCACTTCAGATCTAACATAGGACTCATTTCACATAGAAGGAAATGTCAATAAGAACCCCAATACTCGGCAATGAGTTCCAACAATAATGATGATGATGATATATATACAGACACAGGTTGTGATGGATAAATTGTCGTCTAAATTACACAAAAATGAAAATCACTGATATCTCATTTTAACAGATATATTTATCAAAATTACACAGAAATATCTTAAAATACTAAAGAGTAAATTTATTCAATAAAATCAACATTGGCTTCAACCACGGCCTCCAGACTACTTCAGAATTTTCTGCAACTCTCCTGGACAGTCTCCTTGTTTAAGTTGGTGAATGCTGTCATAATCCTTACCTTCAGTTCATCTTTGGTGTTACAAAAAGTTTTGTCTCTTGCTCAACAGCACCCTATATATAATAATCAAGGTGCTTTCAGTCTAGGGAGTTAGGTGTAAGAGGTGATGTGGTCGCAGAAATTGTCTGACTGCTAGGACTGGGTTCTCCTGCTTGTGTGACATGGTGCAGAATCCTGTTGCCAGACATAAGGTCTTCTAGCAGCTACCCTCTTATCCAGGACAGTACTACCTTCTCAAGGCACTTGATGTATGCTTCTGTTGAGTCCGAGGCCCTCACCAACAAATTTGGGAGTTCTTATCGGAATGATCAGAGTGAGTTTTCTGAGCTGCCGTACCTTTGTAATCACCATTAGACTCGTCCAACTCTTTCTGAATCCTCTGCACTGTCCTAAAATTGACACCCAAACACACAATATGTTTGTATTAGAGCTTCCAGCACAAATGCAAAGCAGTACAGTATGCCATTTACAAATCTCTGTTGGGTTGAATTTTGTCATGGTGCTCTTTTTCTCACAGACGGTGCCCAATTGACCTTACTATACTGCATAGTTGACAAAAACAAACAATGCATATGCGCAAAATTAAAAATATAAAATGGCGACAATTTACCCATCGCACCCTGTATATGTCAAGGTGAGCAGAATTTGTCAATAAGAGCAATAGTTATCAATAAATAAAAAGTTCACAGTATCTATCTAAAGTGACTAAAATTTTTATCTTGCCTATGAATAGCATTAACATCATAAAACTTTTAATCAGTTTAGATGAGTATTGTGAACATTTTTTAATTTATTAATAATATATATATACACACATATATATATGATAGATAGATAGATATAGATTGTGTGGACATAGGAATCAACACTGCATGGTGTCTATCAATTTCATGCTTTAAGGATTTGGTCTGAAGATCATATTGAAGAAGAAAACTGACAGTCACCATGCTGTATGGATTCCCATGTCCACACTGTCTATATTTATAAACACTATCTCCAATATTAAGCACTCTTTCTCTATAAATACAGCAAATTCTAAACAATATACAAAGTTCTTGACCTGAACTACTTATTTTGGAAGTTGATCAGGCTGAGAAATCATCACCCCTTGTGTGTGTGTGTGTGTGTGTGTGTATACTCATATATACTTTGACAGTAGTCTGCCTTTGAGTATATTTTATTAAATATAATGTTTAGGTAGACATACAGGAATTTATGTCTACTGTGAAACTAGTTGGATCCTATTCAGATGCAAACTAAGCAAAAATGAGTAAATATACCAAAATACTGTTGTTTTTCTTTTAGACAAAGTAATCCAATCCTTGGGAAATTCTTTATTTGGAAGATAGTTGGACCCCATGTGAATTTCAAATTGGTTCAGGAGAAAATACATCAGTAAACTCTTATAATAATCATCTCTCAATATCGGTCTTTATGCAAACACAAACTATAAGAGCTAGTGCTAACTAATCTTTTTGTAGAGAATATAAATTTCAAAGAACCAAAGTTCAAGAACTATTCATTTTTCTATAACTTTGCTTCATGTTACTAATTTTTAATTAAATAATGCTGCAAATAAATAAATCATTTCACTAAAAAAAAAAAAAGATATTTTTCTGTTACTTTTTTTTTTTTTTTTTTAAGCATATCACCCCAAGCAAGGCCGGTGGCCACTATCACGCATGGGGTTACAGAAGGGTTGGAGGAAGAGCAGATAGGAGTGGTAAAGGAAGGGATGTGGAGAAAGAGAAGGACGGAGGGTCGATCAAGGCAGGGGGGTTACGGGAGATATAGAGCGAGAGCAGATAGGAATGAAGGATGTCAGGAAGTGAAGAAGGGAAGTGGATAGATCAAGGCAATTGGAGATGACGATTGACGCTACACTTAAACCGTTGGAGATTGTATTTGTCAGGGAAACAGTAATAGGGAAGGGAGTTCCATAGGTGAGATGTGCGAGACATGAAGCTATTGGAGTAGAAAAGACGTCTACATCTAACAGTTTCAACGGTGAAGGGGTGGGAACGGGATGCCAGCCTCGTAGGACGCTTAAATTCACGAGGCTTAGGGACAAGCGAAAGCAACTCCTCGGAGCAATTACCGCGGAAGTACTTGTAGAAAAGGCAGAGCGATGCAACATCGCGTCTGTGAGAGAGCGACTGCAGACGAGATGACAGATCAGGGCCAATCACATTGCATATCCGTCTCTGGATCTTATCAAGAACCCTGAGGCAACACGCAAGGGCCCCAGACCATAAATGGCAGCAATACTCCATGCAAGGTCGAATGGTAGACTTATAGACTTGGAGGATCGAAAAGAAATACTGGATTTTTAGTCAAATTCTACCATACAGCAGGTGGAGAAAGTGTCCAGAAACTTTATTAAGAGATATAAGACTGAATAATTGGTGTTTATGGTAAAACTCAGATTTTACCCATTTCCTTGTTTTCAATAGTCTTATTTACTCTTTGCTTATCTCCTCCTGTTTTTCTGAACTAACAAAAAAAAAAAAAAAACGGAAATGACAAGGTGTGTGAGCTGATTGCATATTTAGATTGAAGATTGCCAATAAATAGAGAAATTGGGGAGAAGGTGAAGTCTTGAAAAAGATTGGCAAACAATTATGGAAGATTCTGGATCTTTTGATTACATTCCACAATAACCACACACGTGACTGGTTTGAAATAAATCCAAGGCCAATGACATTTGCTTGCACGAGAACGGCCATAAATTGGGAAAGCAAAACAAAATGAAAAAAAAACAGATAAAGTATATGCAAAACAAATACAGTCATCAATGTCAGACGATAAAAAAGACAACATTCATCAAGTTAGGATTATGTGGTCATATTGCAAAAAGCCATAATTTTGTTTAAGTTTTCAAAAACTTATCAGATTTATAAAACCTTTTATTGCATTACTGAAAATCAAGAATAAAATACATTATAACTTTTTTTTTTTTAATTAATTTTGATTATTATTTGAATCAATCTCAAAATCTCAAAAAATAAAGTCGTATTTAATAAGAGAGATCAAACTTAAATTTTTATTTTTGGACGCCACACTACAATTAGTAAGGCAATTTTGTTTTAATAATATCAATACAATTGCAGCGAGAATTACTGAAAAAGAGTTTTGTTTTAAAATTTCAAATGTTTTTTCTTTTTTATCTTTGATTTTGATCCAAACTGTAATTTAGTATCTGTTTTCTGAGGGAAAAAATCTATAAAACTATAAATGCTTTTTTTTTTAGCAAAACAAACATTTTATGTTCAACCATGTTAATATCAATTTTTTGCATCTTCTGACTAGAATAAATTTGCAAACTCTCAAAAGAAATAAATGACAGCATGCAAAATAATGCAAACTGTGAAAATATTTGCAATTTAAACAAACAAATAAAGAAATTAAACTCAAATTTAATTTTTTTTTAAGACTATTTGCATCTTCTTGTTTGTTGCTTATTTTTTCTTTCACTTGCAATTTTTCTAACACCCGACACAACACTTAAAGGAGAATAATTCAGAATAACTATTTTGAACATCCCATAATTTTTCTAACACCCGACACAACACTTAAAGGAGAATAATTCAGAATAACTATTTTGAACATCCCATAATGCAATGCAGCTTAGAGAACTGCAACTGATTTAAATTTAAATTACTGAAGAAATTGTGAAAACAAAACAAAAAAATTATAGGGATGAGCCAAAAATTAACTGAACAACATCAAATATTTGACAAAATCAAATCATGAAAATGTAGGTATATTATCTGTTTGTATTTCTGGGATGAGGAGTTATTTACACAATTTACATTTGGACTATTGGCATCTTTATTGTTGTTATCACATTTCAGTTATTGTACTCTCCAGCATTCATCAGGTGTATATTGATCTGGGTAACTAACCTACAAGAGATGAATTTCTTGGATGATGACTGATCGCTATTTACAATCAGACTATTGTTCTCGTCTTTGTTGTTGTTATTACAATATTTTGTCCTTTGAATCCTCCAACCTTTATTAGGTGCATATCAATCCAGATCACCTACAGGAAATTAATTTCTGGGATGTGGAGTTATTATTTACACTATTTATATTCATCTTGCATTCATCTTATATTGTTTTCATCTTTGTTGTTGTTATCACATTTTGACTGTGGTGTCCTCTAGCCGTCATCAAGTGTATATCAATCCAGGTAATCTACAGGTAATTCTGAACCGAACCCTTAGACTGTTCTCATTCCCCTTTCCATATCTAGGGATATCTTGTCTAGTCCTTCTTTCCATTACTGCTCAGTTATTGCTTGCCTTGTTTCCACTGGGTTCAAGTACACACTAATCAGCACAAAATTGTGAATTTGTAAAAAAAAAAAAAAAGATTTTGTGTCAGCCAAATATAATGTATTTTGAGAGTTAAAGTTTCTTCAGCTGAAGAGGATTTGTTATACTGTGAATTTTTAAAAAATAACAAGGAGATAGAAAAATCTTATTGGTTTTGCTGATACAGTTCTTTTGGCATATGGCTAACAGTGTGAAAATGCACTGTCTAAATGCAAGCAATGGATACTAGAGAGCTTCAAAGTGAAAACTCTTCATCTCATTTCCAAAAAGGGAAATGGGGTTTACAGTTAAATCTACTATTAAAGTTTCTATTCTATAGTTGTAGAGTAATTGCCAGAAATGCCCAACAAACAGAATTAACAAAGTTTGCAATAAACAATAACAAGAGAAAGAAAAGAACAGAACAAAAATAATACTGATGTAATGAATATGCATACACTTGGGTTCCCCCTCACAGTAATATGATTGGCTGGTGTCAGTCATAAATACAGACTGAGATTGCCTACACCTATTGCATAAGCCTAAGCATATTGCCTATGAATACAAGTACCAGTTCATTACGGCTACTTGCTAGATGGTTCTACTTGGTTTCAGTAGCCAAAACCACTTAGCTACTTTGAACAATATATATCCTTTTCCAGGACATATCAAATACAAAGCAAGCAATATATGCAAGGCAAAGCAATAGAAACATGGCAAAAATTCACAAACTAAGAACGGTGTTAACACACAGAAGATATGGAGAAGTGATCAATTGCAGCATTCTGGCTTCAATGCAAGAGAGACCAGAACTGCATTGGATGAGATCAAGAAATGGCCTATCTTATTGACTAGGAAAAAATTCCAGCATACATCTGTGTAGTTTTATCTATTAAAAAGGGTGGAGTAAATATTTTGAAGTCATTCCTATCAACTGAAATCAACAATAGCATTGCCAGCTTTTAAACATTGAAAAAGATCACACCACTCAAAGACTTGTTCTGCTTCATCACTTTGTTTTTACTGCCAATATGACCTAGCAACGTCATACAACACCAGAACCTATACTGGCAGCAAATTACCTGCATATGGATAGAAAATGAATTCAGTAATTATACAAAACTAGAAAGGGGTTTAAGATAAGGATGTGTCTTCTCACTAGATTTATTCAACCTATCCAGTGAAGCAATTCTGAGAAAATTAGAAGTCCTACCAGGATTCATTATTGACAGCCAAAATCTTAACAACATAAGTTATACAGAGGATACAGTATTGATACCAGACACAGAAAGGAAACTGCAAGAAATCCTACAGTGAAGGAAAGTGAGAAGAAAGAAGATAACATGGTTATTAGCAAAAGGAACAGCCAAACATGCAAATTACGCATTGAGATACCAAAATCAAACAAGGACAATTTAAATATCTGGGAAGTGTTTTAACAGAGGACAGAAAGTGTGACACTGAAATCTGAAGATGCATTAGGATAGCAAAAGATGCATTACAAAAGTTAAGCAAAGTATTAAGAAACAGAAAAATTTCCTTAGAAACAAAGAAAAGAATACTGAACTGTTACATAATATCTGTCCTCCTATCTTGCAGTGAATGATGAAAAGACTTGAAGCAACAAAAATGTGATTCTACAGAAGGATACAGAGAATACATGGGAGCAACAACAAGCTTTTTGAGAAAATGGAAACAAAAAGGACACTTATACTTAACATCAGGAAGAGGAAGCTGAATTTGTTAGAATGCATAAATCAAACAAGTACAACGATTTAAAGAGAGCTTGGAAAATTTAATACTCAGAGGACAGATTAAAGGCAAAAGGAAAATAACATAACATACCCAATGAGGTGGAGTAAATGAATAGCAGAACAGGGTCTAGCAGTGATAACAAAAGACAAAACTTATTAAGAGCTACATAGGACAGGAAATTGTGGAGATCTATGATCGCCAACATCCTGAAGGGACTCGGCACATATGTATCGTGTATAGAGGAAATTATGATGACAAACTGTAGAAAAGAAAGACTTTCATAGTTGGCTGTAATAAGATATGGGAGTGCAGAGTAGATTTGGAATCTTTATTCAGTTTAGAATAGTTTAGTACAACAATAGATACTATATATAGCGGTTTAGATTAGGAGAGTTCTTTAGTCAAGGGAGATAATCTCTAACAAGGAGGTGGGTAACTATGCAGTCACCTGTCACATTGACATCTAAAATTCTGCTTTAAAAACTGAATTCAATCTATTAATTGTAAAAGTAACAAACTAAGATTGAACTTCATAAAAATTACTGATGATATGAACCTTATTGCCATAAAACAGTACAATCTGTGTTTTCTTTTGATGTTAAAGCTTTCTCTTTATAGATTCCTATGATGTTAAAAGTTGCACTGTACAGGACTAAACAGAAGATTGAAAATAATATAACCTGCTTCTAATTCACTAAGAAAAAAATGATATTTCACTAATATCTGGAATAAAGTTTGAATAAAAGAGAATTTTGCAATGCATAATTGAGATAAATTTCTGGTAAACATATCTTCTCTTTCCTTATTGCGATCAATGACTTAAGAGATCAGCATCTTAACTACTGTTGTTTGCCTTTATAACATTCATTTGTTTTTATTCTGTGCTTAAATCACAATGTTAAATGTAGGTCAGGCACAAATGAAATTAACTAGCAAAAATTAATGGTAATAACCTAAGAATGTCTGGTGATCTTGCTAATTTAAAATGCAAGCAAAACAAATATGCAGTTGTTAACACGTCTTATGTTGAAACAAGTAGTGAAATGAAGAAAAATTACAGATGTTTTAGCAAACATTGAATAAGTGCAGATGAAGTTTTCTTTTTTTTTTTAAATGATCTTATGGGTTGATTAATGAAACTATGAAAGTGAAAATCCTGGAAGATCCCTATGCAAATATCAAAAACCAATCTTTAAGAATTCTGTAAAACAAGTATTTTTGACTAGTGATTTTATACAAATTTTGGTTTCTGGAAAAGCATAAGAGCAATAATTACAATTCAACATAAATTCTTCTTTTTTTTATGCACCATATCCCCTCAAGACGTTTGATCATGGCTCTCCACAGCTTCCTGTCCTTTAGAGCTCAAAGCAATGCTTATCCCCTTACCATTCCTCCTGGTGACTTTTCTTCGATCCATTTTTCTAACTCATTAGGAAGGTTATTCTCAGTATAAATTAAAATATTTATATACACACATACACACACACACATACACACACACACATACATGGGATGCGATAGTTAAATTGTCATCTAAATTAGCTGAAAATGAAAATAACACTGACATCTCATTTTAACAGATATATTTATCAAAATTACACAAAAATATCTTTAAATACTAAAGAGTAAATTTATTCAGTAAAATTGCCGTTGGCTTCAACCACTGCCCCCAGACAACTTTGGAATCTCCTGCAACTCTTCCGGATGGTCTCCTTGTTTAAGTTGGGGAATTCTGCCATAATCCTTGCCTTCAATTCATCTTCGGTGTTTCAAGGAGTTTGGTTTGTCTCTCATTCAACTGTGCCCCACACATAATAATCAAGGGGTTGCAGTCTAGGGAGTTAGGTGGCCAGATGTAAGGGGTGGTATGGTCGCAGAAATTGTCTGACAGCCATGACTGGGTTTTCCTGCTTGTGTGGCATGGTGCAGAGTTCTTTTGCCAGACATAGGATCTTCTAGCTACAACCCTCTTGACCCAGAGCAGCACTACTTCCTCAAGGCACTTGATGTAGGCCTCCATTTTGTGTCTGAGGCCCTGTGGGAAGATGAATGGAGGCATAACATTGCCATCACTATTGATCACTTCAAACACCTTCATAAACACCATCAGACTCATTCAACTCTCTCCGAATTCTCTACAAGCTGTACAACATGCCGTTTCCAAATTTCTGGTGGAGTGAATTGCTGTGTGTGTGTGTGTGTGTATATATATATATATATATATATATATATATATATATATATATATATTTCATCAATCTGATACACTTACTTTCTGTAAGAAGCATATGAGGACAGTCATTCTCTACCATATAATTTAGCTCTTGAAAATACATTTCAATTGAACACTGTTGAGTGATAAGCTAATTCTATAAACAACAGTCACCTGCACTAATGCAAAGCTCTTCAGTAAAATGAATGGAGCACTTTGGCTGATGGGCATTTGTTTACATTTGTAAAAACAATACAGTAGATTTAGTTGTGTAACTCTACAGAGTGCAGATAGCTCTGGCTGACACCAAATTAGTTGTGTTTCAATCCTGGTTTGAGGCATTCGGAAGTCTAGTCGCACTGAAGAGCTGTGATACAGCGAAACAGTACTGTCTGAATGACATAATAAATAAATATATATATATATATATATATATATGGTAGAGAATGACTGTCCTCATATGCTTCTTACAGAAAGTAAGTGTATCAGATTGATGAAGAATTTAAAAAAGGCATAATAATATTTATGATATATTATTAGGCCATCAGACAAAATAGAAGCATTATTAATGTTTTTCTCATAATTCTTCTATTTTGTCTAATGGCCTAATAATAAATAAATGTTATTATTATTGTTTTTTTTAAATTTCTTTCATCAACCTCCTATATATGAATATGACAGCAATCAGCTACATGACAAATTTTATATTTGTATTAATCTTATATATATATATATATATATATATATATATATATATATATATATATATATATATATATATATATATATATATAAAAAGATGCAAACCAAAATCTTGGACATTTTTTTTTTCAAGAAAGAAAATGGTATCCAACTTGTTAGTGTTTGTTCCAAAGTGACTTGAGATACTGCCAGGTTGAATAAAAGTTCAAAATAATAAAAGAAAAGCACTGATTCAAGATATTGATTAAAAATCTTTCTTCATCCATTACACAAAACCTTACAGACATGACAACAGCTTCAGAAAGAAGCAAACTGATTTAACATCTTCTGTCAGGCAAGCATCAAAACCATTCAGGACTAATAAGAACTTTGCAAGTAATTCATCATTTCTTGGTAATGAATTTCAGAATCAATATTCATTTGTTTTGCCATTTGAAATTCAGAATTTAAAGGCTCACAGCCATGTCTCATTAAAACATTCCTGTGTGATCAGCAAAGTTAAACAATGTCAAGCCTGGTCAGTACTCTAAGCTTGGAGGTGTGGGTGGCGTAATGGATAATGGCTCAGAAATGTTAATCATAAAGCCAAGTTCCAATTCGCTTTGGGTTCGTTATAGCCATTTACAAACAAATATGCTTAGGAAAGTATGAATGCACCTTTTCTACAACCCCCAGCTATGGGTTAATCAGTAAGACTTCACTAAATCATTATTATCTCCAAAAAAATAAAAAAATAAAAATCTTACAAAATAAATATGTTTTCTGGCTTTAAATAACCTGCGAAGGCTTGTATAAGCAATGGAAAATAAATCATTCATTTAAAATTTAAAAAAGAAAATACTTTTCAACTCATTTTTTAATCTGATCAACAGACAATGACAATTTATCAAAAACACAAAAAAATTATATGCCTTAGCAATAGCAAACAATTACAATTATCATCCAGTTCTTTCTCATAAAAATATGAGGCTAATAACAGTTTGTTATTTGTCATTTGTTGACAATCAAAGAAAAAAACCTTACCTGATATTCATAATAATTTCTCTATCATTTTGGGTTTAGTAGTGAGAAGAAAAATCCACTACTTCTTTTGTCTTTTGTTTCCAAGAAATGATCCCCACAAGCAACAGAAAGACAGCAGAAACTTTAATTTTAAATCATTCTCAAATAAATCAATAAAATCATGTTGTGACCTTTCAGCTGTGGAGAGTCATAATCACTGACATTCTAAAGGGACACAACATATAAAAGAAGAAAAAATACATACACTTTGAGCATAAGTCAACATAAAACTGTGTGTATATTACTTATATAGATAAAATCAGCTTTAGAACCCAAACAAAAAAATTCCAAAATATACAAAAAGAGGTAAAAATAACAAAGCTTAATGAATAAATGCCAGCAAAAATCCTTAAACTAAATATCCAACCCCTTCTTTAGACACAGCAATAGGTAGACTCATTCACAAAAACACTGACCCTCATCTTTCTCTTTTCCCTTCACTCAACACCAGGCTCCCTACAGGCTTCTAGATGAGCATCCTTGCTATGCAGTGTTTATATCAGACTGTACACAGACACACCAAGCATTTGGGGGCTAGAAATAAAGTGACTGTGATGATAGTTTATTGGGCCATTAAACTGTAGAATGTTGGTTCAACAGCAGTGGAAAACTTTTAAGGACATAGAGAAAAAATGCAGGAGGAAAAGAAAACAGCAAAGGTTGATTTGATATATTGAGTGTCTGGCAGTTGCCACCTGTGGGGAGCAATGAATATGAAGACAAAGGAATATTAATTGAAAGTCTGGGTCATCATGTATGAAACAGTTAAAAAAAAATAACACAGTTCTAAGAGCAGTTAGACTGGTTACAAATTATCATTTCTGAGACACAAAAAGAAGAAAGAAGGCTTGGAGAATTTGACACTCACAGGACATATTAAAGGCAAAAGAAGTGGGAGACGGTGAGTAAACTACCTAATGAGTTTTTTTCCCTGAATTTCTGAAATGACTTACATTATTTACATTCAAACTATTATCCTCATTTGTGTTGTTATTAATTTGGTCTTCTTCAGGGTCTTGACATTCTAGCTAACTGAACTAAACCTAAATTTAATCTACAGGAACAGATAGTTCTTGTTTCACTGTTCATGTCCAAAGATATCTTGCTCTTTTTTAGTACTGCTTAGTTATTGTTAACCCTGTTTCCACTGAGCCTGTGTACTACTCAGCCCAAGGATTGAACTCACAATTACTATGCCATTAAATTGACAAATACCTCAATAAGTTCCAGGAAGACAACAGCTGACACACTGTGATAACAATAAAGATTAAGACTATTTAATGAGCTTGTATAAATAGATGGTATAACTGGGACTAAAAGGTATAGTAAGTGAACAAACATTAGAGCTACAAAGGACAGGAAGTTGTGGAGAGCTATAACCGCCTACATCCTGAAGTAACATAGCACATGAAAGAAGATTCATGCCATTCATGTCTAATTTCAAATGATACAACTGTGAAAGTATGTACTAAAATTTCCAAATATATAAAAGATACAAGGTATTTTAAAAAACACTATCCATGTATGTTTTATGTTTACTTTTATATATATATATATATATATATACAGTGAGGTGAAACAACTATTTGGACAGTAAAAAAAATGGATTTAGAATCATATATTGAAAGCAAAGCATTGTCTAAAGCTCACAATATTTTCATAAAACAATTATAAATGCAAATAAACAGCAAAAATAAATTATTTGACACGTCGAAAAAAAGTTATTCTCAACATCGCTTGATAATGGAACGGAACTTTGTATTTTAAGTTTAATTTGTATGATTGAATTTAAATTGAGTTTTCAGTTTTGAAACATGGGAATTTCGATGTTGCAATGATTATAGCTTTTTAAAAAAACAATTATAACACTGTTGTATCGAGCACTGTTTTTTTAAAAATAAAAATAAATGCTAAGAACTCTGAATTATAAATCTCATTGTTCTTTCCTATTATTTTATATATATATATATAGAGAGAGAGAGAGAGAGAGAGAGGACCGTAGGTTTGCGAGTTGTTGAATTAGAAACACATGTTGTTTATTCCTGCTAGAAGGTCCAACTACAAGAAAATTGCGGACACAAACTGAGTCCAACTGAAAATGTAAAGACCAGCAAGATCAATATATATATATATATGCCAACAAATATATGTATTAAGCAATAAATTTACAAGTGACATAGACATTAACATTTGTGTGTGTGTGAATGTAAAGAGTTTGTATGTTGGTGAAAGCTTGTACATACGGGCATGTGTGTTTCATGGCGTCTTCCCACAAGTGGGCAAAATGAGGATTTCTACGAGAGATTACATTTTTAAATGTGTCTGCTGAAATACAAAGTAAAAAGAGAATGAGGCAAGAAGTCGCCCAGTATTTATAGTGTAGGGAGAGCGTCCCCTAGTGAAAAATTGGGGAATTAAGGAGGAGCTAACTTTGACATTATATATATATATATATATATATATATATATATATATATATTGTGTGTATTTAGGCACCATTTTTTCATTCATACATGTTTCATTAAATAATATAGATAAGTGTTGTCTATATATTTTATGTAAGTTCTTTTCATATCGTCTGATAAGCTTAATAACATTATCATTAAACAATGAAAGAAAATCACAATATTGATACATATTTTTTAATCCAATCTAAGCTTTCGGCTTACATAAGCCATTATTGACGATGACAATTACACAATATATTAAGCAATACATGAACAAGAAATTGATGATAGTCTGTTTTTGTTTACATGGATGATTTCCAAGCAACGATAAACACGTGCATATAAGACGCTGAAAGCGAAAATCGCACCACAGCTCATGACGTCACATATGACCACGCGAGAGTGAATCCAATGAGTATTGAGTATGGAAAGCCGTTGGTATGAACCAATGGCTTCTGTTACTAATTATAGGCATTTAATGATATTTGTGGAGATTTCATAGTTTATTTTGTTCAGGTTAGGTTTCAACTGTTTTATGTATATAGCTTCAAGAATTTTTAGTTTTTGTTTATTGTTTTCATGTTTAAATATAGTTGTGTTTTCAACGAGGATTTTCCGGAATTGTGTATGCAGCCAGGCATGTTGTTTTAAATGCCTAAAAATGTTAGAGTTATCATTCAAATGTAGTGTCAAGCATCGTGAAAGCGAGTTTGTGGTGTGACTAACATAGATATTATTTAGTTCGTTGGAGATACAATCTCCCAAAGGGCACCTGAATTTGTAAACTATGTTGGTTTTTTTGCAAATCGCTAACCGGGGGAGAAGAATCATTGCGAATAATTGAGTTGGATATACTAGATTTAGTATAGTATATAATTAACTTAATTTTTTTTTCATCTTGTTTATAATTAGTATGCATTTGATTACGATATAGGAGATTAATATGTTTGAGATTAGTAGAAGCAGTATTATGTACTATTTGTTTAGTATTGAGATTTCTAAGAAAGCATTTTATTTGTTCATCAATTATATAGTTTGGTAAACTATTATTAACAAGTGTTTGTTTTATATTCTTTAGTTCACTGTAAAAAATTTGTTTTGTGGATGAATTAGTTTCTGCACGATGTATTAGATTTTTTATAATTGCTATTTTGTAGTAATATGGGCATTTGCTCTTGTAGTTAAGTGTACATGAATTTATGCTAGTAGGTTTTTTATATGGTGAAATAGTAAATTTGTTATTAAGCTTATCAGACGATATGACAAGAACTTACATAAAATATATAGACAACACTTATCTATATTATTTAATGAAACATGTATGAATATATATATATATATATATATACACACAATAGAATTTCATTGATTCAGACATAGATGTGAATAGACTGAGATAGATTTGACTCAATTAAATCACAAGTAAAGAGAAACAAATGCAGACAATGATAAAAACATTAATGGATTGATTGCTTTCAACTCAAACTTAGACAAAAAAATGTCAATGATTTCCAGTTAAGTAGTAAAAAAAAAAAAACTTAACATTTCACCATCCTCAGGGTTGTATGGTTTCAGTGCTTTACTAATTAAACAACACCTATATTGGATATAAGTTCCAATTGCTTTGGGAAAATAATACATAAACACTAAAATATTTTTTTTAAATAAAACCAGCTAATTTTTACCAATGTTCATTAAATGATTTTGGTAATTTTATCTAACAAAGACTTGTTGAAATCAATGCAGGTAGGAAAAAGACAATCCCAGACCCAAGCATCTATTTTAAAACACCAATTAATTTTCTGAGGAACAGCATAATCTATACTTTCATGATTGTAGTAGCAGTTAGTGCCACCACTAATTAGCATATGTGTATGACTAGACATTATGTATGGGCTTGCTACATAAGTCAGTGTCAATGGTACTTGGACTGTAGAACCAATACTGACTGCATACAACTACAATCCCTACTTGGAATATCATTTTATCATGATAAAAAAAAAATGAATTTTCATTGAATAATTTTTATACTACTGGGTTGGCCAAAATGTTTCAATTTATTTATTAAGTAAATTTTCTACTTAATAAGCAAACTTTTTGGCCAACACAATATGTTTCTACAATGTGCTATGTCAATTTAACATTTTAAGTAATTTGTTTTTATCAATGTCCAAGTTATGAGTCAGTAATTTAAAGTGACAAAGTACATTTAGCTGCTTATATTTCAAATTTATGTGGATCTTTTGAATTGCAAAAGAAAAAAATAGAATTTTAATGGTAGAAAGAATACCCAAGTTGGAAAAGTGCTGAAAATCTTTATAACAAGAGAGAGAATTATGAAAAAAATATGTCGACGTTGTCAGGCCAAAATGTGTTTTATTAATCAAAAATGGATAAAGAAAGAAAATTAAAAAAAAACATTTGGCACTACCATCTGGCATAAATATTTCTATGTCAAGATAAAACCGCCTTGATGGAATTGTAAAAAAGTGAGAGAGAGATGGAAGAATAAAACTGTGAAACTAGCAAGGCAAGAACAAGAATCTTGAAAAAAGAAAAAGGCAAGGACTTAAGGTAAAAAGGAACTAGGCAGAATAAATATCAACAGAATCATATAAAAAAAAAAAAAAAACTAGTAAATCTTGGAATTGTGGGCAAGACCCCCAAAATAAAATAAATAATAAAAAAAAAACACTTGGTAAAAACCAGATTTGCAGAAATAAAAAAAATTGTATCTTATTTTCCCAAAAAAATTTTAAGTACAAAGTGGTGGAAAAATAAGCTGAGATTATTTTTATTTAGAATTTAAAAAATTTAGGAAATCCTTCAATTTTTGCAATTGTATCACAAATTTAATATACCTTTAAGAATATCTTTAAAAATAATTTTTTCTTTTAGATATATATATATATATATATATATATATATATATATATATATATATATATATAGTAAGAGTAAAAAATAAAACTTAAAATATAAAATAAACTGAGGGCTTAATGCCAAAAGTGAGAGAGCCTAAATCT
Organism: Acanthosepion esculentum; assembly: GCA_964036315.1. Lineage (NCBI taxonomy): Eukaryota > Metazoa > Mollusca > Cephalopoda > Sepiida > Sepiidae > Acanthosepion > Acanthosepion esculentum. The sequence goes on along the minus strand of OZ038508.1, from coordinate 39,467,403 downwards.
ATAATAATATCAAATCTGCTACTCATGCAATGACAATCATCAGAGAGAACTACAAAACCAAACTATCATTTAACTCATTCTTGCTATGACACTTTCTATCTTCTGTAATAGTCTGATTTTATACTCTGTATTGGCAGGTTGTATAATGTTCTTAGCTGAATAGGTCAATTTGAATGGTTCCATCATGATAGTCATAATCTGGTACAGAGTAATTGAAAAAAGAAAAAAAAAGATGCTGACTCAAACAAGTCAACTCATGACCAAGTAAGACATCTCTAACTTTCTTTGTTTTTTTTCACATATTTTAAATATCATCATTTCGTCACTGATATTTCAAATGGCTTTTGAACAATAAAAGAACAAGAATTAAGAAGACAGAAGATAATGATTGACATTGCAATTAAACTTTTGAAGATCAAACTTAACTGGAAAACAAAATGCCAAAAGATAGTTCCACAAGTGAGAAGTGTAAGTAAAGAAACTTAGCATAGAAGTTACGGTTACATCTCACCATTTCAACTGTAAAAGGATGAGACCTTGCCACAAAGCTGGTACTGCAATTAAATTCATAAAATCTAGGTAGCAAATAGTAAAGTTCATCAGAACAATTACCATGAAAGTATTATTTTTCACACATAATTGCCATGACATAAATAACATGATTCAATAGAGAAATAAATAAATTTTCACCAATAACACTTATTTATTTACTGCTGACTTTGATTCATCTTAATGAAACGCCCTTTATTTATTGAAAAGGCACAGGGAAGCTATGTTATGGCAGTGGGAAAGTGACTGAAGCCAAGATGCCAGGTAAGGACCAATATCATTGCAGATTCTTCTTTGGATTTTATCAAGGATCTCTAAATGTATAGCAGGAGCACTAGACCATTTGCAGCATATAATATTCAAAGCATGGAAGAATGGTAGACTTATAAATCTGTAAGATAGATTTGGGTAAGAAAAATTGACTGGCACAACGCAGTGAACCAAATTTCCTAGCAGCAGACCAAACAATTGATTCAATAAAATCTTTCCATTTCATGTCAGCAGAAAACGTTAGCCTAGGAAGGCACAACAAGTCACTCTCCTGAAGGTTAACATCAGCCATGCTAATGAAAGGCAGAAAGGTTTCTCTCAGGCGATTAATAGAGAGCAATTTTGTTACTTTAAATATTATCTTTGGTGGATACATGCGTTTGATTAGATATTATATATATGCGTGTGTATGTGTGTTTTGGTACACTCACCTCACAGTTTATGCTTGCTTGACTATAAGATGCATTTTGCTTATCCAATACAAAAGCATCCAAATTTTACACTGCTTTAATAGGATTATATATAGGAAGCTTTTATACTGAGCAAACAAAATTCACACATGCAGTATATACAGGAGAAGTATAAATTCATGCATATATACAAAAACGCATTCTTGTTTATTAGTCTAGATCAGCGTTTCTCAACCAGGGTTCCACAGAAGCCTAAGGTTCTGCAAAAGGTCCCCAAGGGTTCAGCAAGAACAGGTGAGATAAGGTAATGCACTTTTGACTTTTTATTTAATTTTATATACGTAATATTACTAAACACACAATATATTCTTGGTTATTGTTTCATTTTCTTAGCCTATTTATTGGTTCACAGGACATTTTGCCTTGATTTACCTTATGTCTTTTCAACATTGCCAGTAAAGGATAAAAAACTAAAAAACTGATGCAGCAATTATGTTTTCATTCTGCTTACATTTATACTCTAAGTATATGATATTGGTTACTAATTTTTATTTTTTTATGCTTGAGTTTAGAATTTTTTTGTGTAAATTAAAACTCCTAAACATACAAGCAAACAGTATGAATTTTATTTAACATTACCGAAAAATTTAACAAAGAAGTATTAATTTTTCCTTAAGCCAGTTATTCAAAAATATATACCATGATATTTACCACATGAACTACAATGAAAATAAAATGAGAAACATATGGTATATAATTTTGTTTTTGCACAGGGGTTCCTTGAGACATGTAATTTATTTTAAGGGTTATGCAAGGGTAAAAAGGTTGAGAACCACTGGCCTTAGATGAATCCATTTGTGCAAACTTGCAAGAAATGTGTCAAAGTTTTGCTATTTTTCAAAGCAGATTGAATCATGACAAAAGAAAATCAAAATTTCAGCTGAGAGACACCAAAACCTTTCTTCTAACTGACCAACACCTTTGCACAAAAGAGGCCAACCATAGTTGGAACCATAGGGTCATTGTCAACTTCACAATCCTTTTATTAGTTAAATTTATATGCTTTAACAGAGCTACATAATGGTTCTGAATTCAGAGTTGTCCTTCTCCTAGACTGGTTACCAAGCAAGACTTAAGAGCCCAATGAGATCTGCTATTTAACCCATAGCTGCAGGGAGAATAAATGGATTCATACCTTTCCCAAGGGTATTTACATGAAAGTGAATGTAAGAAACCAGACTAGAATTCAAACACATCTCCCCAATTTCTCATTCCAAGCTGCTATCCATTACACCACCTGCACATCCACCTTTACACAAAACCAACTTTATCATGGTCATTAGAAAAATCTGATGACTCTGATTTCCTTCAACCAAATAATTAACATTTTGCTCTCTAATTATACTGTATTAATGAAAACTCCCGCACATTTTATGGGTTTAATTAGTTTCATTTGAGATTCATGTTTCCAGGCAAAACAGATAAAATGTTCAGGATATCTTGCAGACATTTTGGCTGTATTGAATATGAAAGAACCTGGCAATCCAATCCAAACAGCCATTAACTGATTACTAAAAGATGAATTAATCTTTAAATTTTTAAATAGTGAATATTTTTTTTTTTAAATGATGTCCATTTCCTATCTCAAAAGGCATCAGAAAACCAGTTGATTTTTAATTTAGAATATTAATCTGCCTAATTTTAATAAATGAATATACTGATAAAAAGAAAAAAATACTCAGATCAAAAGCAAAAAAAAACGTAACCCTCTGAAATAAACCAACTGGTTTTGCAGATGCAGTAAACAGAAGGCATGCAGACTCTTTTACAAGTAAAAAAAAGTTTGCAAAAACTAAATCTATATAGGAAAAAAAAAAAAAAAAAAAAAAAAAAAAAAATCGCCCAACCAAGCTAAACTTGGTAAATAACTCTCACACCTGCTCTATTACAAAAGTGCGTATTTCTCCACTGCTATGAAAACTTAAACTTCAAAATCAGGTAAAAGCTCATTTTTAATGCAGGTAGGCCCTCCCCATTTGAAAGATTTTTTTTTTAATCAGTTCACCCAAGCAACTAAGATACAAGGGGCTTCTGGGAGTGAAATAGAATAAAAAAAAACTTTAGAAGGAACTGAAAACCCAACCCTAAAATGGAAAACAAGAGATAATCCTCTCCTATTGAAAAACCGGAGGAGTGTGAACCAGACAATAGGCAAACCTATACTTCTATTGAGGAAAAAACTTAAATTGTCAATAAAATCTCAGAGTTTAGGTGGAGACATTAGACATTGAAATAGACTTTAGAAGAAACCAGAAAGCCAATCCTAAACAGGAAACAAGGGATAAACCTCTACTCCTGTTTAAAAAACCCAGAGAGGAGTATCAACCAGATGAATGATGCACCACAATCCTACTAATGCCATTTCTTACTATTTGTTCCATACTAAACTAAACCTAATATATATCAGAACAAGACATAACTCTTTTGAAAAGTAAAAATTTGATTCCTCAATAGATCATCATGATCATCAGTTCCATGACTGGAGTCAGCTGAGGGTCACTTGATCAGTTCCCTCCACATTGAAAGCTAGAGAAGTATTTATTCATAATGTGTATCTTGAGCAAGTAGACCTAGTAGAGCCAGTCCCTCTCTAGGCTACACCCACAGCCAATGTCCAACTTGAAAGCATACTTTGGGCATGAACACATGCTCATTCATTTCATCAGGGGAACCCTCCACCTTGTCTGTTGACTTCTACCAAGAAAGCTCTCTGCCTAGCAATGCTGTGTCATCACTGAACTTGCTTCATGCATAACAATGGGTCCCAGGCTAATCTATTGTGTTGGATGGCCATTGATCCTCCAAGAAGATTCATCTGCCCTTTGATTAGATTTTGTTTTAATCCTACTGGGTGCAATATTTTGGATATTTTTTTCTGTGTCGTTGTCAGATAAATAAACCTTTTTGTAGGTAATAATAAAGTCTTGTTGATGATAAAACTACAAATATCGGAGTCCAATTATTGTTTCTATTAAAGTCAGTTTCTTCATCAGTTTTATGTACATCACGTTTTGGCTGCTACACTCTTTCATCTTTCCTCAAGTCTGTTACATTTGGTAACCTTCCTAGAATTTTAAATGAAACAGTTTGGATCAACATTTCACTTTCTTAGACATAGCTAGGATCAGAGTGTCATATCTGTACTAATTCCTCTACTATGTTCTCATACTACAGTGCAAGATATGGCTACATGTTCTTGAGTAATGAGGGAAACCAAGTATGGAGGATTCAAACCCTGTTGCAGTTCACTACACTGGGCTTTTCCAGACTATCTTCTATAGAGCCATGTCTTCTTTCAATTACAATTTTTGAGGTCACTATTGAGACTTTCTAGCAAAGTATTTTGCAGTTGTCCTTTATCACGATGTCCCTCAATATTCAGCTTAGCACACAGTTTCAATCATGAATTGTTTTACTGTATATATCCAATGAAGAAAGTGCCGATGGTGTGAATTTGTTTATGGTGGACCTCAACTTGCCAGGAAGAGATTTGATTACATGACCTTCATCTATGGCACATGGAATGGGACATGCAGAATCCAGTTATGAAACTGCAATGGACTGCCACTGACACTGTTATAATTTTAAGTGGCACCTTCTGTACTATGTCCATCATGCATAGACCTCTTTATCTGCTGGTTTAATCATTGTGATCTATTGTAATTATCATCCACTTGATCCACTGTTGAGGTCTTTGGGGTTGGTCATGCTTAGTCAGAGTCCTCATCTTTGACCTTGCTACCAGAGTGGCCCTACCAAGAGTCACTGGACCACACAAGCTCCTCCACCATTACAAGTAGTGAGCATCAGAGGTATGCACATAGAAACTGTTGTAACCTAGGGAAGGTTACTGAATAGAATAATCAAACGAAGGTGGGTAATGAATGATAGCACTTAGGACAAGAAAAACACATATAAGATTTGCCAGCAGCGCGTAGAAGTAGTAGTCAACTGCTAGAAGTGAGTCAAGTGAATTCCACAATGAATCTCCAACTGCAGACCAACATACAGTATTTACTACTGTATTTATGTGAATGAGTACATACTCATTATCATCTGTAGGTATGCTACAACAGAAACATACATGCACAAACACACATATATATTTTACACAAATGTTAAAGTAAATTCATATTGTCAGCACTTTCTACTACACTGATTTGCTTTCACCTCTAACCAACTCTTGCAAAGCCAAATGGCAATAGAGAATGGATGACAGGAGCAGGTTTTAGTGAATCTGGAAGCTTCTTGTTCTGAACCTGCATAGTGGTGGCAAATTTAGTCATCAACATCATCATCATAAAGGAAGCAATCAGCAAAAGAGAAATTAAATTCTTGGATACGAGATAAAGCTGATAACGATATATCCAGATCATAATACGTCTTTGGATGGTTATGTGGGAAAATGAAATAAAATTGATAAATAAAATAATAATAATGAACACTAAAAAAAGAAAAAGAAATAATCATGATGCTAAGTGTAAAGGAACTGGAAATATAATTTTTCCATACTTGGTGTCGTCAAATGTCAAACCGTCATTACATGACGTTTTTGAAGCTTATAAAAAGACAAACATTTTCTGCCTCACTTTTTTTTCTCCTCTTGCTCCAAAGTGTAGAACCATGTGATAATTGTGTTCCCACTGGGGCATGTTAGTTACCCTGGTCCACTGACAACAGAACTCTCTTTTCACTTTCCAACACAAGGCATTTGCATGTGCATTCCAAAATCTTAACCTATGAAGTAAGTCATGCTTTGCTTGTTCCAGCTCAGCACAAAGATGCCCTCAATGCAACCATTGTAATGATGTTTATACTGACTTGCTCTAATTTCTGAACCAAGAAAAAGAAAATGAACATTCCATAATCTTAAATTTAATCCTCCCAATTCTGTGCAAAGCTGACTTTAGTTTGACCATGGATATGATGCTTATAGTGACATCCCGTTCCTACCCCCTCACCATTGAAACTGTTAGATGTAGACGTCTCTTCTACTCCAATAGCTGCACATCTCGCACATCTCGCCTGTGGAACTCCCTTCCTTATTCCTGTTTCCCTGACAAATATAATCTCCAACTATTAAGTGTAACGTCAATCGACATCTCCAGTTGCCTTGATCTATCCACTTCCCTTCTCCACATCCTTTCACCTTTCATTCCTATCTGCTCTCGCTCCGAATCTTCTGTAACCCCCTTGCCTTCATCGATCAACTATCTTTCTCCACATCCTCTCCTTTACCACTCCTATCTGCTTTTCCTCCAAACCTTCTGTAACCCCTTGCGTGCTAGTGGCTTCCAGCCTTGCTTGGGGTGAAAAGCTTAAAAAAAAAATAAAAAATAAAAAAAAAACTTACCCTAAGTTTTAAACCAAGAAAAAGGAAATGGACATACCAAAAAGACATTGAGAACTTTGTTTACTATAGTCACCATAAAAAGAATAAACATCCATAGAAGAAACTAAAGTTTTTGCATGCTTCTATCTTTAATTGTTTAATGAACATGCACCTTCACCTAAAATACACATGAATGCACCTGTTAACCTTCATAGTCATCAACAAATCCAGTGAAGGGATGCCCAGATGTTCATACAATAATACCAAGCTAATTCTGTCAGCAGGCTTGACACCATATATCCTCCAATGATAGAATGAACATTTCATAACAGACATAACTTCTCCTAAGCACACATAGCTAAAGATTCACCAGCATAGGTAAATTCACTATGAACACAGGAGTTGTAAACATTGCATCTTGTACAAGTGATGCAACAGTTCTCTAAATTTCTAACAAGCAGCTCAAGACCTCTGCAATTGTTACAGCCACACAACTGCCACCAGCATCAATTATATCACCCAGATAACAGAAAGAGTTATCTACCACAACATTCTGGTTAGCTACCAAGATTGACTTACAAGGACATCTATCAATTTGTCTAGCTAGGCCACAACATCTGCCATACCTGAAGCTAGCATCCTCAACAAGTCCACTATAAATGCTATAAATACAGTAATTAAATTACAAACAGAAAAGAAAGAGTTACTACCAACAACTGCCCAACAAACATCACATGGCCATTTTCCAGTCATGTAAAGTATTTATATTAGCAACACTAATGATATCTTTTTTTCTTTCCCAAGTTGATTTCTCTATCATTTTAACTACTCAACTTCAGGGTGAATCAAAATCAATGCAAGAAATACCCACCTCCGCCCTATCTATTTTTTTTTTTTTTTTTAAAGCATAAAAAAAAAATGTTCTTTTTAATTCCAATTGATTACATTCTTACTTAATCCTTTAAGGCCAGAAGGCGATCAAATGCACCTGCAAGTTTCACACGCTTACAGTCCAGGATCACCTGAATGTTCCTGCAAACAGGGACTACTGTATTTCAATACACAACATTAACACCCATCACATTATCAACTAGAGGCACAGGAAACCCTATCTCATAACTAGTAATATCAAGGAGGCTAAATTTGGTATCATTTGAAAGAGAAATCATTTTTCTTTCATGTGAAATCAACTGGTTATATTTTCAAGGTTTTTTTGGGGGGGGGAGTTCAGATATATCAGTTTAATTGCACTAACAATATATATTTAGATTTTTCAACCAGTCAGGACTCCAGGGTTTTAACAAGTGAAATCTCCTAACGTCTGATAGTTTTACAAACTATAACTTGATTTGGGCCATCAAGATATGGTCACAGTCCGCTCAGCTGAGATTGAACCTGGTAATATAAAAAAAGCAAACTGGATCAAAAGGTTTCTTTATATTTTTCAAAGTAGTGACATTGTGCTTGAATATCCAGATAGACACAATAGTGATGATTTACTTGAATATTTTAAACCATTCGCTGCCTGACCCATTTTCTGAAATGTCTAGACAGGGATCTTTTACTTGAGACCATTTTGTTAACTGAAAGAACAGATCACATTACATACGCACTTACCCTCTCCCTCCTAAAGCCATTTTCATAATTTTAGGAATTGGAGCTCATTTTCAAGCAGGGGAAACCGTTTGGGAGAATTGGCAGAAACAAAGAAAAATACTCCTTTTTCTTTCAGTTTCTTTTTTATCAAATGTTCCTCCTTTCTTTGTATTAAGTTGCTTGGTTGGAAAAACAAAAAAAAACACTGGAAATAAACCAGCTTAATGATTTCGGCAATTAGCTGAAAACTTGGTGTTTTTGAGGACTATCTTAAGACAGGGGACACAGTATTTTGACCTAAGAGAACAAGAATTATTAATTAAATTTCATTTTGGAAATTTTTTTTTCTTTTTTGGTCTGCAAATTCATAAGAATTTTCAGACATCATAAGCACCTACCACTACTAATCACCCAAATTAGATTTCAGTTTCATTTATGTTTTTTTACATACAACTGAATCATGTGCCCCAGTTTGGAAAACCAGTGCACTTTCTAGATTTCTAAACATTTAAGCAATTAATCTTGCATGAAAAAAAAAAAAGAAAACCTGGACTTCAGACCAAAATTGGTTTTAAAGATTTACTAAAAAATTATCCCTCCTTCAATATTTTAAATGTTATAATTGGGGTAACTTTCAGCAAAAGATCTACATTAATAAACAAAATGATTATGTTATCGTAATAATGATTTACATACAAGAAAAGTTCTCAGCCTAACCCACTTCTCTAAATGTGACCAAATGATCAAACATCAGAATTTGGAGAGTAACCTCTTTGAATGGTTACTGATAAGTTCTTGGCCAAACCAAAAAGAGGTTACTATATATATATATATATATATTACTTCAAGCAGCATTTTAGTGGATATCTGTATTTAAGTAAACAGTCCATTTTTATTTTATTTTTACTTTGTCTACTGGCTTGCACACTCAAAAAAATAAACTTATTAAAGAAAATGTGCTCTCCAGTAGGATTCAAACCTATGTCCTCCTTTGCAGGAGAAACCTTCATCTGATCTGGTATGCTTTAACCACTTAGCTACAAATAACTTCACAATCTGCCAAGGAGGATACAAGTTCAAATCCTGCCAGAGGGCACATTTTCTTTAAGTTTTCTTAAGGACACTGGCTGGTAGATGAAAAAAAAGAGCATCTACTCAAATACTATTATTCACTAAAAATAACATTTAAATTAATAAATAATTTAGCAGATTAAAAAATAAAATCCATTAACTCTTATTTATATATATATATATATATATTTATTGTATACTTACATAACAAGAATTAATATAAATAAATCTTGTTAACTTCAACCAACAAGGTCTGTCTAATATTTTTATTGTATTTTTCAAATAAATTGTTGTACATTCAAATCCAGATTGTGGATAAACTCTACAAAGTTCATGTTTTTGTTCTGCTTTTGTTCAATATACATTTAACTGTCTTGGTCATTATCAATAACTAAAAAAGTTTTGTTAGCTACATCCTGGCATTTTTTGGAATGCTACATTTCCAATGTAAATATATATTTATCATATAAGTCAAAACATGTGTAAAATGATTGACAGCATCAAAAATTGAATATACTAAATATTTTATACACATTTTAAAATTCTGCCTCCTCTGGCAAAATATATTTAATGATTTTTTTTTGTATACTAAAAGTATCAAGTATTTTGAGTTTTTTTTTTTTTTTTACCACAGACCACTATCTATTATTTGATATTATCCATTAATATTTAATCATTATATTCTGATTGTATATTATCTCTACAAAGATTGGTATTGGAAACTCTACAAGATCCAATATTAAGCAAGATTGCTGAAAAATAAGAAGAAAGAGGTAGAATAATTGTTCCAAAGCTGAAAGACTTTATAAAGAAATAAGGCATAAACTAACAATGGAAATGGTGTTATTTGCAAGGGAGATGTGATAGTACCACTGGAAACAATAAGAGTAGATATTTTAAAAAGTGTACATGATGATGTGCATTGTGGGATAACAGCTACACAGAGGAGATTAAAATTGGAGGCATGATGGCCAGGGTATTATTGCAATTATAGAAAGATATGTACAGAAATGTCCAAAATGTGCAGAAATAAAGAATTTTCGACAAAGCAGACTACACTCATGGCCTAAAGAAACAGAACCATGGCTGCATGTTCATATGGACTATGCACACATTAATGGCATAGGACTATTTCTAATTTTAGTAGACTCCTTTTCAGGATGGCTTGAAGTCAAAGTTAAAGATAGAAAAATGACTATAATAAAACAAATACTAAGAGTGATATTTTCTAGAAATGGGGTCCCTAAAACATTGGTATCAAACAACAAACCAGAATTTTGTGATGAAGATCTATGTAAGTAGTTGAGGTAGACTGACTGCTTCCTTTACAAAGCACCACCCTATCACTCAAAATCTAATGGGTTTGTGGTGCAGACAGTAATAATGGGATTAAAAGCATTTTCCCCAAGTAGAGATAATATAGACAATTACTTACCAAGGTTAATGCTTAGTTATAGAATAATTCTACATGAAGACAGATTGCAAAGACTATCTGCATTAATGGGTAGACAAATAAGATCTCCATTAATAATGTCTTATTCAACAAATAAAAGGATGCGGTATAAGAAAGACAAAGTAGCAAGTCCTGAGAGAGCAAATTTCATCATGCAAAGGGAACATAACACAGCCATTATATAAAAGAAAGGAAAACATCTAATAGCCCATTCTGAGCAATTAAGACCCAGAATTGATGATGTTGTGATGGAAGAAGATCTTGACAGAGAAGAAAGGATGAATTCTTCAGATCAGGAAAATGCAATAGAAGATGAGCTTATGGATGACAGCGGGAATGACTCAGACATGGAAGAAGATTAAATGAGAACAAGATCTTCATTAAAAAGAATAGGATATAAGCCTGAAGGGGGAAAGGAGGAAACAGGTTGTAGAAGAAGTTCAAGAGCAACCAAAGGTATTAAAACTTTTCAATTCATGGAGGTGTAGTAGAAGAGATATAATGGGTATCATAAACTAAGAGACAAGCAAAGTTGGCTACTGATCATGTGTTGCAGAACACGCAATACAACAGATTGTTTGTGATAAGATGATTAACATGTACACAAACTAAGTTGTGTGAACATGCAAAATAATGATGATGTAAAAATCTCCAGTATAACAGAGACATGACTAAGTATCTTCTTCACTAGTATTGAACAATGCTAAAAGAAATAAAAAGCCATCTTTCAAAGTTTGTCTTTGATGATGAACTTGATAATAAACTTTGGTATAGAAACTTGGGGAAAATGTCAATCTTACTATCATACTATCTTAAAATGATTACCTTACGATCTAACAATCTTGAAATGTCAGTTCTTACATTAATCACCAATCACTGGGAGCATTTAAGACAATACATTAAAAGAAGAAAAAACAATTATTATTACTACTACTAAGTATTCAGAAATTTTCAACTAATTCTATAAAAGACTAGTAATTATTCAATATTAATTAATAGAGAGAAATTGAGAAGTAATAGTTACTAATAATATTTCTCCTTCCTAAGGTGTCAACTTACAGCCATCTCATGTTGAAACGTCCAATCCTTGTATGATAGCCGAAGTTAAGCAACATCAAGATAGTACCTAGATGAGTGACCACCTGGGAATACCAGGTACTGTAAGCTTGGATGATGTGCATAAGAGAAGAAGTGGATTCACACCTTTCCAAAAGGTATTTGCACATAAGTGAATGTAACAAACTCAATTGGAATTTGAACTCGGCTTTCCAATTTCTCAGTCTGAGCTGCTACCAAACTAAATTTTCAGTTGATTTTCATCTGAATATATACAAAAAGGTAAAGATGGTCATAATTCATTATACAAATCATTGTATAAGAATGAAGAGATACATCTCAACCAGGGTATCAACAGGTAACCTTGCTGATGAACTTCTAACCAAAAGAATAAATTTACCATGTAATTAAATAATCTCCCCGTAACCTGGAGGATTTGTAGTTAAATTAGGCAATCTTTAATGACTCCAATTTGCAGCAGTTGCTCATCATATTTTTCACTTTACTGCACTTTAGGTGAGAAAAGATTTCTGTGCCAAAAATTCCAAATCACAACCAAACTTCCATATCACATCATGCTCTTGAAAATAATTTTTTCTGCGCCAATAATTCCTTATCACATCAGGAGTTTTGCATCGTGTTGGGGTGGCCAGCAGAGAAGTTGTCACAGAACTTTGATTTTTACAGTCAAAATGAATGAAAGTTTAGCAAATGTTTTGAAAGGCTTATTTCCTTTTGTATGCAGATACAAACTTGTATCCTTGTGAGGCAAAGTTCATAGCTTACAATGGTAAAACAGAGAGAAAGAGTGAGACTCCTCCTTTGTAGCAGGCAGTTCTCCTCGTTAGTTCTTTGGTAGTTAGTAGAATGGACCTGCCTGACTCGCTTTCTGGTGATAGGGCAGAGAGAACTGACCTCTAGGCACTATTTTTCCTGGGTTTATATTGAGGTTGGTAAGTGGTAAGGGAGTGTGTTGAGTGCATGTAGGATTGTTCTCCGTTTTCGTACTGGGTATTTGATCTTTTGTTTTGCTTATCCAAGTATCTGATTTCAGGAAAAAAAAAATTAACTGATTGACCTAGATTTAAGAATGCCAGTCTTAATGCTAACGAGGTGTTAAGGAGATTAAAGTAGGTGATACTTTTCAGGGGATTTAAGAAATATTCTTATTTTATATTATTTATTAAACTTTGCCTATTACTAGAGTAATAAACTTTTCCTGTTTTTGCTTTCATCCATCAAGTAACTAAATATGGAATACTAATAAAAGGTTCAGCAATCTAAGTTTGGTAGCACAAAATCTCATTTCTCCTAAACTTAAAGACCAAAGTATAATATTTCTTCTATTTTTTTGACAAACAAGTAGAGGGAACATTTTTATCTTAACAGTGCGGCAGAGTTCAATATAGAATAATAATCTGTAATTTCAATTTCAAAGCCTGTAAGCATTCTGATTAATTTTTTTTTTTTTAAGCTTATCACCCCAAGCAAGGCTGGAAGCCACTAGCATGCAAGGGGTTACAAAAGGTTTGGAGGAAGAGCAGATAGGAGTGGTAAAGGAGAGGATGTGGAGAAAGATAGTGGATCGATCAAGGCAAGGGGGTTACAGAAGATTTGGAGCGAGAGTCGATAGGAATGAAAGGTGAAAGGATGTGGAGAAGGGAAGTGGATAGATCAAGGCAACTGGAGATGTCGATTGACATTACACTTAAATAGTTGGAGATTATATTTGTCAGGGAAACAGGAATAAGGAAGACAAGAAAGAATAAATGTCTGAATAAGCCTATTCATAAAATTTTATGAAAAATGGTTCACATTTGCAAATACCCTGAAACCTACCAGAAAACAATGCAAGCAAATCTCACAGACTTTTGTCTTCACTGATACTCCATGTGCCAAACAAAATAAAACTTAGTAAATGTGTAGACATATTTTTTATTTTTTTAATCATTTCACTTCAAGCAAGGCAATAAATCCACTAAGAAGCAAGAGGTTATTGAGTGTGGGAGAATATGAGAAAAATAAACACTATTAAGCAGACAAAAAAATAAAAGAACAGAAATTAAGAAGACAGAAGATAAAAACTGACATAGCATTTAAATTTTTGAAGATCAAAGTTGACTGGGAAGCTAGAAGAGAGTTCCGCAAGTGAGAAGTGCAAAAGAAAAAATTAGTAATTTCAACAGTAAAATGATGAAATGTGTCTGCCAATACTGCATTTAAATTCATAAAGTCTGGGTACTATAGAGGAAACAGAACAATTACCATGGCAGTGGGAAAATAACTGAAGCCAAGATGCCCGATCAGGACCAGTAACATTCTTTTTGGGATTTTATGTTATAGACAATTGTTAACAAGCTAGTCTTATCAACCTCTATTATTATTGTATTCCCAACCAATGTTGCAACCATGTCTGACAAGGCAAAAGCATAGCATCTGTAAATAGATAAATATATAAATGTACATAGACTGAAATATGTCTGATACAGATGTTTCTGATAGGTGATTACAAACAATGAAATAAATTATCATGCCTTTTGCATAAAGTAGTTGAAAATAAAGTGCGTTCTTTGCGAGCAAAAAAAAGACATTTTGTTGAACTTCAGGTTTGATGAATATCAAGTAACTATTCTGGAAACTTATTATAACAAAGAATCAATATTCAAATTTTTAAGAACAAGGGCAAATCAAGGTAGAGGGTTATTGAGTGAGACTGCAGAGGATGGGAAAGTAAGAGAATATTATGAGGACGAGTAGGAAAGATATTGGTTGACTCTGGACTTAAAGAGACCAAGATTGTAATTGTCAGGGAAACATTCTCTTGGGAGTTTGTTCCACAAAGTAACAGTTCTGGAGATGAAGCTGAATGGAACTTACTCCTCATCAAATTAACACGAAGGGAATGGGGATGTTTTATCACCATTAACAAGGCATGGTGGGTCCTAGCTGTGAAGGTCTGAGCTGGTGGAACTAAGGAATGAAACATGTCCAAACATCCACCATGGTCAGTCAGTTATGTGCCATGCGTGATACACGCTTAGGCAATCATGTATCTTTCAATACATGATTGACGAGGGAGATTTTTTTCCCCGCAGTAGGTTGCCATTTCTTTCTGCAGTAGGCCAGTTGCCATCTAAGGCTATAGAACCCGGTCTGCCCTGCTATTTACCAATAGCTGGAAAGAGGAGAGGATTCATACCTTTCCCAAGGGTATTAGCACATAAATGAATGTAATGGATTTGACTGGAATTCGAACTCGGCTCTCTGATTCCTCAATCCGAGCCACTATCCATTACTCCACCGTGCCTTCTGCCATAGTAGTAGTGCTATAATAGTGAGAGGCTAGCAATGTTTTGTCTGTGGGGTAAGAGTTGCAAAGTGGAGAATAGTTCACACCGACATGGCAGCATAAGCGCTTTTGAACTCTGTCAAGGCTGGACAGTGAGTATTGGGGAGCACCAGCCCAGATAAGGCAGAAATACTCCATTTTTTGAACAAGGAATATATTTTGTTTTGTTATTTTATATAATGCCATCTTAGGGCAATGAACCTCCCTGAAACAACTTCAACATTCAGTCATCAATTTCAAAACCAATGCTCTGAATATTGAGCCATTAAATACATTAATGATTCAAGTTTGTTTTTCTTTATTTTTCTCTTGAGGACAAAAAGAAGGGAAAAAAATAACATTTCTATAATTAATCTTTGATGGTTAACAATTACAAATGAAACGAGATTCAAACTGCCTTTCTGATAACTGCTTCTTAATAAATTTCGCAATTTCGTTTACAAAGAACACAAAGGAATTTCATCTGAATCAGATGATGATAAAAAAAGTGTCAAACCATTTATACAAAGCAGAGGAAAATGAGAAGCTTTGTAAAGGGTTAATAATTAGACTCTAAATGAAATAGAAAACTTTAATTAAAAACACTTTAAAATATCTGGCCAGAAATACTTGAGTCAACCGTTAAAAAGAAAACCAAAAAGATAATCATTAAATGATTGAATATTTTTTTTGAGTACATTTTTTGCTATTAAAATAATAAATCCTACTGCCAGTTTTTTTTAAGAACATCAAATTAAATCAACCAAAAAAGGTTTAATTTTCTTGCCTGTCTCATGTTCTACAGAAATTATTTTAATGGTTTATCAAGGTTAGTGAACTAAAATATAAACAATTTTTCAAATTAAGAGTGAGAAATACAGTGAGACTGGTTATGATATTATGAGGAAGGAGGTCAGGTCATCTGACCCTGTTGCTGGAGGAGTGGAAAACATTCAAAACTCAAAAGACTTTTATTATTATTATTATTATTATTATTATTCATAATTCTTGAAATTTGTTTGATTTTATTTTTATTGCATCAAAATTATTGATATTGTCAAAAGTTCTTTAAAAAATATATTCAAACTGAGACAAAACAAATATCAACCCAGAAAACATGGAGCCTACTTTATTTTTGTTTTTTAGTTGTTTTTTTTTGGGGGGGGGGGGTACTTCTCTCAAATGAACAAAATTTCTCTAAAAATAAAAATTAACAGTGGGACAAGGCAAGCTGCAAATCCCAATGAAATTTTTGCCAGGAAAAGACTTTGGAAGGCAACCTATTTTATTCAATACAAAAATACCCCACAACTTATACAGTTTTAATTATTTGACAAAGAGGGGGAATACATTTGCTTATTTCTTAATAATAGAAAGAAAGACAGATCAGTAGAAAGAAAGAGAGAAAGAGAACAAGAAAGAACGAAAAAGAAAGAGAGATAGGAAAGGAAACTTAAATACGATAAAAAGTATGCAAAAAGAGTAAAGGGAGGGAGTAAAAAGAAAGTGTCAGAGATGGCGTGGAAAGTGACTAGAATATTAAAGAGAAAAAGAGTGAGAGGAAGAAAAAAATTAAAGGTTTGAGTGAAAATGAAGGTCAGATAAAAAATTCAAGTAAGTTTTATAGAAGAAAAAAAACGAGAAAAAATATTCAAAGTAAATTTTCATGACACATAGATTAATTTTATTTGCTGCTATTTTTTGCAACAAAAAAACATTTTCAGAAATAAATCTACTCTACTTAAATGTTTCCTCCTATAAGTAGTACTGTAACGTTTGGGTTCTCTAGTCCTAACCCTTACAAACTGGTCTACACATCCCTTGCATCCCATAAACATATTTTAAAATAAATAAGATTAAGAATTATAGAGTTTCTAAAACATGTCAAGATGCAAATAATAAAATCTTTTTGTCTATTACATAACTAAACATTAGCATTCCTGATAATGACAAGTGATGGTCAGAAACACTTGAGCAAAAAAAACCCTTAGTTGGTGAGTTTCTTCACAAATAAGATCTGGTTGTGCGACAACCTATACACTGCAAAGATTTCATTAAAAAAAATAAAAAGATTTTAAAATAAGTCAGTTTAAAGCACGTTTGACGCAGGGTTTGGGAGGGGCTGAAAAATTCTCAACCCGACCTACTTCCCAAAAATTTTACCAAATATCAAACTTTTTTAAGAGCTCCTTTGTCGAACTGAGAACTTTTCAGCATACCCACGTATATATGATCATGTTTTGGGTATTTACTATTTACCAACATACTTGTAAAATATGTAATATTTGTAATCACTATGAGAAGTCTTGTATCTTCAATTCGTGTGTGAGTGCGATAGAAAAAGAGAGATTTTTTAATTCTGGTCAGAAATGAAGGGCTACAAAAGATCCTCCCCACACACACATGCTAGTCCCAGAGCCCTCTCTAACCTCCCATTTCTTCACCTAGTCATTACACTCTTTCCCCATTCCACTGTCTTTGTCTTCTTTAGAAAATGGGTTAATCAGAACAGAGTATGTTGTCACTCCAAAAATGCGCGGATCAGAAGACAAAAGTGTGCCCAAGTTTCAGGGTCTTCACCCAGAAACAACAAAGAAAGAAAGAAAGAAAGCACTTAGAAAATAAGAGCTGCTTGCTTATTATAACCTTTATTAGGAAGGGAGACAGCTCTCGTCATCCCCCACTATTTTCATCTTATAAACATGACCATCTCTCTATGTTTCTCACACAACATTATTAGATGATCCTCCTCCTTCGTCTCAGTAAGATAGTGGGAGGAGAGTAAAATGTATGACTCAACTACTATCTTTTTTTTTTCCTGAGTCACTCAAATGTACCGAAATCTTGTCTCTAAGCTCTACCATCGTTCTTAATCCTTCTCACGCACATACACCCCAAACATCTTGCTGCGTGGGGCAGCGGGTAAATAATTACTAATTACTGTCACCTCACAGAGACGCAGGCCCCAAAACCTCTCTCTCTAGTCACAACTTATACACAGATGCTAAGCCTGTTTCTTGTAGAATATTTCCAAACTAGCGTTAACCATTTATTTTTAATTTTAAGCCCTTCTAATTATTTTCAAACCAACAACCAAAGAAGGCGAGGAACAGTCCCAGGCACTCGTGTCACACACATACAGAAAAACAATACACCCCAAAAAGTTTTTTGTGTCACTTCAGAAAAAAAAAATCGAGAGATAGACACTTTCTAAAAAGAATCGATCTGTTCATATACCGATGTTGAAAATTCGAACCTTTCAACAACAATAAACGAAGCCGTACGCATTATTATTCTCTCCTTCCTTGAAAATCAAAAATAATATTTCACATTTGACCCACACCCCACAATACCCCCTATTAAAAGGTTTCTATTTTGTTTGTTTTTTTAACACCAGTTATTTTCTTAGTGTACAGAGGAACATCGAGCTTGTTTTTCTAAAATTTTCGATTATTGAGAAAAAAAAAATTAAATTTTGTAAATAAATATGAGTCCAAGAAAAAAAATATTTGTAAATGATTCTTTGAATGATATCCACGTGTCTGAAGTGCCTCCACTTTTTTTCCTCTTTGAGTAACCGACGTATGAAGAGAAGAGAATTGATTTTTTTTTCTTTTTCAAGTTAACACCGATTTTATTTTATCAGTTCATTGTTCATAAGTCTTTAAAAAACATCTTAACACTATTTTCCCATGACCTTGATTTAAATAAACATAATTTTATGTACATTTTTTTATTTTTATATACGTATATAAGCCGTCGTCTGAAAAGCACGTGTTCTGTCAAACAAAACTGCTTCAGTGATCACGCATGCGTTCGAGCCTTATTTGTAATGCATTTTTTTTTTTTTATAGCAATCATTAACCGTGAACGCCACAAAAAGTGTCAGGGGAAAATCTTTTTAATAATTATTTTTTTTAAAAATTTACACACAATTTGTTGTTTTGTTTTTAGTTTTACTTTTTTCGAAACAGCCACAACACAAAAGAAATAAAAAAGTACATTAACGACACAAATTCCTTACGTCACAATCACATGCTTTTTAAAAGTGGTCGCAGTATTCGTTTCTTGTAAAATCCACAATTAACGACTTTCTACAGTAAGATCCTATTTTAATTTTATTCACGCCATTTGTTAGGGTTATTTTAGGATAATTATTTAATTATTTTAAAATTAAATTAATTTTTTTTATGGTGTGAATAAATTAAATTGTTTAGGGAGCATTATTGTCTCTCTAGGGTTTTTTTTGTCTAATTTATGACAATCAGAGAATAAAAAGGCTGAAGCATTGTTTAGAGAGTTAGAATCCGATGTACCGATCAAGACAAGACTAAGAGGCTAATATTTCAAATGTTTATTTTTTATTTTTTTTATTTATTTATTTTTTTAGCGTGCAGGTTCTCGCCTTCTTCGGAGATTGGTGCTACAGTACACTTACACACTTTAATCCCCAACAATCAGTTTGAGTTAACGAACCATAAAAATTTAGGGGTCTTTTATACTTAAACCGTGAATTTGCATCACCAGTGATATTATGAAGGTTCTCTCGTCTCCCTTGAGAGATTTGTTATTTTTGTTTGTTTTTTTATAACTCTTTTAATAAACCACTACAAACTGAAACAATAAATCTCTAGTTTAGTTGGTGCATGAAAGATACAATGTTATTGTTAATCAAAGTGGATATTTTCCTCTTGCTTTTTCTCACGCAGCAAATAAACACGCAACTGCTTTTCAAAAAGCTAGAACTGTTGGTCTGATATTTGTACAACACTTCCTTTAAATGAAGGTAGTGATGAACATTATTATTATTATTAACAACAACAATGATGATGATGTTTTACGACTAAAATTTTCATTAATAAATCATTTCTCATTTCGATCCAACCATTGTTGTGTGTAAAAAAAGATTTAATTACAAACTTCAAATTGCCAAATATCAATGAAGTGATTTTTTACCTTTATAATAAGTGTGTGTGTGTGTGTGTGTGTGTGTGTGTGTGTGTAGTGTGTGTGTGTAGTATGCATGTGTGTGTGTGTGTGTGTGTGTGTGTGTCTCCAAATGAAGAGAAAGGACAGATTTAGAATTTACAGTTCTCTGGCGATGGCATTTTTCTATCTATCTATATATCTACCTATCTTATCCCAACATTAGTGAGTTGGAGATATATTTCTCTTCAGAATCTCTTTATGTAATTAATTTTACGACTTTGTTCGTGAATATTTATTGCACTCGTAAGAAACGGTGCAAATTCCTATTTTCCCCGCAGTAAAAGAAAGCTTCTTTTTTTTTTCCTATCTCATTATTATTTTGGTGTGCACAAAAATTCCCAAACAGGGGCTAACAAAGCAGGTTTTCGTTTGAAAGTTTTGCATATATACTGTATTTAAGACTAAGCTAAGCATCAGGTTATTTTGAGCTGAGCCTAGTCACGCTTAGCAAATACTCAAGTTTGACTTTGCTTTGTTGAGCCTTCTTTATCTCAGGCTTAATCACCCCACTAATGAGAGATAGAAATTGTAATTATTTTCCCAAAGTTAAGTGGCGAGGAAGATCATAGTTGTAAGAGAGAGGGTATCTGAAGGTTGGTAATAATGGGCTTGGGAAGATTTTTAAATTTTAGGTTCTGTTTTTAGTTTACTGTACAGTGCACTACAGTTAGAGATCATACTTCTCTAGTTCATTATTTTATGTGCTGTGAGAATAAATTCAAATTTCAAAGTACAAAGAGCAGGGATTTCTTGCAAAACAAAATTTATTTCAAAACTTGAGGAGGGTGAAATTTTACTTTTAAAATAAATTTGCCTACACAAAATTTTAAAAAATGAGCGTTGCTTCATGTTTGAAAAAACTTAGCCTCTTTTCATGTTTAATTTTTGAAAGCCTTATCGTGCGAAAAAAAATTTTTTTTTTAATGTATGCGAAAGGCAAACGCTCTGAAATCATAAAACTACTCTTCATTTAAAAAGTAAATAAATAGAG
Organism: Acanthosepion esculentum; assembly: GCA_964036315.1. Taxonomy (NCBI): domain Eukaryota; kingdom Metazoa; phylum Mollusca; class Cephalopoda; order Sepiida; family Sepiidae; genus Acanthosepion; species Acanthosepion esculentum. Next base: position 39,446,298 of record OZ038508.1, on the reverse strand, counting down.
AGAAAAAAACTACTCAAACAATTTGTGGGCTGGGGGTAGCTTTTTTTTTTTTGTTGTTTTTTTTTATCAGATTAGTTCGCCACGCGCAGTCACATCATTTTGCTAGAATTCTGTTGAGACCCGACAGGGATTCCCCTATCAACTCATCTTAGTTACAGAATTTTGAAGAGCTGTCTCTGTGGCTACTGCTTAAGATTTCGACTAGCTTTTTCAATTTTTTTTTTTTTTAACTTTGTCTCCAAACTTTACATCTTTTGTGCCTTACTAGAGAAAAGCGCACCGGTACTCTTCTATCACTCCTCCTCCTTTTAATTTGATGACCCTAAAAAAAGTATCACTAAAAACTCCTCGGTCGATGGGGGAGATCGAAGGCCCGCCAATCATATTTGATTATATACCCCCACTCAGGCCAAAATTGATAGTTATGTTCTGTTTCTGAAAAATAACCTATCCATTTTTTTCCTAAAAGTTTCTTCTGAAAATCTGTTACGTAAAACGAAACCCTTATGCAAAAATTGTTTTCTACATTTTTTTTTTAATTTTTGCTGAATATTTAATCACAGTGTGTAATGTCTTTGATTAATTAATTAAAACAATTCTCTGAGCCTTGCACATATACAAAATATTTTTTAGTATAGAAATAAATGTGGTTTAATTAACCACTTGAACCCTAGTGTAAGTGTCATACAATTCACAGCAAATACATTTTTTTGTGACTTGTCTTTCAAAATAATTGTTTTTATTTTATTTTAAATCGATTCTTAAATAACATAGCAATTAATATTTTTGCTAATATTTTTGAAAGTTATACAATTTATTTTAAAAACTCGTAATAGTTAAACTGAGACAAAGCACTTGATCTATTAATATACCATCCGTTGCCTACTACTATATTGTCATTGTTGTTATGATTATACTATCGTTGGCGTAAAAATAATGCACTTCATTATTTATACTTTGATCTACATCACCCCCAACAAAGAGATGAAAGACCCACACCCCGGATTCCTAATCTGAATTCTTTCACGATGTTCGGACATCAGATTCGCCACCAAGCAGGTACTCACCAAATTTATTTTGCCTAACCTTTTTCACACACAATCATAAAAAGGTGCGATGCGCTTTTTTTAGTAAAAACGGTAAATCATTCAACGGCATATGTTAAGATAAGAAAAAAATCTACAAGACGACAGCTTTAGCCTTTGTAGCTCATGTTCTGGAGAAAAAAAAAGTCTTCTTTTCTGCTTGGTTAACTGAACACAAAGAGGGGGGCCGTGTACTAATGGCTAAATAAAACAGGAAACCAAAGTTCAGGGCAGTTTTGGGCCAATAGAACAGCGGGAATGAGGGTGGTTAACAAGGTAAAGTAAGGAAAAAGCCGAATATAATAGGAAGTTAACAACGGTTCGTAGCAGCACCAGGACAGAGGCAAGGTGAGGGAGAAGAGAGCGAGCACCTGAGATAAGCCAAGAGTCCGGCAGAATACATTTACCAGGTGCTTGCAAAGCGATGGGGAGGCTAGTGAAGACAGTCGTAGTAGTAGTAGTGGTGGATCTGGATATTATTTCTTTTAGTGTTGGTAGTAGTGACATTAGTCATAAATAATGGTAGTGTCATACAACGAGTAGTACAGTTAGTAGAAATTAGGTAGTCTGGCACAAGATAATAGTTGCCTGTCACCTGGCGGGGATCAAATTTTTCAACTTAAGGAAGCTAATAATCTTAGTCATTACTAAAACCAAGGTTTAACACAACAGTAGACGTCCTGATTAGTAGTTTTAATGCGTGTATAAGTGTACTGTAGTAATCATATTTAGTTGGTGGCAACGGAATAGCGAAGATTGATGAGGGTAGGTAAATAATTGGTTAGCGAGGATAAAGAAAATAAATCAATAACATTGCAAGAAGAAAGTTGTTACTTTTTATTCGGAAGAAGTTGATTAGATTCAGGATTTTTAAAGAATGTTATTATTTAAACAGAAATGGAGCTGGGGTGGCGTGTTCTCTCACGTTAGGTATCAACAAGTTAAAAACCGGACATGTAGCGAGTTGTAGGTGAGTCAATCAGAGATGGAGAGGCAAATATGTAGGAGTAAAAATAAATTACCATTAATGGTAATTTATAAATAACCTGTTAATGTTAAGTAATGGCAATCATTAACAAGTTATTCATTTAGTAATCTTTGCAGTACAAGGAACAGTCAATGTAAATCGCCGGTTGCCGGACACAATAGATCTACATTTTTAATTTTTTCTTGATCAATTCTTGCTTAAAGTAAAAAATAAATAAATAAATAAAAAAATATCACTGTTTATTTAGGCTTTTATTTTTATTTTCATAATAATGCAGCAGTAATTTCTTTCTTTTTGTTACTCATGAACGTTTTTTACATTTGCTTTGCACTAAAAAAAAAAAAAAAGATCATTTTGGATTTATTTATTATTTATTATTATTTTTTTTTTATCAATGTCCGAACTTAGGCTATGAAATGAAGGAGGAAAAAAAGATTTTTTTTTTCATGCATTAACTTAATGTATGTAATTGTATATCACTTCTTGATTATGGGACATTAAGAAGAGAGAGCATTTTCAAACTTGTGATGATAACGGAAAACATTATCACTGATCTCAGGTGTTGTGTACGACAACCATTCAACCGGCAAATAATAATTCCGGTACTGGGAATTCTTTATTTGCCGTGTCTCCTCAGGAATGTAGCCGATCATAGCCCTCCACAACTTCCTGTCCTTTGTAGTTCTTAATAAATTTTGTCTTTTTGCTATTTCTCCTACTAAAAACCCTGTTCTGCCATTCATTTACTAGCCCATCAAGTACGCTGTTTTTGGCGGTGGTAATGTATTGTTGCCGGCGACAGTGATGATGTCAATATAATTTATTTCAAGCTGCGGGGTTGAACACACTGTGAACGTCTTGTAAGAACGGTGTGTTATTTATTGTATTACAAGTTGAACTGGAGGGAGAGGCAATCCGCACTGGGAAGAATTGTTGTTTTTAGGTGATGGTCATAGTGGGGGAAATAAAGGCAATATTTTTACAGCAGTGGTGGAGGTAGGGAGTTCTTGCAGATAGCAATATAATGCAATGGTATCTCGAATGGGTAGTAAAAAAAAACTAAAATCCTAGTTATAGCAGTTGCCGGCATTCCAATAAAAAAAATCAAAATAAAAGGATTTTTAAACATTGAGGGTCTCTGTCAATCAATATTAATTCAACAAAGTCTTTCTGTGTGTAGCGGTAGCCTAATGGACTGACGTTGGTGGATTGTGTTCTGGCCATAATGAATACATACAGAATAACTAATAATTTTATCGGGTGAGGGGAATATGTTATACTCGGGAATTTATTATTTTCCAGCAATTGGACAAGTAACCAACCTTGACCTTGCTCATTTGAGGTTTTGTTGTCAGTTCTGCCGACTGCAATATGGTTCAAAAACAAAAAATAAATATATGCATGTATACGTAAATATAGGTAGGTAAATTCCTGACTATATAGACCATTATTCTTTTTATGGATTTATACAGGTAGACATTTTTAAAAATTAAAAGAATTCTTAGAATTTTTAACGATGTAACCGACATAAAAATAGCACTGCGAATAAAAATGGGACTGAAATCAGCTCGAAGACACTATTTATTAATTACCATTCTTCTTGACAGAACAATTGACAGCAACTTGGTCACATGGCCTAAAAGACCCAACACACCCCCATTTACGAGTAAGAAAGGTTATATCTTATTTTGTATAGCCTGAAGTGGTTGTTCATTCTGGTTTTTCTGCTATGAAAAATTGAATACCGTTTTTTTTGCCTCCAACAATTTGGCAAAGAAGACTTATGAACATTTTAAAAAAAAAAAAATCCATTCACAATGTGAGGCATGGTAAAAAAACAAACCTTGTAATATAGTATGTTTGCAGGTGAGTATGTAATATAAGTTATGTATAAATCTTAAACTAATTGGATATGCATGGATAAATAAATGTGTGTATGTGTATATATATATATATATATATATATATATATATATATATATATATATATATATACACAATACACTTGTAGTTTTCTTTTTTGCATGTGCTGCACAGAATTTACACATACAACTGAGTTAGAGAAAATGATCTTACTCAGGTAACATACTTCACTAAACCAGCTACATTTTTTTTTCATATACAAACTTTGTTTAATGACTAATATGTAAAAAACAATAGGAAAAATGTATCTGTATGTAATGAAGCCATTGTTTCATATTTCTATGGATGCAATTATATAAATCTAAAATATTTAATACATTTACTTACATCCTTTTTGGTAGGTCTTGCGGATATACCAGCTAGAACTTTAATTTCATATTGAATTGCCTACTAACTCATCCCTATCAATATTTTTTATTTTATTTATTTTTCAAGAGTTGACTTGAAGGACATGCATTTGGTTTTTTTTATCCAAAGACATCTCAAAAGCTTTGTTTCTCTGGTGTAGATGGGCAAAGCTGAAAGCAAGTCATAGCTGTCCCATACAAAAAAAATAAATAAATAAAAAGTTAATATGCATGCATGTGGGTCTCTGCATCTTTAAAATGACACCAAATTTGGAGTGGCATTATTCTGCAAGAGAAATATCATCATCAGCATTCTTTAAATTATTGCTTACATAAATACTTTCATGGTAATTGTTCTATTGAACTTTTCTCTATGGTACCTAAACTATAAGTTTAAGTGCAGTACTAGATTAGTGTCAAGATCTCAATCATTCTACAGTTAAAATGGTTAGAGCCAACCATAAGTTCTATGCTAACATTTTCTTTTCTCACACTTCTTACTTGTGGAACTCTCTTCTGGCTTCTTGCTTTCCAGTCAAGTTTGATGTTTAAAATTTAAATGCAATATCAATCATTATCTTCTGTCTTCTTAATTTCTGTTCTTTTATTGTTCTCAATCCTTAATAATGTTTTTCTTATATTCTTTCACACTCAGTAACCCCGCCTCACCACGTGTTAACGGCTTTTTGCCTTGCTTGGAGTGAAATGGAAAAAAAAAGTATATACATATTTACAAATAAATTCATAGAGCTTAGCTTTGTTTGGCTAAACAAACAAACAAATTGGAAAAACAAAGTAGGAAGATTGTGTTGCACCAATATTTCAAGTAGGGAGGACCTGTCTGCCTTGAGAAATGAACATTTTAAAGATGCTGTACATATACTAATCACTGCTAGCAGTCAGAAATACACCTACCATACATGCACACATTTATATAAATAAGAAAAAGATTATCTCTAAATGATTTACGACTTTTTCTGTCTCTATGTATTTTTTATTTATATTAATATATATATATATATATATATATATATATATATATACACAAGAAAATGTATTCATGCAAATATTTTTCAAATTCATTTTAATTCCATATCCTTTCAAGATGTAGGTGATCATGGCTCGCCACAGCTTCTTTTCCTTATTAGCTATGAATTGTCATAACTTCCTGGGAAAGATAGTGGAGTAGTTTTCCATTGCTTTCTCCAGTTTTAAATTCAGCATATTCCTTTTCTTAAACTGGTTTCCATCCAATGTTAGAGAGCCCAGTTTACCTTAATATTTAACACATAAATGGTGGAAGAAAAGATGAAATTATTCAAAGAGTATTGGTGCATAAGTGAAAACACTGGACTAGACCAGAATTTAAGATCAGCTCCCCAATTCCACACATCCAACACAAATATATATGCATACAAAACATGGGTTTTTATATGCATCAATATTGTTATTCATGTATTGCATATAGATATAAATATTATACACTAATTTGTATATGTCCTCATATTAGTTAGCATCACAATGTTTCAGTTATTCTACTCTCCAGCCTTTTTCAGGTGTCTGTTGTAAGTGGTAACCTACCAGACATTTAAAACCAAACAAATTCCTTTATTTGATCCATAGGGTGAGATTGTTGTAATTCCACTGTTTATACCAGAGGATATCTTGCATCAGTTAATTCTCTCTAGTTATTTTCATCATTTTGATGTTGCTTTGTCTCTTCCATTGAACCAGAATATATGATTTTTTTTTTGCCCTGCTCATAACTAGTATTTTTATCCATCATGAGTTTAAGAATAAGTCCTCATCTCAAAAATTCATGCACACATACACTCATATAAGGAATTCTCCAAAAGAAATGCTTTCTATTTTCATGGGAATAATTACCACAGATACAGGGAGCACAATAACACCATTGGATAGAGCAAGTTTTCAGCTACAAAACACTATTTTTCAATAGTCACTACCATTGTGTATGCATTTTTGAGGTGCTCTTCATTTTGTGGGTTGACAACTGTGCAGAACTGCCTAGAATATAGTTCATCATACATCACTATCAACACCACTGAAGAGTATTATTCCCTTCCAAAAAGAGAGCTCATATTCATGGTTTCATTTCCATAAATATTTAACCATCACTGATATGTCAACAGGTGCAATTTATTGCACATGGAGGAATTCAATAGCCTTTGCTTCATTGCATTTTCATGCCAGGCACAATTTTGCCAGAACGCTGTTTGCAGCAATAGTAAAAAAAGTTATCGGTTATTGGCAGGAAGGTTCAGCTTCTACTGCAAATTCACATATGTAATTATTTGATTAAATATCAAACAGAAATTCTGTAGAAATTAAATAGGAAAAGAATAACAGGAGAAAAAAAAGTCGATATCTATATGGCTCATGCAATTAGGTACACATATAAAAATACAGTGCATTCGCTTTGAAGAATGTTAATTGCACTGAATTGGGTTAAATAATCTTTTATTTCAATTCACTTCATTTAACCAAAATCTGACACAAGGCCATGGCTTTACAAGACTCAGTGAAAAGCAAACTCACTGTTAACAGCTTACGAGTACACTATACTTTCCACTGCCCTAATTATGAATTCCCCACCCTATAATTTATTTACTATAGTAACCCTCATGTTCAAATTCCAGTCAGGTTCATTACATTCACTTACATTCAAATACTCTTGAGAAAGGTATGAATCCATCTTCTCTCCTCCCCTCCTATGAGTTGAATAGCAGGATAGACCAAATCTTATAGCCTTGTTTGACAACGTGTCTACCACAGAAAAAAATGGCAACCTATTGCAGGAAATCTTCTAAATAGTCATTCATGAATAATAAAAAAAACATGATCACTCAAGCGTGTATCACATATGGCAAATGAATGAACACTCATGCAAATGTGAAAATATCTCTTTTTTGCAGAAATACTTACTTTTATTCCAAATAGATTAATTCTATTATATAAATTTTTGTATCCTAGTTTGTTAGAAATGAAAGTAAAGGCACTTAGTACATGCAAAGTGAAGGGATTTTTCATTGTGCCATTGCTGCCAAATGTGACACAAGGTTAATATTTAAAGTGGGTTTACCAGCAATACCATGGAAAATTTGCTTAAGCCTCCTTGGCTCTTCACCTTTTGGGGACACCTCAGGCACCAGGTAATGACCCCATCTCCCTCCTGAAAGTGAGGTACTGCCTAGGTGGAATGGCCCCCTGTGGCTTGAGCTAATATTAATTTCAACTTTCCATGATAGAAGCAAACTCCTACACAAGGTAAGTATTATTGATGACAACATTTACAAAGTACTAACTTTTCAACACTACATGTTTGACAGCAGGAATCAAGTCACTCTTCATGAAATGAAGTAAACAAATCTTGCCCAGTATTTTATATATTTAAATCTTTCATAACTGAAAACTTTGAAAGGAATTATCAGTGTGTGATTGAAACCTGAACAGAAATCCTACTAAAGAGATTCAGTTTATATGAGATGCTCACACTATTTCCACCATCACAAATTAAAGGGAATTAAGCCCCTTAACTGGTTATCCATTCTCTCATCCATTTTTATTTTATTTATATCTCTAAGAAAACTTACTTGCCCACATGGTATCTAAGTGATAGGAATTTATTTTAGTGTTGAAACTTCATAGAGAATTTTTTCTAATCAATTCACCCCAAGCAAAGCAATAATGCTGCTAAGACAAAAGGAGCTACTGGCAATGAAAGAGAATGAGAAGAATTTAGAGGGAACTGAAAACCCAATCCTAAACAGGAAACAAGGGATAAACTTTTATTCCTGTACACATTTGCATAATTTATACCCATGTTAAATGAGTTAAATTTTCATTCAAAATAGAAAACAAAACTTATGTTTTAGGATCACAATATATAAAAGCGTATATATTTGACAATTTTGTTTACTTGTATCAACACAATCACAACTCTGTAGAGTGGTTTCTGTTATACTTGCATACACAATCATTTACTTGGCTAAAAGGATTTGCAATGTTATTTCTCATAAGGGGAGATATATATATATATATATATATATATATATATATATATATATATATATATTTAAAAAGGATGAAAGCTGACCAGAGCACAGACCTCTACAGTCTACTCAGGAGGTTTTGTTCAGCAAATCAAATACATGGAGCTTAACAACTTAAGCACTGTCGAAACCAGAAATGGGGGGGGGGAGAAAAACTCAGAAGTAGTGGGGGGGGACTTTAACCAGTTTGAAATAACCCCAAACTGAACCCAACTACTTCCGGTTTTGAAAGTGCGTAAGTTGTTGAGCTCCATGTACTTGATTTGCTGAACAAACCCCCTGAGGAGACCATAGAGGTAGAAACCGTGGTAGTGTGCTCTGGTCAGTTTTCATCCTTTTTAAATATTAAACAGCTCTGCAAGTCTGGTCTTCCAACTTTGTATTGGGTACTTTCAATACATTCAGTTTTAACAAATATTTTACTATTTGTGTTACTCTTATATATATATATATATTATATATATATATATATACTAGAATAAATCCTAATGGTTAGGGTTTATTCTAGTTTATTGCTCAACTTAGCATACAGAGCACTCTACATTTTAGTCTTTCTACTCGTTTGGGATTTTTTCTTTGGACTAAGGACTTAAATCACTTGGCAATTTGTTTCGGCTTGTTCTGATGTTTTTAGTTCTTTCTTTTTTTATTTCCAATTTTTTCCTCAAGTACCGATTTGTCCTGACATATCTGCAAGTTGAGCTATCCAAGGTTTTCCAAATGAGTACTATTATTAATATATATATATATATATATATATATATATATATATATATATATAGAGAGAGAGAGAGAGAGAGAGAGAGAGAGCAGACTGATATATTTTTGTTGATGCAAACCTTTATCCTTTTAAAATGCTCAAAGATATTGGCTTATAAAATCTAAGTAAAGATTGAAATGAAGCTGTTCTAATGAGGAAAATGTTATGTTGTTTTGACTTTAACTTTAAGAAAAATCACGAACACTCCAAATTTTTTGATTACTGAACTCCTTTATGTTTTTGATATTGTTACCACATTTCAAATTTGGAAAGGCATGCTTTTGTTTTTAATTTACTGTGATATTTCCTTTTTATTTTACAAGAGAAATGGATTGTCATAATGGATTCAAATTATACATGAAAATAAAATATATTCATACATATTACTTATAAAAGCTAAACAGGCTACATCTCGCACACAAAAAAAAACATAGTAACTTTCTAGTTAGTTTTATATATTAAGAAAATCTTTAAAAGCTACATTACAGATCTTTTCCAAATATACAACATATTTGTTGGCGATCCAAAATCCAAAGGAATAATATCAAAATTTTAAGAAAGCAAACATGACTGAAGGATAGACATATGAAATGCTATGTCCAGAGTAGCATGTATCAGTAATATGAGAGCAATAGTTTGAATAAATAAATGTATAATGATCAGGACCAGATTATCATTAAAGCTAGTATAGGCTGCAACCTAGGGCCAGATTATCCTTAAGGTGAGTATCGGCTGCAACCTAGAGCTGAATTATCCTTTAGGCTAGTATAGGCTATAACCTCAGACCGGATTATTCTTCAGACAAGTATAGGCTACAACCTCAAGCCAGATTATTCTTTAAACAAGCATAGGCTGCAGCCTAGGATCCTTCAATCTTTTATAAAACAATGACTTTAATTTTCTAGATGTTTCTAAATAGTTTAATAAATTGAAATTATATCAATATAAAAAAACTCATCTATTTTTATTGCTTTATTGTTGTAATGCTGGCTATAAAAAAATCTATTTTTTCGCTATGGTACCTAGACTTTATGAATACAAGTGCAGTACTAGACTGGTAACAAGGTCTCATCAATATACAGTTGAGTTGGCTAGATGTAACCATAAATTCTATGCTAACGCATTCTTTTGTTGCACTTCTCGCTTGTGGAACTCCCTTCCAGCTCCATGCTTTCTAGCCAACTTTTATCTTCAAAAATTTAAATACAATGTCAATTGCTGTTGTCCTCCTAATTAATAATCTTCTTCTGTAATCACACCCCATAACCCTCTTGTGTCTCAGTGGCTTTAATGCCTTGCTTGGGGTGAACTTGATTAAAAAAAAAATTCTATCAACATGATAGACAAAACCCTCAAAATATGATGCAAATGATTCTAACTTGATATTCAAATTGGTTTAATGGCCATGATATGTTATCTGAAATGAGGATAATTAAAAATGCAAGTTCACCCAACATATAAACATTAACAGATCGTAAGATGCCAATTTCACCAGACAGCTTAAAGGTATTTTATGCAGTGCTCTTGACAATATGAGGACCATAGCATTCATTACTTTTCTACTAGGTTAATCTGGTACTGAATGCTTTCATATAAGGAGAGACATTTGATAGATTTCTCTTTCTGAGCTGCTAACCATTACACTACCCACATATCCAAAGTGGTGATATCTAGTGAATATAGCAGATGACTGCAGGCCCAGATTAAATGTGTGCAGGGCCTGTAGCATATATTATAAATGGGTCCTAAATTTAAAATATATATATATATATATATATATATATATATATCAATTATGTAGTGCTTGTTCAATTTATATAACGTAAATCATTCATACGAAAAATAAATATTGAAGCTGCACTATCTTTCGATGTCTCATTATTACCTGGATTTTAAAGAAAACTTATGTCTACCTGATGATGGTCGTTCGAAACGACTGAAAGCCGGGCTAGTAGAAAAAATAAGACCTGATAAAACCGGAATTTATAAACAAGGATCATACCATTCATTAACGGATTCGAAGTTGATTATATATTTTATTATTAAATATTGTTTGCGAGAGTGATTCTCGTCATATAATTAGCTTCAATATTTGTTTTTCGTATGAATGATTTACGTTATATAAATTGAACAAGCACTACATAATTGATATAAAATAACTGATCCTAAGAGCAAATTCCTGATAATAACTGTGACATTACTCTAATTATTGAACAATTTAGTTCATGCCACTTTTACTAAAAATATATATATATATATATATATATATATATATATATATATATATATATCATAAATTATTTACTAGCATATAGATAGAGCTTGTAAAACAAGTAAATATTTCAATTTTATTGTCCTAATAAACAATTTTAGTAAAATATGAGGCAAATAATTCTAATAAGATATTTGAGTAGATTTAAGGGCTTTGCTATAAATGTTAAATGAAATGATGAATAATTAAAGATGCAGCCCCCCCCCCCCATTCTGGACATGTAAACATTAATATTGCCATTAATATTAACTTTACAATATTTCATGTGTGATCAAGAACCCTTCAGTTTGAAATTCCCTGTAGGTTACACTATATCAGTGGTTCCCAAACTTCTTTTCTCTGGGCTGCATTTTCGGAATTCAAATTTGTTCACGTCTCACCAAATTTTATATGATAAAAAGTACATTTAAAAATAAAAATCAGAGAGAGGGTTAAAAGGAGATAAGCACAGATTCGAAGTCATAACATTATCATTGATAACTCTCTCCTCCATTATGCAAATCCTAGTTACTCTATTCTTAACACTTGATATAATGCAAAAATATCAGAATGATAAAATCAGTCAACAATTATTTATAACTATTTATACTGGGACTCCTGTATGCAATTACAAGTAATCCATAATAATATTTTAAATTTTGAAATCATATTTATTTTTGGGATATGAATTTTTTGAAAGTGTTTCTAAATCTGTCTTTCACTCATTCTGCCTCACCTGCTATCCTCTTCCACTGCACCTATGAGGCATGCCACATTGTTTGGGAAGCACTGCCCTAGATTTATATACAACTGATGAAGACCAGAGATACAACAGCCGAAACATGGTAACAACAACAAATATGAGAACAATAGTCCACATGTGAATAATAATTTCTGTTTTTTGATTTTAAGTCAAGAATGCAGTGAAATAAGTTAGTTATTTTAGTGAAATAAGCTTAGTTATAAAATTCTTGCCTATTGAAAGTAACTTTTAAAAAGCAAAAAGAAGTGCTGTTGATTTTTCAATGTTTATTTCCATCTTCTTCAGAACAAGGACAATAATTGATTGATTTGTTTTTTAAAGTTTATCATCTATTTGCAGGTTATTTAAAGCCAAAAAATATTTTTAGATTGCAAGAATTTTTGGGACATAATAATGATTTACTGATACAAGTCCTACTAATTAACCCATAGCTGGGGAGAGAGGAGGTGGATTCATACCTTTTTCCGAAGAAAAAAAATAGACCAATTATATTTTTTTTTAGATTAGAACTGTACTAAGTAGAACTCAGATGAAACTGAGAGCAATAAAAAGAATCTAATTCCTGGTGCAGGCTTTTAAATGATCACTCATTTACTATAGTAATGGATCTCATGGCAAAATGTCCAGCAAAGTCATCATTTTTACTCATTGTATGAGAACTGGTGTTTCAATGGAATATTGCCATAAGCTAACAATGATAAGAAATGATGTATGTTGCTTATTCATACAAAAAAAAAAAAAAGAGCAAGATATTTTATTTTTTGTCATATGAATTTGAATCCCAACTTCTTGCAATTTATAAGTTGATATTTATTTAGATGCCTTTCTCCTCAATTTGGTTCATATTTTCTTGTTTCATTTCTGACTCATTGAATTTCTCTTTATGGCTTTCCTTATAAATAAGCAACACAAGTCACTTCTAGTCCTAAACATAATAAATGCATTGAAAAAATAATCAATAAGATTTTCTGATCAATTAATCAAATATTGATTTACTGTATATAGCAGTAAAACAGAGGTGATAACTCTTTCAAAGATTTGCTTTCAATTACTCAAGTTTTGAAATGCAGCATTTTCATTATTCCATGCTTTATTCAGATTAGTAACTTCACCTTTATTGTTTTTATAAGCTTTCAGTTTTTTTTATTGTTTTTTTTTTCTACAGTAAGGTTCACCCTGTACAAGGCCCAGGCAGCCACTCAAAGGAGAGGGTTACATTAAGGGGTAGTTTATATGGAGAGGAAGATAATGTAATGGATAACTCTAGACTTAAGATTGTAGTGATCAAGGAAACATCTTCTTGGGTCTGTTCCACAGAGCAGTGGTTTGCAGGAAGAAGCTGTCTGAATGGAACTTACTTCTCACCAATGGAATATGGAGGGAATGTGGCTGGTTTGCTACTATGTAAGTGGCATGGTGGGTCCTTGCTGTGAAGGTTAGAATGGGTGGAACCAAGGAATGTAGTTCATCCAAGCAATTTCCATGGAAGTAGCAATAGAGCAGTGAGAGGCTCGCCACATCCTACCTGTGAGATAGAGGTTGGAAAATGGAAAATAATTTTTCTCCAACAAAGACTCAGAGACACTTTTGAACTCTATCAAGAGTGGAAAGTGAGGACTGATGTATTCAATCTTCCTCGAGAATATATTGAATCTGGTGGTCTTTAGTAAGCAACATGTGTTTGTATTTTGCACTTGCATTGTCACATCCTGCTATGTCAACAATTAAAACAATCATGATTGAAACTGAGAACCAAGCACTGTAGCTGGGAGGGGACATGTACACAAGAGTGGGGAGGTAATATTCATAAGTAAGGCGGAGTTGCAAGAAGAGTCCCTCACCACACATGCCTGCAACTTCCAATGCTCTTTGAAATTTTATGAAAAAACAAAGTACAGATATTTTTTAGTGTAACAAAGAATTTTATAAATGCAAAAACAGTATCTCAAAAGTAACTTTGTGTTTAATTTTTATATATATATATATATATATATATATATATATATTAAAGAAAAACCAAAATTGTTAGTGGAACCAATGGACAACTTGCCAAAAGACCTAAATACCCTTAAACGAGATAAAACCTTGCACAAGGATAGCAATAAGAAAAAAAACCTAAAGGCAACCACCTGCCTACCCAGTAAAGTAAAATGCTCAATGCCTAGATTACCTAGGCAGAGCAAAAATGCTTGAGAACATTAATTCCCATGAAAGGATGGCTCTAGTCATAACCTGAGTTTCATGTTCACGCTATATATATATATATATATATATATATATATATATATATATATATATATATATATATATAATGGCCTGAAAATTGCTTTCATGTATGAAATAGGCTGTTGCTGCTCGGTGTTGATCTCAGTGTCCAATTTTATATTTATATACACTCTGTGCCTGATATTGAGCACGTTTACCCATAAATATAGCATACATTAAAACTATATATATATATATATATATATATATATATATATATATATATATATATATATTCTCAGATAGACTGCATCAGTAGAAGAAACAAAATGAAGAAAAAAAAAAGAAGAAAAAATATACTTAGATGATGCATTTCAGAAGACGAAACATGTTGGCTAAGTATAGTTTTTCCTGTCACTATATATATATATATATATATATATATATATATATATATGAGGGAAATCTATGAAAAAATGGAAGAGATATTTTCTGTTATGTATTTCATCCTTGACGACTTCGTTAGAATAAAGTGATGTAATGTCATTACACATGTGCATGAAGAAGAGGGGACATTAAAATTTTTAATTTTTTTTTAATATCTGTTTTGATATATAGTTGAACCATACCAAAACATATTTAAAAATTTGAACACCAACTACTTGCTACTATTATAGAATTCTACCAAAGAGATGGAGGGATGGTATAGGTGGGAAGATGCTTTTATAAATTAAAACTAGTAGTAATTAAAAATGTCCAAAAAACTGATTAATGGATGGCAAGTGTATGTACATGTGTGTTGTCTAATCGAGACAAAATGGTAGTGTCAGTTATGAATTTTGAGGAAGTTCCAATCCCAAAGGATGACTCAACTTGCCACAGATTCATGGTGGTTGGGGTTAGGCTTGAATTTCTTCCAACTTTTTGAGGAAGGGATGTCTGATTTGGGTTGAACTAATTCTTTACCCCCTGCACTCTACAAGTTCCCCGGAACTCCATCCCAAATCCTTGGCATTCAGAAGAAAAAAAATAGACCAATTATATTTTTTTTAGATAAGAATTGTACTAAGTAGAACTCAGATGAAACTGAGAGCAATAAAAAGAATCTAATTCCTGGTGCAGGCTTTTAAATGATCACTCATTTTTTATAATAATGGATCCCATGGCAAAATGTCCAGCAAAGTCATCATTTTTTCTTGTCTACCCAGACAGAAAAATCCTCGAGTTGATCTTTCTAACCACACATACATGTACACACATAAAGCAACATTGACAGGTGGTGTTTATTCTGTCATTGTACTTTTGTTAAACATACCCCAAATCTGGCAGTAACAACAGCCGAAACGCTCTGATAACAACAATAAAATAAGGACAATAGTACACATGTGAATAGCACAAATAATATTCTGAAGCATTATTTACAGTTGGACTAATGTTCTTATCTCTGTTGTTACCATGACAACATTTCATCCCTTCTGACCTCTAGCCTTCTTCAGATTAACCTTCAGGGTATTCCAAATTGAACCCATTATTCAATCTACAGGGGTATATTATTCTCATTCCATTGTCCATATCTAGAATTTATCCAAATATTGAATATAACCAACAAGTTGAGCAGGCTTGTTCAAATCTTCTCTCTGCTGTGTCCCTTCAGGATGTTGGCAATCATGGCTCTCCACAATTTCCTGTCCTTTGTAGCTCTTAATAAATTTTGACATTTTGTTATCTCTCCTAAACCTTGTTCTGCTATCCATTTACTAAAGTTCACTAGGTAGGTTACCCATTGTTTTTCTATCTTTTGCCGTCAGTCTGTCCTGTGAGTATCAAATTTTCCACGTTTTCTTTCTTCATTATGTGTCTGAAAAATTTCAATTGTCTCTACCTGATGACAAGTGCTACTTATATATTTCAAAAACACGTTTGAGAAAATCATCTAATAATAATAAATACATAAAATATGCCATCATTTTTTACAATATGAATAAACTAGTAATATTAGTATTATTAGAGATCCATCTTAATATAACTAATTCAAAAAATGTACTAATATTAACTGAAACAAAACAATTTCTTCATGTTTTCCAAGTCCTCTTTCATCATTATGTGCCCTAGAAATTTCAACTTTCTTTCTGATTCTAAATATAAGTGTCCTTTTGGTTTCCTTTCCTTCTAAAACCTCATTGTTGCTCACGTTTGGTCCATGGTATTCTCAACATCCTTCTGTAGAATGCCATCTCCATTGCTTCAAATCTCTTCTTCATCTTTGAGGAGATTGTCCAACAATCACTGCCATATAGGAGAACTGGTATTACATAACAGTTGAGTACTCTTTTTCTTTGTTTCTAACAAATTTTTCTATTTCTTAATACTTTGCTTAGCTCTTGGAAGGCATAATTTGCTATGCTAATGCGTCTTCTGATTTAAGTGTCGCTTTCTGTTTTATTTTAAAACACTTCCCAAATATTTAAATTGTTGTACTTGCTTGATTTTGTATCTCTAATTTGTAATTTGCATGTTGGGCTGTTCCTTTCCCTAGCAACCATGCTGATCCAAATAGCAAAACACGTAACTTTTATTATTCATGTTTTTATATACAATCCTTTTAATCTCATAGATTTCAACCATTTCTCTTCTGTTTATTAGTATTTTTCTTTCATTGGTCTTTTTTGGAATTAAAAGAACAAAATGATCATTGCTCAAAGTAAAATAAGAAACTAGCTTTTGAAATAAGTTAATGGCTAACATCAAGGATGAAATAAATACACCTGAAATTGTTATCAGTAAATCCCAACCTGGTATGAGGATAAATTACATCCAGCAGCAAGGCCTCTTGATCAGGAGGTTTTCAGGAGCATGGAACCACCTTTAATTGTTGTCATTCCCAGGTCCACCTT
Source organism: Acanthosepion esculentum (assembly GCA_964036315.1). Taxonomy (NCBI): domain Eukaryota; kingdom Metazoa; phylum Mollusca; class Cephalopoda; order Sepiida; family Sepiidae; genus Acanthosepion; species Acanthosepion esculentum. The sequence goes on along the minus strand of OZ038508.1, from coordinate 39,429,009 downwards.
GACCCAGGGTGGAAGCACCTGTTAGTCCCAGCTATGGACAAATAGTGAACTCCAGAAACTGGGGTCAAAACACTATGAATCTATTGTAGAAAATTTTTACTATAAAAAGATATTTTATAGTAAAGATTTTCTACAATAGATTTTAATATTAAAAAATAATAATAATAATTTCCAGCAATAGATCTAATAGTAAAAAGAAATTTCCAGCAATAGATTTTAATATTAAAAAAATTAAAATTTCCCACAATGGATTTTATTTTTAAAAAAAAATGATTCTCCAAATCTTCTCTCTGCTATGACTGCCACATGATACCAAAATAGAGTTTGCACTCAATGTGGCACTAGACCATCAGAAAAGCCAGTTGCATCATCAGGTTGACATGAAAGATAACCTCCTTGACATCAGATACAGATTTATACCTCACAGGATATTAGTGGCTGATCCCAACATGTAAACAGGTAGTAAGCCCAACAGCACTTACAATGTGCATGCATAACTAATGATAGGAAGATATATAAGCACCCACCCAAGAGGGGAGAAGTAGGAAGTCCCTTACATTCTCGTATTAATTAATTTTTTGTATGAGAGATTTAGTCTCTTGTTCTTATTAGTCTTTACAACAAGAACTATACTGACTAAAGACAGAAACAGGAAGAAAATCAACAGAGCAAACATGATAGAGTAAAAATAAAATACTTTAATAGACGGAGAGAAGAGTAATAACTTACAAGTGAAATAAATCAAAGAAGAAACTTTATTCTTTTATACAGATAAAAGGCAATCTAACCAATCTACTTTTTATTCGGTTAGAAACAAAACTCAGAGTTTTACTTACAAAACCAAAACTTTGACCTAAAAACTCATATGGATGTCATGTATCATGACAAACTTGCTCAGAAATATCTAAATTGTCAGCTGTATATAACCACTTTCTCAGATCAGTGCCTTAACTCTACTGACTCTTGTGGACCTAGCACTGAACTTACCATTCTTGGCTAACAAATTTCTGAAGATATTAAACTCTGGTGAGAATATTCTATTGTTTGGTGAAGTGTTGTCACTCAGTTTATTGATCAAGATCTCATTTTAACACAATGGTTAAAAATGGTTTTGAGTAAATGAAAAATGTACATCTTAGCAAGTACCATACTTCAAACCACATGAACTGGTGCGACAGAATCACAAATGAAGAACTGTATCAAATACACATAATAGAAACCACATCACTTGAGGACTTTCAACAACAGCATCAACTAAAACGCATATCACATGTAACGTAAAGAGAAAAGAATGACAATCAAGATGTTCACATTCGACACTACTTCAAACAAAAAGGTTAGGAAGGAAGCTCCCTGGAAATACTGGAAAGAGCAATAACAGTTACTGGAATTGAGAAACAAGTTTTCTTGAAAAATTGTTTTAATAGAAGGATTTTATAAATTTCAGCCTAAAGTAACACTGCTTGGTCAATGAATGCCAAATGTTTCCTCATAAGGAAACGGCTAATATTACCATTAGAGATTAAAACAGAAACTACACTTTGATTCCAGCCCAATGGACAGGGAGATTATTCACCCAACCTCCCAAACTAAAGCAGGATGTGACACAAAGCTATTTTTAATGTGGAGTGCCCAAACACGTGAATATGCATACAGACCAAAGAAAATTGCCTAGTTCCCAACCCAATCTCTCTTAATGTAATAAGGAAGGTGCTGCCACATGGTTCAAATCCCAACAACCAGACACCTTCTCTCATCTCAAATGAGGAGAGAACAGATTCTACACTTTCATCATGAATAAAAACATAACCATCTACTTTTTATCCATATAAGCAGAACTCAGTGGTGGAATTTAGGGTTAAAGGTCTTAAACTACTCCAAAACAAACACACATTATTTTTCACTGATGTCAAAAAAGATGCTAATAAGGGCAAAAGATTCTTATCCTGAAAAGTAAGTTTTATAAAATAAGACTGTTGTCATCTTTCATCATTTGTAAACAACTCACTGTTTTTGGTCTCTCAGGCCCATAACATTTATCAATTTCATTTCCATCTCAGCTGTGATGTGATTGGTTTATTGTGTTTATGAGGGCATGCTGAACAGATCTCAGCCCATCCCAGTCCCCAAGATTTGACCAAAAGACCACACATCAGAATTCTGTTTTTTTAATTTATTCTTGCTGAAAGATTTTCAACAGTCTCTTGAATTTTCGGATTTTAGGGTGAAACAAACATAATTTTATTCACTTTTATCCTTTTATCAAAGAAGAGAATTTTTTCTAATATCAGCCTAGGGAGATGATCCTAGTATGTGGCAAAGTTGGGAAGTGCCCATATCACAGGTTAGGCCTGCTACTGTTAACATGTAGCCCAATACAACTTGCTGCATGAATAGGTGGTTGACACCTAATCTAAACCAGCTCCCCCACTAGCTTTTCTGCTTGTAAGGATGGTGGCATGTCACCCGTGAAAAACAAGAACTGTCAAAGGACAGATAAGCTTCTTATAGGAGCCAATGGCATATATATATATATATATATATATATATATATAAAAGTATATATTTACACACGCTCTATCTCTGATATTGAGCACTTTATCCCATAAATATAGCACACTTTAAGACTATATTTCTTCATATATATATATATATATATATATATATATATATATATATATATAAGGCTAGAGGTCTCAAACCTTGAATAGCAACCTCCCTAGAGATACTGTCGTGATAAAAACACTCAGTGTACTTGGACTACAGTGAGTGTTTAAATTGTTGTCAAGAAGAGCATTTGGTGTTGGAGCATCTTGCCTTAAATCATCATGACAAATCCTTTGTTAAGCAGTATTCACCTGTTCTGTATGAGATTAATCTTGGTCTTGCCTCAAGAAAAAAAAAATGGCTATGTATGTATGTTGTGATTTTCCAAGTGTAGCTCAGATGTGGCACAAGGCCAAAAGTATGCAGCACCCAGTGAGGATTGAACTCACTACTCAGTCGTAATTGTTCTCACGAGACAAGCTCGCTAACTATTACACCACCTCAAGGTGTCCTTTTTTCTAAGCGTAGCTCAGATGGGGCACAAGGCCAAATGTATGGGGCACCCAGTGAGGATCAAACTCACTATTCTGTCATAAGTGTTTTAGCGAGACAAGCTTTCTAACCATTAAACCACACCGAGGTGCCCAAACTATGGTTGTATGTATGTACAGTATGAGGCAAAAAAATGGATGCACCCATAGAAAGTTGATTTTTCTATTCTTACCAAGACAAGTGAGTAATAGAATTTGTTTATTAATACAGGTGTACATATGTACATTAAACAATCAAAAAATGATTTAGTAATGATACCGATCCTAAGCATACTGCTTTAAAGAATAAACGTTATCTAGAGAGGAAGTGCAGTGAGGGTAACTTGCAACTCTTCCAGTGGCATAGTTAGACCGTAACCCAATTGAAAACTTTTGGGCAATAATGGACAAACGTGCCTGTAATAAGAAAGTTAACACAGAAGATGAGCTTTTTAACAAACTAAAGAAATGCTGGAAAAATCTGGCAAAAGACATTGACTTACTAAGGAATTTAGTCTATAGCATGCCATGAAGAATTAAGGTCATTATTAAAGCAAAAGGTTACCTAACAAAATACTAAATTATTTTTTGACTTGTATAATGTACATATGTATTAATACCCTGTATTAATAAATGGATTCTATTACTCACTTGTCTTGGTAAAAATAGAAAAATCCACTTTCTATCGGTGCATCCATTTTTTTGCCTCATACTGTAGGTCAACCCAAGCCTTGTGCATGAAAGTGAGCAGACAAAACTATTCAGAAGCTGTCACTGGTTGTGTTAGCCCAAAACCACAAATCATCATGACCAAGGGTTTGAGTGTACTGGACTTGTCAACTACTGTTTATGCCAGATTATGTGCTATCTCCCAGAAACTGTTTCTAAGGTCCATCCAACATAGTTACAGTATAAACTATTGGTGGACCCTGTGGGTGTTGAAAAAACACAAATATATATAAGCAGGCATCTGCAACAGGGATTACCTACCCACCCTAGTAGACATCATAATTTCCCAAGATTGAGATATCTACTGTCCCAAGCATCATTCACAATTCAATAGATAATAAATGTTTAAATATTATAAATAAATCTTTGTGCAGTAAACAAACAACATAAAATTAGTCAAAACAATTCACCATTGCTTCATGGTGGTGAAGTTTCAAGAAAAAACTACTTTAGATGGTGAATCATTTTTGCCAGAAAGCAGAGATTTTTTCTTCATGAAACAATTACCTGGCACCATTTTATAACTGAAAAATTATCTAAATAGTTTACAAAAGAAAGAATTAAGTTTTAAGTGAAATTAAAGACAAAAAAAAAAATTAAGAAAAACTTACCTGTTCATGAGGATTTAACCTTTGCTCTTCAAAACAAAAACACTGAAAAAGAAAAAGACATCAACTTTAAAAAAAAGTTTTCATTATCCAGTTTTAGTTTATAAAAATGTCTTCAACTATTCATAACAAAATGAGAAAGAACTATCCAATTAAATCACACTTACAAAAGTACATGTCCTAACAAGGAATTGAACCCCAAACATGTAGTTTAATTAAGCTCTCCTGACTTATACTAAAACACATGATTGATGAATCTTTGTAAATATCTTCTGCATTTATCCATGAAACTCATATTAATTATTTGATCCAATCTTTTAGCAGCAGCTGTGACTAAAGTTTTTTAGTTTTGTGTTTTTTTTAATTAATTCTTTGTTGTTTTTCTTTTCACATTTTAACTGGTCCATTTTCCAGCCATCTTCAGTAAATCACTCACAATTACTATGTCACCAAATTTATGAATTAATGCTTTAATCCACTAGGTTGTTGTCCCATTGGACAATTCTCTGTGGAGAACTTTGGGTATTAAACTTAATTTGGTGACATATTAATAATGAGTTCAATCCAATTTTTTCTCCATCTGTGAGGAGATTGTCCAGCATTTACTGCCATAGAAAAGGATTGATATTATATAACAGCTCAGCAATTTTCTTTGTTTCTAATAAAATTTTCATGTTTCTTAGTAACTTGCTTAGCTTTTGCAATGCATCTTTTTCTATTCCAATACATGTGCAGATTTTGGTGTCACATTTTCCATCCTCTGTTAAAACACTTCCCAAATAAACTTCTGTACTTGTTCGATGTTGACATCTCCAATTTCGCGTTTGCATCTTAGGCTTTTTCTCTTGCTGACAACCATACATTATCTGTTCTTACAGTCGATGGCTGACTAGATTATTAGAATCCCTGACCTCAATACAGTCTTTTTCTCTGATCATTGTAGCATTATGAGAGAAGACATTTAGTGCAAATGAAACATATAATTCCTTAGTCAGAGTTAATCAGTTCCATTTTCTATGCAAATAAGAATTATGCCACATTGCAATGATATTTCCTATGTACAGATCTGTTTATTTTTTTTATTTTTTTTGTTTTTTGTTTATCTTAAAGAGTTTTGTAAAAGAAAAAATAGAAATGATCACTCAATTCATTTCTTCAAGCTTGGATGAATTTTTAAATCTTAATCATCAAAAGTATTGATGTTGGAATTATACTAAATATGAAAAAAAATCAATTATTTTTTAAACTAATAAAAGAGTGAATTTACTTCTTAAATCATAAAAGATAATTAAATCATGAATTTTCTTTGATTTTTTTTTTGTTTTTTTTTAAATTATTTCACTCCAAGCAAGGCAAAAAAGCTGCAAGAAGTTACTGAAAGTAAAAGAAACTGAGGAAATGTTATTAAAGGGAAAGGACAATAAAAGAACAGGTTTCAAAAAGACAGGAAATGATGTTTGACGTTGCATTTAAACTTTTGAAGATCATAGTTTCATGCAAGAAGCTGAAAGAGAATTCCACAAGTCAGAAGTGCAAGGGAAGAAACAGATGCTATGGTTACATCTAGCAATTCAATAGTAAAATGATGAGACCTAACTGCCAATTAATCATGAAACAAATATCTGAGACAAAATATGAGAGTTGATCAATAGGAACCAAATAAAGCCCCAACAGATAGAGAGGGAAAATCCAAATTTAAGTTCCTTAAACATTTTCAATATCATTTGGTAGATGAAGAATAAACAGTGCCATCATCCTGAAAAGTCTCCATCTAAAACTTAAAAAAATAATAAAATCTCTTCATATTTTTGACTGTACTGAATCGGAGATGGATGATGTCTAATCAAGATATTAATTTAAGAGGATTTTATTGAGACTAGTTAATCATCAAAAAAGGGATTCTTCAAATAGGGTGTTGGCTAATCTTGGATTATTAAAAGGAATAAGGGTTAATAAGCATTATTAGTGGGAGAACATGGATAAAGCTATCAGCCTTTTGAATTTTAAGGCAACTTAAGCAATTCAGATTAAAACTGAAATGCTATTACTATTCAGAAAAAGGAATCAAATAGATACAAAGAAATTTTGCAGAGGAAATTTAAATTATTTAGAGTGCACATCAAAATACCATATTGATATTGTTAGGATATTGATGTTAGGAACCATTATATATTGACTGATATGTATATTATTAGATATTGATTGATATTGGTAAAGTTAGTATATAGTTAGATATGAATAGTTATTAGAATACTGATGTCAAGATATTGTTAGAGTATTTTTTTAAAATCATTTCACATCAGGTAAGACAAAGGCCACTAGGATGTGAGTGGTTACTGAGAGTGAAAGAAACAAAGATAGCAATAAGAGAACAGGATTCAAAGAGACAGATAATGATTAACAATGCTTTTAAATTTTTGAAGATCTTAGTTGACAGGAAAGCAGGGAGCCAGAAGAGAGTTCCACACATGAGAAATGCAAGAAAAGAAACTATTAGAAAATAACTTATGGTGCTGTATGACAATGATTGATATTGATGCTGTTAGATATTAGTGGATATCAATTGATATTGAGTTTAGAATATTAGATATCTATTGTTGTTAGGATATCATTAGGTATCTGTTCATAGCTATTTTTAGATATAGATTGATATTAATCTTGTTAGGATATTATAAAACCAGCATCTTTGATGTGAAAATTTACATAGCTAAAGCCTGGGTTGCCGTGAATAGAACAGATGTAATCTGGAAAGCTGATCAACCAGATAAACACAAGTGGAGATTCTTTCAAGCCACTGTAGAGACGGTTTTAATGCATGATATTAATTCTTGGATATTAAATAAAACCCTAGGGTCTAAGCTTGACGGAACCTACATTTGGATGTTGAGAGTTATATTTAACATCTCTTGGAGACAAGAGTTCTATGGACCCATCCCTGATATTTCTACGATCTTATGCAAATGCAGAATGCGCTTTGCAGGACACTGCTGGCAAGCAAAACAAGAACTCATGAGTGATCTACTGCTCTGGACACCTAGCCATGGAGCAAGACAGGTTGGTCACCCAACAACCACCTACATTGATCAGCTAATGACCTCCCAACCTTGATGCAGGACTGTGATAGTTGGCTTGGTAGACCCATGAATGTCCAAGGTCGCCCAACCAAATAAAACAAGCATTTTCTTCTTTAGTATGAGATAAACATAAAAGATTGCCTTAACATTAATTCTGGTTTTAGTATGTGTGTCATTTTTAATAATTGAAAGATTGTTATATTTGCAGCATAAACTGACTTTCTCCTGTTTATGGCTCTGAATTATTTTGATTTTTTTTCCTCTTTATTATTTTTACTTGTATGTATAATTTATGTTAAAAATTTTCCCATTGCCTAACAAATGATTACCGAGAAGAGAACGAAAGACAATAAAATGAAGGAAACTGAGAAAACATTAGAAAGAAAGATGAATAAGAGGATTCCGAAAGACAGAAGATGGCAACTGGTGTTGCATTTCTGACAGTCATAGTTGACTGAAAAGCAAGAATCCAGAAGAGAGTTCCATAAGTCATTTTTTTTCTCCTTCTCCTTTATTTGGCACCTGAGAGTATAGTGTGGTTGCCATGTTAACTGAACCTAAACCATTGGGAAATTTTAAGGCAGTGCTTTTTAACCAGTATGTCGCAGAATATTTAGGGGTGCCATAAAATTTTTAAAAAAAAATTGATTTTAAAAAAATGGCAAAGTCCTTATTCCAAAAAAAAGGATTAGTTCAATGAGAGTAAGTAAACACATTTAGCATAGCAGTCTTTTCTTCAGTAGATTCTAAATGAAAAACAGATAAATATTTTGTTACTATTATTTATGACACACAAAAATGTAAAAACGAAAAAAGAATGTTATAGTAAGTGTTTAGTAGAGAGAGAAAGAAATAACAGGAATTACAGTGAAACAATGTTTATTGTTGGTAGAGAGTACTGGAATAGTGATCTGGTGTCAGCATAGAATAAGAGTTGAACCATGTCTTGTGCTAGCATGGCTGAGGTCGCAGGATATGGTTGGTGCATGTTGGTTGCTCATGTCATCTCGTCAGTTGGTAGACCTGTTGTGTTGAACCGTGGTGATGTCAGATTGGCCTCATCTTGGTAGCCCTGTTCCACGGAACAGAGGTTGCGGTGTTGACTGTGAAGTGAATGCCTTGTAAAAGGGCCGAGGCAGACGTGTTCTGTGAAGCAAAGGTCAGCCGAGTTTGGTAGGCCTGTTCTGTGGAACGAAGGTCACTGGTGTCGACTGTAAAAGGAATGCCTTGTAAACGAGTCAAGGTGGACAGAGGTGACAGCGGATGTTGGATAGGCCTGTGAAGGGAATGTCTTATAAACAAGTCAAAGCAAGGAAGTGATAATAGTCATTGATATGTGCGGTTATGTTGAGTGGGGGCGATGAAGACAGTGATGGTAGTAGTGCACTGGGTGATGGTCTGCAACTCTGTTGTCATGGTGACAAGGTCATGGCGGTGGTAGCAGCAGCAGCACCCTGCATGATGGCTGGCAGCTGTGCAGGGCCACAACTGTGTTCTGTTCATTCTCAGAGCCTGCTTTATTTTGCTCACTGGGGTAGACTGTTCTAGTTCCTCATGCCAAGTTTAATGAATATCAGTTATCTCCTGTTAATTCTCCTCTCCAAGTTCTCCACTGCTTTAACCGGGTATTGAACTCACACTCTTTGGTTTCAGTCACTGGAACTAACCAGCGCCTTTATCTACTGTGCCATGTGACAGTGAGTGAAATAAAGGGTTCAGTTCAACATTCCAACCACCTGAAGAAGGCCGGAGTGTACAACGGCCGAAACGTTGTAATAAATATGGCGACAAAGATGAGGATAATAGTCCAAATAATGTAAATAGTGATGAATATTATGTTTATCGTTATTGATGCATCACAAGGTTTTTACTACAAAAAGCAAATGAGATAAAACATCTTTGAAGAAATCACACCATTATCATGTCGTCTGTTAGAATGAAAATAATTTTTTCTACAGAGATTTAAAAAGATTAATTAGAGACGAAGAAAGTGAACCATTAGTTAGATAAAGTCAGGCTCCCACAAAACTGAATTTTCCACATGCAATCAGTTGATGAATTTCTTATGATTATCACAAAAAAAAAAAACTTACTATTTTGAAAACCCCTTGTGAGCCACAGGCCGTATTTTATGCAGGCCTTCTTTTGAGCATTGTCAAGAAGCATGTTTATAATAGCAGCAAGGGATTTGGGAGCTACTTAAATAGACGGGTCCATTTATAAAAAATGGGGAAAAATCTTTTTTAGGAAATAATTTTTATAAATTAGCATTCTTGGTACCTTTAGACTGTGGCACTTGTCATAATGAAAATACACTGATTTTTTTTTATTGATTTATAAGGGTCTTGTTTATAATATCAATACAGTATCTTTTCAACATACCACAATGAGAAAAAAAATGAGTATCTGTCTACTAATCTATAGTTTACTGGCAACATTTTATTTGTTTCATATTCTACTATCCTCTCCAAACGAGATCCCCACAAGACTTGTGAATTTGAGAGTATCCCTACAATTGTCCTAAGGAAATGTGCTTCTGAACTGGCTCCTGTCCTCTTCAAACTCTACAATAAATACCATGCTGCTTCTTGCTTTCCAAATTGTTGGAAATCCTCCTCTGTTTTTTCCATTTTAAGAACTCTGGTGAACCTTCTGATCTCTCAAATTATCACCCTATTAGTCTTTTACTGCTTTTTGGTAAAGTACTAGAGGCTCTAATCAACGCCAAATTGGTTAAGCATCTCACCTCACACAGCCTCCTTTCAGATAAACAATGTGCCTTTCATTTCTCCAGGTCTACCTAAATGTGTTAACTGTTATTACTGAACTTGTTTATCAGGTTTTAAATAAGAATGGTGCGGCACAAGGATATAGCTTTAGATATTTTAAAGGCAATTGACAGGTTTTGGTATGTTGGCATTTTTCACAAGCTCAAGGTATCTCTGGACAAATATTTGACTTAATCCTGTCATTCTTAACAAATTGTGCAATGAAGGTTGTGTTAAATGGACACACTCCTAGATCATTTCACATTAATGCTGGGGTCACACAGGGCTCTATCTTTGGACCTACATTGTTTATTATATTCAGCGATTTTTCTGATGTCATTATTTTGCAATTAGATATTTATTTACCTCTGTCTTAATAGTAAATCCAATATGTCCAAAAAAGTAAAACTGGCAGCTGCTCTCAAAAGTGACAGCCAATCAGTTGTTAACTGGGGCAAGAAATGGCTTGCAAATTTTAATGCTTCCTAAACAAAACTCAGTCAGTTATGTGCCATACATGATACATGCTTAGGCGATCATGTATCATCTTTCGATACATGACTGACAAGGCAGATTTTTTTTCCCCGCAGTAGGTTGCCATTTCTTTCTGCAGTAGACCAGTTGCCATCCAAGGCTATAGAACCTGGTCTGTTCTGCTACTTACTCATAGCTGGAGGGAGAAGAAAAGGATTCATACCTTTCCCAAGGGTATTAGCACATAAGTGAATGTAATGGATTCGAGTGGAATTCAAACTCGGCTCTCTGATTCCTCAATCCGAACCACTATCCATTACTCTACCATATCCTTTACCATAGAGAATCTATTTTGCTTTCCATCAGCATGACTGAGGCGAAGTTTCAGGAGGGAAACTCATTGCACTCTGTCTCATGTTTTGGCATGAAGTGGAGTGATTATATTGAATCAGTTACTAGGTTTGCTGCTAAGAAGATTGGTTCACTGTGTTCTACCAGATAATTTTTCTAGTCAGAATCCAACTTGTACATTTATAAATCTATCATTCATCTCAGCATTAAATATTGCTGCCATATCTGGTCTGGTGTTCCTGCTACATATCTTGAGATCCTTGACAAAATCCAAAGAAGGGTCTTGAATGTAATTGACCCTAATCTGGCATCTCAACTTCAATCACTTTCCTACCTCCCTGACATGGCTCCCTTCTGTATTTTCTATAAGTGTTTTCATGGCTATTCTCTTAATGAGCTTTCCTCTTTGGTACCTCAACTGCATGAATTTAAGCCTACTACTAGATTGGAGACTAGGTCTCACCATTTTACCATAGAATTAATTAAATGTAAGCATAAGTTCTAGTCAACTAGTTTCTTTTATTGTACTTCTTGTCTGTGGAACTCTCTTGCTTCCCTGCCACCTAAAAGCAGCAAATATTTAAATGCAACATCTCTTGTCATCTTCTCTCTTCCCGAATCCTGTTCTTTTATTGCCCTTTCTCCTCACTAGTCTCCTCATTCACTTTCACTCCCCTGCATCCTAGTAGCATTATCATTTTGCTTGGGATGAAATGATTAAAAAAAAGTTCTTTTTTTAAATTATCAGTAGCCAAAGTTTGGATTTAACCACCACTTGTACTAGTGTAGCCAGTGTAAACAAATTCCAACAATTCTACTCCGATTTGATTTTAAGGAAATTTTGCCAAGGTACAATTTTTAAATTTTCAATAAGTTAAAATTTTAAGGATTCCACTAGGATTTAAAACAGATCATTATTATTTCAGTAATAAAGATAATGATTTATTTTACTTTAGACTTATACCATACTTTCATATGTATGTATACAACTTTAGCAAGATCAAGCAATTATTTGCATACTTCTTTTTACATAGAAAAAGTTTTACAAAGAAATTACTAGATATGTAGCAAGGTCATTTTACAGTTGAAATGGCTAGATGTAACTAAGTTCTATGCTAACAGTTTCTTCTATCGCACTTCTAGCTTGTGGAACTCTGTTCTAGCTTCTTGCATTCCAGTCAAGTTTGATCTTCAAAAATTTATTTGCAATGTCAATTGTTATGTTCTATCTTCTTAATTCCTGTTCTTTTATTGTTCTCGCTCCTTAATAATCGTTTTCTTTTTCTTATATTCTTAGTAACCTCCTGTCTGTTAGTGGCTTTGTTTCCTTGCTTGCATTGAAAAAAAAAAAAAAAAAAAAGAAGAAAAAAAGCTTCTGCACAGATTTCTGTAAAAGGAAAAGGATAAAGAACATTTTAATCAGTTTTATACCAAGTATTCTGGACTTAAAAATAACAGGTCTCTTGCTTCATGAGTTATTTATTAAGCTTAGGTATGCATAAAAAAAATAATGGAAATGGGAGTATTTACATTATGGATCAACATACCTGCTAAGTATTAGAGTTTTTGCGCGTTTTGGCCAGAATTAAAGTGCAACATCTCTCTTGGATTATTCTAATATCCATATTTTGTGAAAAGTGTTACTTACTTACACACTGTGTGTGTGTGTGTGTGTTATATTTGAGGATGCAGGCTCTTAAATTATAATTGTTTTTATTTATAGATGGTGGTTTTGTTGTATGAGTATTGCTTCAAGGATCATAAGCCTATTTTTACTATTGTTTGTAAATAGCTGTCTAATGTTATGATCCTTATGCTGCTTATTAATGTATTGTCTTATAGCACTCTGGTCTGATAGGTGACAGGTGAGTCTCTTTGAGTGTGGTTGTGGTGTATCCTATGTAAGACGTTTTAGTGTGCTCTTCTTATATATATATATATATATATATATATATATATATATATATATATATATATTTAGTCCTATTACACTCAACCCCCATCCTGATCTTTTAAAGTGGGTACAGCTTTATTCAGTATTTTTTCCTCTTTTGGAAAACAACACATACTTTACGTGAGAAGGAAGGTAGTTACTATGGTATTAATATATTGATTTACTACTTAAATATTTAAACAGGGATTAATATAATTCCCTGTTTATGCCGCCACAGATAATCCAAAAGATTTTATCTACTTCAGATAAAAAAAAAAAAATCCAAATGATTTTTTTTTCAAAATAACAAGGGAAGTAACTACGTTCATATTTGCTTTAAGTTGAATTAATATTTCTGTTATTTAAATTATGATCAAGAAAATCTTTAGTAGGGTTTTCTTTTCTTTTTTTTATTGCTTGTTAACATTTTCCTTCTTGTTTATTTAGCAGCATATCAACTTCTTATGCCGAAATTTAATTTTCTTGGGAGCATTAGTAATTTCTTTTACAAAAATGTATTGCTGGGAACATTTTTTTACTACAAAAAAGTATTGCTGGCATTTTTACTATAAAAATGTATTTTTATACTTTCATGGTGTTTTGTTTTTGTTTGCCGATTCACTATTTAACCATAGTTGGGACCCTAACAGGTGTTACCACCCCAGGTCAGGGTGAACCTGGGAACAACAGCAATTAAGAGGTAGTTCCACACTCCTTAGAACCTTGCTGCCAGATGTAGTTTATTATCATACCCAGGATGCTTTCATTCTTCTAATTAAATGCTTTTGTAATCAAGTATAAAATGTGATATAGTTTCCAAAAGTAATACACAAAGAATGTTTATGGTAAAATTAGTCATTTATGTACAGGAAATATTCAATATTCTTTGACTGAACATCTTGTGTTGCTGTCAGTTGAAAGTTATAAAATATTTTTATTGAAACAGTTTTTCAGGAAATTAGACTTCATATGCTCACTGTTATCACTCTTTCCAGTTTTGATGGGAGTTTACTTCCAATATTTTTGTTTCTGGTAGTGTAGAAAGTTAACAACTTGATTATATTGTTATTTTCTCTTCTAATTATATGTGCTACCCATTGAACACGTTCAAACAGCAGCAGCTTATCTTCGGTGATCATACAGAAACCAATGTTTGAACATGTCATGCTGTAAGCCTAGTTATATTTGTGAAAAAAATAAAAAAAGAAGGATAAATTCAATGAAAATGAACTACAAGGTAGCACACACAAAAAAAAAAAACAGGAGATTTTAAATATACTATATGATGAAAAAAATTAACTAACATATAAAAAAAAAATTAACTTTTTTAGTTTGAACACCACATCTAACATTAGTATTTTGCTGTTTTCTAAATTTCTATCCTTTACTTTTGTTTCAAATAACTGTAACAAAAATTCCAACAATTAAATAAACTGTACCAAATTTTCTGTTTTTTTATGGGGCACTCTGTAGTTTCCTAATTCACTGCTTAGAAGTATTAATTTCGAAAAATGTTTAAATAATTTCATTTTCAATCACGTATTTGGAGGGGGATGATAAAGTACTTTAAATTCTTTTGAAGTAACAGTTATTATGCCAGGCATCAATATTCTATTTTTAGAATATTAGAAAAACAAAAACAATTAAAAATATGATAAAATAAAAACAATACCTAAAAATTTCGGGCAAAATATGTCACCATCTCGTTTACCTCCCTTGAAATTGATATAACGTTTGATACGGTTGCCTCCCTTGATACGTACATTTTTTTAAATTTGGACAAGACTGAAATTAATTTTATAGTTTATTATTAACGCAATATATTGTCGTCTTTCTCCTATTCTCTTAAATTTGGTCATACCACGCACTTTTTAAATATTTTTTCAAGTATTGCAATAATTTAAATATGTTATTTGAAGTATTTTTTTAAATGCTATTCAAGACATAGGCAGTCACTGCTCTCCACAGATTCTTTTTATTTATTATCTATGAATTGCCATAACTAGTGGGACAGGTGAGTGATTTCTTGTTGCTTTCTTCGCATTTTGGAATTCATATTTGTCCTTCTCCTAAACTGGCTGTCACCCAAGGTTAGAGAACTCAGTCGACTTGTTATTTAAGCAAGCAAGTGGGGGAAGAAATGGATTCATACCAATCCAAAGGGCATTGGTACAAAGTGAACAAAATAGACTAGATTGGAATTTAAATTCAGTTCACTGATTCCACTGTGATACTAACTGTGATGCTACCTGCACATTCCCTTTGAAGTAGGAAAGACCAAAATGGCAAAAATCCCCCTGAAGCTTTTAAATAGGATTAATATAACTACAAGCATGGGTTGGTAATCAAGAGAGTAATAAAAATATTTCTTTATAGTCTTTCTTTTCTTAATTAGAAAACGCCAGTACATAAAATAATAATATTGGATCAATTGCTAGGACTACTGCTAGGAAAGTTGGTTCACTGTGTTATGCCAGACAATTTTTTTAGCCAGAATCTATCTTACACATTTACAAGTGCATTGAATATTGCTGTTACATCTAGTCTGGTGCTTCTACAATGTATTTAAAAATTCTTGATAAAATACAAAGAAGAATCTGCAATATTATCAATCATATACTGACATCTCAGCTTCAATCACTTTCCCACTGTCATAATGTAGATTCAATGTGCCTTTCCTATAAATACTTTTGTGGTAATTGTTTTAATGAGGTTTCCTCTTTGATACCTAGAATTTATGAATTAAAGTGCAGTGCTAGATTGGTGGCAAAGTTATTTTACAGTTGAAATGGCTAGATGTAACCATAAGTTCTATGCTAACAATTTCTGGTATCACACTTCTTGCTTGTGGGACTCTCTTTTGGTTTCCAGTCAAATTAGATCTTCAAACATTTAAATGCAATGTGAATCATTACCTTCTTAATTCCTGTTCTTTTATTGTTCTGTCTCCTTAATAATATTTTCTTTTTTCTCATATTTTCTCATACTCAGTAAACTCTTACATCATAGTGGCTTTATTGGCTTGCTTGGGGGTGAAATGATTATACATGTGTTTATATACACACAAGGAGGCCTGGTGTAGTAATGGATAGCAGCTTAGATTGAGGAATCAGAGTCGTGTTTGAATTCCAGTCAAATCCATTACATTCACTTACTTGCTAATACCCTTGGGGAAGGTATGAATCCTCTTCTTCTCCCCCCAGTTATGGGTAAATAGCAGGACAGACTGGGTTCTATAGCCTTGGTTGGCAACTGGTCAACCGCAGAAAGAAATGGTAACTCGCTGCAGGAAAAAATCTGCCTCGTCAGTCATGTATCAAAAGATACATGATCGCCTAAGAGTGATACACACTTAGGCAATCATGTGCATCACGCATGGCACATAACTGACTGACTATATACACACACAGAGAAAATGAACAAGGTATTGAATAATGCAGGGTAGATCACTATGTATGACAGCCTGATATAGAGTTAGCTGAATTTTTATCTAAATTTTTCTTTTTTACTGATTAACATTTAACCTATGTAATTAATGGAGAAGTACCAGATTAAGTGCATTGACAAGAAGATTATATGGAAAAATAAATATTTAGGTGAAATTTTTTTTTTTTTGGAATTCACCCTAAGCAAGGTGATGACACCACTAAAACACAAGGGGCTACTTGGAGTGAAAGTAAACGAAAAATAGTTCAGAAGGAACTGAAAACCCAATCTTGAAAAGCAAGCAAGGGATAAACCCCTACTCCTGTTCAAAAATAGGGACGAATGTGAACTGGATGATAGGCAAACGTATCTACACCCATTGAAGAAAAAATAAATAGTAAATAAAATTTAAGTCTATATTTCTAATGTCTCCACTAAAACTCTGAAATTTTATGTTGAAGTAGACTTTAGAAGGAACCAGAAACCCGATACTAAACAAGGAACAAGTGATAAACCTCTGTTCAAAAACCAACATTTTTTTTTTTTTTTTACACATCTTTAGGTTATGGAATTATTGATGACTATTTTATTTATGCAAATAAGGATTTTGTTATGATTTATTTAGTGTGATCTGTCTATAGATATCAGTCGGTTAAGTGCCATATGTAATACATACATTGGTGATCATGTCTCCTTCGATTCATAGGCAGAAAATTTCCCTACGGTAGATTGCCATTTCTTTCTGTGGTAATCTGGCTGTCAATCAGTCTGTCCTGCTATTCAACCCATAGCTGGTGGGGGGGGGGGGGGAGAGATGGATTCATACCTTTCCTAAGGGTATTTGCACATAAGTGAATGTAACAAACCAAATAGACATACCCATGTCAATATATTAATGATGCATGTATAATTTCTTTCCTCATGTTGCCCATTTTTTTTTTTTTTTTTTTTTTTTTTTTTTAAATCAGTGTGCACAATATTTTAATTTCTTCATCAGTTTAGTTTAGATGAGTTTCGGAGCAATAACCAGTTAGCTCATACTATAGAATTTTCTTTTTCTCTTTTCAGTTTTTCTTCATTTCGTATTGCCAATTACTGCAGATGCAGTTTTCTTATCCCTTTTTATTAAGTCCGTTTTTATTGCATTATTTTATTTTCATTTTAACAGATGACATGATAATGATATGATTTCTTCAAAGATCTCATTTGCTATTTGTAGTAAAAAAACTTATGTGTCAATAACAATAAATATTCATCAATTTCAAAATCCTTTCTTTACAATTACCCAATCTGCCAAGTCGCATGGAAATTTTATTTTTTTAAACATTTCTTATTTGAAATGTAAACACAGTAATTACTGAAGACTGAAGAGTTAATGGATTTTATTTATAATACCAACATTATTTCTTCTTTTTTTTTAAAAATCATTTCACCACAAGCAAAGCAATAAAGCCACTATGATGCCGGGGTTTCTGAGCATGAGAGAATATAGGGGAGGGCAAACAATAAAAGAACAAGAATTAGTAAGACAGAAGATTTACATATAAACCAATTAAAATACCATGTTTATGTAGAGCTATTCCACAAGAAGAATAATAGCAATCATATAGTTAATTATGTAATAACTTTTGAATCATGAATTTCATGAATGCAAAATTAAACCTATAAATCAGGCCTGCCTAAAATACAGCACATGGGCCACATGTGGCCTGCAAGATTACCCAGTATGGATTGCAAGGGGTTTTCAAAATAGTATATTTTTGTACATATCAGAATAAATTCAGCAACTGATCATGTACAAAAAATTCAGTTTTGTAGAAACCTGACTTTATCCAACCAAATATTCCACCATTTTTTTTTTTTATCTAATTAAGCCTTTTAACTCTGTAGAAAAAGAAAAATAATTTTCTCAAAATTCCTCTCCCCCTCTGTTTCTCACTCATACTCAGGAATTTACACTAAAAATTTATTCTTGTGCCTCACAACTAATTTTCTGCATTCAATGTGGCTCTCCCATTTTTTTTAATTGTACTGACTTGATCTAACCAATGAAGTAGGCAATGTATGTATCTGCTTGTATAATCATTGACTAGTCATTATATGCTGCATGTATAAGAAAATAAATTGACAGTGTTGACAATTATTAGAAAACAGAATAGACATGAAAAAAGAAAGGAATGTAAGTAGAAAAGAGAAGTAGAAAAGTTATTACTTAAACAAATATTGAAGTTGTTGATATTCAAATTGTTTCCGCAAATAATATTTTAATGTTTATTCACACAGTATTAAGAAAATTAACCACTATCTTATTTGTTACTCAAATATTGATCATCCACAATCATTTGTTTTTCAAGAATCATTTTCATATTCTGTTTTATAATTGTCTCTTGACAACTGTTAGAATAATTGAAAATTAATGGAAGCATAATTTTATCCAATCAATATTTCAGTCTTTGAAACTAATTAATCTATTCAACTCTTAGAAAAAGACTAAATTTTCTTATCATCACTCTCTCTATATATCTGTTCCTATCTCACTCAGTAATTTACTCTAAAAATGTACTCTTGTGGCCCACAGCTGATTTTCTGTAATCAATGTAGCTCTATACATTTCTTAACTGTGCATGTCTATTATAAAGAAAGGTGCCTTTCAGTCCAGTTTGAAGTTTTGGGGTATAAGACTCCAGACCTGGCATTTTACTCTACTATAAAATATATGCTTTCATTATGATTTGATCAAAGTTTGAAATATACTTAATGTAATATGGACTTTTCACTAAAAGTAGATAGGGTGAATATTTACCTGTATTTTGTTGAAATAGAGACCAGCTTCATAAGGTATAACATTGTAAGTTGAGATTCCAATGATAGCTTTGTCTGTTGGGTTTTTGGCTGTGTAAAAAGCCAAAGCAGTTTCACCAGGAATCACCTAAATACAGTGAGAAAAATCAAAACAAAACTCAATATTGATGGAGTGATTGTTTTTTTTTTTACAGTTTATCAACCCTTTTGGGGTTATTTGAAGTTGAAACATATTTTGAGTGTAAGAATAATTAATTTTCTTTTTGTAAGTGAATATTACATTAACAGTTTTTGGGGGAAATAATGATTTTTCCAGATGCAAATCTTACTATTTAATCCATATCTGGGGGAAAGAGATGGATTCATACCTTTCCTAAGGGTATTTGTGCATAAGTGAATGAAACAAACTAAACTAGAATTTTTTAAAAAATTTGAGTATCCCAAAACATTGCTTTTATAGGCCTTTTAAAACATTGTTGCTATGCTCATAATTAATCTTATTTAGTGTTTGTTACATTTTTATTTATATAGAGCACTTCAAGAATTTGAAGTTTTTGTTTATATTTTCATGGTGGATTATACTTGTATTGTCAATTAATATTTCTCTAAAACATGAATGTGGACAGGAATGTTCTTTTAAATGTTTTTTTTTTTTAAATTGCAGGTTGAATACTTTAAAACATTAATAAAAAAAAAATAAGTATAAATTATCTCCCTTACATATTCTTAGCAGTTAATTTTTAAACTGACGATAAAGGAATGCATTTACAAAAATAATTCACAATTATCAATTACATTAAATTTTGTCTTAGCAATTCATCCCTGAAGATGATCTTGGATGAGATTGAAAATACTTGGGAAATGGGAAAACAAAAGAAATAACCAAAACTATGGCATTATCAGTTTAATAACACTAAGAAATTGATCTGCAAATTTGAGAGGATTAAAATAAAAACAAATAGACATATGTTTAGATTATTCAACCAAACATGCTTGAATGAATTATATATATATATATATATATATATATATATATATATACACACGTGTGTGTGTGTGTGTGTGTGTGTGTGTGTGTGTTTGTTTGTATCACTTTAAACATTATTTTTAGTGGATACATGTATTTGAGTCGGTGCTCCATTTATTTATTAAACAGTATATTTATTTATTTATCACCTACCAGCTTGAATATTCAAGAAATCTTATTAAAGAAAGATTTTGAACCCTTCGGCAGGAATCAAACTTGCATCCCTCAGGGAAGAGAGCCAATGTTTAGCCTGGCATGCCTTAACACTTGGCCACAAAGGAAAAAACGGTCAGACAAAGCCAATTTCAATCTGTTGGATTAATAAAAATCCATTCTAAAAGATATATATATATATATATATATATATATATATATATATATATATATATATATATATATTTTAAATAAAAACAGACCACTTTAAGGTTCCATGTAATAAATTATTTCACCACAGCCCTTTTAAGAGACCGCAGATCATCAGACTTTACTTCCAAAGTTTGAAATGAAAAATGAAAAGAAATTTACACATTTTTGACGGGCAGTACTAAGCATTTACATATGGTCTGTTTTTATTTTTATTTAAATTATTAGCTCTGATTTACATTGAGCTCTCTGGATTTTATCCTCCTTGGGTCTACCCATACGGATTACCTAGTTTTTCATAAACTATATATACATATATATATATATATATATATACTGAAATTCATTTCTTTGATATGTTTTAGTATAGTTAAACCATCCTCAGAAACAATTTTCTGAGATTCACTATTAAAAGAACAATACGATGTTGCTTTTCATGTAAAACAGCACATGAGGAAATGATTTTTCTCTCCACTATCTTGAACAATCCATGAAAATACAATGATTGTAGCAATTTTGAATTTTTTTGAGGTTGGAATGCTAGCACAATACCCACGATGGACTGTTCAAACTACCCTTTTATTTACTTACAGCTGTGCAGAGAAGTGGACCCTTGCCTTTCCTACATATATCAATGTTAAGTGTGTGCAAGAGTTTGAGCTCAATTTGCCAATTCTCTTCTCAGTGCTATTAACCATTATGCCATCTATTTATTGAATATCAGTTATGAAAAATGAAATTTAGAAAAATATGCCACTGAATGGAATTATGTAAAAAAAAAACAAAATGATAGAAAATTAAAAAAAAAAAAAATAACCCAGAAATAAAATACTGTATTTTCCTGCTTATAAGACTGTTGTTTTCCTATAAAGTATCTCCAAAAACCACTCCATGCCTTACAAATCAAAGGTCAATGACAGGAGTTATAAGACTGGGGTGTGAGGTGAGTGTTAGCTCCCCAGTTACATCTGATTCTAAGCCCTGGATTCTTAATCCAAATTTACATGTATCTAATTTAAAATTAGTGCTCCATTTTGGTTTGTGATAAGGTTTGGTTTCAGATGCATTATGCCCCCTAACTTCTCTTCTAATTATTACATTCTAAATAGTTACCATAAATTTGGTACTTCTCAGTCTGTGATGAATTTGTGATGATTAGTCAGGTTTTCATGCTGGAGTATACTATTCAATGGAGTATACTATTCAACGGGAGATAGTGGGGAGGACTATGAAGTACAAGGAAAAAACTTTTCCAATTTCTTCCTTCAAAATTTGGGAGTAGTCATTTAATTCACTGAAGCATCTTATAAGCAGTGAAATACAGTATAGAAAAGTATACTTTGAAAATGACATTTAAGTCTTATACACAAAAGAAATCCTATTACTAGAATTGTTTAATTTATAAATTTGTTCATGAAAATTGTATTATCACAATAACATCAAACAAAATGTCCTCTCTTTTGACACTTAACACCTATTTACATGCACATACGCAAGGCAGAAGGCGGCCTTCATTAAAGTATTACATTCTGGTGTACACATACGAAACATATATGCACTGAATGGATAGACTTACCTTGACAGATGTCTGTTGAGGCCGGAAATTCCATTGCATACTTGAAGAAACATCAGCATTAAATCGAACAACAATATTTCTTTCAGACACTTTCTTCAGATTTTCAACTCGAGTTTTCTCATCAATCCGTTCAGCCTTACCTCCAAGGCCAGTGGCCTAACAAAAGAGAAGATCAAGTGAAAATTAGTATTGTTTTAAATCAAATTCTATTATGGGCAGCACAATCATTTTTATTTACTCAACTTGTTTTATCCAGTAAGAATTTGATAAACATCTTTACAATTTTAGATAAATAGACACTAGAACTCAAACAAAATAGTCTACAATAAATATAGAGATGCTCGCCTGTACTAAGACATACTTGCAAAATCTGAGATTCTTTTTTTTAATCTGGTTGACAGCAGAACAAAGCAGTGAGGGATGGGATCAAAAAATGACCCTTTCCAACAGAAAAAAAATATTGCAAGCCTATCACTACTCATTTGCCATGGAAATAGCAAAAGCTACTGGAATTATATGTGACATAGATAGTCTCAAATGATCTTGACTGATTCTTGTCACTGGATTAAAGGTGCCTAATGCTAAGCACCCAATTAATGCTAAGCCAGCTATATGTGACTATAAATAATTGTGCAGGTACCATCTGTTTTATAGAAACTGAAGGAAATACCTCATCCAACCATAACCTGTTGATAGCCATCTTCATACAACAAGTGGGCAGCCATGAGTAGAGTAAGATTAAAAATATTATAAACTACACTGACATAGAAAAGCCAGAATATTCCTAAATATACAAGGTCTGCCTGAAAAGTAACCGGACTGGGTGTGTTGTGCGAGCTATGGACAAAAAGAGAGATAAGTGGATTGTGTTATTATCTAACATGATATCTTGGGAGTATATAACTCTAATCTTAGCTTTCTGCAACCATTGCATTTTTTTCACATGATACAGTTGTGGCAGAACAAATCATATCTGCTTCACCAGAACAACGCACCAAATCACAACGTCCTGAGCATTTGGTTGTTCCTGGCTGAGAAGAACCACTATACTGAAACAACCTCCCTATTCACTTGATCTTGCTCCATGTGATTTTTTTCTTTACCCCAAGCTCAAAGGGGATCATCAAGGGGACCCGTTTTGAAGGCATGGAGGCCATCAAGAGGGCCATAACGATGGAAGAATCCTTCGAGAAGTGCACAGAAGCATAGCAGAGAAGGATAGAAAAGTACATTAGACTGAAGGGAGATTACTTTGAAGGGGAAACCATGTAGTTTGTTGTTCAGAATTGAAATAAATTGTTTGTGACACCAGTCCTGTTACTTTTTAGACAGATCTCGTATTTGGAAGACAACCAGTTCCCATCATTTACAAACAATGACATCTCTAAACAACAACTGAACCAAAATTGATATACTTTTTTTCATATCAATGCAAAAACTGAAAGTTACATTTTCTAGTTTAAAAAAAAAAAATCTTCATTTCATATCCAATATAATCTATTCTATAATGTAACTACATATTTATTGGTTACACAGCCTGATCTCCCCTACTTTCTGAGATATTTGATTATTTCAATAAGTAGTATGAACAGGTTGCTTTTTGTTTCAGTTATCATTGGATATTTTTACATTTAAGGATTTAAAATAACAGAATTCTTTTTTACATGTCACAATAAAATTAGTGGCATAGAAAAAATAAATAATCTTGGATTACCATATATGATCAAATATAGAGCAAGTTTTTATGATCAGTTGTTTTTACACAATAAGTAGGGGGTCACACTATACACAGGTAATTTTTTTAGAAGAGGTTAAAAATCATCCATTTTCTGTGACTGGTTAAACTATACACAGGTAATTTTTCCTGGTGGGGGGTTAAAATGCATCTATTTTCTGTGACTGTAACCTACCTGGTAAGCCTACATTCTCATGGTACTTTTGGCTAATCTTAACAGTATAGGTATGCTGCTCTAGTATTACATATCAGTAATCCTGACAAAATGGTTGTCATTGGAAAGGCACTACTTCAGCAATGTAAACAGTTCACAGTGGGTTCCCAAGTGGACATATCGAATTTTGACAACTTCCTCAAATGACTTTAGGACATGGAAAAATGAAAAGTTCAGTTTCTGTAGTATCAAAAAATGGTCTTATTTGTCTTCTAACTCCAATTATTTCTCAAGATATGCCCATTTGAAGCTCGTGAATTTCAAGTTTTCGATACATCCTGGAAACATAAGTTTTTTTTCTAAATATGTCCCATAAGCCCCTAAGATAAGTCCAAATGCCCAAGATTTGATTCAATATAAAAAATTGGGTATATGGACAGGTTTTTGACATATTTTTATGAGTTTTCCACAAAATTTACTGTAAAAATGGGCATTTTTTCCATCAAAAAAGCCCCAAAATTGGCCCCCGCTGATAAATTGTGATGAAAAATTGCAGAAAAGCCCTGAGATGAAATTTTTCATGCTTCACATATAAGAATCTAGACATGTAGGGCTATCATAATCTATTTGGGTGAAAAAATTCACTCTGTGGAACCATTTTAATTCTTTTATATTGAAAAAATTTGGGACAACCTTCAATTCCCTTTGAATCCAAAATCCGGATAATTTATATAATTCTCACTCAAATTTTATGATCCAGCCCACTTTTCCCATGTTTTTGGGGGTGCTGAATCCAAATCTGGCATCAGAACACCATAAAACTGCACCATGCTCTTGGTATAAGTGATTTTTACCCTTTTTTAAGCCCTTTTAAGACCATGGAACGCTTGTCTTGCAAAGGGACAGGGCACACCATTCACAGCTGTGAGGAGTTGAAGGCTGCTATGTATGGTTGTAACAGTCATTATGAATCTTTGTTGTGCTTCCTCACAGATGAATAACTATTAACTTTTTTCAGTAATCTTTGTGATAAGTTGTAGCTGTATATGATTTATTGTTCATTTTTAAACTTGAATATTTGAAACGCTCATTGTCTGTAGTGTCAAAAAATGGTCTAATTTGTCTTCTAACTCCAAATGTTTCTCAAGATATGCCTGTTTGAAGTTCGTTTGTAAATGTCGGATTTCCACAAAATTTCTACCCTTCTATCTTTTGGCCCCAACTTGTATTTTTGAGCCAAAAACTCATAAAAAATCATATCTCAGTTCTTGAAAATCAATTTTTTTGCATACCACACCCTAGAATTTGTCTAAAATGTACTTAAGCACCTGAAGCAGGTGCTTACCGTATGTTATTGTCATATGTCCGCTTGACCCCCATTTAAGCCCACTGTGCAGTTGTGAAACAAAAATGAATGCAAATTTTATATAGGAAGAAAATCTATAAATTCTTCATTTATATAAAGTATTTGTTGATTTTAAGTGGCATACATAGTGGATGAGGATTGATTCTTCATATAGTGACAAAAGGGAAGAAACTTAGCCTACGTAGGAGGCAGGCCCAGGGTAAAGGAGCTACCGTAGCTAGGCATGAACAAAAACAAAAGTACAGAATCTAAATTTTCATACCAGATATTTTACGGTAAGTGGTTTTTCTCACCATTTTGGAGTAGCTTTGTACAAAAAAAGAGTGAAGACTATTTGCTATAAAATATGTCCAGGATGATGCCCAGTACTGTAATATTTGGCTACAGTTGGCCTTCCAATTTTTTTCAAAAACTGGGGTCGCATTATACAGGAGCTACTTACATGCTAATATCTTTGGGAAAGGCATGAATTCAACTCTTTTCCACCCAGCTATGGGTAAATAGTAGAACAAACTAGGTTCTATAACTGTTGTAACCTAGGGAAGGTTACTGAATAAAATAATCACATGAAGGTTGGTAATGAATGATATTTAGAACACAAACACATAAGATTCACCAGCAGTATGTAGAAAAAATAATCAACTGCTAGAAGTGAGTCAAGTGAATTCCACAATGAATCTCCAACTGCAGACCAACATACAGTATTTACTACTGTATTTATGTGAATGGGGACATACCCATTATTGTCTGTAGGTATGCTACAACAATAACCTTGAGTGGCAACTTGTCCTGAAGGAAAACTCTGAATTCAAAACTGTATATAGCCCTGGCAAAGCACATACTATGCAGCTAAGGAAAGGATTATTCATATTGAGTCTATCCTGACTATGGCCGACATCTTTATATGAAAGAATCAGGTTTTTTGTAAAAAAATTCAAAGGTTGCATTTTACATGAAGTAGGCTTATACACAAATATATACAGTATTCATACAGAAGCCATAATCAATATAACTGCAAAATTACCAAAATATTGCCATCTTTTTTTTACAAAAAAGTTTCTGCAAACTATATAAATAATTGTGAAAGTTTTCTCTTGCTAATTTAATAAAATTCTTCTTCCTAAATGCCATTTTTCTTCAGGATTTAGAGAATCATGTCCCTCCACACATTTCTTTTCTTTTTTTTTTTATTATATGCAAATTGCCATGTCTTCTAGTGAAAAACAGCAGAGTGATTCTCCGTTGCCTTCTCCACAATTTAGAATTCAGTATCTTCCTTCTCTTAGACTGGCTACTACCTAAGACCAGCAACCCCAGGTTATCCTGGTATTTAACCCATAGCTGAGGAGTGAAAAAAGATGGATTAATACCTTTTCCAAGGACATTAGTGCAAAAGTTAACACAGCAGACTAGACTAGAATTTGAATTCAGCTTACCAATTTCAGTTTCTGCACTGATAATGATGGTGGTCTATGCACATCCTTTAAACCTTTGACCCCTGAACCCTTGATAAGTAAGGATATCCCACCCTGGGTCTATACTGTCCATCTTTGCTGTCCAAGAATCTGAGCAGTATACCAGCTACCTGGGTATATGCATTTTGACACAATGGTCAGTATATGAGCCACTCTTGTTCAATGGGTTAGTAAAATTAAATCAGCTTAGATTATGAAACCTATTTTTAAAGTTTTTTAAAAAAAAACTTTGACAGTTTTATATTTGGGGGCTAAAAAAGCTGTATTGTTTGACCATTTACTAAAATATTTGAACATTCAATCCCCCAACATTCATATCACTGCTTAACTTCAGTGATCAAATAAGAACTGGTATTTCTGTAATGACAAAGGGGAGAGGCTGTGGTCACTGTCAATGGTAACCACTGATTGGTAACCAATCATTCTAATGGTAACCACTGGATTTCTACAAAAATTATGACTGCAGAAAGAAAACATAGAATCTACTAAAAATGTTGGTGTGTCTTGAGAAATGTTTTTGAAATGTTTCCAAGTGCAAGAATGATATGTTCTTCCTCACCACCATCTTCATTATACCTCCCTACATAAATATTGCAGTTTTTTCTCTTACCATTAAGCACATGGAAAAACCCAATCTATCAGAAATACTATCTCACTGCACCATAAATAATGTCTGTACAAGAAATAGTATGTTAAATGAACTTTTAAATTGCAACTACCTCTGTGTTTTTCTTAAATCATTTCACTAAAGCCAATAAAAGTCAATAAGATGCAAGGAGGTTACTAAGAGTGAGAGAAACAGAGAGAACAATAAAAGAACAGGTTTCAAGAAGACACAGGTTAATGATTGACACTGCATCTAAATTTTTGAAGATCATAGTTGACAGGAAGACAAGAAGTGTAGGTGAAGAAGCTATTAGCACAGAACTTAGTTACAACAATTTCAACAGTGAAATTATGAGACCTAGCTGCCATTCTAGTACTGCACTTAATTCATAAAGTTGCCACCAAAGAAGAAATCTCATAAGAACCATTACAATGAAAATATTTATAAAAAAAGGAATGGAGAAGTTATATTGCAGCAGTCAGAAGGTGACTGATGCCAAGTTGTCAGGTCGTGACCAATAACACTGCAGATTCCTCTTTGGATTTTGTCAAGAATCTGTAGATATAAAATAAAAGCAGCAAACCAGATGTGGCAGCAATAGTTAATACATAGACAAATGGGAGGCTTATAGATGTGCAAGATAGTTTGAAGGATCAGATGGCTTAATAGAGTGCATAAAAACAGGAACTATGGAAGAGGATTTCCAACAAACAAGAAATAGCAAGGCAGCTATTGTAGAGGTCGGAGAGAACAGGAGCCGTATATTTCTCTGGCATATTTCTTAAGGACAATTGCAGGATACCATCAAGTTTACATGTTTTGTAGAGATCAAGTTTGAAGATTATAGTGGACAGAGTAATAAGCATAAAACAGCGTAGAGATTTAATTCTAAGTGGAAAGTAAGTCAAAAGTATTCCTGATGAGTCAATAGTAGAATTGGAAGAGAATTTACAAACAAAGTATTCTGCTTTATCAGCAGAAAATGATAGTACTTCAAATTGATTGAGGAGAGGAAGAATTGAGGACTTACCCTCATTGAAAACACTCTTACAGAGCTAACACTAGTCATAAGAACCAAACAAGTCAGAGGCTATACAGTGCCCCACTCAGTCACTCTATCTTAATGACTTAGCCTCTTTGAGGACACATTTGCGATTATTTCATGCAGACACAAAGAGATGTCTGTTGTGATCAGAGCTATCACACTGTTATAGCCAGAAAAGTTATTCCTGTGGGCTATAGAAGTGTAATAGGCAGGTGTGAACCAAGGAAACGATTGGTTTTAACAAGTATTTATGAAATGGCACAAAACCATTGATGCCAACTTCCACCCCAGAAGAAACCTCAGAGGCAGAATTTTGAATAGGAAGATTAAAGATTTCACCCCCCCCCCCAATAAAATGAATTCCAATTGACATGCTGGTAACAAAAAGAAGTCTTGCAAATAAGAGGTTCGTGACTAACAGATAAGTCAACAGATGCTACAATGTGATCCAAATTGCCAAGAGGAGAGATTTACAAATGCACAGCAAGAGTCAGGAGAGGAAGTAAAGAACAAATCAAGTAAAAAGGCATGTTGGTCAGAATTTATTAGGGGGAAGAGTTGGGAAGTCTACTATTTGATTGGATGTGTGGGTGGTGTAATGGATAGAGGCTCAGAATGCAGAGCAGAGTTCGAATTCTAGTCAAGTTCATTATATTCATTTATGTGCAAATATTCTTCAGAAAGGTATAAATCCATTTCTTCTCCTCCAGCTATTAGTTAAATAATAGGACTTGAATCTGGAAAAAACATGATCTCCAAAAAATTGTTAATGCAATATTTACTCGCACAAAACATAATTATTCTTAAAATCTAAAATATGTTTTGGCTTTGTATAATCAGCAAAAGGTTGATAAGCCATAAAAAAACAAATCAATCAACCAAACTACTATTTAACTGAGAGATTGAGTAACTGAAAAATTGAAAGTCTGAATACCAGTAACATCAATATTGTCTAACATGCTATAATCCTGACAAGGAGAGTGATAAAAGAAAAACAGATAGCTAACAGAGTATAAACTTTTAAAATATGAAAGGATTGATTATATGTATATATTAAAATTGTTTTACATACATAGGGTCAAATAATGTTCATTTCCTTCATATTTCATTGGTAAGAAGGAAATTCTACTCAGACAGCTATTTTTTTTAATCATTTCACCCCAAGCAAGGCAATAAAGCCACTATGATGCAAGAGGTTACTGAGTGTTAGAGAGTATGAGAAAACTACTATTAAGGCGAGTGGACGATAAAAGAAGATAACGATTGACATTACATTTAAATTTTTGAAAATCAAAGTTGACTGGGAAGCAAGATGCTGGAAGAGAGTTCCACAAGTGAGAAGTGCAATAGAAGAAACTGTTAGCATAGAACTTACCATCATAGAACATATGGTTACATCTAAACATTCAACTGTAAATTGATGAGACCTTGCCATCAATCTAGTACTGTGCTTAAATTCATAAAGTCTGCATACAATAGAGGAAAGTTTATCAGAAAAATTACCATTTGTAAAACATTCCCAAGAACTACTAATTTGCGGAACTGACTCCCAAGAGGATGCTTCCTCAATCACTACACTCTTAACCTCTTCAAGTCTAGAATCAATCATATCTATCCTACATATCCTCATAATGTGCATTTACTTCCGCCTCTTATGTCCGTACAACAACCTCATTCTACCTTGAGTTGCTCTTCAGCCTTGTATTGGGCAATTTTTTTTTAAATTATTATAGCAAAAGGACAAGACAGAGGACCAATTATTATCTTAATTTTATTATCAGTTCAGTTTCATATTCAGGTATTGAACATAAACAAGACAATGCAGGACAACATAAAATTTTTGCTATTTTCCAAATGCAATAAAAAGGCATCCCCTGTAGTCAGGATCATCGAATCAATTTAAACGATCATTTCCTTTAGCTGCATAGTATGTGCTTCGCCAGGGCTACATACAGTTTTGAATTCAGAGTTTTTCTTCTCTTAAACTGATTGCCACCCAAGATTATAAAACCCAATTTTTCCTACTATTTACTCATAGCTGAGTGGAGAAGGGTTGAATTCATACTTTTCTCAAAGGTATTAGCATATAAGTGAATGTAACAAACTCTACCTTAATCCGAACTCCGCTCTCTGATTCCTCAATCCGAACCACAATTCATTACTCTACCAAGCAATACAATTACATAATTACTTAAATATGCAGTCTTTTTTATGGTGGTGTTTTTTTTAGGAGAGGGGGATGACATTGATAAACTAGTCTTGCTATATAACAGGCCAAGTGTATTTGTACATTTTTGTCTAACTTTTAATGACGACAGTGAAAAGAATATAACTAGTTGTCTCCCTTGTGATGCTAGATGGCAAACTGTTCAAAAGATTATTTACATTTTTTACAGTCAGACTAAAGTTCTCATCTTTATTGTTACAATCACGTTTAAGTTATTATGCTCACCAGTCTTCTTCAGGTGTTTGTTGATCTGGGTAACCTTCATGGAATTTTGAACTGAACCCTACAGGAGTAGATTGTTCTTGTTCTGCTGCCCATATCTAAGGATACCTCATCTTGTAACAACAAAACATGAGGATATTAGTCCAACTGTAAATAATGGTAAATTTTCATCCCAGAAATTCAGACTGACAATGTTTGAAGATATTTACACTGGGTGGTGAAAAGGTCAGTTCCATGAAAATCCAGACTAGAAAGCTTGAAAAATAAATATATTTGAAAACCTAACAAAAGTAAGGACTCAACAAAATATGCTTTCATTTTTGACAGAACTGGTACAGTAATAATTATATAATGCTAACAAAATCAACATTTATATCTCACAAAACTAATCAATGCTGACAACAATAATCATTCTGCTGTCAAAAAATATATTTTTGCCAATGTAATCAAACACTACAATAAAAACAATTGACGTAATAATTTTACACATTTCTAATACTTTTTAAAAACAATTCAATAAACAGAATAGCTCAAATATCCCAGTTTTTGAAATTATAATTTGAAGCCATTAGAGAATACATAGACTGGCCAAGATTGGCAAACTACTGGTCAGAACACTGATGTCCCAAAATGAGTGCAGGTGGTTTGAACCCTGGGCATGGAATTCTGACAGTGATGGATTGCTTTTGTTTAAGTTTTAATTAAGATAATAGGCCCAAAGACAGT
Source organism: Acanthosepion esculentum (assembly GCA_964036315.1). Taxonomy (NCBI): domain Eukaryota; kingdom Metazoa; phylum Mollusca; class Cephalopoda; order Sepiida; family Sepiidae; genus Acanthosepion; species Acanthosepion esculentum. The sequence goes on along the minus strand of OZ038508.1, from coordinate 39,397,244 downwards.
CAAACAGCTGTAAGAATTAGAAGGACCAAGACATCTCACCACACACAGATGAGACAAACCATCATATGGTGATAAGATTTTGGCTACCCAGTTGACATCCATCCACTCAATCATCTCCTCCTTGCTTCCTTCTAGAAACAATGCTACAACTAGTGTCCCTTATAAAAAGAAAGCAAGTAATAAAAAATTTGTCTGTCATTGATGCAGTCTATGATGTAGTGTTGACATTTGAAGAATTGAAGCTAGAGATGATACAAAATGCAACACAAGTCAAAAGTCTATGTACAAGCATACAAGACAAAATGTTATCATTTGCCTAATAAGTGTTATTATGTTGTTATTGCATGAAACCCAACAAATCATTTTCCAATCAAATAAGGAAATCCTTAAAAATTACAAAAAATGATGAGTATTTTTTTAAGACAGAATAATTTTAAAAACAAAACAAAAAGTAACTTTTTTTATACCTGACAAAACATTCTGTAGAGTGGTACACCAGCATAAGTCATTCCTACCATGAAGATGCCAACAGCACAAACATATATTAAGACTGTTTTCTTGTAATACGTTTTCTTTTGATTCTGACCAGCAAAGAAGCTGCGACAGATTGTCCATCTGTTTGGTGGTTCATTTCTCAAAGTCAGCAAGCAATAAGATTGTCCGGTTTGACATAGTGAGACATTCCTCACAGAACCAAATTGGGAAAGATTTCTCGCTCCATTCTGGTAGGACTGTAGAAATGTTGATCTGACAACTGGGTAGAATATCTTGTGTGTCAGCAATTTAGAAGAGGCCTTTGTCCATTGATTAGCACATGTTTGATGCACAACTCTGATACAGGGAAACCTAAAAATTTTAAAAATAAAGTAATATGAATAAAAGAGAAATTATGGCAGCTGGAGAGCTTTACATGGGACATTGTTTCGAAAAATCTGTCCGTCTACAAAATGATGATGCAAAAAAAAAAAAAATCTTCCCTGACATTTTAGGCTATAGTGACAACTAAAACTTATGCAGAGGAATCAGATACAAAGCCTTCCCTTGTGTTGGCAAAGATTTGTTGATTTTGTAAGTTATTAGTTTGTTTAACCATTCAGATTTATTGGGAAAAATATAACAGATGCTGTTTGGTTTTAGTGAGAAAAAGAAAGCATACATAAGAAAAAAAAAAGAAAGAAAAAATTAGAGGAGATAATAACACTCTATATTTAACATCTACTTCAGTGAAATGGAAAAACTTGTCAATGTTTAATCTTTTCATTTGTATATTCTTACTTTACATAATGACTTGCATTATGGCACTTTGATGTGTAATGGTCAGCAATCTTGTCTCACTAGATCAATTATGGCTGAATAGTGAGTTCAATCTTAACTGGGTGAACCATCCTTTCAGCCTTGTGTCACATCTAAAATACACTTAGAAAATCCATTGGGTACTTCAAGGTGGTGTAATGGTTAGCAAGCTTATCTCGCTAACTCAATTACAACTGAATACTGAGTTCAATTCTCATTGGGTGTCACATTCAACCTATTTTTGCATCCCCCTGTATAAGTGTTGGATCAAGGGGACATAAATCCTATCTTTAGTATTTTGCTATAGCTATTTCTCAGGTACAAAATGTTTAGAAACCTTCCCACTTTAAATGGGCCTTGTGCCACATCCTGCTCTGTGGGGAGCTGGGGAATATACCGTGTTTAGACACCTTTTCCATAATTAACAAAACGATGAATATAACATCCATTTCCCCTATTACGGACTGAATAAGTAATTAAGTTTAAAGTGGAAAGGGCACATAGTGTTTTTGTGGTTGACATTTCTTCCTTAGGTAATTAATTAAATTATCAGTTACAAAAATTATAGCCAAAATAATTTGTTATGGGGCAGAAGGGTTGCTTTCATGCCCGTTCCAAAAGCACCTGAAGCCGAGAGATGAATACAAACTGTTTGCCAACTCCGATATTAAAACTGAGAGAATAAAAAAGACCAAAAGGGTCATAAACATTTCTACATTGGATTCATAACCAAGTTTATTCTTGTCCTTTTGTTTTTTTAAATTTGTGAGCGCACACGCACAGACATTTGGAAATTAAGTTTGTTTTACCATCTACCTATACAGCACTTACACGCAATAGTACAGCAACAAAAATATTATTGCTTGAAAATGGTTAACCAAAAAAATGCTTAGAAATAAACTTTTGGTAGTTTGAGAAATATTTTACATTCATTTAAGTCCAGAAAAGAAGAAAAAATTAAACAAGTACCTTGTCTGTTTTTTGTTCAATATAAAAGTGGGATTGCTGCCCAAATATACAGCTATTTAAATTTACATAATTTGGCAGCCAAAAAGAAAACCAATATCATAATTCAGGAATATATTTTTTTTTTTACACACAAAAAGTGGTGTTGAAAAGTTCTCGACCTGACCAAGAATCCTTTTCCAAAAATAAATCTAATTTTTTTAGTCATATGGGTGCATTTGAGGGAGTGGGTCAAGCCAAGACATTTTCAGCATAACTTCGGGGATGTGTGGGTATATCGATGAATCCATACTCATGTTAATGATGAAGAAATAGAATTTTTTTTCTAGATAATTTCCTTTGTAAGATGCACTTGCTTCAGCTTAACCAAATGCTCCTCCATAATTCACGTGATAACATTCATTATTTCAGATCACAATTCAGCTGGTAAAAAAAACGTGTCAGACTATATACAAACGTACTTTTTCCGATAAATATCACGAATTTACAATATTTTTGCTAAAATAATTATTGCTATTGAATATTGGTTGAGCCTTTTACTGGCAGAAACTCTGCTCACCTTGGCTTATAGGTGTCATTACTATTATTTTATTATTAAATTATTATATAAAAATAAAATAAATGAAAATGCAAACTTGATAGAACCATGTGAATACACAGCACCAGCATGTTATATGCATATTTTATAATAATAAAGTTAAAGTTTACTTTCATTATTTTTTTTAAAAAAATGACTACACTAAAAATAAATAACTTTTCGGTAGCTAATTTTGTTAGTTTTGAAAACGAGAGTTTTAGTTACAGTTGATAGTCGAGCGAGATCCTTCAAGTCAAAAAAATGATACTCGTTTTCAAAACGTCTGTCAGAAGAGTCAAACATCAAATTTTCAAACAATTAATTCGCTAATAATAAGAATGTTTTAAAAAAAACTATTTTTAATCTGGTTTCATATTCTGAAATTTTTCTAACTTTCAACAAATAAGAAAAGAATTTAAAACCAAACGTGAAGATAGGCTAACCAAACATCAAGGAATAATAAAAATCACTTGTAAAAGTATTTTTTCGTAGATATTTAAATCGGCTAAAAAAAAAACAAAAAAAAACACTAAGTCACTATGAGTGACTAACAGGAATTGTTACGTAAATTTTTTGTGTGTACATTGACATTGACACTAAGTTATGTTATTGTTAGACTAAAAAAATATCCGACAAAAATAATTCTTCATAATTAAATTTTAATTAATGAAAGAACAACAATGAATCAATATGAACCAGGGAAGAAAACAAATTTTTAGACGAATAGTTTTTCTATCACGTAAATCAGAAGTTGTTGTTTATTACTCAAAATTTTCGCTAACAAAAATGTAAACCTTATTTTACCGGTTAGCATATGAACAAATGATGTTGCTTTTGTTTATTCATAGCAATACATTAAAATGCAATATAAAGCTGGAAAACAATGTTTACTTTTTTTTTCTCTTATTAAAACTCGTACGTTTTTCTTGTTGCTTCTTCGTTGACCTTGTGATGTTAGTTTCAGATTTAAGTCAGATATTGGAGAAATTTAGAATTAAAATTAGTGATGAGAGAACTAAGCCAGAAACGATATTAAGAACTCACAAAGTCGAAAAGTTTCTCATGTTCATAATTTCTTCTCTTCTCTTGAAAATTTTAAAATGTTGTTATCGTCGGTGCATTTTTTGTGAAAAAGCGTGGTACAAAACGGTTGACGGACTGTCGTAAATATTATACTACCGTAATAATATTTTTTTCTTTCTTAAAATATGACAGAAATCGTTGATATATTAATATTTTCAAATAATAATAAAGTTTACTTTCATGAATTTTTAAAAATATGTCATCAGTAAATATCAGTGTTGATTTTAAAGCACTGTCGTTAAATTATTTTAACCGGTCATAAAAAGCCCACTAAGTCTAATTATAAAAACGGATAAAACAAACATGAATTTACAAAATATATAAATTATAGTATTTAATTTACTTAAATTTAGCGCATATTTATTATTTATTACTTTTTTACGTATCTTTTTATTAAATGATTAATAAAATATTATATCCGGGGCAACCAGCCGGAATATTTATCCTAAGGAATTCTAAATCTACTTGATCCCTCGATTAGTGTGTGTCAAGTATTGACTTGCGATTCTTAATAAAAAATGGGTAAAAAACATAAGAAACATCACAAATCTGAGAAGAAAGTCCTTGAATTGGAAGGTAAATCATTCCTTATTACTCTTTTGTGTGATTACTTTGTCTCGGTGCATTATCTTGAGAGTCGTGTGGCTACCGGCATTCATTAATCTCTAGAGGTGTCTTTTTTTAAAGGCTCAATACAAAACAATGGAAGTTGAAACTTTGGAGAAAGAATACGAAGAAACAAAACATTTTTTTAATGATCGGGAAATTGCTTTTCACTTTTTATGTCTTTATTGTTGTTTGCTTGTTAAATATTCTTATTTTCGAATCATCGATCCGTTATTTTTGCGTTTACCCTGTAATTTTACTTTAACAATAAATTATATTCAAGTTTTAGTTACGTTAATGATTCAAGTTGAATTTTTTGCTAGGTGAGGAAAAAAACTATTTAAATTCGATTCTCTATTTTTCTTCTTTTTTTTTTATTTCCGAGCAATTTAAAAAAAAATTGTATTGGTATCATCAAACAATTTAAAATCATAAAGAAAGAAATTGACGAAAAATTACAATGTCGCTATTCAAAGCATCGCTTAAACTTATTTTAACTTTGAACTAAGCATTTTTTGTTTGTATCTTTTTTTTATTGATACCAACTCTTCTACCTAGTTTGTCTTTTTTTTTTCTATTATTGGTTTATTTACACTTTTTTGTTTGCAATTCGTTAAAAAGTTATAATGCGTAACCGAACGGAACCTTACAAAATTTTTCAAATACATTTCTGAAATTCACTTATTAAATTTTTTTTATTCATTTATTTAAAAAAAAAAAAGCCGATAATATAAGAAAAAGGAAAGTTTTTTTTTTGTATATTGGGTTAGTTTTAATCTGATTAAAAATAAGGAAGTGATTAACAATCTCCACTCACCATCTGCAGTGATTGTTGAAATTTTTTACTGTACACCATCTCGGAACGAGCACTTTTAAAATAAATACTTGGATATTCTTCTGTCTTATTTACTGCCGTTCAGGACACTAAATAAATTGGTCCACGTTTTGGAACAAGGGTACAACTGTGGGACACCTAGTGAGGATCAAACTCATTGTTCGGTAGTAATGCTATTAATTACTCACGATGAAGCGACTCTTCCTTATTTGGAGTTGATCAGTTTTTTAAATGTCAAGGATTATGTATCTCGGCAGATTCCTCGTATTAACTGTGAATTGGTGTGACGTCTTAGGAAAGATAATGAAGTGCTTCCCATTTCTTTTTCTCTTAAACTGGCTGCCACCCAAAACTAGAAACCCCAGACTATCCTATTTTACCCATAGATAGGGAAAAGAGATGAATCCATGCCCTTCCCAAGGGTATTAAAAATGGATAGACTAGCTTGGAGTCTGAACTTCTCTTGCTGATACCATTTTTCATGCCAGTAAACAAGTGTGCTACCCCAGTACATGCCCTGTTGACACATGTTTTAATATGTCCAGTTTCGTTTTTTTTGTTTTGTTTTTTTTTGCTAACAATCAATAGGACAAGTTTCAAATGTATTACATACACTATTGAAAAAGAAAAAGCAACTAGTACAAATATATTTTTAACTGCAGCAAAGTTGACTTTGTCAATGTTTATAACAACATCAATAATGTTGATTATAATGATTGTAAGCACTTCTGGTCCCACCAGAGAATGCTGGGAGCAAAACGGAATGAGCAGCAGTTTGAATAAAGTTGCTGAGTTTACCACATCTCGTGTTGTCTTTGTGTTTATTTGACTTTTCAGCCAGTTTCATATAATTTATCTTTCCACCCTAAGCCCTGTGGAATAGTCAACATGTCTGAAAAAAGCAATAACATAAAATACAAACATACTTTTTTCTTTTTTTTAATCATTTCACAAACAGTACTGAAATTATAGTAGCATGGGGTTTCAAAGTTAAAATGAACATTTGATTTGCCCACACCAAGAACATTAATGGAGAATGATTGAAGAAACATGTGTAATTTTAACAAAATACGATAAGGAATTTATTTATAAATTTACATGCTTGAAGTTGTGTCAGTAGCTTATTTCAAGAATATAACTCAGAAATTTTTAATGTCCGTAGTTTTAACGAATTGCCATGAAGAAAAAACATTCTTACAACAGATTAAATGATCTGACACAAAATAATATTTAAAAATGTTTAAAACAAAAGAGTTTGTTGCTCACAGAAGGGATAACCAAAGACAGATAGTTAGCTTTAATTGCTGAAAGAAAATTCCTTTTAAAAGCCGATAATATAATTGGTGAGTAATTTGACACTGGCAAAAACTTCCATACGGAACACAGTGAACAGAAACAAAACCTTTAACATGACTCAAGACATGCTTCTCTTATTAATTTAAATATTCTCCTCTTTTTATATCAAATGGAATTTCACATTGGCTCGCAACATTCTTTTCTTTCTTTCTTCTTGGCCCAACATCTAATTTCTGTGGAAACAAGGTTTTCATTGGTTCAAAGAAAATTTCACACAGGCTCACAAAATTATTTCCTTCTCTTCTCAGCTAGCTGGCCAATCTCTGTGAAGGCAAGGTTTTCATTGATCCAAAGAAAATTTCACACTGGCTCACAAAATTTCTTTCCATCTTGAGTAAAGGGAGTTATCATTTCATAATCCCTACAGGTTACTGAGTGTGAGAGAATATGAGGAAAAATACCTTGTTAAGGAGAGGGAGCAATAAAATGACAGGAATTAAGTAGACAGAAAATATTTAATTTAGTTAAGATTTAATTTATATTAAAGAATCAGTTATGCCTTTCTATTTAGACAAGCCTGCTTATACTTAAAATATTTCAGCCATTGTATCATCTAGTCTTCTTCGGGTGTCTGTCATGCACAGTAACTATCTTGGAATTTTAAATCAACCCCTTTATTCCTTTCACAAGGTATATTGTTCTCATTCTTCTTTCCATGCTTAGCGGATATCATTGGATTGTTCAAGAGACACAGGGTCTAGTGGATTAGAGCATGAATGATACATGGTTCCTTGACAGTTGTGAGTTCAATCCCTGGGTTGTTTTGTACAAAAAGTTATATACTCTAGTTTAAAAAGAATAGACAGATAAGTGACACAAAGGCAAATAAACTGAAGAGAACCAATATCCGGAAAAGTGGAATCAGATCAATCTACGCCCACTTGAATTGAGTAACAGGTTCAGTTAAAAAATTTGAGGAGGTTACCAAGTATGACAGACACCTGGAGAAGGTCAGAGGGTACAAAGGTCAAATGTTGCAAGCATAACAATCAAGAAAAGTATACTTGTTCAAATAGAAGGATATTCATTAAGGCTAATATTCCATTTAAAATTTTATATAAGGTTTGATGTGCTATAAATTATTAAAAATTAATTAATTCTTTTTATTTTGTTTGTGTAGTTATTCAGAGGTCTTACTAATTGTTCACCCAATACAAAGCCAATGCACCACTCAGGGTAGAGAGTCGCTGATTGAGGTTGTTGCACATAAGAGGAGGGCCGTTTAAGATGATATGTTGAAAAGAAAATCAGTTAACACTAAACTTAAAGAGGTTAAGATTGTAGTGATCGGAGAAGCATCCTCACAGGAGTCTGTTCCATGAAGCAGCGGTCCTTGGAAAGAAGCTCTTCAAATTGAACTTCCTTCTTGATTCATTCCAGTGTACATGGCCTGACAGGCTGTAGCTGGTGGAACTAAGTAATTTAGCTCATCAGAACATTTGTTATGGAAATAGTGATAGAATAACAGTATTTCATTTGTGAGATAAGGGTTCTATAGTGGAAAATAATTCATCACCCACAAAGCTGCAAAAATGCTTCTGAACTGTATCAAGGCTAGAAAGTGAGAACTGGGCAGCAATGCTCTATTTTTTGCTCTGAAAGCAAAACAAAAGAAATATATTTTATTTAGATGAGTAAAAAGAGAATCATTTTGCCACAGTGATATTTTTCATTTTATCAATTGGTTAAAAAAAAAAAGCTGATCTAACTGCAGATATAGAAACTTCATTTAAATGAAATGCAATCTGATTTTATTCAGTTATATTGGAAAGCATTTCTGCAGTTCCCTTTTATAAAACATCTAAATTGTCAAGTGTGATGTAAATTTATTTCACTTATGACAATTTAGATGTAATCTATAAATGAGAAATGCAGAAATCGGTCTATATTAAGCAAGAAGAGCTGATCATTTGTCTATCACAGAATGTCTACATCTGACTTTACATGTATATATGCAATGTATATGTCTGTGTTGTTGTTTTTGTTTTCAATCATTTCACCCCAAGCAAGGCAATAAAGCCAACAGGAGTTACTGAGTGTTAGAGAATATGAGATAAAAAAAAACATTAAGGAGAGATAATAATAAACAAACAGAAGATAACAATAGACATTGCATTTAAATTTTTGAAGATCAAAGTTGACTGGAAAGCAAGAAGCCAAAAGAGAATTCCACAAGTGAGAAGTATGGTAGAAAAAACTGTTAGCATAGAACTTATAGTTAAATGTAGCTATTTCAACTGTAAAATGATGAGAACTATCTGACAATCTAGTACTGCACTTAAATTCATAAAGTCTAAGTACCAAAAAGGAAAGCTTATCAGAACAATTACCATGAAATAATTTATTGAAAAGGCATAGGGAAGCTATGTTACAGTGGTGGGGAAGTGATTGAATCTGAGATGTCAGATCAAAACCAATAACATTACAGATTCTTCTTTGTATTTTATTGAGAATCTCTAAATACATAGCAGGAGCAAAAGACCAAATGTGGCAGCAATATTCAATGAATTATGCATGAGCCACTTACATATGTTTGTGCCATTTAATTTATACACAAACACACGTATTCACACACACACACACACAATTTGATTGAGTTTGAAATAAGACATTGGAATAATACATTTTCCTCAGTCTAGAAGTCCCCTAAGCAACCATAAAGTTGAAGATAAGAAAAAATAATTCATTTTTGAAATGCTAAACAAATCTGATAATTATAAGATTTTATTGAACTTTTCAGAAATTATTTGATAATAGATACAATTATTTTAAATATTTTGTAGAATTGAATTAAAATATACATGTGCACAGCAAACACATATATATATATATATATATATACACACAATTTAAATGTAATTGAAATGAACATCAGTGTCACAAGTGTTAATTTCCCTTTCAGTCTGGTAACAACCCCTGAATAACAGGAAAAGAGTATAAGCCAAAATGTGCAGCACTTTGAAGTCATTTTATGACTCTTTATATTTCAACTGAATATTTTAATAAATGTAGTAATCTAAATGGACAAATAATTTAGATTTGAAATTTGATCATCTTGCCATCAGGGAAGTTATTTGTAACAAATTATTTATTGTGAACTAATTATTTATAATTAATGTCATTAAATTCTGTTTAATTCCTTTGTTGTTTGCTAAAATATGTAGTTGTCCAAGCCTAGATGATTTTTATGACTGTTCAAATAATTTTAAAAAAAAAATTAAAAAACTCAACAAAAGACATTGATCAAACCTATGTTTTTTTGTTGAAGCAGGACCAGGATTAATCTTGTACAAAGCAAAGTGGGTCCTGTCTGATAGAGAATTTGTCATAATGATTTGAGGCAAGGTTTTACAAGGCCAGATGATCTTCCTGATGCCCAACTCAGACACTCACGGTATTCCAAGTACACCAAATGTTTTTATCAAGACACCATCTCTAGGAAGGTTTCTATTCAAGGCTTGAAGATCCACCATAGCCGTGTGTGTGTATATATATATATATATATATATATATATATATATATATATATATATATATAATCCTAGTGAGCAGAAATTACCTACCTAGCTTTCACCTAAATGGATCTTCAAGTTCACCCTGAAGATCCATTTAGGTGAAACCTAGGTAGGTAGTTTCTGGCCTAGTAGGATTTTTTATAGTCTGTTTACTTAGTGTATTGTGCACCTTACATTTTTTCTTATTTTACTTAATTGGAGTTTTTTCTTTTGGCTAGGCATTACAGTGTAGTGCAATCTTTTTTTTTTTCAACCTACTCGGATGTTTTTAGTCTTTTCTTTTCTTTCCATATTTTTTCCCCAGATACCAGTTTGTTTAAATATATTTTTATTTGCAAATTGTATAATCTGTTTTATTTTTTTATACCAGTCGAGTATAGGTATTAAAATAAACATTATATATATATATATATTGACCATTGCAAATTGATTGGTTTTAGTATTGAAGTATGAAACCTGATGAAAGTCTGAGAAGTGAATGTAGATGTCAGTGAGAGACTGTAGGTAGAAAACCATGATAGAGAAACAAAAGGAATGATACTGCATAATGTTAAACCAGTGGTTGAATGTGGTTATTTACTGAAGGAGACTTGTTTTTGGAAAAGTAAAATGCTGAAATATCCTTAACAAATGGTCAAAACATGAAATTTAGAGAGTTTCTTTTTTTTTTCTTTTTTTTCTTTTTTTTTTTTTCTTTTTTTTCTTTTTTTTTTTTCTTTTTTTTTTTTCTTTTTTTTTTTTTCTTTTTTTTTTTTTTTTGACATATCCAAAACAAGATCTGTAAGAAACAATTATTTCTGTTTTGTTTATTCAACAGAAAAACCAACAGAGAAACCTTTGAAGCTTGTGCTGAAAGTCACTGAGCCTGTAGCCGAAGTCTACACTGGTGAGTCTGAGGAACGGAGGCATAAACACAAAAAGAAGAAGAAGAAGAAATCCAGTGAAAAAGAAAAACACAGACATCATGATGAAGTAAGTAGTGACTTAAATCTTTAATGAAATTTCTATTCATTCTTTGCCTATAAAATGTCGTCTTTTGATTCATACATGCACACATTGTTGTTTCACTTTTGTTGATGACTAACTCTAGTCAGGACTAAAATATTTGATGCATTTATACCAATTTGGTACTTTTTGTGACACTACTTAAATAGACTCATAAAAAATAGGGAAAAATATTTTTAGAAATAATTTTTTACATTAGCATTCTTTAGGCCTTCCTTAAGCTGTGACATTTGTCAGAAACAAAAAATTTTGATTTTTTTTTTTCATTATTAGCAGGGGTGTCCTGTTTATAATACTGATACAGTTTAAAATTGATCCCTGACTTTTTACAGAGATATTAGACTGAGTTGTTATTTACAAATGTCAAGTTTGAAAGTGTGGTAATATTGATATCTGCATATTTAATTTTGAATTTTCTGAATTTTTTAACCATTTTTTATTTTTTGTTGTTTTAATTTTTTTATTTTTTTTTTTAAATTTGTATGAGATTTTTCAGAAGTACATGCACAAATATTTGAAGTTAATAATTATTTATCTTAAATGAAGAATAAACAAATGCCTACTTTTATTATTTTATGTACATTTTTGTTCTTTAATTAAAAATGTAAATATCTGTTCTTTATTTAAAAGAAATCTTTTTGCAATTCACCCCACTTCCCAAGTCTGCTTTCATATACAAAACTGCTCAGTCCTGTAAAAGCCAGGGATCAATTTTACACTTTTTCAAGAATTTATTCTGTTTAATTAAAGATCTTGTAGCAACATTGGTCATAACCAGACCAGGATGAAATTTACTAGAGATATGCATCACTAGTGAGAGGTAAACATATGTATTAAAAATTGCATAGATGTGCTGTTCAACTTGGACAGAGCTTGCAATTCAAATGGATTGTTTTCGGTTTTAATCCTTTGTTTTTCATGCTACAAAAGATTATTATTTACATACTTTGCAAACAGATAAAATAGTGTGCTGATATTTGATGAGTCAGTGTGAATGTTGCTAATGGCAAAGCCATGTCAACTATCAGAATTGAACAGGGCATGATAATACATGACAGTTTGAATATTTTCTTTACATTTGACATCCCTCACTCTATAATGTTATATGAGTGCTGGGAATGGACAATACAGTGACTGCTTGTGGGTTCTTAATTCTAACCAAACCCCTGATCATTATTTGATGTAACAGGAAAACGTCACTGGCTTAACCCATCCACATATTGAAGGAGGTAACACACACATCCAGGATGTCAGTTCAGCATTCTTTAACTTCCATGGCATATAGGCACAGATGACCCACCAACATGGCCCTGTTAAGAGAATGACATTAGATGTAGCAGCTCACGTGTGCTTGTGATGTCACTAATTGGACTCTGGAGAACTGGCAGTGTGTGGTATGATTTTATGAGTCATGGATCTGGTTGTCTCAGGCTGATGGTAGGGTTTGGGTGTAACAGAGACCCCATGAGGTTGTGAACTCCAGTTGTAAGCAAGTCACCATGTAATGTAGGGAGTGTTCATATGAGTTGGGTCTGCTGTTCTGCCTGAACATACCATTGATCAGTGACCACTCAGTTGCACTGTTTCATGATCATTTGCACCTATTCATGAACTCCATGTACTCCTATAATGATGGGTTGTTCCAGCAAGATAATGCACTGTGTCACCAAGCCCAAATTGCCCAGAACCAGTTTGAGTAGGGTTGCCTATTATCTGGTTCACACTCCTTTTGAACAGGAGTAAAGGTTTATTCCTTGTTTCTTGTTTATGATTGGGTTTCCAGTTCCTTCTAAATTCTTCTCATTCCCTTTCACTCTCAGTAGCCCCTTGTGTCTTAGTGCCATTATCACCTTGGTTGGGGTGAATTGATTAAAATAGGTTTCTCAAGTCCAGTAGCTGTTATCACTCTTTCCAGTATTGATGGGGGTTTTCTTCCTAACCTTTTATTTGAAGTAATGGGAAACATCAACATCTTGATTATGTCATTATTTTCTCTTTCAAGTTAAATTTGGTGGACAGGACTATTTACATACATCCTACAAATTTTTAGGTAGCTATCAAGAAAGTATGGCTCAATATCTCTCCAAAGTAGAATAGATGCTATGTTAAGTTGCGGCACATCACTGGAAGATGGGATTTTATACAATGCTAGGCACCCATCCATGACTTTTGGCATGTCAGTGTAATTAAGTTGACATTTTATCTCGGTAGCAAATCCCTTTATAAGTCACTTGTTTAGTTGTAGTTTGTATTTATTGATGGCTACGATAATGAAGTATCTGGTGAGTACTGAATTCATTTGTAATATGCGATGGAAACTAATGCATAACAAAATCTGACTTATTTGTGTATTTTCATCCTTTTTTTTTTTTTGCTTTTAAATGTTGTCATAAGCTGAAACCAGCAAAAAGTTTTTCAATAATTCCATTCCAGTAACTTAAGAATTTCCTGGAATCTTTTTAGGATCGACCTCGCAAACGTGACCGAGATGAATACGAGGGGGAGGGTCACTCACAATCATCGTCGTGTGCATCTCCATCAAGTAAACGCCATGCATATTCGGTGACATCCACACCAAATCCACTGGATAGGCCAAAGCAGGAAGAGGAGGAACCAGTAGATAAGAAATTACGATCCAATACAGAAGAAGAAGAGCCAAACAGTTTCAAAATGTTCCTGCAGTATATGACACGATTGTTGCAGCGGAAGGATACGCATGGATTCTTTGCATTTCCTGTCAATGATATCATTGCCCCTGGCTATTCCAGTATCATCCAGAAACCTATGGACTTCAGTACCATTAACGGCAAAGTAGAAGATGAAGAATACACCAGCACTAACGAATACAAGGTAAGTCTTTACAGAACAGATTCTTATCTCCCTAATCAGGACCCTTCTACTCTTAAATAGCTTACGGCCACATTGCATTTAAACACCAGTACCCATGCAATCACTAAAATTAAGCAACGTTGAGTCTGGTCAGAACCTAGATGGGTGACTGTAGACAGCTTCTTCTAACTTGTAATAAAGTTTCCTAATCCGTTTCCTTCAACCATCAAAGCAACATCAGTCAAACAATCCAACAACACATGTCTCCTGTTCACCACAGCAGTCACACTACTGTCTCTCACCTCTTTAAGCACATTTATAGATTGAGTGACAGTCCAAATTTGCATAGGTTCTCGCGAAAGTCTATCTGACTCTATCTTTTTTTTTTTTTTTAAATATACAACTCGTAAAGCCCCCATTTTATTTTTGGGGATATTTTATATGCAAGACATGTCTGTAAAATTGACTTAAACTTCCTCGAGTCCGAGATCGGCCGTATTTATACACTGCCGGTGAAGACCGGTGTTTCTCAATCCTCGGGACTGTCTCACCAATAGTCCTTCTTCTCTACACGTCCCCCCCCCCCTCATATGACCGCAATACCTATGTTTTGTTGTCGCCTGTCGGGATAATTCCGAGTAGTCGCGAGTCGGTCCTCACATTTGTGGGGATAATGGTCTTGGTGGCCGTGTTACCCTCATGCTAGGTCGTGGGGTCGGACTTGCTGGTGGCTGTTGGTTCTCTTCCACCTCCATCTCTGCGTCGTCTGCCATCACTACGTCATCGTCCATCGCCTCTACGTTCATTATTTCAGGTATGTCGTACGGAGATTCGCTGTCCTCTGGCTTTGGCCTTTGGAGAGGTGGTTGATAGTGTGGTTGATCGGGTGAATAGTCTGGCGTATCCGCAACTGGAAAGATCTTCCAGAGGAAACGATGATTATGTAGTGTAATTCTGCCGCTTCCGTCTAACCGTATCCGGTACTGCCTGTTGCCCATAGTTTCAACAACTCTCCCTGTTTTTGTCCACCGTCGTGGATATGGTCCCTCTTGATTTTGCACTCGCACCGATTCGCCAACCTGAAGCTCTTGGAGTGGTCGGCAGTGCGTGTTGTATTGTTCTTGATTTAACACGTGCCTTTTCGCCATCGCCCTCTCTCTCAATTCCTTGGTTTTCGTCCAGCGTTTATGAATCTGGTGCTTCTCGCAAAGTATGGGGAGGTGATCCTTTATTGCTCGACCGTATAACATCTCCGATGGTGACAATCCGAGGTCCTGGTGGGGTGTATTCCTATGTGTCATCATGGCTCGTGCCGCCCGATCGTGGCGTAGGTGCCCATAACCATCAAGGCAGTCCATCAGCATTCTTTTAGCTGTTTTTACGGCCAGCTCAGCCCGGCCATTGCTCTGGGGATAATGTGCGGACGATATGCATTCCTTTACACCCCAGTCTCCCAGGAACGACTTAATATTCTAGTGAGTTGAATGGTGGCCCTCCACTGACAATATCTCCTCCAGTGCACCGTATGCACAGAACCAGCCCGTCTATGTGTCGCATACTGCTGCAGCCTTCCCTGGCGGTAGCGGGGCCACTTCAATCCAGCCAGTATATCGGTCTGCATATACCATATAACTCTTATCATGCATGTCAAATAGATCTGTGACTGTCTTTTGAAATGGGAATTCTGGGTTTGAGGGTGACATTAGTGGTTCTCTCGGCTGGGACGGGGCAACAGAATTACATTTTCGGCATTGCGCCCTTGTTTGTTGAATGCTGGCGTCTAAACTGGGCCAAAATAATCGTTGTCTAGCGTTAGCCAACATTCCATTCACACCTTGATGAGCGGAGTGCAGTGCCTCCAGTACCTCAGCTCTAAGCTGCTTTGGTATCAGAATTTTGTCCCCCTTTATGGGTACCCCCCTCCAAACAATATAATTGGTCTGTCATTGGCCAGAATTGCCGGAATTTTGGCGGTAGTTCGTGGCGTGACTTGTGCATGTCTGAGCACCAGTGTCCGCAACGGCTTGAATATGGTGTTTATACACCACCAGTGAAGACCGGTGTTTCTCAATGCCCAGGAAATGTCTCACCAATCGTCCTTCTTCTCTACAATGTCCGAATCCATTTTTGTCCCAGGCAAGCCATTTTCTCTAGTGTTACCAGCTGCTGTAAGCTTGGATATGCAGATGGTGTAATTGATAATGGCTTGGAATTATTAATCAGAGAGCCAAGTTTCAATTCCAGTTGGGTTCGTCATATTCACTTACGTGCAAATACCCTTGGGAAAAGTATGAATCTATCCCCCCCCCCCAGCTATTGACCAGTTAGTAATATTTGTATCACTAAATCAGTATCGGTGCTAAAAAAAAATTTACCATCTAAAATTATTTTCTGGCTTTAAATAACCTGCAATGGGTTGAGAAGCTGTTTGAAATGAATGAATCAATCAGGGAAATACTGATTAGCTACATAGTCATTTCTTTTAGATTATTTGACATTCTCTGGAATATAAATGTATAGAAACTACCGTGGTCACAAAGTGAGGGATCGTTTTTATATATTGATTGTAATAAAAAATCAATACTCCACTTTATATACAGATTATAATTTCTTGTTTATCAAATTCTCATTCGGTATAAATCCATCTCTTCACCTCCCAGCTATGGGTTAATTAGTAAGACTTGTATCACTAAACTATTATTATCTCAAAAAAAATATTCTTACAATCTTAAAATATTTTATGGCTTTAAATAACCTGCAAAAAGTTTGTAAACCATGGAAAACAAATCAATCGATCATTATTCTTAAATATTTTTGTTTACAAGGTATTTCTATCCTACATGATTTTCCAGTTTAAATATTGACTGCATTTTTGTTTTGTTGATTGTGCTTTTTCAGAAAGATTTTGTTCTCATGTGTCAAAATGCCATGATTTATAACCGACCGGAAACAATCTACTACAAGGAAGCTCGACGCCTTCTCCACAGTGGGGTCAAACAATTAACAAAGGTAATTTTTTGGGTTATATCACTTATATAAGTTACAATGATGTTCACTCTGTTCAAAGACCGAGAGCCATTCAAGGTAGAGAGTTACAAAGTAAGAGGTACAGTTTATGCAGATATGTGTGGAAGATAAAGGTTTACACAAGAATTGAACATGTTAAAATTGTAGTGATCGGGGAAGCATCCACTTGGGAGTCAGTTCCAGAAAGCAGTGTTTTATGGGAAGAAGCTGCTTGAGTGGAATCTACAACTCACTAATGGAAGGCAAAGGGAATGAGGGTGGTTCTCTACAATGTACATGGCATAACAGGTCTTAGCTGTGAAGGTTAGAATTGGTGGAACTAAGAAATGTAGCTCATCTGAATACTTTCAATGGAAATAGAGCAGTGAGAGGCTTGCGTCATTTTGTCTGTGAAAAAAGGGGTTAAGGACACAGTGACACTTTTGAGCTTTGTCGAAATTGAAACGTGAAGACTGGGCAGCACCTGCTTAATACTATATCATGTTGAAACACTGGTTGACCAATTACCATAGTTAAGCCATGGCAAGCTTGGTCAGTACTTAGATGGGTGACTGCTAGGGAATACCAGGTGCTGTAACCTTGGAGGTTTGAGCAGTGTGTTGATATAATGGCTCAGAATGAGTAATTGGAGAGCCAAGTTCGAATTCGTTACATTCATTTGTATGCAAATACCCTTGGGAAAGGTATGAATCCCTCTCTTCTCCCCCAGCTATGGGTTGGATAGCAGCACAGACTGAGCATTATAGCCTTGGTTGGCAACCAGTCTACCACAGAAATTAACAACATACTGTTGGAATTCTTCTACCAAGTTAATCAAAAAGAGACATGATCACCCAAGTGTGTTACATCTACCCCCCCCCCCAACATGCAATGGGCCAGTGCAGTAAAGTAATGCTCCATTTCTCCCTATGAATGACAAAGATGGCAAAATTGGGGGAAGGCTTAGATCCAACAAAGGACCTTCACAGGCTGAGAAGAAGAACTTATTTTTTTTTATTCATTGTTCTTTCTTTACATATTTCCAAAAAGACAACATTTTTTCCCTTGTGTAAATCACAATTGAAAAATTTATCCTGGGTATGACAATAAACTACATCCAGCAGCAAGGTCTCTGATCGGAAGATTGTAAGTTTTGAGGAGCATGGAAACATCTATTAATTGCTGTTGTTGGTAGTACCCTTTTAGAGTCCCAGCTATGGGCAAATAGTGAACCCTCAAACTGGGGTTAAAACATGAAAATATAAAAATACATTAGAAAAAATTACCAACAATACACTTTCATAGTAAAAAAAACAAAAAACTTACCAGCAATACATTTTTGAGGAGAAAAAAAAAAGCTCACAAGAAAATAAAATTTTGGCATTAGATGACCTGTAAGCAGTTGATATGCTGTTAAGTAACCAAATCAAACAATTGAAAAATAAGGATTCTTCACAGAATTGCAGATAAACATTGTCTAAAGATAAAAAAAATATTTCATTTAATTGATGAGAAAAAACTGGCAAATAGGATTTTTCACTTTATGCCATCATTTTAAAAAGTGAGACGTTGATGTAGATATTACTGGGTATCACTCTTTCATTCAATGAACTATTCCAATAAGTCACAGGAGGTAGCTAGTAGAATAATATATAAAGAAACTCACAGAGGCAGATTCTTAGATAGTTCTCATGTGAGTCAATTACTAATAGTAACCTACAACTTACTGCAAAGGGAAATTCAATATTGGCAACAAGGAACTTCAACTATTCAACAGGACTAAAGGCCTTTACACTTCCGCTAAAACAACAGTGGAATACAATATTTACTCAGCTGGGCTTAGGTCACTTAATATGGATCAAATACCTTTGTGATAACCTGTAAGACTGACTTTCTAACCATTGATCTATAGTAGGCATCCCGTGTGTTACTCTGACATACTACCATCTTTTCTATCTTCACTTTTATTAAATCTTTTATTAATCTCTTTTTGTCTTCAAAGTCACAGAGTAATTTAAAGATAATCATGAAATACTGTTGAAAACTCTATGTTAAAGTGCAACCACTTCTACCACAGATCCTGTACTCATCAGCTTGGAATGACAATTTCTGATGGTTTGGCATCTAAGCATGAGGTCCATGAACACTGCACCACCATTTCTGCACTTATACCACAGACTACCACACTTTGTAACGGGGATGCTAGCTGAGTACACTCATACAGTGTCAGGTGTTGTGCAATTCTGGGCTACACTTGTCACTCTGAAATAAAAACAGATATTAACAATGAAATTATACGAATTTAAGGATCACAATATAGTTTCATGCAAATGTAGTGATATAAAAGTAATTTTCAGTTGGGCGTTTCTTTCTGCCCATCCTGTATGTTGAAGTTTTAATTTTCTAAGATTTTGTGATTAGTAAAATAGTTTTAAGATTTTAATTTTTTTTAAATTTTTTTTTTAATCATTTGAATTCTTAATTCTAATAAGAACTCGCAAGAAGATTCTCAGAATTAAAAGTCAATATTCTACTTTAACCTCTTCAATCCTTTGTAAAAAAATAAGCCTTTAAACTCTGATTTTCTTAAACAATTTTCTCATATCGTGTCTCCCTTACTTTCAGGATAATCTGCTTCTGATGAAACGAACCCTCAATTTTATGGAGAATGTTACAATGGAGGAACTTGGATTGACTGAAGAGAATGAAGGCAATGATAGTTGCCTTTTAGCCGATGAAAATTTTGATCCAGTCATTGATGACCAACAAGCATTGAAAGAAAAAAAACAAAAGAAACAAAAAACATGGCAAGTTTAATAATTTCTTATTTGTCAATCTCCTTTTTGACTTAGAAATTCCTAATAAAGTTAACTGAAAGTTGTGAATTTCATAAAACAGAATGAGTGAAGCAAACCTGAATTCTGGTTTTCAGCCTCTGAGCTGATTAATTCTGTTCTAATCCATAATTTTGTTGTTTTCATGATTTTTGAAGATAATAGATTCTTGCCTTAAATATAGACACAGCTCTTTTCGTGTATTTGATTTTCTACTCAATGTGTATTTATTCATAATAAAAAAAAATCCACGCCCTTCCAAAGTTACGTTAACTTCACATTCATCAATTTTATTGTATAAAATATATGAGAATCCAGCAACAATTCTTTTTTTTTTTTTGCCTCCCAAAATTCTCAATGACAAAAGAAAAGAAGAAACAATACTTTATTTGAAGAATAAAAACAAAATTCAGATCTTTATGACCTTTTCTCTCTTTCAGTTTGAGTCGATTTGAAGCGATCCCTGATAATCTGACACCCGAAGAAATTTTGGCCCAGGCTCAAGAAGCAGCTAAAGAGGCAGCTGACATGTTGACACTAAGAGAACCAAAAGCCCAGGTCAGTTGAACCCACAATGTTTCCTATATTTCTGCTCCTGTGTTTGTGTCTGACAATTCTTTTTCATTAAATATGCCATGATAAAGTCAAGAGATATTGAAATCTTTTCAGTTTTTTTTTTTTTTTTTCCTTTGCTTAGAAATAAGTTAAGAATTTAATTTGAAATACATTTGTTCGGAGCCAAATCTTCCATCGCACAACTTCTCTTTTTTTCTTTCAGTTTGGATTTTTAAGGAGACGAAAAGATGGGAGCACATCTTTAACGATTCTGAATCAAGACAATGATGGCAGAGGTAGGAGTTTTCTCCTTTTCTGTTAATTTTTAATTTATTTAGCGCCAGATTGCTGCTGCACATTACTATAGCATTTGTCTCTCATCTTCAACAAGGGCAAATGGTACAATGCTAAAATAAGAGACTCCCAAGAGGATGCTTTCCTGATCACTACAATCTTAACCTGTTCAAATCTAGAGTTAACTATTATCTTCCCCACATATAGGCATAAACTGTGCCTATCACTCTGTAACTCTCTACCTCGAGTGGCTCTTGGGCCTTGTACAGGGTGAATATCACTGTAAAAAAAAAGTGGGGGTCATTTACATTTTACACTGCAAACTCTTGAAACTCTACTGTAAACATCTTTTGACTTTTTGAACTTCCGATTATAATATATTCAGGTTGTCTTAAACATTTTTAGGATTTTATAGCAAACTTATAAGACTATGATTTAAATTTGGATAAGAATCTGAGAGAATGGTAAATTTATAAGATAATTTGGAAAACTTTTACTTTGACATACCTTGCCGCCAAACAACGTCATTAGAAAAATGGATTTTATTTCACTAATGTAGATTGTTAGAAAGAAAAAAAAAAGAGTGCTGGATTGCTGTGTGATATCCATCCTTTTATTTGGCTGTGAATACTGGCCAATCTCTCCACAGATGAGGAGAAAACTGGAGGCAACAGAAATGTGGTTCTACAGAAGGATAGTGAGAATTCTATGGATGGAGTGAGTAAGCAACAAAGAAGTCTTAAAATGGCAACAAAAAAAAATCACTTATGCTCGGGAAAAGACATCTGAAATGGTACTGAAGTGCTGCCTGATAAGTGGCAACAAGTCATTGCAAATAATGATGAATATATAAATGAATAAAATGTAATTGTAGTTTATTTTTGGAAGAATAAAGTTGAACAAAGATAGATATTATTTATGACTCGATCTAATATTTTCCTTTTTGCTCTTGTTACTCTCAACAGTCAGTGATACAGAAAAAGTAATCAACCTTGGAGCAATGGCAACCAAATTGACAAGTGGAACTGGAGTTTTATCGAGCTTCAAAGAAGACAAACGGAATAAGATTTCCCCTGGTAAGTTTAATTTGTTTTTATTTTGAATACCAGGTGCTGTAAGCTTGAATGTGTGGGTGGTATAATGGATAACAGCTTAGAATTGAAAATCAGAGAGCCAAGTTCAAATTCCAGTCGGGTTTGTTATATTCACTTACTTGCAAATATATTTTGGAAAGGCCTGAATCCACATCTTCTTCCCCAGCTATGGGTTAAATAGTAGGACTCGTACCATAAAATCATTGTTTGCAAAAAAAAAATTCTTACAATCAAAAATGTTTTGTCTTTGAATAACTGTTGAAACAGTTAAATGTGGCCGTTTCTTCTACTCAAATAGCTTCATGTCTCACACCTCTCGTCTGTGAAATTCCCTTCCTATTACTTGTTTTCCTGATAGCTATAATCTGCAACTATTCAAATGTAATGTGAATTGACATCTCCAGATGCCTTGATCTATTCCCTGTCCTTCTCTTCATCACGCCTCTTTACTCTCGCTCACACTCTCTGTAACCCCTTGCATACTAGTGGCATCCTGCCTTGCTTGGGGTGAAATGCTTAAAAAAAAAAACTCCCAAAAGGTCAATAAGCCATAAAAAAACAATCAATTTTTATTTTAACTAACATTTTAACTGCTTTCAAGGATTAAATGTTTCCTCTCTGAGAGGAAGTTACATTACAACTCAAAAATTTATAAAGAAGAGATCACACCTGAATCAACGCCTTCTCAGGGGAGGCTACAGACTCCATCAAAGGAAATCTTAAACCATTAATGCCCACTATAAAGTCCAGTATTAATTTTTGGTTTCTGTCTGAATTTCTGGAATGAATGTGTGTTATTATTTATATTCAGACTAATGTACTCATCATTGTTATCACATTTCAATCATTGTAACCTCCAGCCTTCTTCAGGTGTCTGTCAATCCAGGTAACTTTCAGGGAATTTCAAACTGAACCTTTTATTTAATCTATAGGACAATAGACTAGTGGATTAAAGTATCAGTTAGTGAATTTGGTGACATAGTAATTGTGAGTTCAATTCCTAGTCTTAGACTCAGGGGAAACAGGATGATCAATAATTGAGCAGTACTAAAAAGAACAAGATGAGATATCCCAAGAGATGGACAGTGGAACAAGAACAGTCTATACCTGTAGAGTGAATAAAGTGTTTAATTTAAAATTCTCTGAAAGTTACCCAGATTGGCAGATACCTGAAGAAGGTAATAACGACAAACATAAGGACTTTAGTTTGAATGTAAACAATAATTATAGGTTTCTGTCTATAACCTATTAATGCCTCACATTTACAAAATGTGCATGCCAGCTGAATTAGTTCTCACAATTATTTCTAATAAATATTGTTTGTATCCTTAAAATATCAAAATTAAGAATTGCTTTTCAGTTTGTACACCTAGGTGTTTGAAAAAGATTACTGGATTTGCTGAGATGCGTTTTTCATATTGGACTTGTAATAATTTGTTCCATAATGTTATGGAGTTGAATCAATGTTGAATGTCGTGATATGAAAAGAAAAGCCTCCTTTTTCATTTTTTTTTTGTTTTGATTGGATTCTTAACCATACAAAACCTAAATCTAGCTTGAAGAAGCAGAGACATGATGAAATTAACTGTCACTGAAACAGTTGGTATAATTCCACTAAAGTGACCACTTTTTTTGATCAACTCTCATCAAAGAGGATTGTCGAGAAGTTTTAAAATGCTAAACCATAAGACAGAATTATCATTTAAAAATAAACAACAAAGAATTACCAATTAAAATGAGGTAAAATAGTTTAAAAATAGATTTTGTCATGGAAAAATGGTTAGTTCATTACATTGTTCCAGCATGTATCTGACTTCCTCTGCTATACTCTCTCAATCAGAACAAAAATGGAGTACTGCTGCTATATCTGGGCTGAAGCTGCCCAGTTCTCACTTGCCTGTTTTGATAGTTCAAAAGTGTCTGTGTGACCTTTTCCAAACAAAAACCCCTTTCCCCACAGCCAAAATGTGTGACAAGCCTCTTGCTACTCTATTGCTATTTCCATGGCATATGTTCTGACAAGCTAAATCCCTTAGTCCCACCACCCCTAACCTTTATAACTGGGACCTGCCATGACATGTACACAGGGGTGAATCATCCTCATACATTTCATATTCCTATAGTGAGAAGTAAGCTCTATTCAGACAGCTTCTTCCCAACCTTGTGGAACAGACTCCCCACAGGATGTTATCATGATCACGACAATCTTGAAGTCTAGAATTAACTGTTATCTTTTCACATAGGCCCATGAACTTTACTTTTTGCCTTTTCTTACATTCATACAGCACTACACAGTAACTCTCTCCCTTGGGTGGCTCTTGAGCCTTGTATTGGGTGAGCATTAGTATAAAAAAAAAAAAAAAAAAACAGTATGCCAACTTAAGTTATGCCAAGTAACTCCGAGAAGTAAAGAAAGTCATTTTGTTTACACAGAGATGGTTGTCATCTGGAAATAAAGAAATCCAAATATACTTAAGTGAAACATTAAATCTGTTGGATGAGAAGTACTTTTAAAGCATCTTACCTCATTCTTGTCGGTAATTTGGTTTTATGGTTTAACATTGTAAAATTTATCAACAGTCCCTTTTGCTAAGTGCTGATTGAAAAACTGGCCACTTAAGAGGAATTATACCACTTGTTTCTTTTTGATAACTTAATTTCGACATGTCTTTGCTTCTTCAAGCTATATTTATTTCAATTCTTGATCTTTTATTTAAATATCCACAAACTCATCACAAAAATGAAAATCGGCTTCATGACCCATATATATATGTCTGTGCATGCACATATCTAATGCTTTCTCTGTTTCCCAGTGTCCTACCTCAACTACGGCCCGTTTAGCAGCTATGCACCGTCTTTTGATTCTTCCTTTGCCAACATCACCAAGGAAGAGTCAGATATGTTGATGAATGCTTATGGTGATGAAACAGGAGTGCAATATGCAAAAAGGTGAGATTTTATGTCACTCCAATCTAAGGAAATTGCCTTTATTATGAATTGTAAGCATTTCAAATTATGATAAAAGGTTATATTTAATGGATACAAGTCAGTTGTTTAAGTAGACATCACTGTTTTTGTCTTTTTTTCCTTTCTTTAAACAGTGAAATTTACCAAATTTTTTGTGCAAATATGAGAAATTTTGAACAAAAATTAAAGGTAAAAATGAGGCGTCATATTAATACACAATTAAATTTCAGAAATTTTTCCTCAGCTCAAAAAGCCGCTTATTTGAAACAGCAGGATTGCAAATCCACTCAGTTTTGCTCACAAAATAAAATTTGTTTGTATTTTGATTTTCTTATAAAATTTTCTCTCTTCATTCTTAATGAAAGACATTATGTTTTTTTATTTTCATAGTTTATTAATATATAGACATATAACAAAGTCATATCAAACAGAAAAGAGTGATAGATTAATTAACACCTTAAAATGTACTACCTGGTATGTCTAGTTTGAATTTTCAGGGAAAGATGCTAAGTTTTGAAACAGAAATTAGGAGAACAAACATGCAATGGTTAAACATTCGGGTCCATTTCAACTCCTTAATATTGCGAAAAATGAAATATTTTAGTTAAATATAGGTATGACATTAAGATTTACTGGATAATATATTATAATTTTTCAAAAAGAATTTACATAGAGATGACTCTACTACAGGTTTGTCTTATACTCAAACTCAAGGGTCTAACACTTTCCCAAAGGGCTATCCTGGTCACGGCCACCAGTCTACCCTTTCACCCCAGCCCCTCAACCTTTGACGTCTTACTCTCTTGGTTGAGGTGTCTACTCGGTCTTAACCGAACTTAAGGGAGTAACCGTAGGTCCCCTTAGCATCCGTAGATCATTCGACCGGTCCACTGGTTTAATCCTGCTTCCTGTCCACGTTGTGTATGTCTTGATCCAGAAAGCAGAAGTGATGTTCATCCATTCACGGTCGACTGAAGATGTAGACACAGCTGGAGGGTCTGTGCTAAGAAATTTAGAATGCACCAAAAAAAAATATATATCTGCTGAAAGCCGGACAAACAACTATTCAATGGTTTAATTGTTAATGCCTTTTATATAGCAGAAAAGAATAGTATAGAAAAGAAACGGGTTACAGAAATGAAAATAATTGACATAAAAACTCATACACTGGATTCTAGACAGATGGAGAGTGGGTTGTGATTAGCTTGTTGTGGAATCGTCTCAGAACGATATACGACTCTTGCGATGGAGCGATAAAGATTTCTGTGCACAGCTTAAAGTTTATAGCTGTGTTCCTCCTCAGTGGTAGTAACAGTAGTAGTAATCTTTGTGGTAGCAGAAGCATCGGTACTTATATTAGCAGTACATGTTAGCGGGGGTTTTAATCTCTGACATCACTTCCAGTCTCCGATATCTCTCCACCACCCAGCTCAGCTGCACTTGACAACAGTCAAGCCCAAAAACAACCTATTGATTATTGTAGCTTCCGTTTCCAGTGGTAGTAATAATAGTAGCAGTAGCAGTCTTAGATTGTTGGAGGAGTAATTCGCTTCTTCGTACTTATATCAACAAAAGATGTTAGTGGGCGTTTGGTTCCAATCTCTGACGTCACTTCCAGTCTCCGACCTCTCTCTTCCCAGCTTGTCTGCCTTGTTGCGCCGCGACCCGTAACGGTTGACACGGGTACTCATGTGCATGACGGCATGCAGGCAACGATGACGCGCCGACTGATCGCAGCCTTTCTAGTCTCTTCAAGAATTCTCTCCCAACTGCTCTTTTTCCGCATAACTACGTGTTTATATACAAAAAACCAACTGGTCTCAACTGAACCTTGGACCTACTACTTTGCATGCGATTATCACGGATTCTGGCCACTTTCAACCAAATCATGTGAATTCTAAAGGTCCTTCTTGCTTACTCAGCCCTATTTATAATTTTAACCGACAAAAATTATTTTGATTATCTTCCATTGTCTTCCTAATGACCCAATTCCAAATGGGCTAGATCAGATTCCCATCAATAAACAAAATTGTTCTGATCTAATTTCGCTGTTCAAATCTACTACACTTTCAATAAAATAAAAAAAATATACGTGTGTGTGTGTTTCCCAAACTCTCTCTGTTACAAGGGTATAATTTATTTATGGTTTTAGTTTCAGAAACATAGGGTCATATTATACTCAAGAAAATACGGTAATATCTTTATTAATCTGTTTTTGTATGCAAACCAGGTAAGTCCAAATAACTCTGTAAAAAGTCAGGAATCGATTTTACACTGTATTGGTATTATGGACAGAACACGTCTTCTAAGATTATAAAAAAAAATCAATGTTTTTTTAATTTTGACAAATGCCAAATCGTCATTCCTATAATCTTCAGATAATGGTTATCAGAAAAAGACCTCAAGATCCTTGTTTGTTTGACTTGTATTCAAAGAATTGTAAAGAAAGTAAGCATGTATCTAATCAAGTAACTCTCTCTTGATTTTATGCATCCCAAAATGCAGATTATTGAGATAAAAATCTGAAATTATTTCAATTTATTAGAAACTGATTCATTTGAGCCAGTTAAGAAAAAAATTGCTAAGTAAAAATTTTCAAAAGATAGTTTGCAAATTAATGCTTTTACTCATGGACTTACGGCTATATCATGCCAAAACACTGGTTCTTGTCCGATTAGCAAAGTTAAGCAATGTTGAACCTGGTCAGTATCTAAATGGGTGACTACTTGGGAATACCAGGTGCTGTAAGTTTGTATGTGTGGGTGGTATAATGGATAACAGCTTGGAATGTGAAATCTGAGAGTTGCAATCTAATTCCAGCCATGTTATATACACTTACTCAGATACTCTTGAGAAAGGTATGAATCTACCTCTTCTCCCCCCAGCTATGTGTTAAATAGTAGGACATGTATCAGAAAGTCATTATTATCTCAAAAAAGAATTCTTACCATCCAAAAATATTTGCTGGCTTTAAATAACCTGTAAAAGGTTGATAAACCATAGAAGAGAAATCATTCAATCAATTTTACTCGTGTGCAAGAGAAATGATTGTGGTAGTGAAAGAATTTAAAGATTTTATATATATATATTTGTCTTCATGTAGATATTCAGGGCTATATGTCCTAAGAGGTGTTAGATAGAAATCTATAATTAATCCCAATTTTATTTTATTTTGGAAATAAAAATGAAATAAGTTGACTTAATTTATTGGTTTTCAGTAAACCTTGAAATTTAATTCATTATTGTTCTGATTAATAGAATGTCAAGAAAAGGTCGTGTGTTAAAATGCAGAATCAGCAATGCATCTGGATCTGGGACAGATAAGATAGACTGCCTGCAATGCTATACAACATATATAGTCAAGAAATCTAAAGACACACAGAAGTGACCTTGATTGGAATAAACCCATTAAACTCCTTAGTATCTTACAGAAATAAAATTGGCCATAACATAAGTTAGCAGATACAGACTCTGAAAAGTCCTGATGAAGTATGCTCCTTTCTTGAAAACGGTAATGGCAAGCCTAACTATGATAGCTTCCCAGAAAAAGGGGAATGCAGGTTCAATTCCTTCCAATAGGTACATTTTCTCATTTTCTTTAATAAGACTTTTGATGATCTGGGCTGGTAGATTTCACTTTCGTTTTTTCTTGTGGTCAGGTCAGGCTTAGGCCTGCTAATGGTAACATGTAACCCAACACAGCCTGCTGCATGGATGGGTGGTTGGTGTCTAAACCAGTTATTCTGCTTGTGGGGAGAGTGGCATATCACCTCACAGGACAAAAAAACAAGACCTGTCAAAGGGCAGGTGAGCATCTTATAGGAGCCAATGGCCTATATATATATATATATATATATATATATATATAATGGCTAGGATGGGGTCTCAAGCTTTGAATGGGCAACCTTATTACAGATGGGGTCTCAATAAAAACACTTAGTATACTTGGACTACCATGAATGTCAGGAAGAACATCCGGCTTTCTAAAACCTTGCCTCAAATCATTGTGACAAAACTTCTGTCAGGCAGAACCCACCTTGCTTTGTGAGATAAATCCCAGTCCAGCATCAACAAAAAAATACAGTTATGTATGTCTGTAGAAAATTTTATTAAAAAAAATAAAATAAAACTGAGATATCTATTCCAGTAGATGTAACCACTAAAAATATTATTTATAGTAACATAGCTTCTTTTTTTTTTTTTTTCCTGCCTTGCCCCCTTTTTATTATTTTCTTTTTATCAAAGGTTCTGCTTTGAATTTTAAAAAAGGATTTGATTTTGAAATTCAAATTGCCATTCTTTCTTGTAGCATAATGTCATTTGCTGAATCAACTGGTGACACCACCATCAAAATGGTGGATAATATGCTGGATGCCCTCACCAATGGAGAACATAGCAAAGTGCAGTGGCAAATTGATCAGGTAAATATTTTCTCTATTCACCTCCATTTTACAAACAAGAAATCTGTATTAAACTTGATATCAACTCTTTCATTCATTGAAATAAATGCACAATGACCGTGTTTTTCTTTTGCTGTTTATTTTTCTTTCAGAGTTGATTTTCATTTGTAAACACTTTTTTTTTTTTCTTCCCCAGCGTCGAAAAGAAGAAACTAAGAAACAAGCTCAAGCCGCTGCGGAGTTGGACCAAGCGATGGCCGCAGTCGATTCTGGTGCACAGGTCAGTTTATCTTGTGCTTCATTTTAACCAAAATGCCCCCCCCCCATCATTGCTCGACGGATTGTAACACCTTTCAGCTTTTGAAGATCTAACAAAATTAAAAAATATAGAAACAAGTATTTCAAGTTTGTTTTATCAATTATGCCACAAACCCTTATTGCTTCTTAAGTGAGCATTCTTTTGCCAAATTTGACTTTGATACCCAGGATTTGTGCCAAAGATGAATTTGATAACTATTGAATTATGGTAGGCACCCAACTAATGTTGGTAATCAGTTATATTAAAAGCACTTGAAATGTTGAAGGCAAGAAAAGCAAGGAAATAAAAAAAAAGCAAGCACAATCTTTTGAACGGGAGTAGAGGTTTATCCCTTGTTTCCTGTTTAGAATTGGGTTTTTGGTTCCTTCTAAAGTCTACTACAACTCTATACTTCTAACATCTGCCTAAAATCTGAAATTTTATTTACTATTTATTTTCCTCAATAGGAGTAGATATGTTCACCTAATGTCCAGTTCACACTCCTCCTCTGTCTTTTGAACAGAACTAGAGGTTTATCCCTTGTTTCCAGTTTCTTCTAAAGTTTTCTCATTCACTGCATCTTAGTGGTATTTATGCCTTGCGATGCATTCTTGGGAAAGATAGTGGACTGGTATTCTGTTGCCTTCTCTATGGTTTGGTGATAGAACCCAGTCTTCTGTGGTATTTAATCCATAGCTTGGGGCAGAAAAAATGGATTCATGCATTTTACAAGGATATTTGTGCAAAAGTAAACACAACAGACTAGACAGAATTTTCAACTCAAGGACATACTTCTAGTTTATTTTGCATTAAAATGGTGATCCCCGGGGCTTTATACTTCCATCGTTCGTTATCTTCATCTATGATTTTCCTGATGTTATCAGTTCCCAACTAGATATTTATGCTGATGATACAACTATTTACTTCTGTCTCAGTAGCGAGTCTGTTAAAGTAAAGAAAGGACCTCCAATGAGTGGTATAACTGGGGCAAAGAATGGCTTGTAAATTTGAACACCTTCAAAACAAAACTTCTTTCATTTAATCACCACAAACAACCTTTTCTGCCTGCTGTCAGTATGGCTGATGCTAACCTCCAAAAGAACAACTCTTTGTGCCTTCTTGGTCTCATGGAGTGATTATATGGAATCAATTGCTTGGTCTGCTGCTAGGAATATTGGTCCACTGTGCCACACCAGACTATTTTTCTTATCAGAATCATTCTTGCATATTTATAAATCTACCATTTGTCCGTGCGTTAAATATTGCTGCCATGTCTAGTCTGATGCTCCTATTATATATCCTGAGATTTTTGATAAAATCTAAAGAAGGGTCTGTAATATGATCAATCCAGATCTTCAGTCACTTTCTCACCGGCATGATCTGGCTTCCCTCCATCTTTTCTGCAAATATTTTCATGTTGCAGAAGGATGAACTTTCCACCTTGATGCTTCGACTGCATGAATTTAAACCTTGGCAACTAGGTCCCACAGTTTTACTATTGAAGTAGCTAGATGCAACTGAATGTTCTATTCCAATAGTTTTTTTTTCTTACACTTCTCACCTGTGGAGCTCCCTCTGATTTCTTGCTACAATCTTTAAAAATTTAAATGCAATGCCAATCACCATCTTTTGTCTTTCTGAATCCTATTCTTTTATTGTCCTTTCTCCTTACTAAAGTCTTCTCATTTTCTTTCACTCCCAGTAAATCCTTGTGTCCTAGTGACATTATTGTCTTGCTTGGAGTAATATGTTTAAAAAAAAAATCAATTTCCACACCAATAACCATCACACTATCTGCACATAAAAAGTAGTGAATTGAATTACTATCAAGAAAATTTTTAAAGGACAAAAACAAGTTAGAAAAAAAAAAAAAAGAAGTTATTTTTTTTCTTTTAAACTGGTAATTCAACATCTGTCTATATTTTTGAAATGAGGTATTGTAATTATTTACATCGTTTAAACTGTTATCATCTTTATTGCCATATTCATGACGTTTTGGCCGTTGTACACTCTAGCCTTCTTCAGGTGATACACGTTGAAATTTTCAAACCGAACCCTTTATTTAGTTCAGTGGTTCCCAAACAGTGCGGCAGTAGAGGATATCAGGTGAGGCAAAATGATTGAAAGACAAAGATTTAGAAGGTCTTAAAAAATCTATATGCCAAAAATAAATGTGATTTTAAACTTTAAAATATTATGGATTACATGCATAACTCCCAGTATAAATAGTTATAAATAATTATTGACCAATTTTATCATTGTGATATTTTTTGCATTGTATCAAGTATTAGAAATATAGAAACTAGGGTCTGCAAATTGGAGGAGAGAGTGATCAATGATAATGTTCTGACTTTGAATCTGCAGTTATCTTACTTTAACCCTTTCTCTGTTTTTTTTTTATTTTTAAACATACTTTTTATCACATAAAAGTTGGTCATTTGCAAGTAAATTTTCATTACAAAAATGCAGCCCAGAGAAAAAAAATGTTTGGGAACCACTGATTTAGTCTATGGGAGTAGATTGTTTTCTCAGTTTCAGTTAAAGTTCAGTTAGAGAGTTGTGAGTTCAATACCTGGCTACACCAGAGGGAGCAAAAATTTGGTAAGTTGATTTACTAAAAGGAACATCACGTGGAATTAGAACAATCTACCCCCATGGACTAAATGAAGGGATCAGTTTGAAATTCCAACATATATTACCTGAAGAAGACTGGTGTGTACAATGGCCAAAACATTGTGAATATGGCAATAAAGATGAAGACAACAGTCTGAACAATGTAAATGGTAATTCATCTTTTTACACTTAAATTTTTATGTTAAGGTATTGATCGGAAGAATCGGAACAAATTATTTTCCTTTTATCATAAAATTTCTGCTTTGAATTTTATATTGATTCTATTTCTTTGAAAATGTCACTAATTTTGTTTATCTTTTTTTTTTCAGAAAGATGCATTGGATGTTGACTTCAATTCTCTCAAATCTTTGTCCACAGACTTGGGAATGGATTTATCATTCCTTGATTATTTTGGTGAGCTATCTTCTTGTTAAAATATGGATTTATTCTTCATTTGCAGTGTGCAAACTCCAACTCTACATTTTGGTTTTGGCATAGTCCCCCTACCTAAGTTCATGTAACAGATATGAGTTTAAGTTGATTCACCTCCTCCTCCTCCAGTTAAAATTCATCCCTGCAAACTGTAAGAATTAACTTTAAATAATAAAAAAATAACTCATTTTTTGGTGTAGATCAGAGTTAGCAGAAACATCAGTGGAGTAGAGTGCTGAGCTACAATATAATTTCTAATCTCCTATACAGCAGTGAATACTGTACAATCTCTCAGATGAAGCAACAGATGTGGTCCTACTTACAAATGATAAAAAATGCCATGAATTGAACATGAGCATTGAGGAATTTTTCAAGAAAATAGGAAAAGTTTAAGGTGTGGTGTATTTAGGCAGCATTTTTTCGTTTTTATAAATATTGTTAAAAACCTGCAAAAGTTCCATTTTTATTATTAGAATTGTTGAAAGGGTTAATAAAAAAAAAAAAATTTTTTTTTAAATGTATATTTTAGCCAGCTTGACAGTGGACAAAGGAGCATTAGACGGCTGTTGCACAGGTATAAAGACAAGCTAAAGAGTAACCTCTCAGCTGTCAATGTGCCTCATACTAACTTTGAACAAGTTGCCCTGGATAGAGTTTACTGGAGATATTTGTGCCAGAGTGGTATCAGAAATTTTGAATTCATTTGCATTGACCAGCTAAAAAAAAAAATGTGAAAAGCATCAGCAAATATTCCTGTTGCTATATCAAGAGATCCTTACTGTTGGACAATATGTAAACTTGTATGCAAGTCATTAGCGGGATTGAAGTGTTACATATGACACGAACATAAAAACTGAAAGAGATTGTTGGATCCTCATATGTCAAAATTGCCAGGAGAGTCTATCTTGTATATCCTACTCAAGAATGCATATTTTTCTTTAATAAGATTTCTCAAATATTCAGGAAAATAAATAAATACACTGTTTAATAAATGAATGGGGCATCTACTCAAATATGAGAATCCACCAACCAAAATAATGTTTAAAGTGGTAAAATCTGTTGGATTAATAAGCAAAAATTTTATTACTTCTTTCGAAATTGTTTTTTTATGTTTAGATATGAAACTGAGCAGACATTAAATTTTGAGAATCTGATGAGAAAGAGTTTGCTTGAGTGGCAAAGTTGTTTGTGTCTGAGCCGATCTAAAGAACATTGGGTCTAACAACAGTTCCCTCTGCCCTGGGGGATGCAGTTTCGAATCTTGCTGGATTTAATAATATTTCTCAAATATTGAGGCCAGTAGATGAAAATAAATAAATATGCTGTTTAATAAACAGAGCATCCCAAATATGGATATCCACCAAATAACATTTAAAGTGATAAAACTCCATTACTTCTTTAAGGATTTATATATATATATATATATATATATATATATATAATCTCATAAAGAAACAATTTATACAAAGAATTAAATAGCAATGTTAATGTGATTAATGGCAAAATCACTTCACTAACATGACTTAATGAGACATTAACTTACTATCAATTCCTTGAATAATAAGATCCTTATATTTGAGTTGTTGTCAGATGGAAGACCCATGCCTAGTACTTTCAACAATTCCAAATTGTCATCTTCAGTGCGCAATTTTCCCCATACACAGACAAACACTAAGATGAAATATGTGTATTCTTTGTATAAACTGTTTCTTCATGATATAAAATATAAGCTGCACACACACACATATATATATATATAAAAAATTTGATATTATATTGAGTACCTCAATTCTGAACTTTCATAGACAAACCCTTTTGTTATTGTTCAGTTCACTTGTCATGAGGTTTCAGCAATGATACTAATGTTTATTCAATACAAAGCAGAGTGTTACTGAATTAGGTGTACAATATGAATCTAAGAAGGAAGCAGATATTATGAGGATAGATAATGATTGACTCTTGAAGAGGTTAAGATTGTAGTGCTTGTGGAAGCACCCACATGGGAGTCTGTTCCACAAAGTAAGCAATACACAGGATAAATCTGCCCAAGAGGAAATGTGGGTAATCTGTGAACCAGGTGTTTTAAAGTTCATTCTTGCCTGAACAATTTCTCCATCTTTTAAAGAACTGATAAGCCACAACTCCATTCTTTCAGAGTCAAATACCTTGAATTATTCATTTTAGAAAACCTTTTTCTCCTCCAATGGCCTGACAGAATTGACATTTATTTACATGGTTCCTGTTGGATGATATTTTAAATTTATTTATTTTCATTTGTTGCAGAAAAAGAGATTACCAAAGAGAAGGAATTGCAACAGAAGCTGGATTATACAGCTGGGTTGATCCAAGACCTTCATTCCACTCAACATGATCGATTAAGCGCCAAACCTCCTGTCCATTTAGCTTTTGTTCCAGGGCCATCCCAAAAAGAAACCCAACTTGGTAAGTAGCCATCATGATTCTGCTAATATCTCGTGCTTTAAGAGCATTTGATGAAACTCCGTAATATCAAGAAGCATTTTTATCAGTGTAAACTTGTATCCTTTAAGAGGTTACAAACAGAAAAAGGTGGTACTCGAGTGAAGGAACAGTAATATGCACGTAGATTAAAAAAAGAGAGGTTTATTGTAAAAGAGAATACACTACCGAAGGTAGCAGTCTAGTAATTCCTGAAGCAAGGATATTTGCCAACCGCCCCACGCGGATAGATGTAGCACAAGGCTGAATTTAACGTGGGGTATCCGAGCCTGTAAGCTCAGGCAAAAATTCCCCGTAAAAAACGGGGTCGGGTAGCTGTCTACCACCTCAGACGAGACTCTGCCCTTTGGCATAGCCTCGTCTGGGTTCCTCTCTGCCCAAAGGCAGAGAGTTTGACTAGCTTAGCTGGAGACGAATCTTCAACTAATTGCCAAAGCATGCCCCAGGTATATCCTGTGCTCACTATATATATATATATATATATATATATATATATATATATATCTACTGTTATAGTCAGTCCACATAGGGAGTGTGGGACATTCCATTAAGAGAAAGCCAACCTTGGAATTTTTAAAAAAAAAAAAAAATCTATCTTTTCCAATTAATGCAAATTGTTTATATTAAATGTGAAATATTTATTTACACTTTTTATAATTGTACTATTGTAATCTTTTTTTGTTATCACATTTTGGCTATTGTGGCCTTCCTCAAGTGTATATTGATCTGGGTAACCTACAGTGAATTTTGAACTGAACCCTTTATTGAATCTTCGTTCCACTGCTCATATCTAAGGATGTCATCTAGTACTTATTTTTATTTAGTACTGTTCAGTTATTGCTCACCTGTTTCCACTGAGTACAAGTACACACTGCACTGCTTTTATCCACTAGGCTGTTGTTCAGTAGGACAATTTGCTGTAGTAAACGTTAAATAATTATTTAATTCAACATTACTTTGTAATTTTGTAGCTAAACCAGAAAATCTTAATGATTGAAGGACACAATTCTAGTTCTCATCTGTCAATTCGTATATTTAATTAAACATAAATAAAAGTCTAAATTTCACATTTTTTTTCCTTTGAAGAATTTAAACAAAAAAATAAAATAAAATAAAAAATAATTTCACTGTTTTAATTTAAAAAAAAAAATTTTTTTTTTTTTTTTTTTCAGCCAATAAAGTGACTCAAGAATTGCGAGAGTTAGCCAAGCAGGTGAGTGTGATATAAACCGATAACTTTATCTTAAATTAATCCAAATAAAAACTCTTTGAATATTTTTTATATTTTTACTTTATTTTTTTCCAGGCCAATCCTGGTGGCCTTGTCAGTGTTCGAGCTCTTCGTAATGCAATGGGCATCACAACAAACCCTATAGAAGGAGAAGACTTGATTTCAAGTGCTTACAATATGAGTGACATTGACCCCAGCAATTCTTCTATCTTACCTGCAATTGGCACAGGAGAAGGAAACCCATTGCCAATGGATTTAGAACAAGAACTTAATGAATTCCTTGA
This sequence comes from Acanthosepion esculentum, assembly GCA_964036315.1. Lineage (NCBI taxonomy): Eukaryota > Metazoa > Mollusca > Cephalopoda > Sepiida > Sepiidae > Acanthosepion > Acanthosepion esculentum. The sequence goes on along the minus strand of OZ038508.1, from coordinate 39,360,693 downwards.
GCAAGATCCTTTACTCAGAGCTTGTGAATCACCAAAGGATGTGAAAGCTGTTGTGGAACCAAACATCACAGCTTAAAGAGAAAAAAAAGCTATCACTTCCCACACCTTTTAAGTTTTCATGATTTTTTTTTTTTTTTTAACCTTCATTGGAAATAGTAATTTCAGAACTTTCACATTCCTTTAAGGAAAAAAAAATTCTTTTGTTGTTTTTCTTTTAAGGTGAATGTCATCTTGCAGAAAGAAACCTGTCAACATCCACTTTGAACAAACTATGCACAATGGGGGGGAAAACAAACAGAAAAATGGGAGAGAAAAAAAATTAAGTTTAAATATTTTATAGAGCTGCAAAAAAATCAATTTTTGTTACTTATTTAAATTTTGTTTTGTGTAGTAATTTGATCTCTGTTGGTCTAAAAGAAAAAAGAAAGCTAACTGCTATTATTACAAAAATCATTTCTGATGAGACATAATTTGAAAGGTCTTACCAGAGTTTGAAGGAGTATTTCATTTGATTTCAAAGAATCTGTCAAGTGTTTAAACAACAATGAATCAGCTTTTCATTTCATCATGAATTTCATCGTTGATAGGTTTAAGTTTGTATAAAGTGAGGGATTAGTTTAATTACTTTATAACTTCTAACGTGGTCACTGAATTTTTTTTAATGCTTATGTGTGTGTGATCTGGTGCTGGATAGAGACTAGGCTGGTCAAAACATTGACTATAACAAAAATGAATTTCCACTTAAACAGGATTGAGAATTTTGAGGCTTTTCTTATTGTCAAAGAAATTATATAAATCCATTTCATCTACAAGTAAATTATTCATGAGTCCTCATTTAAATAAGCCGCCATGTTTATTTGCCAAAAATTATTTTTAATCGATTAAGTCATTGTACATAAAAAAAAATATATAGAAATGCAAAGATTTTCTCCTTTCATTTATTTTGGAGACGTAACCTTTGACTTCTAATTCATGAAATGGAATTATTTCTTAAAATCCGAAAAATATTTCACAAAGAAAGTTTAAAATAATTTCTCTGCTGCTTTCACTAATGCTAGACTTTTTCCTTATCATTATTTAACTCAAAACTAATGCTACTCCACTTGTCGACTGTGAGTTATGAAATAACAATGTGGACCAATCAATTTGGTTATCTGATTAAAAAAAAAAAAAAAATCTCTCTCTCATCAAAACATTTATAAATTTTCTGTCGGGAATTTGTATTGCCAATCAATGAAATATATAGCAACATTATTTTTTAGATAGATAAAAATGTAAGTAATAAACCTAAGAAAATATTGTTTCTCCAGAATTTCTGACCCCCACAATCTAGAGTGGCACACTTCTCAAATATTTATTTGGAGTTTTCAACAAGGCCATATCTAACAACCAAGGATATTCAAATTGTATATCAGTATTTTCTAACATTAACCCTCATACAATTCAGAAGACTTTGATGCTTTACGGTCTTCCTCACAAGATTTGATATTTTATAGCACTGTCTCTTTATGAGAATGCCACTCCAAGTTTTAAAAAAGGCTTTGTCACTAATAATGCATCAGTTCTAGAATGAAAGGAGATATGGCTTAATTAGTGGGCAGTGTTAAAACAAAAGAATTTAAGCAAATAGACATGAAATCATTTAATTCAGTTACATAATCACAAAAGAAAATCAATTAGTGGGTAGTGTTTTAAAAAAAAAAAAAAAATCTCAGATTTTAACTATGACTGCCAATGTTTGCTTTTGACAGTCTTAACACTTTCCAAATTTTCTACTTTACTGTCAGTCATAAAAAAATAAAATCTATAAATATCCAACTCCTTTCATTGAACTTTTTCTTGGATTTGAAACCATGAAGAAATGTAATTCACTTGTTCTAGAAAGTTGTCTCCTGATTTAAAAGTTACTCAGTGTCATCCCCACAGAGAAGCTTTGTAAAAGTATTTTAGATAAAGCATCACTCCTTGTAAATCATACAAAGATGGGGGATCATTTACAATAAGAACAAATTCTAATACAACTGTTCCTCATTGCTAACTATAAAAATTAAAAAAACCAAAAACAATTTTATCCAGTTTGTAGATTTGCCCCAGATGAAAAGCACATCAGTCATCTTAAAGTAAACAACATTCAATGAACACTCTTGTTACAGTGATCAGACTGTTGTTATCATCATAATGTTTTGGCTGTTGTACACTCGTCTTTTTCAGGTGATTAGAATTTCAAATCATCTGAAGAAGGTTGGAGTGTACAACATCCGAAACGTTTTGAATATGACAACAGTCTGAACAATGTAAATGGTGTAGTTACAATACCTCATCTCAGAAATTAGAGAAACATTCAATGAAATTTCTCAAAAACATTCAATAAAACTAACACATTCTTCCAATTCTTGTATGTATTGAAATAATTATCTTTGAACAATGACAAAAAAATTCTGCTAAGAGAGAAGGAATAAATGAAAAGATATTACAAGTGAGAGACAGGGTTACTTTATTTCTGATACATTTTGATTGGAAATTTAGCATTTTTTTTTTTTTCTATTAAATCAATGTTCCTTTTTGAGTGAATTTTGGACATTTTTTTTCCATTTCCACTTCTCATTCAATTCGTTTTATTTTCCCCATTTTTCAAATCACATTCTTTTGTTTCATTTCTTTGAAGTTTGTAAACAAAACAAAAAAAAGTTGTAACAGATTTTTATATTTCTATGAAGACATTATGTGGCTTAGCTGTCCAGGTTCTTCAAACAGAATTGCACTTATTTTCTTTTTAAATATTTACACCCAGATTAAATTTGTCTTTAAAACTGTCTTAAATTGGAATACATTTCATAAACCATCAGTTTTGGATTCATTGCAAAAATAAAAGTCACTTAAAACTGATCTAAATTTGTTGTTTTGTTATTATTTTGGTTGGAAAAAAAAATAAATAAATATATATATATATAAAGACATTTATGATATGTTTAACATTCTTTTTATAGATACAAGTATTTAAGCAAATGCTCTGTTTTATAATAAACAGTATTAAATAACATTTACCGGCCTGAATGTCCGAGAAATTTTCATAGAAAATTTTCGTTCTCCGACAGGAATCGAACCTGTATTCTATGAAAATTTCACTGACATTCAGGCCGGTAAATGTTATTTAATACTGTTTATTATAAAACGGAGCATTTGCTTAAATACTTGTATCTATAAAAAAAACGTTAAACATATCATAAATGTCTTTAAATAAATTGTCAGACTTTGTCCAATTCAAAAATATATATATATTATATATATATATATATATATATATACACACACACACACACACAAGTCTCATATGTATTTTAAAAAAAAAAAAAAAAAAGATATTGCTACCAAGAAAGTTGGTTCACCGTGTTATGCTAGACAATTTTTCTTTCCAGAATCTCTTACATATCTATAAGTCTAGCATTCACCCTTGCTTAGAATATTGCTGCCATATATGTTCTGGTGCTCTTTCTATATATTTAGAGATTCTTGATAAAAATCTAAAGCAGAATCAGCAATATTATTGGTCCTGACATCTCGGCTTCATTCACTTTCCCATCACCATAAATTTGATTCCTTATGCCTTTTCTATAAATACTTTCATAGTAATTGTTTGAATGAGCTCTTCACTATGGTACCTAGACTTGAATTTTAAGTGCAGTACCAGATTCATCAATTTACAGTTGAATTGGCTAGATGTAACCAAGTTCTGTGCTAACAGTTTCTTTTCTCGCAATTTTCACTTATGGAACTTTTCTGGTTCTGTGCTTCCCAGTTCATTTTGATCTTCAAAAATTTAATTACAATGCCAATCGTTATCTATTGTCTTCTTGATTACTCTTTTATTGTTCTCACTCCTAAGTAATGGTTCTTTTGTTTTTTCTTTTACATCCAGTGACCCCTTGTGTCTTAGTGGCTTTACTAGACTTGCTTTGGGTAAATTTGATTAAAAATAAAATAAAAAAATTAGATTATACCAGCCCTGCTATTTAACCCATAGCTGGAGAAAAGTTATTTACATTCAGACTATTGTCCTTATCTCTGCTATTATCACATTTCTTCCATTGTGTCCTCTGGCTTTCTAGCGTCTCTCAGAGTAATGCAGGATTCAAATTTCCTGAAAGTTACCTGGATTGACAAACACCTGGAGAAATTGTGTTGGAGGGCACAATAAGCAAAACACTGTGATAATAAAAGATAACATTAGTCCATGTGTAAATAAAATATGAAACAAATCTGAAAACTAAATCTCATTATCCACATCTTGAGTTTTATTTTAACAATTTTGAATAAAGGAATGAACAATTTTGATCAATTAAAAAATGATCTCTTGATTGTTAAAAAAAAAAAAAAAAAGTTTTTTTCTGTATTTGTTGCTAGTCCAAGTATTGATAATTTAAGATGGCAGTAAGGATAGCAAAAAAGAAAAATGTGTTTGACACATTGAACTCAGTGTTCATTTCACATGGAAGAAATGGTCTTTTTGAAAATATCATTAAACTAATAAAATGTTATGAAGTAAAATTTTGTATTAAATTAAAATTGTATAAATTGGTTGAAGCAAACATTGTAATATTTGTCAGAGTTGTTTCCCTTCGTTTAGGATTCGTGCAATTTTTGAACTTGCAAAGACATTTGAATTTTCACTAAGATTAATGTTTGAAAGTGCTTCATCATTTGAAAAATTAAAGATAATGTTGTTGTTACTGTTATAATGCTTATTTGCTGTAAGGAATGAACTCTAGCCTCTGAATAGAGAGAGGTATTTATTATGAAACAATTCCTCATTCTTCAATTGCTTTGTGAAAAATAAAAAAAAACTTACACCAGTGGCTTTTAGATTAGGCATCCAGTCTCAAGAGAATATGAAGTTACACTCTGAAAGATGTTTCAAGCACAGTATCTTGACTGCTGTCTCTTATCTCTCCAGAGCATAAGACCAGGGGTGGGGAGGAAGTTATGAAAGACAGGAGTTATGAAAATTGCCTATACAGTAACTACTCCACAGAACTAAAATATGAGTAGCATCTTATAATGCTACTTGTCCCTCCCTGAGTTAACATGACCGTTATGCCCTGCAAACATCTCATAAATAATAGACTATTCCATTTTGATTATGTAAGAAAAGACATTAAAGATGCTGCTTGGTTTTAGTGAGAAAATGAAAGACAAAAGGGAAGTGTTTTAATGTCCGTTTCAGTGAAATGCAAAAACTTGGCAATTTCAATTTTTTTTTCATTTGTACCCCCTTCTTAAAATAATAAGCAGCATTCAAATTTATGATTGTTATTGCAATATTTTGTTAAAGTTGTTAAGCTTAAATACTTCACAATGAATTCCTATGCATATTTTATTGTTGTAGAACTGCTTATTCAATTATTAACTGAAGAATTAAGATTCATCAGAAAATTCAAACAGGAAAACCTAAACTTAAGGATTATCTGAATTTTGTAAACATAATGCTTATCTTTTTTGCTTAAAACAATGAAAATAACATTTATTATGCATGGTAACCTATGAGGTCAGAGGTCAACAATTATAAATATCCATTTCAATCCCTCTCTTAAAAAAAAAAAAAAAAAAAAAAAAAAAAAAACATGAAAAATTTCATTTTTCTAAATTAAAAGGAGTACAAATAACCAACAATGCAATAATTCATTAAATTTCCATGGGTATTTCTTCTTTTTTTTTTTTTTTATTTATAATTGATTTCACCTCAGGCAAGACAGTAAAGCCACTAAGACACAAGGGGTTACAGGGTGGGGAAGAATTAGGAACAGAAACATTAATAATGCGTGGGAAGAGGAAAGAGTAATCTGGAGGACAGTAGATAGTAATTGACATTGCATTTAAATTTTTGCAGATTAAAGGAAAGTATGGGGCTGGAAAGTTCCACAAGCAAGAAAAATAGTTATAGAACTTACAGCTACATCTAGCCAGTTCAACTGTAAATTGATGAGATCTTGATGCCAGTCTAGTATTCATAAAGTCTAGGTACCAGAGCAAAGAGCTCATTTGAACAATTACCATGAAAGTATTTATAGAAAAGACACAGGGTGGGAAATGACTGAAGCCAAGTTGCCAGATCAGGACCAATAATATTGCTGATTCTTTGGATTTTATCAAAAAGTTCATGGTAAATAGCAGGGGTGGCAGCAGTATTCTAAGCATGGGCAAATGGTAGACATAGATATGTAAGATAGATTCTGGAGAGAAAAACTTTTAATAAAAGTGTTATTGCTGCTATTAATTCTACAAGTATTATTAGCAGTATTGTCTTCAGTAATTGTTTTTTTTAACAACCTTAAAAAATTAAAGTAAATACTAATAAATATTAACTTTAAAAAAAAAAAAAAAAGGTTAATCAAAATTAATCATGTTTGATAAAACTTCATCTTAAAAAAAAAAAAAAAAAAAAAAAAAAAAAGACATTACTAGTTTAAAAACAAATATGACACTTGCATTAAATATTGCTGCCACATCCAATGTAGTGCTTCTGCTATAATTCTAAATATCTCTTATTGATCCCTACCTGGCATCTGTTTCAGTTACTTTCCCATCAACATAACAGCTTTCTTGTGCCTTTTCTAAAAATAGTTTCATGATATTTGTTCTGACGAGCTTACCTTGACTTCAAATTTAAGAGCAGTACTAGATTGGCAGTTAGGTCTCATAATTCCACTGTTGAAGTGCTAACAGTTTCTTCTCCCACAATCTTCAAAAACTTAGATGCGATGTCAGTCATCTCTCTCCTTGAATCTTGTTCTTTTATCATACTGTTTCTTTCGCTCTCAATAATCCCATTGCATCCAAGTGGCTTTTATTGCCTAAAAATAAACAAGCAAAATAAATGACCCTGTTCATTGGCAAATAGTAGAGGTTTCTCCAAACTGTCTTATATATTTTACCTATATTTTGATAAGTAAACCATTAAAAAAAAAAAAAAAAAAAAAAAAAAATTTTAAGGTTATTTAATGCTGAAACATTTTCGAATTATCAGAATTTTTATTTAACCCGTAGCTGGGAGAAGTGGTGGATTCATATTTTTCCCCTAAGTGCATTTGCACTTAAGGGAATATAATGAACTTACCTTTATATATATATATATATATATATATATATAGAGAGAGAGAGAGAGAGATGAGGTACACTTAAAAACAAAAAGAAAAAAAATATTTTATACATTCACAAATATTATTTAAACACCTTCAAAATACTCCCCTTGGGAATTCACAGACTTCTCCCAGCAGTAACACCTCTGGAATGCTATAGAGCTCTGTCAGGTTGAGAAAGAGCCAGAAGTCATCCAGTGCCAAGTCAAGAGAGTAGGAAGCCTGTTGAACAAGTAGGGTGTTGTTCTTGACCAGAACAACTTGGACACTGTGGATGGAATGAGCAGGTGCATTGTCATGGTGAAGTTGCCAATCCTACACGTCTGTCCACTTTCCATGTGCAGCACCATGAAGACAACGTTTAATCTCCAGTTACTATTCCTTATTGTTTGACCTTGTGATATGTATTTATTCATGATACACAATACCACAGAAGTCAAAGAAACAAGTCAGCATTACTTTCACTTTGTTGTGAACCTGTCGTGGTTTTTTGGACCTTGACGATGGATAATTCCATTGCAAGGACTGGAACTTGGTTTCTGGATCATAGCCATAAACTCATGTCTCATCACCAGTGATGGGCTTCATGAAGTCCGGGTTGTGGCTTGCACAGTCCAGCATGTTCTGAGTGATTTTGTTGTGGAGTTATTTCCACAATAGAACTTGTAGTCGGACTAAATGTGTCCTAAATGGGGTAAACGTACAGAAACGTTAGGAACTTCTAATTAAGTGTTATGCAGAGTAATCGAGTTGTGGTCGCTGAACACTCATCCTCCCTCTCGACTACTCCTGACTCCTACTTGTAATAGGTGGGAGAGTCTATTACCTCCACCAGCACCTTGGCAACGAATTTTGCTGACACTCTCCGCATGCACAAATACTCCATTAAAATGGAAGGCACTGATCCTATGCATATTCCCACTTTGTGAGCAGTTTCCTAGATTGTTGCACAACAGTCTTCCAGGACTATTTGCCAAAACTTCTCAATCAGCTCTAAATTTCAGTTTGTGGATGGCCTGCCTCGCTCTCCACTGGGTGTGTCCATGTTTGAAGCAGTTGCACCACTCCTAGATCTTAGTTTTGACCATAGCATCATCGCCAAAAAGCCTGCTGAATCTTCTGGATGGTTTGAGCTTGAGTATAACCAAGTTTTTGGAAAAACTTGATGCAATAGCACTGTTCAATGTGCACACTACATGTCTACTTGCATGAAAACAAACGTCTGACAAGTGCACACTACATGTCTACTTAAGACATAATAGCTGGGAACTGACTATGCGCAGAAAAGTGTGGCTTTTTCTCCCAACCAAAGAATTTCGCCTACATGGCATTAGCTTTGGCAGGAAAAATAAACTCAGATCATTTTTTTAACACTCCTCATATATATATATATATATATATATATATATATATATATATGAATGATAGAAAGCAGATTTAATACAATATTGTATACACAGAAAATATTTTCAAAACAAATTAAAAACTTACTGTTCAATACACTAATAATAATAATTCTGTAACAGCAATTCAAATTTAAAATCATAGGAGCCAAAAAAGGATCAAGACAAACAGAAAGACAGGATCAAGACCAGAAAAAAAAAGAATAGAAAAAAAAAGAATTTTAGTTCAAATATTTTATTTTCAAATTTAATTTTTCCTCTTGATTCTTAACATTCACAGTGACTGACAGACCTTATCATTGTCAACATCATCAAGAGACTTGAGTATCAAGTAAGGAATTATGTTGTATACACATTTAAGATGAAGCTGGAAGCAAGAAATTCAGAAATATTACAAACTAATGAGAGTCCAGATTCAAACTTGTCTCTTATCTCTGAGGGAATGGCATGAGGTGGCAAAGAGACCAAGGCAACAGAGTTAACAAAATAATCAGTGTGGTGATTGGGGGGAAGGAAGGACAATACTGGGTTCTGTAACAACATTGGACATTTTTATAAAATGAATACATTTTTAAATTTAGAGAGAGAGAGAGAAAAAAAAAAAAAAATTCTCAGAATATGATCTTATTAATTTTTTTTTTATGTGTTTTTTATAATGAACATTTTCTTTTTAAATGTTTTATGTATGACTTATTGATGTAATCAAGTTTTTATCAGGAAACATTCTGAAAACATAATTTGCAGTTTTTACACAAATTACAGAATTGAAATTGAAGTTTGTAAATTCAAACTTGTGTAAAAACTATGAATTATGTTCAAGGATTTTTATGAACTCCTATTTAAATATAAAAAAAATATGAAATGCAGATTAATTGTTCAAATCGTATAATTTGCTAATTGCTAAAATAATATTTGAAATGTTTACTCGTATTGTAGAAAAAAATGAAAAGATGGCAATCTTTAAGGAATTTTGCAGTAGCATTGATCCTGTTTTCTTCCTAGAATTTGGTGCTGACTTGGTGTCTCGGCTTCAGTCACTTTCTCACCGCTGTAAAGTTTCCTCCTTATGCCTTTTTTTATAAAATACTTTCATGGTAATTGTTCAGATGAGCTCTTCAATCATGATCCCTAAACTTCATGAATTTAAGCACAGTGCTAGACTGACGATGGTCTTATCAATTTATAATCGAGCTGGCTAGATGTAACTAAGTTCTATGCTAATGGTTTCTTTTCTTGCACTTCTTGCTTGTGGCAACTTGCTTTCCAGTCAAGTTTGATCTTCAAAAATCCAAATGCAATTTCAATTGCTATCTACTGTCTTCCTGATTGCTCTTCTATTGTTCTCACTCCTGAGTAATGTTTCCGTTTTCTAAATTCTACCACACTCAGTAAACCCTTATGTATTAGTGGATTTACTGCATTGCTTGGGGCGAATTTGATGAAAAAAATCTAATCATTTAAATTTATTATTATTATATGTAAAATAGAATTTTTTTTTTAATCATTAAACATCAAAATAACCAAAGAAAGTTCATACAACCAATACCATAAAAAATGATGGCCAGGTTTAAGTAATTTTGCTGTTGCATTGGCCATGAGTAATGTAAAATTTTTATCTAGAAAATTCTTTTGTCATATTTAAGGAATTAAGTCTTTAAAATCATTAAAAGTAAAAATATCCAAAAAAGGTTTACAGGACCATCAAAAAAATGATGGCAATATATAAGTAATTTGTTATATTGTCTACATTACCAATCTAAGATTTTTATTTAGACAATTTATTGTTGCAAAAATTGTATTGAAACTTAAATAAAAAAAAATATCCAACAAAAGCTAATACAATAAACCATTCCATCAAAAAATATCTGCTATATTTAAGTAATTTTTAAATTATACCAGCTGTATTTTCTGCCTGATTTTTATCTGTACAATTAAATCTATTGTCACATTTAACAAAAAAATTTTTCTTTTTAAACTCATTAAAAGTAAAAATATCTGCGTATATTTACCCAGCCTCCCCACTAAGACAGTATGTGACACAAGGTTGTTTTTTTCAGATGGGGAGCACCATACACATGGTATGCATATGGGCCAAGGACAAAAATCTTTGCCCAGTCTCTGCAACCATTGTCACTGATATTACCCTGACCCAACCTATCTAGGAAGGAAAAAAAATATGCATGATATTGCAAACCTGTTCTTATTCTTTACAAATGAAACATTCTGTTATGATAACATGAGAATGCGTACTTGTTGGCATGGAGTAAGGCCTCTTGTTACCATAAAAGAATATCTCATTAGCAAGAAAGGGAGATCAGGCTGTGTGACCAATAAGTCATATTGTGTTTTATATGATAGAAAAAGATTATATTTCACATTAATAATCTGCTTGTTGAAAGAATTTTTTTTTTTTTAAATTCACCTTTTTGTATATCTTCTAAGATATCAATTTTAGATTCAAGTGTTTAAAAAAAAAAAAAAAAAAAAGACAAGTTCACATTTGCTTTTATCTTAATGTATACTTAAGAATTTACATATATATCTTTTGTTTTAAATCAATTTAACTTTAAATTAATTTTTTTATGAAACAAAACTTGCTTAATTTTATCTCTAGTCTAATTTCTTCACAATATTTTGAACACTGAACATGAATTTCAAATAATCAAGTCATTCAAAAAGCCAAAGTTATCTCCATTGCAATAGGAATTCTTCTTTTTGATGGATTTTGATATTTTTTCTTAAAATGAAAGAAATATTTGTTTATAATTAGAAATAATTCCATCTCCCTCCAGCTATGGATTAAATAGTAAGGTAGACTGGACACTCTATCCTTTGATGGCAACCAGTCTAGCAGAAGGAAAACTTGATTGAAAATTGTGGAGAAGATAAGAAACTACTCTACTATCTTTCCCAAGGGAGTATGGCAATTCAGATAATAGAGAAAAAGGAATCTGTAGAGAGCCATGATTGTCTACATGCTAAAAGGACATGGCATTAAACAAAAAAAGAAATATTTCGATTTTACAAGAAATAGTTAAAAACTAAAAAAAAATTTAATATATTGCCACATCAAAACATGTTTTAACCCTTGTCACAATATGAACATGTCTACACAACAAAAACCAAAATAATTTTTTTTTCTTTATATTTGGATCCTACAAGCATTACTGAAATTCCTGTTCATTTGTCTAATTAAAAAGAAAGAAATACACAGTGGAAAAGTTCAGAATTCAAATCACAGTTAAAATTTTAAAAGAAAATTATCTCAAATTTAAAAAAAAAATTAAATCTTTGCTGATATGAATTTAAAAACACTTTTTAACATACAGAAAAATAAAAAAAAAATTTTCAGCATTTTTTAAATACATTTGCAGACATGTAAAATAATTTAATACACCTGAACAGTCTATTCTGTTGATCTGTCATGAGAGACAAAATACTTTACCAATTCATAAAAAAAACCAAACAACTAAATGCACACAAAATTATAACCAAGGCAGGCAAAATAATTTGGTCAATGGAGTATTTTTTTAAGGCTGAAAGTGGATTTTTTTAAACAACTCCCCCACCATCACCAATATTAAGCTAAATTCTGGTAAAAAAAAAAAAAAAAAAAAAAAAACAATTATTATAGGAAATTCTTATTCTGGAAAAAAAAAAAATGTTATTTTATTTTAACTTTTCAGTGCCCATTGTTCTATTAGTAGAACATATTTTGAGACATTTTTTGTTATTGGACGAATATTAATTGTTATTTTATTGATATTATACACATAAAAAAAATGAAAATACAATATGTGCTTACACATCATATTAAAATGCAATTGTCTGGTTATAAAAATGTGTTAAAATGTGTTCCACAAGTGAAACTTAAATATCCAGGGAAAAATAATTCTGGAATTAGAATAGGTAAAATTTATATTCATTTCAAATATTATCGAATGTAAATTTTGAGTTTAAAATGGACAGATTAAAGTGGATTAAAATATTAGTTTCATATCCAGATTCATTTTTTTTAAATTTTATGAAGAGGATTTAGTGAGTATTTAGGTATTTACAGAACTAAGAGATGAAAAATTAAGAAAATTTCACAAAAATAGTTTCTACATATAAGCCACCATTTTGAGAAATTTTAAACCACAAGAAATATCTAGAAAGCTAAAAGCCAACATCCTCAAATGTCATTTACACGAAATATGATTTGTCAAATATTGTTAGGTTAAATAAGTAAAGCATTTATTGTACAATTTTCTCTGAGTTAAGTTTTTTTAAAATTTCTAAAGGAATTTTCAAACAGCTTTAAGGCTATTCTGCACACCACTTGCAGATAACATTCCTTATCTCAAAATTTAGGCATTTATTTTAATGATATAGATTTTAAAGAACTCCAAAGCCAGCCAAAAATAATAGCTGCCTTAAAAGGTAGTTCAATTGCTAATTGGTTCATATTTGAAGGAGAAATTTTACCAAATTAAAAAAAAAAATTTTTTTTTTAAATAAATAAAAAAAAAAGGTAATAAGTACATTTCTGATTCAAAAGAAACTAATAAATATATTTTAACAATTTGATGAAAAGCTTTACCACACCAAAAAAAAAAAACTGGGTCTGTGTTATCTGAATTATTTGTAACAAGTTTATTTTTATGGTTAAATAAAATTATTTCCATTTTAACAATTAATTACCATTTAATAAAGTTGAAAATTAATCCAATACTAAATTGAAATAAACTATTTAAACATGAATGAAAAAAAAAAAAAAAAATCATATTATATAAAACAAAAAAAGGTCATTGTAGAACCAGGTGATTTTTTGAAACAAGCAACCATTGTTTTCAAAGATTCCTTAGTTTTCTTTAAAGGCAAACAGTAGCTAAAACATACTCGAAAAATGGCCATAAAATAAAGATTTCAAAATGAATAGAAAGATATTCCATTCAAGTTCAAATAAAGTGTTTGGTAAATGAAATGTAAATAGAAAATTTAAAAATATTAAGATGCCAAATTTTACCCAACCAAAATATTTTACCCACTGGCCACCTTCAAGCAGATCATCATGCCAAATGATAATTGCTGTGCCAAATATTTTAAACAAAATGACAGTTGGTGTCAAGTGTTACTTAGCACTTGAGGCAAGAGACGAAACGAAATTGAAGTGCATGGCTAAAAAGGTAGAAGAAATTTACAGGAATCAAAATGTGTTTGATCCAAAGTTACAGTTTAAAAATTTATCTTTCGGAACAAAATCTAATCTTTGATTCAAAGTCATCAACATGCTTCTATTAGTTGCCCAGCCATTTTTCGTTGGATCTCAACACAACAGTATGATTTATACCTTCAAATTCACCTCAGTTTGTATCACACACTCAGAATTAATATACTTTGTTGGTATATCAACATCTATATGGGCATTAGTAAACAAAAGATGCCTTTTTCACCTGCAAATATTGAAATAAAAAAGTAAAAGGAAGTCAGCCATAGTTGGAATCATTTCTTTAGCTGTATAGTATGTGCTTTGACAGGGATACATACAGTTTTGAATTCAGAGTTTTCCTTCTCCTTGACATTTTGTCACCTAAATCTATTTAACCATAGCTGGGGAGGGAGAAGAGATGGAGCCATACCTTTTCCAAGAGTATTAGTACATAAGTGAATGCAATGAACTCGACTGCAATTCAAACCAAATAAATTTACTGTTTGTAATATGTTTATGCTGCCTTACAAGAATTAATCCCATTTTTTTTTTTTTTTTTTTTTTTTTTTTAAATCATTTCACTAAGGTGATAATGCCACTAAGACACAAGGGGGTTACTGGGTTTGGAACAGAATGAAAAGACTTTAGCGAGGAGAAAGGACAATAAAAGAACAGGATTCAGCTAGACATAAGACAGCGATTGATGTTGCTTTTAAATTTTTGAAGATTGTACATGGCAGGAAAAAGAAACTGGAAGAAAGTTCCAGAAGTGAGAAGTGCAAGCAAAGAATCTATTAGAATAGAACATATGGTTACATCTAGCTAGTTCAACAGTAAAACAATGAGACCTAGCAGTCAATCTAGTAACATGCTTAAAATCATGTAATGAAGGTACGAAGGAGTAGAGCTCATTTGAGCAACTGCCATGAAAATATTTATAGAAAAGACAGAGGAAAACTATATCACAGCAGTGGGGAAAGTGATTGAAGTCAAGATGCCAGGTCAGAATCGATAACATTACAGAGCCTTCTTTGGATTTTGTCCAGAATCTCAATATATATATATATATATATATATATAGCTAGAGGACCAGGCCACACATGGCAGCAATATTCAATGCAAGGGTGAATGGCAGATTTATAAATGTGAAAGATCAATTCCGATGAGAAAAACTGTCTGGCATGACACTGTACCAACCTTCTTGGTAACAGAACTAGCAACCATTTCAATATAATTGCTCTATTTCATGTCAATAGAAAATGTGAGACAAAGGTGCAATTGGTTGCTCTCTTCATAAAATGGTTCTGCTAAGATTCACTTTTATGCAAATGGGATTGAAGAATAAATAAATAAATAATTTCAATTTAAAAAAAATAGTTTTCTCAAATGAAGCAAACTATTTTTTTTGTCTCTTTTTTGATCAAAGTGACACAGAATTCCCAAAATCTTTCAAAACAAGTCAGAATCCCATCAAAATATAAAATGAACATGAAAGACATGACAAATTCAAAACAAATAGATAATTTTATTTCTTAATTATTTCCTTCTGAGATGATCTCGAAAATTTTTGAATATATAAGTGAACATTGAAGTCAACACTCAGAGGCGACAGACTGTTTCATGCTAAACGCAATCATCAGGCCTTCAATGTTCACTTTTATATTTATATACACTATCTCTGATATTGAGCACTTTATCCTATAAATATAGCATACCTTAAAACTATATTTCTTCATATATATATATATATATATATATATATATATATATGTGTGTGTGTGTGTGAGTATTTTGGCAGTGTGTTTTCATTAAGACATGTCTCATTGAATAATTTAGACAAGTTTTGTCTACTTATTTTCAATAGGATCCTCTCATATTCATTGACAAGCTTCTTAAGAGAGAAAATTATCATATTGATACATATTCTTTTTTTCTGAGTACTTTCAACATTAGCACAACGTTTTGTCTTAGAAATGATGACATTAATTTTCTCTCTTCCTGTAATAAGGATACTAAGAAGCTTGTCAGTGAATATGAGAGGATCCGATTGAAAATAAGTAGACAAAAATTGTCTAAACAAAAAAAAAAAAAAGGCTCAGGTCATTACTAAAGTTTCACATTTTCGCAATCTTCAGATGAATACAAATAAATTTTAAATGTTTATTTATGAAATTTTCATTTCCTTCTAAGCTGAAGCTATAAATTTTTATCTTTATAAACACAGACAACTTGTTCAAACTAAAAGAAGTTAGATATTTTTTTTCTTTTGGTGGAGTGGCTGTGCATCTGAATCCCAAAAGTGTTTTTTTTTTTGTTCCTCTAGCAAATGGAAATTTATTTCATATTTAAGTTTTTTTTCTCCCCTTTAAATAAAAAACACCAACCAATAAAAACAAACAAAATAAAGCAGACACAATTGGAAAGGATTCTAAGAATCTTTTTCAGAAAAAGATTTTGAGAAATGAGAGTTGATTTTTATTTTTTTAAATCATATTCACAGAGTAAGAGGCACAGTTTATGGGACTATGTGGGGAAGATAACTCTTGACACTAGACTTGAAACAGTTAAGA
The DNA here is from genome assembly GCA_964036315.1 of Acanthosepion esculentum. Taxonomy (NCBI): domain Eukaryota; kingdom Metazoa; phylum Mollusca; class Cephalopoda; order Sepiida; family Sepiidae; genus Acanthosepion; species Acanthosepion esculentum. Next base: position 39,344,396 of record OZ038508.1, on the reverse strand, counting down.
TTGTAGTCATTGGGAAAGCATCCTCTTGGAAGTCAGTTCCACAAATTTGTGGGAAGATGCTGCTCAAGTGAAACATACATCTCACTAATGGAATACAAAGGGAATGAGAATGGTTCGCTACAATGTGTGTGATATGGTTGGTCGAAGTCACAAAGGTTAGGACTGGTGGAACTAAGGAATGTAGTTCATCTGAACACTTTCCATAGAAATAGTGATAGATCAGCGAGAGGTATACGTTTCATCTGTGGGAAAGGAATTGTAGAGTGGAAAATAACTCTACATCCACAAGGACACTTTTGAACTATTGACGCTGGAAAGTGAGTTACAGTACTCCATTTTCGGCCTGATTTGGCTCTTGTAAATGTAGAGGATAGCAAGAGGAATAAGGTACTTACAAGGAAGCAACCATTTTTCCATCGTTTCTAGTGACGGATTACATATACAAGTTAAACTCAACCTATACCTGAAGTGTAAGTCCCAATAGGCACTCATGGCAGAGGGCATCCCTGAGAGAACACCCATTCATCGTGATAGGTTAAAAATCAGAGTCTGCTTGGTGATGATGAAAAAAAAATATGAATACACTTGATAACCCATAATGATATTGATATGCCAGAAAAATTCCACTGTTACTTAAACAACAGCAAAAAAAATAGGAAATAGATTTTCTTATTTTTAATTAAAATTATTCAATTAAATTTATTGATGGGGGCAGTGAATTAATAGAATTATTGCCACTAAAATCACAATCACTGAATAATGCCAAAAACCCCCCAAAATAAGGTGAGGGGCAAAATTAACTTTATCTTCAAAGCCAACAGGAAAGAAAGAGTGAAATTTCCCTCAAAATAAGAAGTTTGGAAAATATCCAAAACACATGAGCATGTTATAGAAAATGACATGAAAAATTAAGAGATTCAGAGCATTACGGCAGAATAAACAAAAATTATTGTAAGAAAGGTATTCTCTTTAATTCAATTCTGAAGAATGAGAAATGATAACTGGTTAGTTTTTTTTCTTTTTCTTTATGGTAATTGTATTTGTTTTTAATATGTTCATTCTTACTGCAATAATATAATTTTATGCACCCAGAAAAAATGATTCAATGCATTCAATGATTACATGTAGCAACTGAATTAAAAAAAATATTCCAAATGAATCAGGAGGCAACATTGTTTTGTTTTTTTAAAAAGTATCAACTGAAGACTAATATTTTTTTTTTTTAAATATTTTCTATCTGACCAGTTTACCACAGAGAATTACTAAAAGAACACTTTTGAAACTAGAAATATAGATTACATTTAAATTTTTAAAAAATCTCTTCTTTAAAACAATTATGAAAAGAAACTTTAATGAGAAGAATAATTATTAGTTGTCCATTTTGAACAAGTGTTCCAATTTCTGAGTTTGGTCAGAAAAGTTGGCTTAAAATGTCAAATATATTTTGACAGGTGTAGATTTAATGGCTCTAAATAAAAAATGGTCAGAGTTTATTTTGAAAACAAAGTAAAAAAAAAATTAAAAAAATCACTGATTGGAAATTTAAAAAAAATGAAAACTGGATAAATTAAATCCTAAAATCAGTTTTGAGACTAAAGGCAAATTCAGATGAAAGATTTTAAATGCATTTAGTAAAGGAAGTATTTAGAGACAAGATATTCTGCATAAAGGGAATAGTTTTAAAGCTGAAAACTTAAAATATGAACTGTATAAAATACAGCTTTTTAGAAAAGTTCAAGAATCTTTTCTTTTTTTTTAAAAAGTACCTATGAAATAAGCAGTTTAAAGCAAAACTATAAACAGATGCTTTGATATGTAACTAATAAATTGTAAAAAAGTTTCCTTTCTTTTATTTTTAAGCTAAAATTTAATTTAAATTAATGCATTAAAATGTTTAAAAAATTAAAAAAATACACTTGAACAGGTTTTGCTTTTAACCAATGAAAATGTCAAATTTACTTTTCAGATTTTTCCTGTTTCTTATTGGTCCCTTGAAAATTCTGATAGAAATAGTCACCAATTATAAGGAGGATTTCTTTAGTCCACAGCCTCTTGTATATCTTTTAATAAATAAGCATTATTATATACAATTTTTACTTTTTTTTTTTGAATTGATAAGAAATATTTTTAATCTCTAGAATGGAAGCCTACCAAGACAACAGGGTTGGGAAGAAGAGAGTTCTCCAAACCCAACAGGTAGAGTCATGGAGAAAGGTCTGAAGCAGGCTCATAGCCATTACACATACGTTGGAAATTGCATTTTAACTTTCTGGCTAACTGTAAAAACTGGATAAACATTTTTTATTGCTGCTTCGTCTGTGATTATTTTCTTTCCTGTGAGAGTGTCTCCCCAACTTGTGTTGGTCAATGTGTATCCGAGAATTATTGAATTCTCACAGTCAAGTCGAACAAAGAGAGTGACCGAAAGGGGCAACCCTTCCAGCATCATAAGGAATTCGCAGACCCCGTTCTGACAGAACTGGATGCTGCCATTGTTGCAGATGATACCAACCGATTTTTTATGGATGCCAACCTGGTCTTTGTAGTTGAGACGTTCTGAGGCAATCCCAGCACCAAACACATAACCAGACTTGAGGTCACCGATCTGGGCAGAATTACGCTCAATAGTCACTGACCAAAATGCATTGCTGTCCAATGTTTCTGCTGTGAAGGTTGTAGAAGTGAATCCCCAAGTCATGAGGCATTTGTTCTGCACCCTGGGGCCTTCCCCTTTGCCTGGAGAAGCTGGAGTCTGCATGATGGGAACAATACTTTGACATTTGCATTCATCATCATCTGAAAAATAGAAAATGTCTGTCTATATCAAATATGGTGAAAGAACACTGAAAATACTGGTTCTCATTCGATCACCAGAGTTAATCTGCATTGACCCCAATCAGTATTTGGTTACGGTAAACAATATCCTACAAAGCAAAATATGTTTTGGCTTTAAATAATCCAAAAAGGACTGATAAGACATAAAACATAAAAAGAAAAAGAAAGCAATCAAGTTTCCATCTATAGAACCTTGCCTGTAGGGACTTTCTTCATGACTGAACAGTAAACCACAATGTGTGTGTATGTGTGTGTGTGTGTAAAATTGAGATATAAATAAAATATCTGTAAAAGACAATATAAATAAAAAGAAAAGACAGCAGTAAACGGTTTATACCAATGTTTCATTCCTTGCCAAAATATTAACTGACACCTTGAATTTTTTTCAAAGGTCTTAAAAGAAATTCTTTAAGCCAACGAACATAGTTATGCATGACCTGTAAAAATTTTTAAAAAAAATAAAAATAAAACAGTTAACTCATTACCTGTAATAACTCAAAAAAATTAATTAAAAAAATAAAATAAAAATGCATAAAAATAAATTGCAAACCTATATATATATATATATATAATAAAAAAACATTAATCCACTTTCATGTAATAGGCCCAAAAATTACATCACTTAGCATCCTCCATAGTTCACTTTTCCTTACCCAGTAAGTTTTTAAAATATTATAAAGCATTCTCTAATTCAAAATTTAAAAACAAATGTTTTTTTTTTCCTCCACATTACTTATGTGTATAAATACAAGTTACTAAATAAAATTTTTATGCTTGGAGGAACAAAATGTGTCAGTATAAAAAGTTTTCCCTCATTGCACACACACACGGACTATATATATATATATATATATATATATATATATATATAATATGGAGAAAACAACTGAAAAGTTGCAAATTAAAAAAAATTGAATGGTTTTTTTGTGAAAGTATTTATTTATATTTTTTATATATATATATATATATATATATATATATATATATATTTGATATTTCAGATCTGCCCCGATCTTTCATCAGAAATAAATTAAATAAAATAAAATTAAATATATATATATATAAAAAATAAAAAAATAAAATTAAATATATATATATATATATATATATATATATATATAAAGACAGTATGACTGAAGTCAAAAGGAAAACTTTTAAGATAATAATTGCATTAATATAAAAAAGTAAATAAATATATAAAAACAAGATAAATTTAACAACAGTATTTATTTTTTCATTTATTAAACATGAAATTACATTTCTTAACATTTTACATACTTTATCTTTTACAGTTAATCTCATGAATATTTTTGGGTGCTCTTAAATTTACAAATTTTGAAGACTGTTCTAGTTCCACGTGTCATGTTTAATGGATGTCAGTTATCAGTTAGCTCCTGTTAATTTCCCTCTGAAAGTTCTCCACTGCCTTAACCGGGTATTGAACTCACACTCTTTGGGTCACTGGATCTAACCAACACCTCATTGGTTAGATCCAGTGACAGGACGCAGTGGAGAACTTTCAGAGGGAAATTAACAGGAGCTAACTGATAACTGACATCCATTAAACATGACACGTGGAACTAGAACAGTCTACCCCAGTGAGCGAAATAAAGGATTCAGTTTGACATTCCAACCACCTGAAGAAGGCCGGAGCATACGTCGACCGAAACCTTGTAATAAATATGGTGACAAAGATGAGGACAATAATCCGAATAATGTAAATAATTTTAACTTCCATTTATAAGTTGCATGTTGCAAAATAAAATCCTTACATTAAACTTGGTAAAGTCCATCAGGGGATGAAAAGTGTTGGTAAAGAAAAGTTTAAAATGGCACAATAAAAAAATATAGACAAAAAAAGACCATTTCTATCAAACATCAAACTCGCAGAAAAAAATAAAACACTTTATATAATGCATGAGATAGAAGGTATTCTATTTCCTCAACAAAAACAATGATAATGGTGACAACTGCAATGACACCAATAATATTAACAAATTTGGATTTACATTACTGAAATGCGAATCATAACAAAACGATCTCATTGCTTTTGAAAATAAGGAAATTCAACAATAATTTCCCCCAAAAGACTTGAAAAAGATCAAAATTACAATAAACTAGTTGACAAAGAAGTCACTAAATTTTACAAAACTACTAAAAAACAGAAAGTGATATAAACAAAGAAGCTAAAAACATTGCCACTAAACTAAAATTAGACAATACAATAAAATAATTGGCAAAAGCAGAACCATTTATCAAATTAAAAGACCATAAGGACAATTTTACGATGAAACCAACATGCAGATTACTAAACCCTCACAAAAAGCAATATTGGGGAAATAAGCAAACAAATATTAGAAAAAATATGCTCAAAACTGAGAAGAATATTAAACATAAACCAATGGAAAGATACTAAAGCAACAATCAATTGGTTTAATAATATTAGTAACAAAGAAAATTGCTCCTTCATGCAAATAAACATAAGATTTCTACCCGTCTATTAATGAGCATACAATAAACAATACATTAAACTTAGAAAAACAATACATGATTATCCCCAACAAGGATATAAATATAATTAAACACTGCCGAAAATCAATATTATACCACAATAAAAAAAATATGAACAAAAAAGGCCATAATAATAACAACAATAATGATGATAACTTCGATGTAACAATGATAATGCAGTAGTATGCAAACTCATAGGCATATACATAATCAATAAATTGACAAATATTATAACAAAAATATATAGGTCTATACAGGGGCAATTGTTTATTAATTCTAAGAAATTGCAATGGCAGAACTACAGAAAAGAATAAGAAATAATAAAAAAAAACCCTAGGATTTACAATAGATATAAAATCCAACCAAAAATAGTAAATTTCTTAAATATTACATTCAACTTAAACAACAGAACCTACAAACCATACAGAAAATCAAACAACCACCTAATATTTAAAAAAAAGCCTAACCACCCACTAATGAATTCAAGCAAATGTCTATAAATAAAAGAATTTCAACAAATTCTAGTAGGCTAAAAATATTCAATGAAAATAGAAAAATATATCAATCAGCCCTAAGAAACAGTGGATATTCAAACTAGAATACAAAAACAAAAACAGTCCAAACAAAAACAGAAATATAATTTGGTTCAATACCCCCTACAACAATATAATAAAAACAAAAATAGGGAAAATAATCGACAAACACTTCCCTAAAAACAGCAAATTATCAACAAAAATACAATCAAAATTAGTTACAGCTGCATGGATAACATGGAGCAAATAATAACTAAACACAAAAATACTCAACAATAGCAAGCAGCTAAATAAAACCATTAAATGTAACTGCAGAAACAAAGAAAATTGAACACTAATAACATAATATAATATACAAAGCTATTGTAACTAATAACATTAACACAGATGAAAAAAATTTACATAGGTGCAACAGAAAAAACTTTTTAAAGAAAAATATTATAACCACAAAATGTCATTGAAAAGAAAAAATGCTTAACAATACAACCCTATGAAAATACATATGGAGCTGAAAAAGAAAACAATATTCCCACCAAAATCAAATGGGGAATTATAAAAAGAGCAGCCCCATATAGTTATAACAGTAAAAATTGTAAATTATGCTTAGAGGAAAAATTAGCAATAATTAGTTTTAAAAACCAAAATAAAGAAAACTGAAATAATTGGTAAATGTCAGCACATGAATAAATACTTACTTTGCCACCTAAGCATCAATTAAAAATAAACAAATAAACATAAATAAAATAAATATAAACTTTAGAGAAATAAATGAAATAAATATATATAACAATATAATCTTTAAAGAAATAACAAAAACGGCAATTATCGAAAGAAAAGAGAAAAAAACAGAAGCTAAAGAACAAGTGTATAATAAAAAAAAAAAAATGAACAGGAAGAACAAATGATCACGACACACCTGCAGAAACGGGTCCATGGCTGCATGCACACACACTCACACAAAAACTTACACCAATGTGAAATGTATGAAAAGAAAAATATAAGCAGTAAATTGCTGATAACCTCTGAAGAGTGGGCAGACAAGACTGCCTATGAAACTCTGGAGTCAGGATGCTGAAGGCAACATCATTCAGCTAAGTGACAAATTATTACTATATATATATATATATATATATATATATATATTTTGTGAATTGGACATAGTCCAACAATTTATTAAAGACATTTTTATATGGTTAACATTCTTTTTATAGATACAAGTATTTAAGCAAATGCTCTGTTTATAATAAACAGTATTAAATAACATTTACCGGCCTGAATGTCCGAGAAATGTCTTTAATTGTCGGACTATGTCCAATTCAATTATGTATGACGTCATTTGTTTACATTTGATACACTAAGAGCAGATATGAATAGAAGAGATTCATGGAAGATTTAAGTTTAAAGATAGTAAAATCGACCTTGCTAACCGGACGCTTCTCTGTGGCCGAACGGTTAAGGCACGTTACACGAAATGACGGTTCCGTATAGGATACAGGTTCGATTCCTGTCGGAGAACGAAAATTTTCTATGAAAATTTCTCGGACATTCAGGCCGGTAAATGTTATTTAATACTGTTTATTATAAACAGACCATTTGCTTAAATACTTGTATCTATAAAAATAACGTTAAACATATCAAAAATGTCTTTAATATATATATATATATATATATATATATATATGACAGTGAGAGAGACAGTGGGATAAAAAGAGACAGAGAGAGATAAATGTATAAAAGTATTTTTTTTTTGTTTTTATTTTTTCATGATAAACCATGATTATCTACATCCTGAGAAGACAAAAGAAAAAAAGAAACTAACAACAGTAAATGCTAAGCAGCATCACCAACGAGGGACTAATTGTTCAGATCTGTTATGCAATAGATTAAAAGGTCAGAATCATGACTTGTGGGTTACCTCACTTGACTTCACAACATGCTCATTAGGTGGCAATGTTTTCTTCCTCTTTTTCCCTTCTGCTCCAAGATGTAGCACCTTACAGATGAAAATGTCCCTACTGGGGTACGTTCATTTCCCAGGTCATCTGAATTTTCACATACATATATATATCACACAAACAAACAAGAACATTCTTAATAGCTAAGTTTTTAATCTTTTCCTTTCCTTTCAATTGTGTACACAGAAATGTAATTTCTTTTTGTTAATACAATCAGTAATTATTTAAGTAACATCTTTTTTTTTTATTTTTACCTGAACTCATACGAGTCTGCCAAATATTGTTTGCTAGACAAAATGTACCAGGAGCCATTAAATGTTTACTGAAAATGTGTACATGTACACCTCGCAACTAAAGTGTTGATTCAGGCCTGAATCTGATGTACAAAAGCCAGTAAAGGTAAAGCCATCTCAAGTTTGCTAAACTGATTAAAGATGACCTAAAATTCCAATTAAGTCAGGTTAGTAAGCAGCAGAATAAGAAATCCTGCCGTCACTCACCACCCATCCCCGAAGGCGTGGGTGGTAGATGGCAAAATGGAAATCCTCCAAAGTGCAGGTCAAGTGAGTACTGAACAAAGCACCTGACTAGATAATAACAGATGTCATAAAACCATGAAGTTTGTGATTATTAAGATTGTATTTATCTAAACCTAAGTAGATAAATTATACATACAGCATGTGTGTGTGTGTGTGTGTGTGTGTGTGTGTGAGAGAGAGAGAGTGTATGTGTGTATATATGAGTGTGAGTGTGTATAAGTGTGTGTGAGCGAGTGCAAGGATAATAGTCAAAAATTCATTTTAATGACAGAGACAAATCTTAATAAGATCCATTTTTTTTCTAAATGAGTGATGGCTTACTTTGCACAAAATGGTACATTGAGGTGACATTTAAATGCAGCCCCCAAAATAAATTCAACCAACCAAATAGTCCAATAACTTTTACATCTACACTTCTGATTAAAAGGTCTTACCTTAGAACCACTACAAGAGTGAATCAACTCTAATCTGATTTCTTCAGAGAATTCTATATATTTGTGCCAGACACAATTTGAAAAGGAGGAAACTATTTGACTAGAGATAAGTAAAATATATTGAGAGAGATACAGAGAGAGAGAAAAAGACAGCGAAAAAATAAACGAAAAGAGAGAAAAGATAAAGAGAGAAAAAAAGGCAAAAGCAAAAGAAAGAGAAAAAAAGGCAAAAGCAAAAGAAAGAGAAAAAAAGGCAAAAGCAAAAGAAAGAGAAAAAAAGGCAAAAGCAAAAGAAAGAGAAAAAAAGGCAAAAGCAAAAGAAAGAGAAAAAAAGGCAAAAGCAAAAGAAAGAGAAAAAAAGGCAAAAGCAAAAGAAAGAGAAAAAAAGGCAAAAGCAAAAGAAAGAGAAAAAAAGGCAAAAGCAAAAGAAAGAGAAAAAAAGGCAAAAGCAAAAGAAAGAAAAAAAGGCAAAAGCAAAAGAAAGAAAAAAAGCAAAAGAAAGAGCAAAAGAAAGAAAGAAAAAAGAAAAGAAAGAAAAAAAGCAAAAGAAAGAAAGAAAGAGCAAAAGAAAGAAAGAGCAAAAGAAAAAGAAAAGCAAAAGAAAAAGCAAAAGCAAAAGCAAAAGCAAAACAAAAGAAAGAGAAAAGCAAAAGCAAAACAAAGAAAGAAAAAAGCAAAACACAAAAAGAAAGAAAGAAAAAAGCAAAACACAAAAAGAAAGAAAGAAAAAAGCAAAACACAAAAAGAAAGAAAGAAAAAAGCAAAACACAAAAAGAAAGAAAGAAAAAAGCAAAAAACAAAAAGAAAGAAAGAAAAAAGCAAAACACAAAAAGAAAGAAAGAAAAAAGCAAAACACAAAAAGAAAGAAAGAAAAAAGCAAAACACAAAAAGAAAGAAAAAAGCAAAAAACAAAAAGAAAGAAAGAAAAAAGCAAAAAACAAAAAGAAAGAAAAAAGCAAAAAACAAAAAGAAAGAAAAAAGCAAAAAACAAAAGAAAGAAAGAAAAAACAAAACAAAGAAAAAAACAAAAAACAAAACAAAGAAAGAAAGAAAAAAAACAAAAAACAAAACAAAGAAAGAAAAAAAACAAAAGAAAGAAAAAAAACAAAAGAAAGAAAAAAAACAAAAGAAAGAAAAAAAACAAAAGAAAGAAAAAAAACAAAAGAAAGAAAAAAAACAAAGAAAAAAAACAAAAAAAAAAAACAAAAAGAAAAAACAAAAAGAAAAAACAAAAAGAAAAAACAAAAAGAAAAAACAAAAAGAAAAAACGAAAGAAAGAAAGAAAAAACGAAAGAAAGAAAGAAAAAACGAAAGAAAGAAAGAAAAAACGAAAGAAAGAAAGAAAAAACAAAAGAAAGAAAGAAAAAACAAAAGAAAGAAAGAAAAAACAAAAGAAAGAAAGAAAAAACAAAAGAAAGAAAGAAAAAAACAAAAGAAAGAAAGAAAAAACAAAAGAAAGAAAGAAAAAACAAAAGAAAGAAAGAAAAAACAAAAGAAAGAAAGAAAAAACAAAAGAAAGAAAGAAAAAACAAAAGAAAGAAAGAAAAAACAAAAGAAAGAAAGAAAAAACAAAAGAAAGAAAGAAAAAACAAAAGAAAGAAAGAAAAAACAAAAGAAAGAAAGAAAAAACAAAAGAAAGAAAGAAAGAAAAAAAAACAAAAGAAAGAAAGAAAAAAAAAACAAAAGAAAGAAAGAAAAAAAAAACAAAAAGAAAAAACAAAAACAAAAAGAAAAAACAAAAACAAAAGAAAGAAAGAAAGAAAAAACAAAAACAAAAGAAAGAAAGAAAAAACAAAAAACAAAAGAAAGAAAAAACAAAAAACAAAAGAAAGAAAAAACAAAAAACAAAAGAAAGAAAAAACAAAAAACAAAAGAAAGAAAGAAAGAAAAAACAAAACAAAGAAAGAAAGAAAAAACAAAACAAAGAAAGAAAGAAAAAACAAAACAAAGAAAGAAAGAAAAAACAAAAGAAAGAAAGAAAAAACAAAAACAAAAGAAAGAAAGAAAAAACAAAAAACAAAGAAAGAAAAAACAAAAAACAAAGAAAGAAAAAACAAAAAACAAAGAAAGAAAAAACAAAAAACAAAGAAAGAAAAAACAAAAAACAAAAGAAAGAAAGAAAAAACAAAAAACAAAAGAAAGAAAGAAAACAAAAGAAAAGAATGAAAAAAAACAAAAGAAAAGAAAGAAAAAAAAAACAAAAGATAATAAAGAGGAAAAGCATTTATTTTCATAGGATTGTTTAAGGATTATAAAAATATTAAGTACTAATATTAATTACTACTGTTTGTTATCAGCAAAATGTGTTCACTTACCCAGAAGAAGTTGTAAATTGTCTGTGATGTTGTTACGAAATTGAGCAACAGATGAACGCAAACTTTGTTGAATCGAATTATCTGCAACAAGCTCCAAATACTCGCTTTCACTTTGTTTTATTCTGGAAGAGAAAAACAATTTAAATGATAAAAATCAAAATTATAAAATTAAAAAAAAAATAAATAAAATAAAATCTAGAGTTAATGCGATAAATATTTTTTTTACAACTTAACCCTTTTCAGGTTATTTAAAGCCAGAAAATATTTTTAGATTGTAAGAATTTTTTTTTTGAGATAATGATTTAGTGAGATAAGTCTTACTAATTAACCCATAGCTGGAGAAAGAAAAGGTGGATTCATACTTTTCCCCAAAGGTATTTGTGTGTAAGTGAATATAACAAATGCAACAAGACTCTAATGTGAGAAATGATACACTGATATAGAGATAAATGTCCTCATTTTGTTGTTATAGTCTCATTTCAGATGTTGTATCCTCCATCTATCTTTCTTTCTTTTTTTTTTTTTAAGTGTTTTTCATATTTTTTTTATATACAATTGTTCACCCAATACAAGGCCTAAGAGCCGCTCAAAGTATGTGTACCTTCCACATAATAAAACAGTAGAGGTTTTCATCTAGGTAATGTGGTATTCCTTTCTCACTTATAATGAAAATCTTATTCAGGGGTTTCATCCAGACTAGATTCATATCAAATTCAGGCTTTCAACACTGTAGCAATGTGAAGAAACACTTATGAAACTCCCACATATATTTTGTTTTGCTTTTTATGGCTTATCAATCAATCCTTTGTGGATTATTTAAAGCTGAAACATATTTTGGATTGTAAGGATAATTATTTTTGTGAGTGAATATTGCATTATGGGATGTATTTCTGATGCACCCTGTTTATGATAAAGTGAAAAAATTTTTCATCTGACATGATTTGTCCATTAGGACTTCATTGGACTAAAGCAATGTTTTTTCCACTCTAGTCATAGATTTTCCTAAAATTGTTCCAATATATAAAAATTAAAGATATATATATATATATCTATGTGTGTGCATGCAATAAAAAAAAAATTGCTACTATAAAGATGGTCTTAAAAAAGTTTTAAGGAATATAGTAAAATATTTCTTCACTGACAATTTCCAACAGGAAGTAGAATTTTTTTTTTTTTTTTTTTAACAGATTAATGCAACTCAAAAGTAAATACAAATTAAGTGCTTCTAATGATCTTCATTTATTATTATTTATAAATTATAGCAAAGAATCTTGCTTTTTCATTTTTTTTGGATAAAACTTGTTACCACAAAAAAAAAAAATACATAAATAATTAAAAATAATGGCTAATTTACATTAGAAGTTCATAAACTCTTTTTTCCTAAAATAAAAATACTTAAGTACAGTATTTACATTAGTCGGACTATTGTCCTCATTTTTGTCGCTATATTTGTCACAACGTTTCGGCCGTTGTACGCTCCGGCCTTCTTCAGGTGGTTGGAATTTCGAACTGAACCCTTTATTTCGCTCACTGGGGTAGACTGTTCTAGTTCCATGAGCCAAGGACACATGGCACAGTGGATAAAGGCGTTGGTTAGATCCAGTGACAGACCCAAAGAGTGTGAGTTCAATACCCGGTTCAGGCAGTGGAGAACTTTCAGAGGGAAAATTAGCAGGAGATAACTGATAACTGACATCCATCAAAACATGGCTTGTGGAACTAGAACAGTCTACCCCAGTGATCGAAATAAAGGGTTCGGTTCGAAATTCCAACCACCTGAAGAAGGCTGGAGCGTACAACGGCCGAAACGTTGTGACAAATATGGCGACAAAGATGAGGACAATAGTCCGACTAATGTAAATACTGTACATAATACCTCATCTCAGAAATATAGACAGACTCCAAAAATACTTAATGTTATGCAATCCCAGCTAGAAAGTATTTTCAAATCTTTCTCAATAACAAACAATAATTACAATACTACAGCTCTAAAAAGACATTTTGAAAGTACAGGGTACAATGGGTAAATTGTTGTCATTTTATATTTTTCATTTTGCATATGCGTGTTGTTTGTTTTTGATTTTGCTGACAGTACAGTATAGTATGGTCAGTTGGGCAACATTTATGAGAAAAAGAGCACCATGGCGCAATTCACTCTGCCAGAAATTTGGAAGCAACATGCTATACTACTTGGCATTCCCTCCAGAAGCTCCAATACAAACATTTGAGTGTTTGAGCATTAATCTGAGGACAGTGCAGAGGATTTGGAAAGAGTTGGATGATATATCCAGCAACATCTTGATGTTTGGAGTGATCACTAGTGATGGCAACATTATGCCTCCATTCATGTTCCCACAGGACCCAAGACTCAACACAGAGGCCTACATCAATTGTCTTGAGGAGGTAATGCTGCCCTGGGTCAAGAGGATGGCTGCTGGAAGACCCTATGTCTGGCAACAGGACTCTGCACCATGCCACACAAGCTGTCAGGTAATTTCTGCAACCACATCACACCTTACATATGGCCACCTAACTCCCCAGACCACAACCCCCTTGATTACTATGTGTAGGGCACAGTTGAGTGAGAGACCAATAAAACTCATTGTAACACCAAAGATGAACTGATGGCAAGGATTATGTCAGCATTCATCAACTTAAAGCTGCAGGAGATTCCAAAGTCATCTGGACGCCGTGGTTGAAGCCAATGGCGATCTTATTGATAAATTTACTCTTTAGTATTTAAAGATATTTTTGTGTAATTTTGGTAAGTATGTATGTTAAAATGAGATGTCAGTGTTATTTTCATTTTTGCATAATTTAAACAACAATTTATCCATTGCAACATATACCAAGTATGAAACAAGAGGATGAAAGAACAAGGATAAAAAAAAACACCTTGCTCTTCTGTCCTTATATTTTATGTTTAATAATACAACTAAGAGAGAAAAAAAAAGTGAAAATGATAAGAATTTAACATATTTTGCAAACCATCAGAACCTCTACCAAAAAGCACTTAATAGATAACTAGAGCAATAATATTCAATAAATCAACTAAGTTCAGTTGACTATTCTTATCGACCAACTCAAGAGTTTCACGTCAAAATGTTCATCAGGGTCAGATGTTTGATAAATCTATTCTAGACAATTTTTCTCACCAGACTATCTTACACATTTATAAGACTACCATTCATCCATGTATTGAATATTGCTGCTACATCTCTTTTGCTACTTCTGCTATGTATTTAGACATTCTTGATAAAATACAAAGAAGAATATGCAATGGCATCTTAGCTACAGTCAGTTTCCTGCCACCATTATGTATTTCCCTGTGTCTTTTCTATAAATACTTTCATGATAATTGTTCTGAAGAACTTTCCTCTTATGTATTTAAGTACAGTACTAGATTGGCAACAAGGTCACATCATTTTACAGTTAAAATGGCTAGATGCAACCCTAAGTTCTATGCTAAAAGTTTCTTCTCTCACTTCTCACTTGTGGATTATAGAATTCACTTCCGGCTTCATGCTTTCCATTCAACTTTTTTCTTCAGAAATTTAAATGCAATGTCGATCATTACCTTCTTTCTTTTTAATTCCTGTTCTTTTATTGTTCACTCCCCTTAATAATGTTAAATCCTGGGTATGATGATAAACTACATCCAGCAGCAAGGACTCTGATTGGAAGATTGGAGGTTTTGAGGAGCATGGAACCACCTCTTAATTGCTGTTGTTCCCAGGTCCACCCTGACCTGGAGTGGTAGCACCTGTTAGAGTCCTAGCTATGGTCAAATAGTGAACTTTCAAACAAAACACCATGAAAGTATAAAAATATATTTTCATAGTAAAAATACCAACAATACATTTTTATAAAAAAAAAAAAAAAAATGAAAAGAAGCCAATACATTTTTTAAGCAAAATGACCAGCAATACATTTTATCTGTAGTTGAATACATACAACTGCATTCAAAATATATTTAGTTGAAGCCATAAAATTGTCTTCAAATTATTTAGATTTCAGCATTAAATAACCCATAGAGATTAATATGACACTAAACAAAATCAACCAACCAAACTTAATAAAAATTTATTTTTCTCATTCTATCATACTCAGTAACTCCTTGCATCTTAGTGGCTTTATTGCCTTGTTTGGGGTAAAATGATTAAAAAAATATATATATATCTCATTTATCCTCTTCAGAACAAATGGTCAATCAGATAAGTCAATTGAACTTTTGTTGAGTTATTGAATAAAATAAGCATTAAAATATAGTTACATACCAGATAGATTGTTATATATCAGTAGAAATCAACATTCCATAATCTGAAATCTCAGTTTCTGCAATCTATCTTATCTATGCATCATTGAAACAGGCTCACAGAAAATGTTCATTTAGTCATATTCTAGACCAGGCCTACACAAAATACAGCCTGTGAAACTATTCAGTGTGGTCCACAAGGGTTTTTCAAAATTAAGAATATTTGGTGTTCATCAGTAGAAAATTTGGTAACTGATCAGTTTTGTAGTTTTGTAGAAGCATGACTTTATTCAACAATTTCACCATCTTTGTATCTGATTAATTCCCTTCCCTTAATTTTTTTTTTTCACCATCCCTCCCAACTCACAGCGGTCTCTCTTTCACCCTCCCGACACGCAGCGGCCTCTCTTTCACCCACCCGACACGCAGCGGTCTCTCTTTCACCCTCCCACAACATATCTGTTTCTATCTCACTTATAATGAAAGTCTTATTCAGTGGTTTCATCCAGAGTATTTTCAAATCAAATTCAGGCTTTCCCCACTATTAGCAATGGGAAGAAACCCTTTCGAACACCCATATATTTTTTTTGTTTTACTTTTTATGGCTTATCAATTCTTTGTGGATTATTTAAAGCTGAAACATGTTTTGGATTGTAAGAATAATTATTTTTGTGAGTAAATATTACATTAACAGTTTTTTTGAGAATATAATGAATTTTACAGATACAAGTGCTACTATTTAGCATATAGTTGGAGGCAAGAGATGGATTCATGCATTTCCCAAGGTTATTGGCATGTAAATTAATGTAACATTCCCAACTGCTACCCACTACACTACCCGAAATGGGTTGATAGTTATACAGTGAGCCCACAATCCCTTGTCCTCTATTTGAAGAAAGGAGGTGTGAGAGGGAGGTTGATGAAAATCCGACTTCATATTTCATTAGTCATTAAGTTATTATAAATTTTTTTAAATATTAAATGAAAATATTTAAAAGAATATGACATAACCAACCAGGAGTTAAAACTAAGGAAGTATGGAAAATTTCATAAAGTAAAGCTAAAACTTTCTTGCAAGAAAAAAAAAGAGAAAAAGAAAAAAGAAAGAAAAAAAAAGAGAAAAAGAAAAAAGAAAGAAAAAAAAGAGAAAAAGAAAAAAGAAAGAAAAAAAGAGAAAAAGAAAAGAAAAAAGAGAAAAAGAAAAAAAAGAAAAAAAAAGAAGAAAAAAGAGAAAAAGAAAAAAAAGAGAAAAAGAAAAAAGAAGAAAAAAGAGAAAAAGAAAAAAAAGAAAAAAAGAGAAGAAAAAGAGAAGAAAAAAAGAAGAAAAAAGGAAAAAAAAAATAAAAATAGAAAAAACAAATTAAAGAACCAATCATCTGCCATTACCAATTTTCACTCTAAAAATTTAATCTTTCGGCTCATTTAATTTTCACTGAGCAATATGGCTCTTCACTTTTTTTCTTTAAGTTGTACAGACCTGTTCTAGACTTTATTAATCATAAGTCAATACTTACTCATCACAGAATTTTTCTACTTTTTCCACAATTGGGCTGACCTCTGAGGCTTGCTCCAAAATGCCTTTCACATGATCCTCATCAAGTAACTTTTTACACATTTCCGTCATGTTTTCCATTGACTTGGCTTTTGTTAGATTATTATTCAGGTAAGTCTCAAGAGCATTAATGGACTTTTCTTTCTTCTCATTTAAATTTTTCAAGTGAAGATCTTTCTGCTGATGGATAATCGAAGCCACATCTTCCAACAAACGACAATACTGATTCTCTATCTTTTTCATGGCTTCTGAATGTAAAGTCTGCAAGTAAAGAATTAAAAAAAAAAAACATTGACAATATGGCAAAAGAATCAAAGAAAATCTCTCCTTCCTCCACTTCCATTCAAAAGGATTGATATTATGGAGTGAGTAGCCATGGTCAAATGCAAAATTAAATGCAACAGAACTGTCCAACAAACAGAATTGGCAAAGTTTGCAATAAGCAATAACAAGAAAAGAATAGTATAAAGCAAACAAACAATATATGCATGGCAAATTAACATTAATAAGGGAAAGCAACAGTAATATGGCAAAATGTTTATAAACTAAAAATTGGCATTGACACACGAAACAATTTCAGACAAGAGAACATAACATTCTGATTTCAAGACAAGACAGACCAAGACTGAGTCAGATGAAACCAAGAACGGGCTTATTTTATTGGCTAGGAAAAAAAATCCCAGCATGCATTTGCATGTTTTGCCTATAAAATGGAGAGGGGTAAGTATTTTACAGTCATTCCCAGGTAGAATGGAATCAACAGATATCATCAAAGACTTACACTATAGGTCCAAAGTTTAGGGACAACCTGTGAATTTGGAAGAATTGCCTAAAAATTGAAATAGCCAAGTTCAAAATGGAATAGTCAAATTCCAAATGGGACACAGTCAAATTCCAAATGGAATAGTCAAATTCAAAGTGAGACTAAGCAGATTGAAAATGAAATAGTCAAATTCAAAATGGAATAAGCAAATTTGATTCAGGACTGAGCAATTATTTTGTCAAAAAAGACTTTAAAATTAAATATTTTCATGATAAAATAATAATGTTCAACTAAACTTTACTATTGAAATGTTTTATCTTCTAGGAGCAACCAATAAATCAAGAAAATTCATGAAAGGTGTGTTTTTCGGATGCAACTTTCAGCGCTTAAAATCACTCACTATACCTATCATTTTTCAAACTCTGTCTTGATATATGCATTCAGTATTTCCTTGCTGCTTTTTCTTAGGACTTTTGAGATTTGCCCTGTTGCCCCCCAAATCATTTCATTTTAAATAACTCTCTTATTCTCTCTTTTTTAACACTATCTACAATCTCTTTTTCTTCTTCTCTTCTCCCTGATTGTCTTACCAATGAAAGTGCCAGAAACTAACTTTGACACAAATTTATCCATTCAAGAATATCCTCCCATAAGGAATTGATAGCAAAATCTATGCAATGCTGCACTCCGATTTTTAATTATCAGATTTACGACCCAGTTGATTTTTTAATCCATTATATTTGTTTATTGAAACACGCAGGTAAGTTTGAAACATTTCTCCAAAATGAATCTACTTAGTCCCAATTCAAACTTGTTTATTTCATTATGAATTTGCTATGTTCCATTCTGAACTTGGCTATTTCATTATGAACTTGCTTCGTCTCAAAATGACTTTGATTAGTCCCAACTTAAACTGTTTATAGAAATGTTTTAGAAATAAAATCAAGACAAATGCTTAAGTATTAAATAAATCTTTATTCCCTTAAATACATTAAATAAAAAGGTTAGAAAGGAAACCATTAACACTGGGAAGAGCAATAACAGTTATTGGACTTGAGAAACCTATTTTCCTATTTTAAGAGAAAGATATAAATTTCAACTGACAATGGCATTGGTTGCTCAGCCAATGAATACTGAATGTTTTCTTACAAGGAAATGGTTAATATTACCATTTTTAGACATGAGAACAGATACTACACATTATTTTATCTTTAATGTTTTTAAATCATCACATCAATCAAAAGGTTGTAATAAAGCAATAGAAAGTGGCTTAAAACAAGGATGCATCTTTTCACCACACTTATGGCGAGAAACTCATTCAGAAATATCTGAACATTCAGCTGTATGCAACTGCTTTCTCGGATCAATGATTAAAAAATGGCATAAAGTAAAAGGAAACATGTAGGTCATAGCAAGGATCATCCTTCTTCAAACCTTATGGATTGGCACTACTGAAACAAAGAATTATACCAAACAACAGAACTCATATTGAGTCAGTTGCATCATCCACCGCAAGGAAAGTTGGTTCCCTGTGCCGAGCCAGGAAATTTTTCTCCCCGGAAACGATCCTCCAAGTCTATAAATCGACCATTCGCCCTTGCATGGAGTATTGCTGCCACATATGGTCTGGAGCCCCTGCTGTTTGCCTCAGGGTTCTTGATAAGATCCAGAGACGGATAGGCAACGTGATTGGCCCTGATCTGTCATCTCGTCTGCAGTCGCTCTCTCACAGATGCGATGTTGCCTCGCTCTGCCTTTTTTACAAATACTTTCACAGTAATTGCTTCGAGGAGCTGCTTTCGCTTGTCCCTAGGCCTCATGAATTTAAACGTCCTACGAGGCTGGCATCCCGTTCCCACCCCTTCACCGTTGAAACTGTTAGATGTAGACATCTCTTCTACTCCAATAGCTTCATGTCTCGCACATCTCGCCTGTGGAACTCCCTTCCCTATTCCTGTTTCCCTGACAAATACAATCTCCAACTATTTAAGTGTAACGTCAATCGACATCTCCAGTTGCCTTGATCTATCCACTTCCCTTCTCCACACCCTTTCGCCTTTCATTCCTATCTGCTCTCGCTCCAAATCTTCTGTAACCCCCTTGCCTTGATCGATCCACTGTCTTTCTCTTTCTCCACATCCTCTCCTTTACCACTCCTATCTGCTCTTCCTCCAACCCTTCTATAACCCCTTGCGTGATAGTGGCCTCCAGCCTTGCTTGGGGTGATACGCTTTAAAAAAAAAAAAAATGTCCGTTGACTTATAACAGCAGCAACAACTAAAATGGATAGCACATGTAACTTGAAAAGAAAACAATGATATAATCAAAATGTTGACATTCAACACTACTTCAAACAAAATGTTAGGAAGGAAACTCCCTATCAATACTGGAATGAGTAATAACAGCTACTGGACTTGAGAAATGTATTTTCTTGAAAAGTTGTCTCAAGAGAATCCCAACTGTTTCCTTGTAAGAAAATGATTATATATTAACATTGCCAGAAATCAAGGAAATCCTACCAGTAATTATTATTCGTGGTTACAATCTTTACATTGTAAGATATGTAAATGATTGTGTTGATAAACAATACACGTACACAAAAAAAAGATCCTGTAAGAACTCCTAGACAAAGGATAAAGTGGGAGGAAAGAAGAAAAAAAAAGACTATCAATTGTAAAGAGTTTGAGACAGAATGTAAGATTGTCAACAAGATAGCTATAATCTCCAATTATTCAAATGCAATGTCTATTGACATCTCCAGATGCCTTGATCTATTCCCAGTCCTTCTCTTCATCCTTTCCTCTTTCATGCCTGTTTACTCTTGCACCCATTCTCTGTAACCCATTGTGTGCTACTGGCACTCCTGCCTTGCTCGGGGTAAAGAGCTTAAAAAAAAAAAGAAGAAAAAGAACAGCCCAAGATGCAAGATATAAATTGGAAACATCAAAAGCAAACAACTACAGTAATTCAACTGTCGGGAAAGCATTTTACCAGAGGATGGAAAATGCAAAACAGAGATCCAGTGATGCATTGGACGAGCAAAAGATTCCTTCCAAAAACTAAGCAAACTAATGAGAAACAGGAAATTTTCCTTAGAAACAAAGAGAAGGGTGCTGGATTGATATTCATCATCTTATATGGCAGTGAATGCTGAACAATCTCACCACAGATGAGGAGAAAACCGGAAGCAACTGAAAGGTGCATTGGAATGGTAAGCCTTTCAAACTCTAGAAGTATTATGAAACAGGAAATTTTCATTAGAAACAAAGAGTGCTGAACTGTGGTGTAATAAATTACATCACAGTTCAGCACTCTTCTCTTCCAATATGACAGTAAATTTTGGACAATTTCCTCACAGATAGATAGATAGATGAGGCAATAGAGATTCTGAGAATGGACAGAAGAAATAAGCAACAAGGAAGTTTTAAGGAAAATGAAAGCAAAAAGGACACTTAGAATTAGAAATAGTTGAAATTTCTAGGGTACATATGAGGAAAGAGGGCTTGGAAAATTTGACACACACAGGAAATTTTAAAGGAGAGAGAGAGAGAAGTAGTGATTAACCTACCGAACTAGCATGTGAAAATGAATAGCAGAACAAAGAACGGGTGGAATAATAAAAAGGCAAGTATTGCTAACAGCTACAAAGGATAGGATGTTGTGGTGAGCCATGATGACCCATTTCCTTAAGTACATAAATGAAGGAATGCCATATTTGAACAACTAGTGTAACAACTGCTTTTACAGATTCATCTCAATTTTTAGAATATATAATACACAGTACCTGAATTTCTTCTTTTGTATCTTCTATTTTCGATGTTTGTTCAGTGACCTTTGACATGAGTCCATCCAACTGTTCCTTTGTTTTGCCAACTGAATCCTGAAATTTATATAAAATTATGAATTTTTATGAAATATTTATTAAAATAAACTATTTTTTAAAAACATGTTGGTATTTTTCTGCCATCAAACTTTTAACAGAACAGAATGGAAAACAAAATTATCAAATAACTTTTCAATGGAAATATAAATACAGAAATATTTTTAAAAGCTAAGTCACTCAACCCCATACACAAAACGTCATAAAATTCTGACATGATTTGTAAATACAGGAAGTAAAATTTGTAATAACTCCTTATTATTTACTTGCTTATGGTATTAACTATTTTTTAAGGATACCTATCAGCTAAATATTTTTTAGAGACTGAAACATTCACTATAAAATTTTCTTTAGAAATAAACTCATTATTCTGAATCTCTCTAACTACAAACAAATGAAAAGCTGGGAAATTGATATAAACAGAGTAGCCATTTAATATTCAGCTGGTTTATGTTGAAAGCATTTTAAATATTTTATCTTATTAGAAAAAAAAGGAAAAGAATTAAAAATAACAACAAACAAATCCAAAGAACAAATTAAAGGCATTCTTAATTAAGCAGTTTTACTTACCATCCCAACTCAAGTAAAGAAAAACAAAAAAAACAGTAATTTTTGACGAGATCAACAACAGAGAAATTTCACAATAACCACTAACAGGTTTTTACCTAAATTTAACCAAGCCCACACAATGAACAAATGTTCTTAAACTGTGTCACAGCATATGTGTGTGGGTGTGTTTATGCATGTGTAGAAAACAAAAAAATCCCTAGCTTCATTTCAAACGTGAATGTAAACAAAATATTTCATTTATAAATTCTAGTATCATACAAAGAAAAATGCTTTTAAAGATCAGTTATATATTAATGAAATTGACTTTTTTATGGTTGACTCATTAGCAAAACCTATTGCAAAAAGTTAATGGTGATATGGTATTTGTTAGAGCAACTATTTAACTTTAATAAGAATAAAGACATTATTTTTAACAGCTATTCCCAACATGTCCAAAGAAAAGGTTTTCAATTCAAACAACATGGAAGCATGGCTTTCGCCAATCAACTTACATGGGTCATGAATTATCGCCAATCAACTTACATGGGTCATGACTTATCGCCAATCAACTTACATGGGTCATGACTTATCGCCAATCAACTTACATGGGTCATGACTTATCGCCAATCAACTTACATGGGTCATGACTTATTGCCAATCAACTCATGGAGGCACTATCAGTAGTCAGGGACAGACTGGCCTCGGATTCATTTCTAGGAAAACATACCAGTATACCAATAGATAACCTGATGGAGATGCTTACTTTCAGTACATAAACAACATACTTCAGAATGGGATCAGATATATATCGACAGGATGAAGGCTTCGTGACGGGCTTGCCATTATCACCAACAATAGCTAACATGTACATTGAATACTTTGAGAAAATGACATTAGAATCAACATTACTAAATCCACCCATGGCTGAAATATGTATTTGACACAGTCATACACTGACCCTACCTGGAAGAAATCCAGCTACTACTGGACCATGTGAACTCAATAAGATCATTGATACAGTTCACAATGGATAAAGGAAACAACTGGATGTATTAATATCTTGAAAAGAGCATGGGTTCAAGACATCTGTATACTGCAAACCAAAATTCACCAGACAATACCTCAACTTCTACTCCAGTCATGTAGTGTAAAGAAAGGGATCATCTGTTACCTACAACATCAAGAAAAAGTCATAAGTGGCGACCTGGAGACATATGAATTAGAAATGTTCAGTATAAGCAGCCTCTACAGTGTAACAACTACCCTGGGAACATGACAGCAGCCCCCACAAACTAGGATAGAAGGGTACAAGATAAAAACAACACTCAGAAAACAGTCTTAGTCTGCCTACCCTATGTGAAGGGCTTATCAGAAAATATACAAAAGATCTGTGGTCCATATAACATCAGGTCAACCTTCAGGTGTGGTTCAACGCTACATAAACTTCTAAGACCACTCATAGAGGAGAACACGATTAAGGACTGTGTGTACACCATCCTGTGCAGCTGTGGCCAGAAATATAAGAGAGAAACAAGTTGCTCCCTTAAAATAAAACTGCAGGAATACTGTAAGGCTGTAACACAAGTGGAAATAGAAAAACCAGACATGGCAGATCATATATGGAAAGAAAAGGGAGGTCATCACTGTGTGGGATGAAGTTCAAATACTAGACAAAGAACATCACTGGAGAACATGAAAACTTAAAGGAATCAGTGCAAATGCTAGGCCACAAAAATCTCCTAAGTTGGCAAAGTATAGAAATGAATACAATATGGGAATCAGTAATACAGAGAGTGAGATAAAAACAACAATGGAAAAACATGGTTACTGATACATTAGGTTTAGAAGTCTCAAAAATTAACTCACTAATGTTCCCAAGGGTACATGGCCCAGTGGATAAAAGCATTTTTTTATCCAATAGTAACTTAACCCAAAGAGTTCCAAGTTCAATCAGTGAAGAGAACAAAAAATTGGAGAGTTGAGTTATCAAGAGGAATTTTCTAAAATTGAAATATCCAAAGGAATGACAGGTGGAATTAGAACAATCTACTCTTGTGGACTTAAATAAAGGGTTCAGTTCAAAATTCAAAAAAATATCACCTGAAGAAGACCAGAGTGTATAATGGCCGAAATGTTGTGAATATGGCAATAAAGATGAGGACAAGAGTCTGAACAATGTAAATAATGTAAACAACC
Organism: Acanthosepion esculentum; assembly: GCA_964036315.1. Lineage (NCBI taxonomy): Eukaryota > Metazoa > Mollusca > Cephalopoda > Sepiida > Sepiidae > Acanthosepion > Acanthosepion esculentum. The sequence goes on along the minus strand of OZ038508.1, from coordinate 39,320,079 downwards.
TACAGAGGTCATTATTAAGAGAGAGCTTGGAAAATTTGATATTCACAAGAGATATTGAAGGTAAGAGAGACAAGAGAAAACAATGTATAACCTACCTAGCGATCTTGAGTAGATTTGCAGAACAAAGTTTAAGAAATAACAAAAATTTATTAACTGCTACAAAGCACAGGGTGTCATTGAGAGCTATTATTGCCAATGTCCTAAAGGGACACAGAAGTCAAGGCTTTTTTTGGAAAACAGCATTTCAACTCCTTTAGGGTTATTTAATGCCATGATTTGCTTAATGGAGGATATTTTGGTTTTTCAGACTAGAGCAAACCAGTCCAATAAATGTCACAGGTGATCAAGAGAGGTGAAGGAAGGTCAAAAAGCATATCTATTGAAATGCAAATATATAGAATAGGTTGTCAGTGATTCGGTAGCAAATTATGCATCGAAAAATAATTCATAGTTATCTGTATCTCACTCATTTAAACAGTTATTTAACTACTCTCTTTAAAACTTATGTTAAATTTTAATCCCCACCTTCACTTTTAGGCCCTTTCTGTTCTTCTCTCTTCTATTACACCCCTTTCTAAAGCTTTCATGCATATCACTTTCAAACTTGTTTCCCACTCCCGCACATACACACTCACTGAAATTTTGTTTTTTATACCCGGAGTTATATTTTCCAATTTCTTTTTGAATTTGTAGGTCTGATGAATTGGATTGTGATTACGATTCGAATGTAATAAATTATAACCATGGAATATTAGTGTTTGAGCTTTTTATTATATATATATATATTACAGTATTTCAACTCCTTTAGTTTTATTTTATGCCATGATTGGTTTAAATGGGGGATATTTTACTTTTAGTTTGAAGGTTGAGTTAATTTTAAATTTTTGTATTCATAAAGCCAATTCACACAAGAGTCAAAATTTTTCTTAATAAGTCCTTTTTCACAAGACCCTCTCCTTAGACATTCCAAAGGATAATGAACTATACAAGGCAGTGACATTCACCTCCCAAAAGGTATTTGATACAACTGCATACCTGGTGAGTCTGATAGTGATCAAATAAAGACATTCCTTGAGAATAATCAACATTATACAGTGTAGGAGACAGTTGAAACATTCAAACTGTCCCAATCAAGTGTTGGGAATCATTTGCACCAGCTTGACTTCCAAACAAGAAAAAAAAACAAAAAAAAAAAAACACTTTGATTGTATTTCCAAGTAAAATTCATTGCTTATACATAAAAATGTGAGGGGGTGATGAAAAGTGGATACTTAATAAAAATGTGGAATGCAAGAAATATTCTTAGCTATACCCAAAGAAAGTCTTCACCCAGAGATGATTCTGTGTACATATTAAGATTGGAAGGAAGCATCTTCCATAAAAGCTCATAAAAGCTTGTGGTGAAATAAAAAGAAAACGGCCACCAGCGAGTAAATTCGAGCTCTCCCAACTGGTAATCCAACCTCTAGTCGTTCCGTCCTAAAATCGCACAAACAGACTTTTCCAGCTGCCAACCGGGAACGTCACTCCAAGCTTCTCTCGAACTGGGAAAAACTAGGTGCTTTTATATTTGTCCATATACCCATAATCCCTTGCGTCTTCATGAGATCCCATAGTTCATTCCGTCACTGTCCCATAATGCATTGCATAAAAAGGCAATGCAAGTCTCCCCTTATTCTTTTACGTTATCTGGCCGAGGACGGATTACGGCAGAGCGGTAAGTGCTTTCTTTTTCTTCTTCATTTCAACTGCAGTAGCCCTACATGCTAAGCAAATACAGGCTCTTTTTTGGCGGGGAAAAGGCAAGTCGGAACCAGTTGTGCTCGTCCCAGGTTCTGCCTCATCATGTCTGCCACAAAGTAGTACTGCTCCTAATTAGACCAATTGAAAAGAGCAATTAATGACGAGGCACCAAGGATAACAGTTCATCAGAGCAGTTACCATGAATATATTTGTAGAAAAGCCAGAGGGAAGCCACATCACATCAGTAGGAAAGTGAGGTTGAGAGGCCAGGTCAGGATTGATTATTATTATTTTTTTTTTTTTTACAGTTACTCAACCATTTATAAGTTATTTAAAGTCAAAACTTGTTTCAGATTATCAGAGATTGCGTACAAGTGCCTGATGTTCTCAAGTGGTTCCTCATCAAAGCAATGTCAATCATTATCTTATCTTCATCATTCCTGTTCTTTTATTGTTCTCTATCACCTTAATGTTCATTTTCTTACATTTTTTAAACTCAGTAACCCTTAGTCGCTATATTGCCTTGCCTGGGGTGAAATGAAAAAGAAAAAAGGTAAATTTGCTTTTTAAGCATCATAATCATGCTGTTTACAAAGTTTGCATGTGCGAACTTTGTAAAGAGCATGATTATCTACAAAATAAAATTACAAAGTAAAAAAATGCTAGAAACAAAATAATAATTAATGCGCAAACTGTAAAGAGCATGATTTTTTATTTACAAAATAAAAAAATGCTAGGAAGGAGCATTTCTTTTTATTTTGAAAATAATCATGCTCTTTTCAAAGTTTGTGCAAACTTTGCGCATTAATTATTATGTTTTATTTTTAATTTAAAAGAAAAGCTTTATTTTATTATTTGTGTTTTTTTAAATTTAAATAGAAAGATTTACTGAAAAAAAAAAACAATACTTATCATTGCTTTCCGACATAACTTAAGTGTGCAGTAATTTAGACGAGTATGATGAGTTAAGAGCAGCAAAAAGGCCTTTAATTAAGCTTCCGCATGCAAAATGTTCCGCAGTGAGTGTAATTAAACAAGGCCAGTAATGGCCAATGGCTGAATGCGATTGAGTTCAAACTTTTATTGTCGATAACTCCAAAATGGTAGGTTTTAGCAAAATTTGTTATTTCGAGTTCAGCATGTACATTTACATGGAAATATGACGATTTGGGAAAATTTTAATAGATATTTAGCATGGGGCTTAAAAAGCAAATTTACCAAGAAAAAAAGTACTGACCAGGCTTGACACCATTTAACCTTGGTGGTTAAACAAGACCCAGTGTTTTCGGTGTAATTTGACTAAGCTCTTATGTCTAAAAAGTTTGGTAACATTTTCATTCGTAATTAGGTATTGCAATAAAACCTAAACATATAATGAATAAATTTATACATTTTCTTTGTTCTTGAGAACTGACAACAAAATAATAAAACCCTATTTATTAGATTGTTTATTTACACTATTATATTGTTTATTGGAATGGTTGGCAAAAAGCTGGCTAATTGCCAATCAGTTTGAACTTTATAAAATAGTAAATAAGGATTTCCTTATAAGTTGGTTCACATATTTTATAAATTTATAAATAAAAAATGTTTTCACATTTATTTCTTTATAAACTGATAAATGATAAATATTACATTGCATTAATAGAATTATATTAGTTTTTAGAATGTTAGAAAGGAGATAACAATATCTATTTTTATATATCAAGAACAATATTGGGGGAAAATGTATGACTAAGTAGAAAAAGTTTTCTTGTTACAGGTTTCATCCATTATGGCTTCATCTATGAAATCCTAAAGGATGAAACACTTCAATTTTTTTCACTTTGTCATACATTTTTCCATAATATTAGGAAATAAAAAATTATTCTTGTAAATAAACAATCTTATAATGTTTAATATTTTTGTTGTATATTCTCATGAACAAAAAATGTATAAATTCACCTTCATCATATGTTTAGGTTTGATTACAATTCTAATAATCACATTTTTAAACAATAAACATTGCCGAGGAGTGAAAGTAGTTAAAATAATAATAGTGGCACTGTTTCTTTTGTGGGCACAATAGTCCAAGATTGTTGGAGGTTCTTTGTTTTTGAGTAGGTGTTGGTGGATTCCATGCTAAAGAAGACAAGTTTAAAATCTGTCAAATCGCAAAAAATCCATATGAGAATTTCAACAGACAACATTAATTTATTTTGAACTTGAATAAAGACATTGAGATTTAAATTTGATTATTTGAGGAATTTGATATTTCAAATAATCTATTATTTCAAATTGAAATCTGTTATGCAAAGAAACAATTAAAATTGTTAATTACATTTTGATAAAAAAAAAAATAAACAAATGCAACTTCATTCAACTTAAAGGTCTGATAATTCCATGAATGCAGTCATCAATCTTGTGACAAGCAAAACAAATGAAGGTCATTGTCTTCCCATTGCATTGTGGTGAGCCTCAGAGGGAGACATGATTATATTAAGGGATTTCAAAGAAAAATATATGTCTACTTGTTGAAACAGGGTAAAAGGTTTTGGTTTATTTTGTTTTACCGCATATCAACATCAATGGGTTATTTAATGCTGAAATTTAATTTGGGGGTGGGGAGCATTAGTAATTTCTTTTCCAAAAATGTATTGCTGGCAATATTTTTTTTTTTTTTTTCAAAAATGTATTGCTAGTATTTTTACTATAAAAATCTATTTGCATACTTTCATAGTGTTTTGACCCCAGTTTGGGGGTTAACTATTTGCCCGCAGCTGGGACTCTAACAGATGTTACCTACCGAGTCAGAAGGGAAGTGAGAACAACAGCAATTATAAGGTGGTTCCACACTGCTCAAAACCTCCCAATCAGAGGCCTTGCTGCCAGATACAGTTTATTATCATAACCAGGATGACAAAAGAAGGTCAGACATCAAAACTTGAATGGAAGCTGGTTTTATAGTAAAACAATTTAGTAGTACTGATGATGAATTGATAAATACTGTTCCAAGGTGACACAATCAAAAATATGGAAAACACTCAAGAAGTATCTTCATGGGAACCACAATGGATAAAAAAAAGGCCAATGGAGAATATGGACACCCACGAAAAAGACAAAGATGTTATTTTATCTTGATCTCAAGTATTTCTGTATGGTTCTTTTTGAAATCTGGTTTTCTCAACAGCGTCCACTTTGACCAATGTAAAAGTAGTGGAGGAAGGGGTTTTGAAGACCAAGCAACAAAAACCAGACATTTAATATTTCCAGGTGATGGTTTATATCAATGGTCATTTTTGGGATCAGGGAAGTCAGTTCTTGTCCATCTTGGGAGGAGATTGAGTTGTTTGTTACAAGATTCCGATGCCATCTATTCATATTGCCAGCAATATGCCACAATGTATAGATCGGTGAGGAGATGGTAAAAGGTAAAATCTGATCTATGAGATTGACATAGCAGAAATTGTCCCAAGTGTCACCTACCTATCACCCAGGTGAACCACTGAATAAAACATAAATATAATAATGGAAATAATGTGTTCTCATTTCTTGATGTGGTGTTTGTTTTACATATTGTCACTTTGTGAACATGCAGCAGGTTTTTTCCCAGTTTTCAGTACACACTGTGAACAAAAACGGAACACAACATGAGGAAATCATTAGCCAACCAGTGGAAAGTTTGGTTGAGCGTTTCATTATATATGTTTACAGAGAAAGCAAGTTTTCTGCTGCATAACTATTTTTCTATCTAATCATCATCAGTGGCTGTGTATTTTTGCTAATAATGAACAACAGTGCTTTATTTCAAGGGTTGGCAGCTGTGCCAGGCCATGATCATGAAATCTAACTTATACACATTACTGTCACTAATGCTCAATCCATTGTTTGGTCTCTATAAATTGTTCAGCAAATATTTGGCGTCATTGAGAAACCTTAAAAAATTAACAATAAATTTTAAATTTACTATAGTTACCGTTATTATTTTCTGATGTGTATGGACATCTGTATTTACAAAAATCAACACATTTACCCACACACACACACACACAAAAATTCAAAATTCTTTTTAAAATACTGATAGGGCTATCATTGAATTGTAGTAAGCTTTCCATTTATGATTTGTGTTGTAGCATACCTACAGATTATAATTATGCCCCATTCACATAAATACAGTAGTAAATACTGTATGTTGGTCTGCAGCTGGTGATTCATTGAGGAATTCATTTGACTCACTTCTATCAGTTGACTACTACTTCTACGTGCCTCTGGTGAATCTTATATGTGTTGTTCTGGTCCTAAGTATTATCCTTCATTATCAACCTTCATGTGATATTCTATTCAGTAACCTTCCCTGGGTTACAACAATTAGTAAATACAGTTTTTATTTAATAACAATAACACTTGACACCTACAAATTAAAAAAAAAATGAGCAAGCATACATGATTAAAAAAATGCCCAAACCATAATAAAAACAAAGTTTTATCATCAAAATCTACCTTGTATAAATTATAACAACCCAGTAATATTTTTCACAATTTTATTCACCCACAGGTGAATGAAAATTAGCTCAGTTTCCGCTCTACTTTTTCGATCTTTTACAATAAGAAACTTGAGAGAAAAGAATATTATTCTCAGAAAAGAGAAATCAAAGTTTGAACTGAAAATCAAACCAAAGTGGGCAGCAATGAACATCTGTTAGTTTGATTCTAAGTCTTATGGAATCAAAATAATGATGACATACAGTATGAATGGTTGGGGGCACCTCGAGGTGGTATAATGGTTAGCAAGCTTGTCTTTCTAGAACAATTACGACTGAGTAGTGAGTTTGATTCTCACCGGGTGCCCCCTACTTTCGGCTTTGTGCCACATCTGAGCTACACTTGGAAAATAACTACAGTATGAATGGATTATGGGATGTCACATTCTGAACAAACTGTTCTGTTTCTCATGTCTGTTATTTTGTCAACATAAGAACACATGGACAGTTACCAGCTACTGGGATTTAAACCATTTGACTACAGCAATGACATGACACACAACAAAAAAATCTCAGACACATCGGAATTCCATAATTGCTCTGAAAAACTTTGGTTGACAATGAATTGATACAGTGATTAATCACTGGAAAGCAGCTTCAATTTAGTTGAAAAATAGATTAGAAGTACATTCTCTCACATTAAAATTAGTTCATACATGGCCCCACATGTAACATTTCAGGCTAATTTCTAACAGGTCTATTTGGTTTATAGTCAATCTAAAACATGTTAAAACCATCCAAAAATACATAAACAGGTTGTTTTTTTCTTTCTTTAAACAGAAAAGTAATAATATAAGATTGTAAACAAACAAAAAAAGTTATTACAGAATTAAGCAGTAATACAAAACAAATACAAAAAAAAAAAAATTTACCTACAGTTTCTCTATAAATCAATTTTCTTCTGATCTTCACCTTTTTTTAAAAACATTCTACAAAATTTTTTTTGAACTTCATCCATTGAAAACTTTCATTTGTTATAAAATATATTTACGACAATTTTTGCTGCAAAGTGAATTCTTTTTTCAGTATGCTGTTCACAAGTAAAAAACATATCTTGGAGAATAAGTTTCCAAAATTCTTTCAGCAGACTCTTGTACTGGATTCATTATGTTTTGCAATAAATTTATCTGCATGGTCAATTATAGCAAAACAAGCACAAATGAATTATTCCAGTTTGGTTTGATGGAACCTTAAGACCTCCTTAAGAAAGTCAGTCAAAGTACTGCATTTCTGGAGCATCATCACTATCATTGCCTACCATGACCAGGGAATACATTTCACATTGAAAACGTTTAATTTTTTTTAATTTTCTCTAATAAAGAAAAAGATGGTAATGGAAATTTCTCCGCAGGTAATTTGTAGGCTTGTTGAGATGTATAGTGCAGTAGTAAGACACAACGTATTAGTTCTTCAGAAAATGAAGGATGACGTCTTGGTTGGTAATGTCTTTTTTGGTCATTCTTTTTGAACTGAGTACAGTTGTTCCACCACATTTTGTATGTAGTTTGGAAAAATTTCTAACATGCTAAACCTTGTGAATATAGCATTCTGTCCATGTATAAACCACTGTGGTAATGGTATAGGGGTTCCATTGCACTGCAGCTTGACGTGAAGGTTTTGGCCAATGCAAATACATTCTTTTATAGATGAAAAATGTGTTTCAGGGTCAAAGACTAGTCTATAAATTAGAATATAATTTTTTTTTTTTTAAATTCAAAACCATTAGGACAACATTTTGCTTCTTCCAATTGAGTAAAAATATTTTAACATATCAGCTGAAATAAAATCATGTAATTCATCAGTTTGGACCAGTCGTTGTTTTGGAGGCTTTCTGAATTCCCTTGTATTCAGCACTTTCCCACTGCCATAATATAGCTTCCCTTATTTTTTTTTTTTTTTAATAAATACTTTTAATCTTCAAGTTAGAACATTTTAATAGTATTGCTCTAGAAAAATATCTCACCACAATGTGCCAATTTTGATAAATTATTTTAAACACTTAGAGAAATCAGATATTTCTTCATAATTCATGAACTAAATCCTCAACTAAATACTATTCAAAATTAGAAGCTTTTTGACTTATACTTGGGAGTATTTTTATTTTATTTATTTTGGGAAGCAGGTCTGACCAAGAAATTTTCATCATCCCCTCATATAGATATCCTTACCAGAAAATGAGAGTAACCACATTTTGAAAAGATAATGCAGTTTTAAATCTAACCATCTGCTGGTTGATTTAATAATTAAAAAAAAAAGGCACTATATCTATTCCATGTGTTTATATTATTTACATTTCTCTGTTCTTTTCAAAATTTCTCAAGTATTGACTGGACATCATTGATAGTTTAGCAGCAGACAGCTTGCCTTCTAAGTAGATAGCCCAGGTTTTAATTCTTTACCATAAACAATTATAGAAAATAATTTAAAATATTTTCTAAACTATTCACCCCTTTTACACACACATAAACCATCTGAATAAAATAATAATCCAATATTTAATCCTCAGATTCAGACACTAAATCTCTTAATGAACATAGTATATTTTAAAGCTAATAAATAATCCTAATCTGGTCATACATATTTATTAAATTTGGCTTAGATTGGTACAAGGCCTCAAGCCTGAGGGACCCATTGAGGAATGACCAGTAATGTCCTACAAGATATATTTGCTAACCACTATGCCTCTTCTGTAAAGATAGGCCAGAAAAATTCAACAGACTGAAACCTAATTTGGCTCTCTTGGTTTAAAAAAAGAACTTTCATAAAGCCTGAAAACTGAGCCCAAATTACAGATTATACAACAATTATTTACCCCCAACAATCATTTATCACCAAAATAATTCAATGTTCGTAAAATTTAAAATAAAAAAAATTTAAAAAATAATTCAAATTAAAAATATGTCCCTTTGTATAAAAAGCAAAAAAAAAAAAAATAAAATAAAACATTTTTATCCATTGCACTACTAAAAGAAATAGTTCTGAAATTATAGTTAGAAAGTAGCAATGCCGTTCTTAATAAATATTTACTATTTGGGAAATTTTAAGTGTCTACATAAAAAATAAATTCCTTTTAGCTGAGGATAAACATTAACTGAGCCACCAAGAAGACATATCACTGACAATGTCATAACACAATTTGAAATGCTGTTATAGTTACTCAACAAGGACACAATTAAAACTTGCTAACTTTAAATCTGTCAGCCAACCTTGGGTGAACTTAAAAAAGTGACTTGGCAAAAAAGAATAAGAAAAGGAAAGAGAAAGAAGAATAAGAAAAGGAAAGAGAAAGAAGAATAAGAAAAGGAAAGAGAAAGAAGAATAAGAAAAGGAAAGAGAAAGAAGAATAAGAAAAGGAAAGAGAAAGAAGAATAAGAAAAGGAAAGAGAAAGAAGAATAAGAAAAGGAAAGAGAAAGAAGAATAAGAAAAGGAAAGAGAAAGAAGAATAAGAAAAGGAAAGAGAAAGAAGAATAAGAAAAGGAAAGAGAAAGAAGAATAAGAAAAGGAAAGAGAAAGAAGAATAAGAAAAGGAAAGAGAAAGAAGAATAAGAAAAGGAAAGAGAAAGAAGAATAAGAAAAGGAAAGAGAAAGAAGAATAAGAAAAGGAAAGAGAAAGAAGAATAAGAAAAGGAAAGAGAAAGAAGAATAAGAAAAGGAAAGAGAAAGAAGAATAAGAAAAGGAAAGAGAAAGAAGAATAAGAAAAGGACAGAGAAAGAAGAATAAGAAAAGGACAGAGAAAGAAGAATAAGAAAAGGACAGAGAAAGAAGAATAAGAAAAGGACAGAGAAAGAAGAATAAGAAAAGGACAGAGAAAGAAGAATAAGAAAAGGACAGAGAAAGAAGAATAAGACAAGGAAAGAGAAAGAAGAATAAGAAAAGGAAAGAGAAAGAAGAATAAGAAAAGGAAAGAGAAAGAAGAATAAGAAAAGGAAAGAGAAAGAAGAATAAGAAAAGGAAAGAGAAAGAAGAATAAGAAAAGGACAGAGAAAGAAGAATAAGAAAAGGACAGAGAAAGAAGAATAAGAAAAGGACAGAGAAAGAAGAATAAGAAAAGGACAGAGAAAGAAGAATAAGAAAAGGAAAGAGAAAGAAGAATAAGAAAAGGAAAGAGAAAGAAGAATAAGAAAAGGAAAGAGAAAGAAGAATAAGAAAAGGAAAGAGAAAGAAGAATAAGAAAAGGAAAGAGAAAGAAGAATAAGAAAAGGACAGAGAAAGAAGAATAAGAAAAGGACAGAGAAAGAAGAATAAGAAAAGGACAGAGAAAGAAGAATAAGAAAAGGAAAGAGAAAGAAGAATAAGAAAAGGAAAGAGAAAGAAGAATAAGAAAAGGAAAGAGAAAGAAGAATAAGAAAAGGAAAGAGAAAGAAGAATAAGAAAAGGACAGAGAAAGAAGAATAAGAAAAGGACAGAGAAAGAAGAATAAGAAAAGGACAGAGAAAGAAGAATAAGAAAAGGACAGAGAAAGAAGAATAAGAAAAGGAAAGAGAAAGAAGAATAAGAAAAGGAAAGAGAAAGAAGAATAAGAAAAGGAAAGAGAAAGAAGAATAAGAAAAGGACAGAGAAAGAAGAATAAGAAAAGGACAGAGAAAGAAGAATAAGAAAAGGAAAGAGAAAGAAGAATAAGAAAAGGACAGAGAAAGAAGAATAAGAAAAGGAAAGAGAAAGAAGAATAAGAAAAGGACAGAGAAAGAAGAATAAGAAAAGGAAAGAGAAAGAAGAATAAGAAAAGGACAGAGAAAGAAGAATAAGAAAAGGACAGAGAAAGAAGAATAAGAAAAGGAAAGAGAAAGAAGAATAAGAAAAGGACAGAGAAAGAAGAATAAGAAAAGGACAGAGAAAGAAGAATAAGAAAAGGACAGAGAAAGAAGAATAAGAAAAGGACAGAGAAAGAAGAATAAGACAAGGAAAGAGAAAGAAGAAAGAAACAAAAGGAAAGAAGAAAGAAACAAAAGGAAAGAAGAAAGAAACAAAAGGAAAGAAGAAAGAAATAAAAGGAAAGAGAAAAAAAAGTTTGTTTTTTTTTAGAAAAAAAATATTTTATCAAGATTTCAATTAGCAAATCTAGAATGTCACTATTTTATGCTTCATGTATTTAAATAAGCTGTTCAATTTTATTGCTAGACACAAAAATCTAATTTCTATGATTAGAATTGGAAAGTTAGACAAAGCATTCTAACAGACATTGTGATAAATTATTCAAATGATCATCTTTTCAAACTCAATTTCCGTTTTGATATTGAAAGCTAATTAGACGGCGCTTTTGCCAGCATATCTTTTCTTCTTCCAAAGTTATTCATTAAAACTAGAAAATAGATACAAAAGACCATCAGGATTTTTGAATTGGAAGATCACATTAATTTGGGCAATTTTAGCCCTTGAAGTCATCTTTAGGTCATTTTTCATTCTCTGCAAAATATTGTTTTAATATTACAGAAAATCAAAATTATTTTCAAAAGAAAAACAATAAGTAAACATTCCAAGTTGAAAAGCTTTCCTTTTCTAAGTGAGCACTTCAAGTTCTCTACCCAACCCACATCCGAAAATCTGACCAAACATAAGAATATAAATAAGAATTTGCAACAAGTTTATTTGAAACCGAATAAAATAACCGTAAAGAACACTATAATCTAATGCCTTTCATATCTTTGTATATATTTTATCTGTAACAAAGCTAACATTAAATAGCAAGTAAATCCTACCCTTACCTGGAAGGAACCGGACAAGGGAGATATTCATTATGCCAACATTCTTCTACTTAAGCAGCACAGTAAAATTAACTTCAAACTTCTGTGTGCACAGATACTACACTGATCTTCAGCAAAGGAGCAACATTTAGATCCTGGATACGAGTGCCCAGATACTATGCTGATCCTAGGCAGAGGACCAGGGATCAGCATTATGATCCAAGATAGGACTGTGCAAATACTATGCTGATCCTAGGCAGAGGACCAGGGATCAGCATTATGATCCAAGATAGGACTGTGCAAATACTATGCTGATCCTAGGCAGAGGACCAGGGATCAGCATTATGATCCAAGATAGGACTGTGCAAATACTATGCTGATCCTAGGCAGAGGACCAGGGATCAGCATTATGATCCAAGATAGGACTGTGCAAATACTATGCTGATCCTAGGCAGAGGACCAGGGATCAGCATTATGATCCAAGATAGGACTGTGCAAATACTATGCTGATCCTAGGCAGAGGACCAGGGATCAGCATTATGATCCAAGATAGGACTGTGCAAATACTATGCTGATCCTAGGCAGAGGACCAGGGATCAGCATTATGATCCAAGATAGGACTGTGCAAATACTATGCTGATCCTAGGCAGAGGACCAGGGATCAGCATTATGATCCAAGATAGGACTGTGCAAATACTATGCTGATCCTAGGCAGAGGACCAGGGATCAGCATTATGATCCAAGATAGGACTGTGCAAATACTATGCTGATCCTAGGCAGAGGACCAGGGATCAGCATTATGATCCAAGATAGGACTGTGCAAATACTATGCTGATCCTAGGCAGAGGACCAGGGACCAGCATTATGATCCAAGATAGGACTGTGCAAATACTATGCTGATCCTAGGCAGAGGACCAGGGATCAACATTGTGATGCTAGGCAGGAGTAGAGGTTTGTCTCTTGTTTCTTTTTCCTTTTAAAGTCCACTTCTACACTATACTTACATTTAACTGCACTCTGAAATGTTATTCACTAATTAAATTTTGATCTCTTAATGTCTAATGTTAGCTCTTATTTTTCCTACATAGCCCCAAGAACTTCACTTCTTGTCCTGTCTTTGCTAATACAACACTACAGAGTAAACCTCTTATATAGGAGTAGCTCTTGGACCTTGTATTGGGCGAACATAAGTAAAATGAAAAAAAGTGTTGATTATATATAAATAATCCTATCATTTTTATGAATATTTATTTTTTTTTTTAACAATCTCCAACCTTGTAAAAGCACTTAATCCAGTGGTGAATACTAATCACACAGATAAAATAATATATAGTGAAAATTCTGCTAATAAATGTGTGTCAAGATACAAACATATTGATTAAATATTGATACACTTATTTTACCAATAACTAATATTTCAATGTTTGTACCGTAACTTTTGAGTGCCTATTATGTTCTTTAGTAAATTATTTCTGTCTGAATTTCTGGGATAAGGAGTTATCACTATTTACATTCAGACTATTGTCATCAATTTTGTTATCATAACATTTCAACTGTTGTGTGTTCTGGCATTCATCAGATGTATATCAATCAAGGTAATCTACAGGAAATTAATTTTACAGGATGAGAAGTTAACATTTACACAAACATTCAGACTATTGTCCTTATGTTTGTTGTTATTATCACAATGTCTTTCAATTGTGCCCTCGTGCTTTTCCTAGAGGTTACCCAGATCGCTATACACCATATGGAAGTCAGAGAGTGTAATGCCTAAAATATTATGACAACAACAACAACAACGATTAGGTCAATAGTCTAAATGTAAATTATTTATAACTCATTTTTATGGGAGGGACTATAAACTAGAATTATATTGGTAAACTTTTATGTGAGCACTTTCACTGCTACATTGTAGTCTAGCTGTACTGGCCCATTTGGAG